>CAWTZC010002364.1:3902500-5102500 GCA_963919715.1 Microtus obscurus
TAATGCCAACTTCTGGCCCTGAACTCAATGGACTTTCTAGCTAGGCACGGTAGGTGTACACAAAAGGTTACACAACCTATTTCTGTATCTTCATTCAGGGTTTTAGAAATTTCACAAATCAGAAAGTTGCAGGCAAGGAACAAAAACATTTATGAACTTGAAATTCTCTGTCACCAAGGTCACAGTATTGATGTGGCTGAGGAGTACTGAGAGGGCTGGGAGGAAAAAGTGAACACAGGACAGGAGGCTAAGGCAAGCACACTGACAACATGAGAAGGTGTGCAGTGGTATAATCCTCACTGCACACCTCTTTTAAGTTGGGCTTAAGTCTGAACACTTTCATTTTAAACATCTGGAAAACAAGCCGAACAACAATGAGAGATTATCCCAGATCGTCACTGTTTTCATTCAAGTAATCCTGGGTAAGGGAAACCAGGAGGGGCTGGAGAAATGGCCCCGTGTTTGGTTCCTAGCACCAAACAGGTGGGTCAGTTTTCTTTATTCTGGTACTATGGGATCTGATACTTGACCTTTGTAGGCAGAGCACACATGTGGTGCATATACATGAATGTAGGTAAAATGCAGAAAATGAAATGAGTACATCTTAGAAAAAGAACAAAATCAGGAGGGAAAAAATGGTAAAAATATTTCTGAAATTATAATGAAAACACTGTAGAGAAGTAAAGCATGGAAACAGAAAAATAATCTAGCTCAACACAATGTGGAAGACTGGAGAAAGCTGGGTGGTGGAACGCGTGCACAGAATGTCCGAGGCCCTAGTTTCGTTGCCCATGACTAGGAGTAAAATGTGGACACCAAGGGAACAAAACGGCAAGCATAACTCTATTCCAATATGAACAAAGTGCTGCTGCATGTAACTACAGAAACCAACTCACAGTTCCTGCTGAAAAACCTCATTGTCTGAGACAACTTCTATCAAGTCAAAGTCAGGCAAAATACCCTGTAGTATATATTACTGATTAGGACAATGGGGTGGGGTGGTACTCTACTGTTGTTTCTGTGCGTTACCACTTTCCAAAAATCCAACATAATTCTGCTTTGTGGACTCTATGCATGACTTATTTCAAAATTTTATTTAACCAATTTTAAAATCAACTGAAAATTATCTAATTTTTCTAAAAAAAAAAAAAAACCTTAGCCCAGCTGAGAGGCATGTACTTGGGAGGCAGATGAACCTCTCTACATTTGAGGCCAGGATTATAGAAAAACCTATCTCAAAACCAAAGAAAACAAACTCAATGTTTTGGGGTGGGGGTGGTCCCTGTACATGCGTTACCACCTGGACCCACGTACATCCTGAGCCTTCATTTCTATAAGGTTAAAAATCAATATAAAAACCTAACTTCTAAGCCGGGCGGTGGTGGCACACGCCTTTAATCCCAGCACTTGGGAGGCAGAGGCAGGCGGATCTCTGTGAGTTCGAGACCAGCCTGGTCTACAAGAGCTAGTTCCAGGACAGGCTCCAAAACCACAGAGAAACCCTGTCTCGAAAACAACAACAACAACAAAAACAAAACCAAAAAACCCCTAACTTCTTTCTGTTTATTCTCCCCCTGAATTTTCAACTTTACATGCTGGCCTAAGTAGTATTCACAGAAACATTTTTTTTAAATATTTATTTATTTATTATGTATACAATATTCTGTCTGTGTGTATGCGTGCAGGCCGGAAGAGGGCACCAGACCTCATTACAGATGGTTGTGAGCCACCATGTGGTTGCCGGGAATTGAACTCAGGACCTTTGGCAGAACAGGCAATGCTCTTAACCACTGAGCCATCTCTCCAGCCCTCACAGAAACATTTTAAGATACAAATTATCTTCTAGGAAAACCAAGCAGTTTGAAGAAAGCTTATATACTACCAAAAAAAAAAAAAAAAAAACCAGCACCAAGAGATAAAGAAGTCTGTCTTTGTAGAAGAATGAAAATAGATCCGTATCTATCACCATGCACAAAACTCAAGTCCAAATGGATCAAAGACCTCAAGATAAAGCCAGCCACACTGAACCTTATAGAAGAGAAAGAGGGAAGTACACTTCAATGCATTGGCACAGGAGACCACTTCCTAAATATAACCCCAACAGCACAGACACTGAGAGAAACAATTAATGGGACCTCCTGAAACTGAAAAGTTGTAAAGCAAAGGACATGGTCAACAAGACAAAACGACAGTCTACAGAATGGGAAAAGATCTTCACTAACCCCACATCAGACTGAGGGCTGATCTCCAAAATATACAAAGAACTCAAGAAATTGGATACCAAAAGATTACATAATCCAATTTAAAAAAATGGAGTACGGACTAAACAGAGAACTCTCAACAGAGGAATCTAAAATGACTGAAAGACACTTAAGGAAATGCTCAACATCCTTAGTCATCAGAGAAAGACAAATCAAAACAACTCTGAGATGCCATCTTACACCTGTAAAAAGGCCAAGATCAAAAACACCGATGACAACTTCTGCTGGAGAGGTTGTGGGGAAAAGGGAACACTCCTGCATTGATGGTGGGAATGCAAGCTGGTACAGCCCCTTTGGATATCAGTGTGGCGATTTCTCAGAAAATTAGGAAACAACCTTCCTGAAGACCCAGTAATACCACTTTTGGGTATATATCCAAAGGATGCTCAATCGTGCTACAAGGACATGTGCTCAACTATGTTCATAGCAGCTTTGTTTGTCATAGACAGAACCTGGAAACAACCTAAATGCCCCTCGACCAAAGAATGGATAAGAAAAAATGTGGTACATTTACACAATGGAGTACTACACAGCAGAAAAAAATATTGACAGCTTGAATTTGCAGGAAACTGGATGGAGCTAGAAAACATTATTTTGAGTGAGGTGACCCAGACACAGAAAGACAATTATCACATGTACTCACTTATAGGTGGTTTTTAAACATAAAGCAAAGAAAGCCAGCCTGCAAACCACAATCCCAGAGAACTTAGACAACAATGTGGACACTAAGAGAGACTTAGGTAGATCTAATCTACATGGGAAGTACAAAATAGAAAAAGACAAGCTCTCCTGAGTAAATTGGGAGCATGCGGACCTTGGGGAGGGATAAACAGGGAAGGAGAGAGGCAGGGAGGGGAGCAGAGAAAAATGTACAGCTCAATAAATATCAATAAAAAATGTATAAAAGGGGAAATCTGTCTTGGGAAACAAAACAGAAAAGCTTAGGTTTTAGACACGGGCATTGCTGGAGATGGGAAGGAGAATTAATTAGAGTGGAGAACAGGATTAAGAGACAATTGAGGACCCTTTCAATCTCATTTCCAAAATGCAAACCCTCATTTTAACTGTCTTTAAAACTGCTTACCCACAAAAGGTGAGAGAATTAGAGGCATTTTCCATGGAGAGAAAAAAAAACAAAATTCCTCTTTACAGAACTGACACTGGGGACTGCTAATGGATAAGCTAGTGCACCGAGATCACCTACAGATGGCAACTGCAAGCCAGAACTGTCCGCTCTCACATTCTTCCTTTACTGTATTTTGATACGGTCTTGCAATGAGGTCCACACTGCCCTCCATCCAGCCCGTGACCCATCCTTCTGTGACAGGTGTCCATCGTCATGCCTGATTTATTTTATTCTTAAAATATAAAGGAATCCCTAAAGTACTCAAACATTTGAGGAAAGAATAAGTATACAAAAGAGCAGGAAAAAAATCTGAACAATACGAGCATTAGCATCCTCAGTCACCAAACTCAACATTGTCAGGATGTCATAAAACTGCAGCTGGGAACAAATAAGGCCCTCAAGGAACAGTGAAAACCCCACAGGTTTGAGGATTAAGTAAAAAAGATTTCCTGAAGAGACTATAAAAAAATTAAAAGCCAAAAGAAATAAAAAAAAACCATGAAAACTTGTCATTATCAAAGTATATGAATCCATACTTAATACATCCATTCAACTGAAGGGCTCACCCAGACCTAAGGAACCCAGAACAGCATGGGACTGGCAGAAACACACAGACACAACAGTGCACCAAATCACTTGTGCATCTGTAGCCAGCTGAAGAAGATGCACAGACACTGGAGAAAACAAGTGAGGGTTGGTTCACAAGTCCTGCAACAATGAAAACATTCAATGCAAAATGGACAAGACAGCTATGAGATATAAAACTGTTCTGAGAAAATAGAAAGGCAAACCCTTGGTCATGGAACAGGCAATGCTCTAGGAGAAAATCTCTGCTCAGCAACGGAAATGACTATGAGGGTGAGAGAACATAGAGGAGCAACCTGTAGAGCATGCATCTGACAGGAACAGCCAAGGCATCTAAGGGACAGCAAAATCTCAACCTCAAAATGCCAACCACCCAATTAAAGAATGGGCAACTCGCTTAAATACTCATTTCTTTAAAAAACAGATATAAAAATTGTTGAGAGCTATATGGCCTAGTTATCAGTCACCAGAGAAATGCAAAAGGAAACGATACTGCCCCACTCAACAGCAATAGCTATTTTATTATCAAAAGTCAAGCTATGCGCACTGCTGGTGGGACTGCTCGCAATAGCTATTTTGTTATCAAAAGTCAAGCTATGCGCACTGCTGGTGGGACTGCTAATGAGCAGTCCAGGAAAACTGTACTGATACCTCACAAAACATCCAAGGCCATCTTGTGGTCTAGATGTCAAGTGGTGTGCTAAAGGCTATTCTGTGCAGGGACTGAGCTTTGGGAGAGCAGTTTCTGACTTCATCTATTATCCATCAATGTACTAATACTCTGATCACAACACTGGGGCTGTGTGTGTGCAAGAGTTGGCTGCTGGGCCTGAGCTGGAGGAAATACAGTCATAGGATGAGCAGCCTCCTGTCACATGTTCCTACTCATGACAGTTCTTTAGAATTATTTATTTTTTTATGTGTATTGGTGTCTTACTTGCATGTATGTGTGAGGGTGTTGGATCCCCTAGAACTGGAGTTACAGACCCATGTGAGCTGCCATATGGGTGATGGGAGTTGAACCTAGGTCGTCTGGAAGAGCAACTAGTGCTCTTAAACTGCTGAGCAATCTCTCCAGCTACACTCACAGTTCCAAAAGCAAACTTTTTCTTTTCTTCCCCCTCTCTCCCGCCAGGGTATCGTTGTGTAGCCCTGGCACTGGCTTGCAACTCGCTCTGTATATCCGTACTAATGAAAAGCTAACAAAATTAAAGCACTCTGCCATTTTACCACAGTACCATTCATAAGAGCAAGAACTGGAAACATCTGAAGTGTTCATCAACTAATGAACAAACAAGGAAACGATCCACACATAAATGAAATGTTAATCAGCCATGAAAACAAACATCCTACCAAGTGTGTCTACAGTTCACTGCTGTTCACCATACAGCGTGAAAAGTCTCTAGGCACAGAAAGACAAGGACTACATGACCTTATGCATAGAACGGCTGATCTCAAGCAAACTGAGTAGATGGTACCTAGCGGGGTCTAAAGAGGGTATGGGGAGGAAAACTGGGGAAAGGTTGATCAGTGAGTACTAAGGCACTGTTTGGAGCCAGAGGCTCTGGTGCGACTGTATGGAATGTAAGGTGGACTACTGTAGATTTCAAAGAGGCAGAAGAATGGAATCTGAATGCTTGTACCACAAAAACAAAACAAAAAGATAAAAGAATGAAGACAGGCTTTACACATTATACAATGTGTGTGTGTGTATCAAAGCATCACAGAACACCTCATTAATATGTACAATTGTTTTGGTAACAGTTAAAACAACCTATAAGATACCACAGTCACTATATCTTAGAAAGCCAGAAATATGGTAGACTTCGGAGTGGAAAAATAGATCACATGCTAAGAAATGTGACCTAGAATGCCACTGAACCCTAACAGCACAGCTGGGGAAGACCTGCAGCAAAAATATTTTTCCAAATCAGAATTTCACATCTAAACAAAAGACAGGGTTTCTCTATGTAGCCTTGTTCTGTAGACTCAGGCTGGCCTTGTACTCATAGATCTGCCTCCTTCTGCCTCTGTAGTTCTGGGATTAAAGGCCTGTGCCACAAATACACAGCTCCATAGGCATATTCTTAATAAACATTAGGAAAATACCAGAAGAATCTGCTTAAATTCATGAAAGCTACTAAGGCAGAGGCGAGGAGGCATGGGACTGCTCTTGGAAGCCCTACAATGACTTGGGATTCCACAGTTCTTCTGACACGTGGTTTATCATCATACACACTTAAAACAATCCATTGGTAAGGGTGCAAGCATGGCTACAATCACTTTTGAGTATTTTGTGCACCCCAACCAGAACCCAAGCTCATTAGCTGTCATTTCTCATTCTTTCCAAGTCTGTTTTGTTATATTACTTTTTCATTTTTATGAAAAAAAATATATAATATGAACTTAACCAATTAGATAACATCAAGCATATTGATTCTGTAGTGTTAACTATTGTTACTATCTGCAGCCCTTTTATTTTACAACAGATCATTCTATATGTCAATTTCCCACTCCCCAGCTCACATTAATTCAGTGGTTCTCAACCTTCCTAATGCTGCAACCCTTTAATACAGTTAATCATGGTGTGCTGACCCCAACCATAAAATTACTCTCTTTGCTACTTCATCACTGTAATTTTGCTACTGTTATGAATCATAATGTGAGACAGAAGTTTGCCAATGATGTTGCGACCCACAGTTGAGAACCATGGGCTTAACTGGTCTGTCTGTGCTTGTTCTGGTAGAAATCACACAGAACTGGGACACCGATCCCACATGTCTGGCTTACTTAGTCAGGACTTCCTCAAGGTTCACAGCTGTGGCCTGCATTAGCACCCCACTTTAAGTCTACCCTACGACATCTCTCTCCTTGAAGAGCTAGCTGATGCAGGTTTCCTTAGCAGCCAGGGCATCTGTATATAGTTTCAATAAGGATCCCTTACCAACTATGTGATTTTTCAACCATTTTCTTACTGTTGACAATGTCTTTTGATGTGCAAGTTTTAGTTTCATGAAGTTCAGTTTGTCCGGACTCTGTTTGCTTCACTTCTAGTGTACAAGAAGCCTTTGCCTCATGTTTGCTTCTACTTGGTTAGTAGTTTTAGCTCATTTATGCAACTAATTCATCTATTTTGAGCTAGGGTATATATGGCAATAGCAGCTGTTCGATTTCTTTTACAAATATAAGACTAGTTTTCCGAACATCATTTGCTGGAGACAGCCTGAGACTGAGAAACTGGCAGCCTTCTTCAAGAGCTCTCAGCTGTGTGGTAAGGTCCACGCTGGGGTCTCTCCTCTGCTCTCTCGAGCTGCCTGTCTTTAACCAGGAGCACAGGCATAATATCTGTGCAGCGAGTTCTAACACCAGGAAGTTACTATGAGCACTGTGACTTTGTTGTTTTTTGTCAAGATTATTTTTACCTTTTTGAGTCCCTTTCAGGATGGGTTAATCTATTTCCAAAAAAAAAAAAAAAAAAAAAACTATCTGCTGTCACTTTGATAGGGGAAATCTTAAAAAATAAATTTATATATATGTTTTGCCTGCATGAATGTCTGTGTGCCAGAAGAGGGCACTGAAGCTCTTGGAACTGGAGTTGTGAGCAGCCATACAGATGCTGGAAACTCAACCTGGATCCTCTGGAAGAGCAGACAATTCTCTTAAGCACTATTTCTCCAGTACCTATATTGGCACTTGACCTTTCGCCCACTGAACATGGGCTATCCTCCTATTTATTCATGTATCCTTTAAATTCTCAGCAATATTTTATTATTATCAACATATAAACTTCCAGATTTAGCTAGTTCCTAAGTGTTTTGTTCTTTTGATGTTGTTATAAGTGTGATACTTTCTTAATTTCCCTTTGGGATTGCTCATGATTAATGTATTTAATCAAAAGGACTATGGGGATAGCAGAGATGGCTCAGTGGTTACAGCATTTCTTGCTCTCTCAAAGGATTCAAATTTGGTTCCCAGCACACACATGGTAGCCTCTCAGCCATCTCCAGTTCCAGGGGACCCAATACTTTTTATTGACCTCCACTGGCACCAGGCATGCATGTGGTGAACATGTGTGTGTGTGTGTGTGTGTGTGTGAAGGAAAACCCCATACACATAAAATTGAAAAAGCACTTAAAAAGCATTAGTTGATTTTCAAATAAGATCTAAGTATTATTCAGTTATCGAAAGGAAACAAATTTTGAGACTTCACCAGAGCTGAAACTCAATGAGAAGGGATAAAATGCATCATTCAAACTATCAGATCCTGACATTAAAACAAAAATACCCTCATACACCTACCATTTTCCATGTGCAGGGTTACTGTATGTCGAAGTAAAGGTAAACTAACATCTACCTCTTAACCTAAATGTTATTATTAAGAACAGAAATATGTTTTAGTATTATTTCACTAGCAAAGGGATTCCTTACATTCTCCTTCGTGTACTGGGATTTCAGACACAGAAAGGTCCAGCACAGGAAATGCTCACGGGAAGGACACAGTCAAGATGGGCTGGACGTGAAGAACTTGGTGGGCTGCTGTGAGGCCAGGTCTCACCATGCATCCTAGGCTGACTTCAAATTTGCAATCCCCTAATGTACCCTTCATAATCTTGCCTGATGGTGGCTTGCATTTGTAGGAAGCCACTATTCCCGAGACCCTAAGAACTGACATTCCAGAATACATTTGCATGACAACAGTCTACATGCAAAACAAGAAGTCAACCAGAAGCAAACAGGGCAAAGTAATAACTTCTGGCTCTGTGACTTATAGTCAGATAAATGGGCTTTGTCATACAAGCCCAAGCATGCAACCAGCTTCCATGAAGGAAAAGTTATCTTGGGAACTCTAACCATTACACAAATTCCAGTCAGATCTCTGGCAGGAAAGGAACCTGCCAGTTCCCCTTCTGTCTATCACATACATACTGAATGACTGTCACTAAAAAGCAACAATTTAAATAAACACCCAATCTCTCTACCTTCAAAGAGCTCCACATGCAGCAGAAAGGACACAGAGTTATCTGAACAGGGCCAGAGGAAGACACCAGGAATGGGGGGTAGGAAGCCCGGATGTAGATTTCCTAGGCTATGTTTGGGCAGTATTCTAATGTTCATGCTGGACTGGGTACAGTCTGAACATTCAAAATGCTTACAGAACAGAGATTAAAAATCTAAAGACAGACAGCATAGAGAAACAGAACAAGAATAAACCAGTGGGGAATGAAATGCAACATAAGAAAGGCTACAGGGACTGGAGAGCAGGCTCAGTGAAGAGCACTGGCTACTTTTCCAGAGGACCTGGGTTTAATTCCCAGCACCCACATGGTGGTTCTCAACCACTATAACTCCAATTCCAGAGGACACAACACCCTCTTCTGGCCTCTGTGGGTACTGCACACATATAGTGCCAAGAGATACCTGCAGACAAAACTCCCATACACATGAGAAAAAAAAAAGGCTATAGAAAGCAGTACTCATCTGCACAGACTCACAGAGATAGCAGACACACTAACAGGAAGGACAGCAGAACCTGCAACAGATGTGCAGAGGCGAAAACAGTCTAATGTGAAGGGGAACACGCATTAGTTTTTCTGTGGCTGCAAAGCAGGCTACAACAGAAAACTGAGGGTGAGAAGGAAAGTGGGGAAGGAGGAAGAACATACAAAAGACACTGGTGTTCTGACAGAGCCGGGTAAGCCTTAACATTAAAAAAGTCATTATTTAGCCGGGTGGTGGCGCATGCTTTAATCTCAGCACTGGGGTAGAGGCAGTTGGATCTCTCTGAGTTCAAGGCCAGCCTGGTCTAAGGAGAGAGTTCCAGGACAGGTTTTAAAGCTAACAGAGAAACCCAGTCTCGAAAACATACAAAACAAAAAACCAACAATAACAAAATTATTACTTAAATATTATGAATGTTCAACCTCTAACACCCAAACCAAACACTACCTCCAACAAAACCAATTTGATACTTTTCATGTTGCACATTAACAAAAAATTATTCTTAAAATATTTGTCGTACTAGGTCTGTGTTATTTCATTCCCTATATTTTCTTGTTCTATCCGTCTATCCGCTAAGTTCATTTTTCTTTACAGTTTAGCACTGTTCCACAGTGAACCCCACATTTGTTACCTACTGGTCAGCGGAAGGACATTTAGGTTGTTTATGTTTCTTGACTACGTGAATGGAGTGGCAATGCACATGGCAGAGCAAGCGTTTGTGGAGCAGAACGTGTGGTTCTCCTGGCATATGCCCAAGAATGGTAGAGCTGGGTGCTATGGTATTTATTTTTGGCTTTTTAAATTTTCCACACTGATTTCCAGAAGGCCTTACCAGTTTACAATCTGACTGACCAACAGTGAATGAGGGTTCCCTTCCCCCACATCTTCTCCAGCATTTGCTGTCATTTTGTTTGATCTTTGTATAGCTGGAAAAGATTCTCTCCTACTTCTGTGGCTTCTTCTTTAACTCGATTGGTTGTTTCTTTAGCTGTGAAGAAGCCTTTTGGTTTTATGAGGACCCACTTGTCAATTGTTGGCCTTAATTCTTGAGCATATAGGATCCTATTCAAAAAGACCTTTTCTATACCTCTATCTTGTAGGTTACCATCTAGTCATTATTCTAGCACTTCCAGTGTTTCAGGTTCAGGTTTTGGTCCACCTGAGTTAGTTTTTGTGGAAGGTGATAGATGCAGGTCTGTTTCATTTTTCTGCACGTGGATTGCTAGTTTCTCCAGCACTGTTTTAAAGATGCTTTATTCCAGTGTATGTTTTTGGCAGATTTGTCAAACATTAGATGTCTGTAGTTATGTGTACTCATATGTGGGTCTTCTATTTGTTCCCTTAGTCTACATGTATGCCAGTACCCTATACACTGGTTCTGGTTTTATTACTCAGTAGCATATCCTGAAATTATAATTCCTCTAGCATTGTTCTCCTCACGTTTCCTTTGGCTATCCAGGGTGTTTTATGATTCCACATAAATTTCAGGATAGTATTTTTCTGTTTCTGTGCAGAATGACATGGGGATTTTGATTGGACTTGAGGATCTGAACTGGATCTGACCTAAAAGTGTCTTCCCTGAGGACTAACTTCCATAGCACTGGAAGGTCCTCTGTAAGCTTCCAAGGGAGGGAAGCAACTAATAGCCCTACATGGATGTGAAGCCTATCAACCACAATAATGGCCAGCATGGCAAGATAGTCTATAAATCACAAGGACAACCAGATATTTCTAAGGGTACAGCATTGAACTTAAGGCCTGCTCAAGAGGAGAAAACCACACCTGGTGCTGGAAACTACCTAGGGCTACGGGGGCATAACCTTTGAAGAGAACCTATTCCTACAACTCTATTAGAGCAGAATAATTTCTGATTACACTCTGAATGCTCACACCCATAGCTAGATGTAGCTCTAGCTCAGGAATCACTGAAGAACACCAGAACAATTTTAGAGGCAAAGGAACAGGAAATTTGCTGTGAGGCTGTGTCTCCAACAAATGACAGGGAAGCTTTACTGATGAAGACCAACAACATGGCTGCCTAAACAAGACCTCACCAAGTACAGTACCAAGACATTCTAGTGTGCTCTATCCACAGACAAAGAACTATAGGCAACCATGGACTGCTTGTTGAGAGAGGAAATAGCCCCAGGAATGAACCCCCTTAATCTGTTATCTAATACCAAGTCATCAGCCCTAAAATCATACATACACAAGTAACAATACTATGTGTGTGTTGAGTGTTGTATTTGGGTAGCAATAGCAATTACAGAAAATGAGGCCAGGAATATGGGAGGGAACAGGGCAAGAACAGACACTGAGGAGTTGGAGGGAAGAAATGAAGGAGAGAAATGATGCAGTTATGTTTTAATTAAAAAATTATCACGAAAATTTAAAGAGCTGGTATAGTACAAATATCTTCTTTTGTAATTCCACAATTCTTATTCTTTGAAAATCTACTTTAAATATTATAATACCTAAAACAATTTGATTGACTGTAGATCGAAGGCATTTGTAGGAGATAGGCCTGTTTAGTAAGAGGTACCCTGATAGCTTCTAGGTGCTCAGTTGAGGATATGGAAAGAGTAGCAAGAAGATGGGCTGAGGAGAAACCCTGCAGAGGAGTATTATGACTCATAATAGCAATGAAATAATTTTATGGTTGGGGTCACCACCATATGAGGAATTGAATTTAAGGGTTGCAGCATTAGGAAGACTGAGAACCACTGCTTTTAGAGGAATATAGCAGGACATATTCTTGCAAGGATAAAGAGTCATTTCTACTTAAAAATTTATCTACAGATCAGGCTGTTGCTGAAGTCCATTAGAAAGTAATTATAAAACATCAAAAGTATTACAGTGATCCTAATATTCATGGCTTTGATAGGCTTATTAAAAATGCCAACTGTCAAATGGAACTAAATTGATTTCACGTGATGCAAATGGCCAATTCCCTCTTTTCCCCAATAAGCACTCAGGTTCTGTCCTCAGAACTTTGTTTTCTTCTGCAAATGCTGTAGCCAGGAAGAAAATTGACAATAAAATAAGTTAAAGGTTTGTTTTCTGTAGTTTCCACTTTATTTTTGGCTTTGGAGAGACCATGATACCTGGCCTTACCATAAGATTTTGGAAACATTCACAAATCAATTAAAAAAATAGCAAATAAGAGATAGGTAATATCAACTCACACAGAGAAATACAGTAAGTTTGCTTTGATTATGGAAACAGATTACTCACCTGCGCCCACACTCTGAATATTTACCAATATTTTTTAATATTAAGGCAGCTGTTAGTCGGATGTGTTTAGTTATTGGTCCCTCTTTTTCATCCTTAAAAAGAACGGAGAATATAAAAAAAAAGAATAAAGATCTAAATCCACAGGGCCACATCTTTACAGACAAGGGTTTCAAGGAGCACTTACTGTAAAGTCCCGGAAGACAAGGTTCCTTGAGCCTCTCCTAAGAGCCATGAGCGCGGCGCTGGGGTGACTGGCAATGGCCTTCTGTGCTCTAGGAGCTGAGCCTGTGCCTCCTACAGCTGGCTGCCTAAATTGATCAGACAGACAATGTTAACTGCACAGACAGACAACTGTGACCCCACCCCCTTACCAGCCCACACAAACAGGTCTCTGTTTTAGGGCTTGAATTTTCCAGCCTGTTCTTTACAGGGTTTTACTACGTGCTCGACCGGGCCGTGAACATTCCATGTCCCTGCCTGAGGCAATACAGGAAGCACTATACACCAAGCAGTTCATCAGTTTCAAAGCAAACAACAGATGTACTGCACAATCCATCTCTAAAGTTCCTATCCCAGGAAAGGAGGCAATAACAGTAACTTAACACAGCACCAAAGTTGTAGAGCTCTCATCTTTGAAAGTACTGTGAAGCTATGTGTTAGCAATTTCAGATTACAAAAGAAGCTGACCTATGGATCAGAACCTGGGTTAAGGACTGTATTCACATACGGTGCTTTCTTAACAGTCTGACTTTCAACCAGTTCTTGTCCACTATTTTTATTAAAGACATAGGGTGGAAGGACTGAGAGATTATAGTATAAACTTCCAATAAAACCACTGCCAGTGTCTGTGGCCAAGCAGACCAGCTGTACCGCCTTCTGAGCTAGAAGGCAGCGTGGAAAAGGCACTGGAGGATGTAGTCTAACAAACTGCGTCTTCTGAAACTTGTAAGCCAGGGATATTTCTGATGTTTTTAAAATAAATTTTGAATATTAAAAATATAATGTAGAGGGGGCTAGAGAGATGGCTGCTCTTCCAGAGGTCCTGAATTCAATTCTCAGTAACATACCACACCTCCAAAATATATAATCTTCATATGTAAGTCAGAATGTATAGTATGTATATGTTTATATGTGTGCATGTATGTGTATAAAGAAATCTCTTTCCCATTGTCAAATACATGTTTACGCCCTTTAAAAAAAAACCCTAATAGTTCTTCTAATTCACAATGCTTCCTCCGGTGCTATCTGTCTGCCTACTGGTGGCTCTCCAGAGTCAGGGCTGCCTCACAGACCACACAGTGCAACCTCTATGGGAACAGATACCTACAAAGAGGCAGATAAGGGGAGAATGTATGTAGTTTGAGCAGAATCTCCTAGCTTGGTAGTGAGAGCTGGGTTAGAATGCAGGCTTTGGATTTCCCATATGCTAAGTTTCTTTGTGCTGTTCTCGTGTTTTGTCTAGCTGTTTACTTTTTCAGTGCCCTGACCACTGCAGTGACTGCTTGTTCTTTATGCCCGATAGTAAGGAAACTAATTTTCTTTACTTGGTAGAAGATTTTTGATTTGCCACTTGTCCTGGTTCATCTTGTTTTAATCCTGCAAGCAGAGCATCCTTTGAACAGTGCTTATCCTTAAAGAGAAAAGAAAAAAAAATATGTTATAACCTTTAATGTAACCAGATGAATTACTAAGCAAATAGCATCAAGAAAGTATACCTGTAAGTGGGTAATAAAAGAAAACCTCTGCCGCTGAAAAGGCTCACAACCTTCCCAAAGACACTGCCCTGGATAGACGTCTTTTCCTCCATGTTCAGTAGCCGCATGGTAGAACACCTGTGAGGGTGTCTGAAACCACCTAGGAGAAGAGAAGGCAAACATATCTGACACTCAGATCAATTCTGTAAATCATGTTGATATAATAGATTTTTAAAAATTCTTAAGAAATCTTGGCTACAGTTTTTTAAAAAAATTTTATTTTTGATCATGTGTAGCTTGTGTGTGCACACGCACATCTGTGCAGGCACCTGCAGTGTCCAGCAGAGGGCACTGGATTCTATTTTTGGCTATTACGTAACTGTGTCTATGTTTGAATAAATTAAAAAGTATTTTTAAAGACTGACTTATGTTTCTGTGTATAAATATTTTGCCTGTACACATGTATATGTGTTATCTGTGTTCTTGGTGCCCCCAGAGGTTAGAAGAGGGTGTTGGATCCCTGGGAACTAGAGTTACAGATGGTTGTGAGCTGCCATGTGGGAGCTGGGAAGAGAACCCAAGTCTCTTTTTTAAATGCTGAGCCATCTTTCTAGTCCCGAATCAATTTTTAATACATATAATATATCTAGCATCTCAAATTAATATCAGTCCAGGATATTGGATATTTAAAAACAGATTTAAAGAAGAATGTAATTACTGAATTAAAAAAGACAAATATCTCACACACATGAAACAAACGCAGCTGGAACGCTGTCACAAGGGACATTCTTTTAATGTTCAAATTTCACTGAGAGTCTATTACATTACTATCTGAAAATAATTTTTGGGCTATATAATGATGTTTTGATTAATGACAGATTGCATACATGACTTATAAAAGTATGATGACACTAAAAACTTCCTATCACCTAAGTGACATTGTAGCCATTTGGTACAGAAGTTGGTATAAACCAATAGTCAGCCACACAAAGGACAATAGTTAATGCATAAAATAAGACACTTAATAATGATAACATATGCAATTGCTTTATTATAATTTTTTCTCTTACTTAGAGCTTTCGTGTGTAGCAGATATAGGCTTCTATAAATACAGGCTCCATGATGCCTGTACGATGAAGAATTACCTAAGTCCCCATGTCTCAGAATGTATCTTGGTTAAGGGATGCCGTTAATATATACTTTAAATGGAAATGTACTACTTGTGACTTATGAGAAGGACTGAAGTCTTAACCACTTTGCAGAACATAACATAAAACATCTCTGTGATACATGAAGTTGGCAAGTTGCTAATGATGCGAAAAATGATGGCTAATTTTGAAAATTTTGCTTTGAGAACAGGTCTCACAATGCAGCCCTTGCTGCTCCAAATGGCCATCCTCCTGCCTCTACCTTTTGAATGCTGGACCACACACCACATCTAGCCAAATAGTGTTTTCTTGCATCATTTTTTTTAAGCCTACAGCACCCGGTGTTCCCAGGCAGTCTCCCATCCAAGTACTAACCAGGCCTGACCCTAGTTAGCTTCCGAGATCAGGCGCATTCAGGGTGGTATGGCCATAGACCCTTGCATCAATTTTAACTGCTGAGATATATACACAATTGTGTGTAAATGACTTTAAGATAGCAAAGGTTTGTCACCCTACCCATTAAAGGCTGTACTTGGCACTCCTCTCCAGTTCCTTCCCCACCCCTGAGTCGTGCACTGTCTGTGGTAGGTAGTTCAAGATGAAGTTCTAAGGTATCTAGTTCTAATGCAGCCAGTTTCAATGATTGTACAGGTGTGAAGACAGTGAAGGGTCCACACTAATATGATAAATGATCTGAAGTTAAAAGTTCAAATGTAATACAGGGGGAAGAGCTGGGCCTGGTGGCACCTACCTGTAATCCCAACACTTGGAAGGCTGCGGGCCAAGGCAAAACTAGGCTATCTAGCAAGTTGCTGTCTCAACACACCCTCCACGCTCCAAAATGGAGAGCTAATCTAAAGAATGAAGCTAACGTATATGGACAATACAGATTATGCATTTTTCGGGGAAAGGAATAATCAATGATTAGTTACTGCTTGTTACCGTATCTAAAAGAACTTTCCTCACGCCTTCCTTTCTAGCAGTCACCAAGCTCACTCCTCAAATCATAAAAGCACACTCATGTAATGAACCCGGAGATTAGAGAACAGTAAAGAAAACCAAAGTTTCCTGAGATCCAGTTCCCAGGAACACTGACACCACAGTGTATTTCCTCTAGCCTTCTCTGTACTCTGCTGATTAGATGCTCGTCATTCCCACCATAATATGCATCTTTAGTCAAATTGTAACAGTGTTTTCTTTAGCATACTGTAGTGTCTTCTGCTGAAAACTAGTAGCATCGACACACATGTCAATGTGCTCCTTTTGACAGGCTTACATGGTGACATTCTTAAACATTTCACTTACTGGAAATCTAGTCTTGATATTATTTTTAAAACCACCTGATGATAGATGGCTCTATCTAATTATGATAGATAAATAGATGGGAGCGATAATCACTGGTCATTGTGTCTGGTGAGATGAGTAGCAACAGAAACCTCCTATACTTTCACCTCCTATTTTGCTAACTCCTTTCTGTTTGAGACAGTGTCTCACCACGGAGCTCGGGCTGACCTTGAACGATCCCATGTGCCACCACCCCAGCCTGTCTTACTAACTCTTAATTCTGATATAGTCTCAGGATTCCATGACGTGCCACCAAGCTACTGCATCCATTCCCGAGTGATTCACCAGTTAGCACTCATCAGAACTGGCCCACAGTCAATGCTGACTAACTGAGCAGTGTGAACTTGTGAACAATGAATGTCCCAGTTTTATCTTCCTCTCCAAAGGAGACACATTCCTGACAGAGCTTAGTGCTTCCTCTCTCCCTCCACAGCCTCTCAGAGCTCGGCTACTGTCCCCAGGCTGGCTCTATGATTTGCTCACTGAGTTCTATATTTTCTTTGACTCTTCTATCTTTCCCTTTCTACTTATCACAATGTTTAAGAAGAGTATAGATGCTAGGGCCATCATGCCCGATGTGCATTATTTTATAGTCAAATGAGACCGCGTAACTGGCTGCTAAAAACCAGGAGTATCAATTATCTTGGTAGAGGGTTAGGCACATTGTATTATATCCAGTTGTAAGAGTTTAAGATGGGAGGGAGATGAACAAGTCTAATTTCACTGTTAAAATTCCTTATTCTGAAGCTGGAGAGATGGCTGGTTGGTTAAGAGGACACACTGCTATTACAGACAAGTTCAGTTCTCAGTATCCATAGCAGATGGCTTATAGTTGCCTAGCTCCAGCTCTAGGAGAATCAGATGCTTCTGTCCTTGGCAGACACTTGCACTAACATGCATAGACTCACTAATACATAATTAATTTTCTTTAAACTACAAAAATCAAAGCAGATCTCTGCAAGTGGTATATATAGTAAGTTCTAGGCCAGTCAAGGGTATGTGGTAAAACCCAGTCTCAACAAACAAGCAAGCAAACAAAGATTTAGAGACATTAAGATAAGTTTATTTAGTTTTTGTTTGTTTGCTTGCTTGTTTTTTAAGACAGGGTTTCTCTGTGTAACAGTCCTAGCTGTCCTGGAACTAGTTCTTGTAGACCAGGGTGGCCACTAATTAAGAAAATGCTCTACAGGCTTGCCATAGACCGACCTTAGGGAGATATTTTCTCACATGAGGCTCCCTCTTCTGAGATGACTTTAGTTTGTGTTGTTGACATAAACTAGCCAGCACAACTGACCCCTTGTCGACCTGGCACACCCCACATCACTGTTAAGCCGCCTTTCCTTTCACATCCATCCCTAAGATCTCACATTAAAAACAGAAGAACTTTAAAAGTCCCAGTCTTTATAAATTCCTTAACATTAAAAACTCAGTCCCATTAACACATTCAGTATCTTTAAAAGTCCAATATCTCTTTTAAAAGTTCAAAATCTCTCAACTCTGGGTTTCTGGGGAAAAAAAAAAGTTAAATACTTCTGTATTTCAAGAGGGAAGACCCTGGACACAGTAACAATCAGATCAAAGCGAAACCAAACTCCAACATGTAAATAATGAAATGCCCATCCAGGTTCTGGCATCCACCCACAATCTTCTGGACTCCTGTGGTCACTTCTCTAGCTCTGCCCTCTGCGGCACACAGTCTGTCGTCTAAGCTAGGGCAAAGTCCACTCTACTGCTGGTGGTCATCCCAAGGTACTGGAGTCTCTCAAATGCTGGGGTCTTCTGCTGCAACTGGGCTGCACTTTTACCAATAGCTTCTCATAGGCTCTCCTCATGGTACCAAGCCTCAACTTCTCTGCATGACCCCTTCAGTCCTGGGCCTTCAACTTCCACTGAGGCTGCACCTTCACCAATGGCTGAGTTTCCTGGCTTCTTAAGTGCCAAGCCTTAGCTGCTCTCCATGACGACTTCATGCCTTCAAACCCGGTACCATCTAGGTCACTCTTACACTGTACCAAGCTCAGCTGCCAGCATGAGGTGCAGCCTTGGCCACCTCTGGAACACAGCTTCTGGGTGCTGACCCTGAGGAAACACTTCCCAGGACACTGGGAAGAAGAGCTCAGTGATGCTGTTTTCTTCTTGGTCACTGCTAATGGCTCAGCTCCAGGTAATCAGCATCCCAGTAAAACAAAGGCTTTTCTTTAGCACTTCTAGTTTCTTGTCAATCACAGCTGAGTCTTGAGCCTCAGCTGACCAGACACCACAGACTCTTCACACAAAAGGCCTGGTAGAGTCTTTGCTTCCCTCTGAAACCTCCCAAGCCAGGCTTCCATCCTCTGCACTGCTCTCAACAGTCTTCTCTCCCAGGCTCCCACAGAACAGCCCACGGAGCTCTCAACACTCAGTGACTTTTCTAGCTCAGAGCCCTTCCACGGCCCCCAACCCTGTAACACGGTCAAGTCTGCACAACTATGCCCACTATAATGGTACCACCTTGTTTTAGTTAGGGTTTCTACTGAGTGATAAAACAGCATGACCAAGACAACTTGGTGAGGAAAGGGTTTATTTCAGCTTACACTTCCAGGTGACAGTCCATTACTAAGAAAGTCAAATCAAGAAACTATCCATGACAGATATACACATACATTCCTAAACATAAACAGTTCCGTCCAGATACTTTTTCTTATATGTATGTTTTCAGAGTTGACCATTTCATATTAGAAAATCAATTGGTGTGCTCGTCCCCGAGGAAAACTGTTTCTCTTCCTCTCAGCATTCTTTAGTTGCCTGTAGTTAGTTCTGTGTAGGGTTGGGGCTTATGGGTTTTTGTCCCTTTCACCTGACACGCCTACTGATGTCATCTATGTTCTCATGTTTGGGCATCATGTTGAGACTTTATAAGATGTAGCTCCTAACATTACAAAGAGACACAATCTCACCACAAACTCCTGGATCCTCTGGCTTTTACTATTTTTCCACCCCTCTTTCTGCAATGTTCTCTGAGTCTTAGGTGCAGGGAGCTGTATGCATACTGAGTGGAATAAATGAAGGATCTAAATGAATCTGAATAAAATTCCAGCATGAGTACTCACTTGGTTTCCCAGAAAGAGCAGGCACTGCGCACAACACTGTTCTTGGGAAGTGCTTCTACCTAAATGTTGCTCAGTACACACACACCAGGCACATTCACATCCCCAATTCACACCCCCACTTTATGCTAAAACGTGGGCTTCTGAACATCATTTTCCAGAATCACAGCGCTGGGATTTCAAACTAGGTATATTATGTTGAACACTAAAGACTGATTTTCTCCCCTAACATAACTTAATATGCAGAAATACATTACTAGGTATAAACTAAGGCATACTTTTATTATCAGTTTCTATGATACTGTAGTTTTTTTCATGTTTGTAAAAATTCTGAAAACAAACTAGGTTTAAGAGATTAGTAACGGCTGATAATTTTTCTGTATTCCATGCATAATTTCCCAAGGAATAAATATTAATAAGCTACAGGCTAGATTCCCAACCTAGAAAATTATATTTATAACATTTTAAATATTTAACATTAAAACCATTTTAACCCCAATTAATTTTATGCTATATGAACCTTTTGATATTTGGTAACACAGTAATTGGGCTCTTTTGTTTGTCTGTTTTTCTTTAGACAGGTTTCTCTGTAGCTTTGGAACCTGTCCTGGAACTAGCTGTTGTAGACCAAGCTGACCTCAAACTCATAGAGATCCGCCTGACTGCTGGGATTAAATTAAAGGTGTGCGCCATCAATGTCCAGCTAATAATTGGGCTCTTTGGAACTCAATGTTGAAAGAATGGAGCCTTGTTCCAAACCACCACCCACTCAACCAGCTGATGCACATTACTACCACAGGTAATAACACTCCTGGTCACTATTTTCTTAGCACAGCGGTGGTGAAGCCTTGGGGAGCATACACTTTCCAAAATAATGCTGCCCATAGCAGCGCTACATGAAATCAGTCTTGCCCTTAGGAAGACTCATTGGCTCTAAATATCAGTCAAATATGATCCAGACTTCCAGTGAGTCTCACTAGTACACAGATTCTTGCATAGGCTTAGAAAAAGCAAGATTTCATGACTTTCATGATAATGAGTGACACCAAGCCAGTGTAGCTCAGAACCGCTGAGTTCAAGTCAAGCTAGTGATGAAGTTGGTATCTGTTGGAATGGCAATGACATAGTTCAACCTCAACTCAGCCATTTCTAGGTGCTCAGAAAATACTGCTTTCTATCAGAAAGTCAAGAGTTCCTGCTTTATAAACAAAACAGGTTTAAATTGAAACTTTAATTGAAATAAATCCGGGAAACTTGGCATTCCCGGTGTGAGCTTTAGTGATGGAATTCTCAATATACCACATTACAGATTATGCTTCTCTCAGAGGGAAATACTCGAGCTTTGGCAGCGAGTGGCTTCATTACTAGTTTGCAAAAGATCAAAAATGTATAAAAAATGTCTACAGACTAACAAAAATTAAACACTGCCTAACTCCTAGTCAGATAAAGTAAGACCGCATGCTAAAAGTCTGTTCCTTTGGTTCTTATTAGCTGACTTTTTTTTTTTTTTTTTTTTTTTTTTTTTGGTTTTTCGAGACAGGGTTTCTCCGTGGTTTTGGAGCCTGTCCTGGAACTAGCTCTGTAGACCAGGCTGGTCTCGAACTCACAGAGATCCGCCTGCCTCTGCCTCCCGAGTGCTGGGATTAAAGGCGTGTACCACCACCGCCCGGCTACAAATAGCTATCTTTGAAATAATCTTCCACAACTCACAATAGAAGAAACCGGTGGCCTGAATAGGCCGATAATTACTAGAGAAATTGAATCAATAATCTGCAAAGCAAAAAGAATCAAGACAAGCTGGTTTCACAAGTAGATTCTACCTAACATTTAAGAAACAAATACCCCATTCCCATGGGCTCTAATAATGTCTGGCATAACTAAATATGCCCATGATGCAAGTGTGGCGTGGATATCATAGTACTAACCATCCACTTTCTGCTTGAACTAAAGTTTTGCTCCACAAGATGAAATCTATACTGGTACCATTGTTAGCTAAGAACCTGTGGCTAGACATAGGCTCTAGAGGGGGAACTATTACTATTGGACATAGTAATAACTGATTCCTAAATATCTTCTCACTGTGCCCACAGATCAGGGCATCTTTCAACCCTCATCAGAGAAGTTTCTATTTGCAGTGGATGGAGATTAACATGGAGACTCACAACTGTTCAAGGTACAGAGGACAAGAGGCTGTGGAATGATCAGCTCTAACTGGGACATCACATCCCTTTCTCCCAAGGCTCATGAACCATTGCAAAAGAAGGGGCAAAAAGAGTCTTCAGCATCAGAGGTGACCACAAGAAAACTGTCCTCCAGACACAACTGGACATAAGCACTAACAGTAACTGTGACAGCATACAGAAGCCCATGTAAGTCTCAAGCAAGACCAAATCTCAGCATGGAAAGAGGTGCTCATGATTGCTGGCACTCAATACCTGCTGGGAGATGAAGAGCCAGTTTTCTTTAAAAACGTTGCTTCCAGGGGGCTGGAGAGATCCCAGAAACCATATGGTGGCTCACAACCATCTGTAATGAGATCTGGCGCCATCTTCTGGCGTATGGGCATACAGGCAGGCAGAATGTTGTATACATAATAAATAAATAAATCTTAAAAAAAAAAAAAGTTGCTTCCAGGAGGCTGCAGAGATGGTTCAGTGGCTAAAGCCTTTCCTGCTCTTAGAAGACTAGAGTTTGATTCCTTGTACCCACACGGGCTCACAGCTGTCTTTAACTCCAGTTCCAGTGCCCTCTTCTGGTCACTCTGGGCAGTAGCATGCATGTGGTAGACATGTCATACATGCAGGTAATAAAACACTCATATATATTTGAGAAATTAAAAAAGAACGTTCTTTCTGGTAAGCTGACCACACTCCGTTGGAATGCCACATGAACAAATATATGGGCAACATAAGTTACATTTGATGGTTGGAGAGAAAAAAGAGGAGACAAAGTTTGTATGAGCTGAAAAAGGAAGAGTGGACTTGATAAAAACATAGTATGTAGAATTCTCAAAGAACTAAACAAGCAATAACCCAGAAAGGAATGGTACTACTATCCTATACAGAGATCGTAAATGGAAGGATGTAAACTATATATCAAGCAAATGAAGAGAACACAAGCATGAATACTCTTTCATCTTGTTGCTGATACATGGTGCTATAATGGTGACTTATACATGCTGCTGAGAGGGACAGACCAAACTGGGTTAGAGGGACAACAGAGAAGAGTTGCATCAAATGCAGACTCAAAGTCACTTCTATTTCTATGAGGGGAGGAGAGCACACAGATAGTGGTATTTCACCTGGAAATAAGATGCAATATCAGTGACTCAGTGAACTAAATAAGCTTAATTCTAAATACAGTGGGAAAAGTACTCATATTTTTGATAAAATATTATTTAAAAATTCTGAACTAACAACTTAGTGGACAACGGCTGTAACAGATAATTTTTCATTTAAAACACAGCCTGAATTTGAAAAACAAAAGTTCTTCTCTTATCCTGTGCTCTTGGTACCCTAAGCTCCTCACAGTCTCCTGGAGAATGAAACTTCATACTCATCACAGGAAAAAGCCATCAAGATGAAGTCTCAATCCTAAACATCTATAACCCAAATTCAAGAGCACCCCTATATGTAAGAGAAACACAAAGTTTAACTTGCATATCAAACCTCAACACTAATAGTTGGAGACTTCAACACCCCACTATCAACAATGGACAGATCAACCAGACAGAAACCTAACAGAGAAATAAGAGAACAGATGTTATGACTCAAATGACTTAACAGACATTTATAGAACATTGCACCCAAACACAAAAGAATATTACTTCTCAGCACCTCGAAGAACTTTCTCTAAAATTGACCACATATTTGGTAACAAAGCAAACCTCAACACATAAAAAAAAAATGGAATAACCCCCCTGTATCTTATTGTATCACCATGACTTAAAGTTAGAATTCAACACCAACACTAATTTTAGAAAACCTACAAACTCAAGGAAATTGAACAGAGTGCTCTACTGAATCACCCCTGGGTCAAAGAAGAAATAAAGAAATTAAAGACTTCCTAGAATTCAATGAAAATGAATGCACAACATACCCAAATCTATGGAACACTATGAAAGCAGTGCTAAGAGGCAAGTTCATAGCACTAAGTGCCTACATAAAGAAAGTGGAGAAATCTCATGCTAGTGACTTAAGATCACACTGAAAGCTCTAGAACAAAAAGAGAAGACTCACCAGGTAGAACAGATGACAGGAAATTGAATCAAACTGAGGGCAGAAATCAATAAAATAGAAACAGAAAATAATGCAAAGAATCAATGAAACAAAGAGCTGGTTCTTTGAGAAAAATCAACAAGGTAGACAAACCCTTATGCAAACTAACCAAAAAGCAGAGAGACTACCCAAATTAACAAAATCAGAAATTAAAAGGGGGAAATAACAACAGACACTGAGGAAATCCAGAGGCTCAATAATTAGGTCATACTTTAAAAACCCATATTCCACAAAAATGGAAAATCTAAAAGAAATGAACAAATTTTCTGGATAGGTTTCACATACCAAATTTAAATCAAGACCAGATGAACAATTTAAATAGACCTATAACATGTAAGGAAATAAAAGCAATCATCAATAGCCTCCATACCAAAAAAAAAGGCCCAGACACCAATGGTTTTTATGCAGAATTCTACCAGAACCTTCCTCAAAGAAGAGCTAATGCCGATACTCCTCATCAACAGGAACAGAAGGAACGTTGCCAAACTCTTTTCATCAGTATACCCTGATACTGAAACAATACAAAGATTCAACCAAGAAAGAGAATTACAGACCAATCTCCCTCATGAACATTGATGCAAAATACTCAATAAAATACTGGCAAACCGAATCCAAGACTTAAACATCGAAAAAAAAAATCATCCACCATGATCAAGTTGACTTCATCCCAGACACGCAGGATAAAAATATATTAAAAGGAATCCACCATATAAATAAACTGAAAGAAAAAAAAACACATGATCATCATTAGATGCTGAAGAAGTCTTTGACAAAATACAACATCCCTTCATGATAAAGGTCTTGTAGAGATCAGGAGTACAAGGAACATACCTAAACATAATAAAGGCAATATACAGCAAGCCAACAGTCAACATCAAATTAAATGGAGAGAAACTCAAAACGATACCAATAAAATCAGGAATAAGACAAGGCTGTCCACTCTCTCTATATCTATTCAACATAGTACTCGAAGTTCTAGTTAGAACAATAAGAAAACAAAAGGAGATCAAGGGGATACAAACCGGAAAGGAAGAAGTCAATCTTTTGCAATTTGCAGATGATAGTATACATAAGTGAGCCCAAAAATTCTATGAGGGAACTCCTACAACTGATAAACAGCTTCAGTAATGC
This sequence comes from Microtus obscurus, assembly GCA_963919715.1. Taxonomy (NCBI): domain Eukaryota; kingdom Metazoa; phylum Chordata; class Mammalia; order Rodentia; family Cricetidae; genus Microtus; species Microtus obscurus. The sequence goes on from CAWTZC010002364.1 coordinate 3,927,886, forward strand.
ATCAGGATACAAGATCAACTAAAAAAAAAATCAGTAGCGGGCTGGAGAGATGGCTCAGTGTTTAAGAGCATTGCCTGCTCTTCCAAAGGTCCTGAGTTCAATTCCCGGCAACCACATGGTGGCTCACAACCATCTGTAATGAGGTCTGGTGCCCTCTTCTGGCCTGCAGGCAGGCATACATGCAGACAGAATATTGTATACATAATGAGTAAATAAATAAATATTAAAAAAAATCAGTAGCCCTCCCAATCCTACTCTTAAATTCTTAAAGAAAAGTCCACAACAGCTTTAATAGACTACCTACTTTGTCAGTTATTATTTACCAGAGAACACAGAAAAAGGAAACAAAAATTCATAATAAATAGATATAAAGTAGACACGAGTGAACAAAGTGTCAAATTAGCTTACTACATAAGCTAAAATAATAACAATACCAATAGTAACAATAATGAAAGCAAGTTCTGAAGGTATAGCCAGGTGGCAGAGCTTTTGTTTAACAAGTACAAGGCCCCAAGTACCATGTCAATAACAGGAAAAAGAGACAGAAAAATATGGTCAGTTTCACTGAATTAAAGAAGTAAGCAGACAATCTGAAGAATTTCTCTGGGACTTATATCATGATCAAGTACACATAATACAGAAGTAAAAACAATTCCTACCCTTACTAAAATGATGAATGTGTTTTATTTTTTCATTGAAAAGAAACAAACAAACAAACAACAACAAAACCACTGGTCAGGACATATTAAATTGATATTATGCACCACTGCTGGGTTGACATTTAAGATTAAGTTTGATAAGCACTGGTTTTGGATGCTATTAATAATCCCCAGGCTTATGATCTTATGAAATCAACAAAACACAATTATCTCTAATAAATAAAAAGAGCTAATAAAAAATTTTAAGCTATGAAAATGGAATCTTGGCTGAGCAGCGCTTGCACACGCCTTTAATCCCAGCACTCAGGAGGCAGAGGCAGGTGGATATCTGTGTTCGAGGCCAGCCTGATCTACAAGAGTTAGTTCCAGGACAGGCTCCAAAGCTACAGGGAAACCCTGTCTCGAAAAACCAAAAACTAACAAATACCAACAACAACAACAACAACAAAAAATGGAATCTCTATTCTCTATAAAATGAAAACTACTTTGCCTATTAAAGTAAGTGTCCAATGCTTAAAGTTCTCAAATTACTTACTCAAAGCAAAGTGTCTTGGCTCAGCTCTTCTGATGGAAAGAAACAATTTTAGCCAGCATCTTAAGGTTTCTTTCAAGTCTAAGAATGCTTTAACTAAGTTCCAGCTCTTTCTCAGCACATGCAAAGACCTACCTTCCAAACCCAGCACCACTAAAGGAACAGAGGGAGTTCAGTCCTGGGGCTAGAAGATGGCTCAGTGAGAGAAAGTGCTTGAGGCACAAAGGCAAGGAGATCTGAAACATCACCACTCAAGAGCGTCCACACATGTGGACCTGAAGGGTTTTCTGGCCAGTTAGCGTAACCAACATGCTGAGCTCCTGGTTCACACATATATACCATGCATGTACTGTGTGTATACATGCACACACACACACACACACACACACATATAGACACACTCACACAGTAAGTTCAGTTCTATTTGCTGTTAATATTTGTCACTAAATGTGAAATGGTACAACTTCAAATGATTTTCAAAATTAAAGACAAAATTCATTTTCTAAATCATATTACTTCTAAGCTTTTCCAAAAAATTTACATTTGTTACTACACTACTTTACAAAACACATTATCAGCCCAGCAGTGGTGACACACGCCTTTAACCTCAGTACTCAGGAGGCAGAAGCAAGAGGATCTCTGTGATTTTAAGGCCAGTCTGATATAAAGAGTAAGTTCCAGGACAGGCTCCAAAGCCACAGAGAAACTCTGTCTCGAAAAAAAAACAAACAAACAAACAAACATGAAAACCAAATCAAACAAAACCAAAAAACTCATAATCAAATTTGGTTTTACTTTTTTTATTTTTGTTTTTCAAGACATCTGTAGCTTTGGTGCCTGTCCTGGAACTAGCTCTTATAGACCAGGCTTGCCTTGAACTCACAGAGATCCACCTGCTTCTGCCTTCCAAGTGCTGGGATTAAAGACACCACCGCCCGGCTGGTTTTTCTTTTCTTTGAGATCGATCTTACAATAAATACAGGCTGGCCTCAAAACTATGGTAATCCTATTGCCTCAGCCCCCTAAGTGCTGGGATTACAAGTACTAATAACTAAATACTTCGGGCTATAATGACTTTTTTTCCCAAAATGAGATAGGGTTTTATTATGCAGCCTTGGTTGACCTGGAACTTGCTATGTAGAACAGCTTGGCATCAAACTCAAGACATTCATCCATTTCTGCTTTTTGAGTGCTGAAATTACAAGTTGTACCACTATGCCTGGCTTAAAATCAGGTTATTAACTCATTTTCTTCCAAAATTAACGCTCAGACACATTTCTTACTAGCACTGAACAGTAGAGTTCTTCCGACCCCTGACATACATCTTTGAGCTGAAGCATACCACTAGTGTTCCATCTAAGTGTAATTAGCAACACAAAAGACTTTTCATTGAAAGTTACTGGTTTTGAAAAAGAAATTATAAACTATATAAGATAGGAATGTAAATATGAAAGCACTCTAAAACAAATAACACTTTTGTATAACAAATAAAACAGTCATTTACTTTTTACAAGACTGCCATAGACACATGAAGTTCTGCCCAGGTTTTCTCACGGGATCTGCATGCTGACTGGATGCACTGAGTGGAGAAGGCTGAGAACTGTTAGGCTGGCCCTGCACTTGTACAGCTGCTGAAGGTGGCAGAGGAGTGTTCTGTAGAAAAGGACAAACACAGTTTGTGACTTGACACTGGAAAACAGCATTTTATAGTCTATAAGTTCATTAACACATTTACGCATTTGGAACATAAAATTTACATTTTGCAATTTTAAGTTATTGATTATATTTAAAAATAATTTTTATAAAAAATTAAGAAGTATGCTTCTTTAAAATATGGAACCAAAGAAGAAAGATTATACATTATGTTATTTCTTGACATCTGTGGGGGCTTGGCTCCAGAATCCTCATGGACATCAAGATCCATGTACATTTATGTAAACGGCAAAGCAGTCGGATATAAATGTGCATGTTTTCTTTATATAGTTTAAGTCATTCCTAAATTATATACAATAATTCAAACAATGTAATACATAAATGCAAATAGTTGCTGCACTGTATTGTTCAGGGTATAATAACAAGAAAAAAAGCACATGTTCAGTAAAGAATCAGAAATTTTCTGATATTTTTGATTCAAGTTAATTTCATTCATGGATGTGGAACCGACAGACATGGATAACAGACTACATAACTCAAATTAAGACTCTTAAGCAGAAGCAACTAAATATAGTTTTAAATGAAAATGAAGCCATTTGATTTACTTGTGCCCTTCAAGAATAGATCAGATGTAAATTAATGCTTTGAATAATTCTTGTCTTTTAGATTTCATCAGTGATATAATATGAATCAAAGCAAACTTCAGATCTGAGTTAACAGTGATGAATATAACCATGTAAGGAGAGTATCAGAAATATTAAATAATTTGCAAAAAAGAGGCTACTAACTTAATCTTTGCTATTCAGTTACAGTTTGCACTGGTGCAGTTTTGGGGATCTAACCAGGACTTTTCCCATGCTAGGCAAGTGCACTACCACTGACCTACAACCATAATTCTTAGTTATGGTGCTCAGGCTGGCTGGCCTTGAATTTGCCATGTAGACCAGAATGGCTTATAACACAGTCTGTCTGGCACCACCTCATAGATGCTGAATCAGAGACACAGTCCACCATGCCTGGCAGGGACAGCTTTGATGGTAACACTGGCATAAAGTAGACATACAGTCTTCTAAATACAACCTTTGTTATATTCTATACCATATGTTTTTGTCTTTAAGAAACACTAAAGTATCTTTTAAAAAAAATTAAGTCATACATTTTCTTAAAATACCTTAAATCATGTAAAATTTCTTATAGAAACACTAGCATATCCTTTTCAAGAATTGTTTAAAAGTGTACAATTCAGGATATATTTGTTCATTTATTGGTAATATCAGCACAGAATGGCAAATACTGAAAGTACTGTTCTTTTTCTGAGCCCAAATAAAAACATATAAGGCTATAATAATATAAAATACAAATAAAGAAGAAAATAAAATGCTCAATACTTGGCAGAAATGCAAATAGGACTTGAGTTCTAGGCCTAGCTGAGGCTGTAGCTCAGGGGGCAGAGTGCTTGCCTAGCCTGTAGTCCTGGAGTTGATCTCTCACACAGGAAGCCAAGTGTGGTAGTTTGCTTCCCTGCGATGCTGGGAAGCTAATCCAGGGTCTTCCCCATGCTAGCAAGTATTCTACCACTAGGATTACATGTCTGTATTTTAGCACTTGGGAGTAGAGGCAGCACGTGATCCAACGTTCAAGGTCATGCACAGCTATGAGTTCCAGACCAGCACAAGAATGGGTATACAAGAACTCGTCCTTAACGACAAGGAAAAAAAGCAGACAAACAAAAACAGCAAGGAAACAAACAGAAATGTTTTATTCTAAGCTCCAGGAGGAGGAAGCCTACTCTAGGAAGACAGCTCAAGTTGCTTCTGCGATTGGCTAGCATCTCTGAAATGTAGGAATGAGAGAATCAAAGTATGAGGAACTGGAGTGCCTCAGACACCAAGGAAAGGGACCTTCCAGCTCCACGGGTCAGGACTCAATTGTTCAATCTGCTTTTTAAAGAATTTCACTCTTCTGTACGTGCGTGCCTGTGTGCATGCCTAAGGCAGAGGACAATGTTAGGAGTCAGTTCTCTTTACCACCATGTGCTTCAGAGATGGTTTTGTGTGCTGAGCCATCTTGTCAGTCCTCAACCCCAGTGTGTCCTTTTCCAACAGCTATGTGACCTGGGCAATCTTGTTACCTTCATTGATCCTTGTTTTTTTTTTTTCTTTTTTAAGTATAGTTAATACATTCTGACTGATTTTAAACCATACATGGAACACCTAGATTTTCATTCCATGACAACTGTCACTATTACCATTATAATAAAGAAACCCGGAAGGGAAACATGTTTTGAGTTCAGAGGGTAAGATGAACCTACTCCAGATATCTCTGAATGGGCTAATACTCCACATACAGATCAGCCACTGTGGGGAGAAAGACCACAAATGGAGCATGTGAAGTGTCAGACAGTTTCTTTCTGAACAGAAAATTATGAATTCAATAATTGAAAAATAAAAGGACCAGTTCTAGGCAAGCATAAATCTCAAGAACGAGGAATTACAGCACACTGACATTTTCTTAAAGGAAGCATCTGCTGAGGTTAATGAACTTGCCTCATTAGTCGCTACTGCCTTTCAACTGTGAGTCTCACTGACCATCTGCCCAATGTGTGTATAGAGGCTTACTGACTTTCAACTGTGAGTCTTACTGACCATCCTCCCAATGTGTGGATAGAGGCTTACTGACTTTCAATTGTGAGTCTTACTGACCATCCTCCCAATGTGTGGATAGAGGCTTACTGACTTTCACAAATGCCAAAAGACTTTTTTTGATGGTTATGAAAGTCTTATTGGGTCACAGAAAACAGTAACAAGCAACATTCTACTCCCAAATGTTAACAAGGGATATGGCAAGGATGACTGAAGTTAGTCTAAGTTGTGAATTAAAAATGAATAAAAACATATTAGTCAAATGCAATGTGTAGAACATTTTAGTATCCTCAAACAAAAAACACAGACACAAAGGGACAGACAGACAGACAGACAGACACACACACACACACACACTTACTTTAAAAGACAACTAGGGAAGAAAACCTGGCATATAAACTGGTGAAAGGAATGTAAAGGAACCATTACTTCTGTTAAGTAAAATTTGGTATTACAGTGCATGCATCCATTTAAAAGAAATAAAAATTGAAATGTAGTGAAATGAAATGTTTGTACTTGTTTTGGAGGAGAGGGGATGGCATAAGGGAACAGAGGAATCCAAAACAGCAAAATGTGACTAATATCTGAAGGTGGCTGGTTCTGTCATTAGAAAACATATACATATATATATTTAAATACTCCAGTACATTAATGTATTAAGAACTAGGTTTTGGGAGCTGGAGAGATGCTCTTCAGGAGACCAGGGTTCAATTCCCATCACCTACATGGAGGCTTCATAACCATTCCAACCCTAGCTCCAGCTCAACCAATGCTCTCTTATGGCTTTCCCCAGCACTAGGCATGCTTATGGCACACAGACAAACATACAGGCAAAACACCCACACTAATAAAATAAATAATAACTAAAGGCCTTTTGTACAAGAATGCAAAGCTGGACTCCTATCCCTTCGCGTGGTTTCTAGTGACTGCAGAAGGCTAGCCACAGCCAGAACTCAGACAAAGACACAGGAAGCTACAAGAAGGATTTCAAGATATCTGAGCCAGAGGCATATTGTGTTATCATTTGTTACTGAGAAGAACTAGGGCTTTTTCCAAATTATGCTTTTTAAAAACAATGTGAAAAAGGCTTAATTGAACAAGCAAATGGCAAAATTAATATAATGCAAGGGGTGTAAAAAATTGTTTTGTTTTGTAATATAAAATTAACAAAAATGTTCACAAATATGGCAGATTTAATTTCTGGAAATAATACTATTCATTTTTTGTTAAACTATGACCTTGTTTCCTTTTATTGTCTGTTCAAGAACAAATTATGGCTAAAAATTCTACATACCACTGATAATACTTTGATATAACATTCTTGGATCTCTTTTTAATATTAGTAGTAAAAACCTTTGAGTAACATCTAACTTGAGTTATAATGGAGGGGAGTCTGGCGGCCAGGAACTGGATGGCGACAAAGCTGTAGCAGGCACTTCAAAGGCTTCCGAGAATTAGAGCTGTACACAGACTGTGAGCATGTGCCTGCACTTAGTCTGGATGTGTAGCTCTTCCACAGCAGAATGGAGAGAAATAGCCATCACTGGGAAAATGAGGATGAGGAACTCTACACCAGCTAACTTTCTTGAGGCTGTACTAATTCCGTTTTCTTTAACTACAGGATAACCATACTGAATGTGACAATCCGAAATGTAAGTTCTAAAAATTTGAAACTTTCTAAGCACTGGAATGACAAGTACAAAATTCCCTTCTATGACCCTTCTGTACTATGCACAGTCACGAAACATATTGTATAAACATGTGTATAAGATAAATGCTTATATACAAGATACATAAAAAGGAAACATTTTGTGTTTAGATCTGGTTCCTATCCTTAGGATATCTCATTAAGGTCTTGAAATATTTCAAAATTAAAGAAGAAATAACAGAAAAATCTGTAAAACATTTAGTCAAAAGCACTTTGGATAGGGGCTTTAGCTTCTACTAAACTTTTTACTCTTATTAAGAATATATATATATATATCAGCCCTTGTAAGAACAGGTAGAAAGACGGTGGGCAGTGGTGATGCACATCTTTAATCCCAGCACCTGAGAAGCAGAGGTAGGTGTATCTCAGTGAGTTCGAGGCCAGCCTGGTCTACAGAGAAACTTTTAGGGCAGCCAGAGCTATACAGAGAAACCCTGTCTCAAGAGAAAAAAAAAAAAGAAGAACAACATGTAGAAATACAACAAAAAAGGAAATTAGATTTCTTGGTAACGTCTTTCTCAGTTATTGCAATATGCAATTACAATACAAATCTCAGCAATAGATTAAAAACACTGAAATGGCATCCTGTGGCTTTTGTTAAAATGATTTCTTATATAAGACTTAAATGTGCCTTCCTGAAGGCTAAAGATTCTCCTTTTAATGGGGATGAGGCAATTCCTCAAGGTCCTTTTCAAAGAGAGGAATAAATTGAGCATGGTGGATCAGATTTGTAAACTGACTATAAACTCAGAAACCAGGAAAGAAGGTTGAGAGAGGCCAAACTGAGCAACATAGTAAGATCTGTCTCAGAAACCAAACCAATACAGGAAGGGAACAAAAAGGAAATAAACAAAAAACACTGCACTATATCACATTGAAAATGAGTCCTGTGAGAACAGGGAACTAAAACCCAATACACATAAAATATGTGTTAGTCACAACTTAATAAATGATTGTGATATACAAGAATTTAACAAGTTACCAAAAGCTGGGCATGGTGGCACACACTTGTAATCCTAGCAGTTCAAAGTCAACCTTTTCTACACATAGTTGAGTTCAAGAATAGTCAGAGCTATATAGTGAGACCCTGTCTCAAAAAGTAAAAACAAAAAAAATAAAACCAAAACAAGTAAGCAAACAAACAAAACACAAGTCATCAGATCATGGGATTATTAACAGATACAGAATGTTCAATACATGTTTTGCATGACGTTGAAAAAAACTTTCATTTATTTTTAAGTCTTTTAGTCAATTTTACTTGTAAATATGTTAATGCAGGTTTTGTTTGTTTTGCTTCTAAGAGGCATCAATTCAAGGAAAATGCAGAAGGTAGGCCATCTGGAAATGGTACTCCATAAGGAGCATTCAGAACTTGCAAATATAATAGATTTTAAATGAGCAGCTATAAATAAGGAAATCTGCCTTGAAGCAGGAACAATTTTAAAATTTCTCTACATATTTCTAGTTAAATATCATTTAAATGTAAAATTTATATTTTCACAGCACTTATTCTCAAGTATTATTTGTCACTTCAGCCTTCTATAATTAAATTAATACACCTGATTAACAGGAGAAACAATCAGTAAGAAAAAGTGGTATGATACAGGCAACTGGAAGGATTATCTACTGCACTGCTCCAACCTTTCAGCCCTGCACACTCTGAAAGTCTAGTTACCCCTTTCTAGGGACTATACTCCTTCTTGGCATCCCTAGATCCTTTGAAATAGTAGGGAATGATGGCTCCATTTGAAAAAACAGCACATTTATAAATCCTCTGCCTTCTGTGCGATGCAACAGTGGCATGAATGTTAAGGAGTAATCAAACTTCCTGATTAGATTTCAGGTTTGCTCCATGGGAGAGAATTCAGTCCTGTACTGTAAATCTGGTCGAAAGACTATAAGCTATGAAGGTCACTGGCCCTACAGGGCGACCTCCTGCTACTACTACTTTGCTAAATATACACTGAAATGTTGACTATAACTAGACATTTAGTAAATTTGATTATTATATGTGAGAATCTCTTGTTTCATCTTGATTATAGGCCTGACTAGATAGACACATTGTTAAGCTGCCATCTAAATATTTGTTTATAACCATAGATTTGAGCTACTCTCAACCGTGGTCAGAGAAGGACCTCTGTGTAGTTGGCAGAAGTTAATGCAAAGACTCATACCTGGTCAAAGTGCTGGGAATAAGTCACTGTTGAGTGCTCAGACCTACTAAAAACATCTGTATGCATCTACTGCCTCCTATTCCAGGTCTCTAAGGCTCAGGGATCACTGTGGATAACAGGATAGACCAAATGTAAGAACTGGAGGATGAGAGTTTGCTGTGAAATGCTGACTTCTGAACCCGGTGTGGTCACTGCACTCATTAACTCACAAGAGCCAGTTTCTCAACACAAAATCAAGCCAGTCGATATTCCACCATGGCTTGTAGCCCTGTCCCGTGCTGAGGAGCTACTGGCAGTTGATGGCTGCTTGAAGAGTCATTTTTCCTCAGAAATGTGGCATCTGAGCCGGGCGGTGGTGGCACACGCCTTTAATCCCAGCACTCGGGAGGCAGAGGCAGGCGGATCTCTATGAGTTCGAGACCAGCCTGGTCTACAAGAGCTAATTCCAGGACAGGCTCCAAAACCACAGAGAAACCCTGTCTCGAAAAACCAAAAAAAAAAAAAAAAAAAAAAAAAAAGAAAGAAAGAAAGAAAAGAAAAATAAATAAAAATAAAATAAAAAGAAATGTGGCATCTGGAATGGGTTGCTCATACTCTGGATGATTCTATGCTCATGTGCATATGGGTACTATTAATTAGACTCAGTGGGTTATAAAAAGAGATGGGTCCAAGCACAGTGGGTAAGAGATGAGACCCCTCTCATATGATATGATTCAAAAACATATAAAATCATCAAAGAACATTAAAATGCTCTATTTTGGACTCTTGTAAGCTAACAATTTAAATAATGAACAAAATGGCATTAAACCAAGCCCTAAAAATAAAACCTTGAGAATGAATAAGGAGATTTAAGAATCTGGGTAACAGTGAGATTGGTTCCTCAGGAGTAAGCAGGCTCTTAAGATGGCCCAACAACTGTCATTAACACTGGACTTGGGTTGTAAAGTCCGTCCCATATAACTAGCCCATACAAATGCTTCATCTTACATATGGGGCTGAAGTAGACCTGAACCATTATGGGATGTCTACCTGAAGCAGACACTATATTAAACACCACACAAAAAAAGCACATGTTTTTGTTTTTATCATGTTCACAGACCTCATGCATACTTCATCTCTTTTCTTGCAACCAAGTATCAACTTTGGAGATAAGAGGCTTTGGTACTGTCTAAGTATTGAACCCAGTTATTAGATAGGCAAAACAAGCCACTCACACTACCATTCAGTTATACTTTCAACTCAGAACATACCTTTTTGTTTTTAATAGATTGTGTTCATATAGGAAATTAGTAGAGTTTAGTACAAAATGTTTCAGATCAGTAACAAAATGCATGATTTTAATGGCCTGAGCCATCTGCATATAACTAATATAGTTAAAATTTTAGTATTTGTGCCCTAAACTGATCATTTAGTAACACTAATGTCTTCTACACAATAGTTTAAATAACTAAAATGTTAGATAAGACAAGTTTCTATAGTTGTAGAGAGAAATGGTGTGAACAGGAGCTCATGACTTAAGAGCTGGCTTCAGTCCTGGACAAGTTATTTGGCATCTGAGTTTTTACCTCTACTGCAGTGTGTAACAGTTCCCATGTTAATAGGATTCTTGAAGATTTGATGAGAAAATGGTGAGGTCCTAACACCAGTTAACATTACTGTTCTTGGTTACTGAGCTTAAGAACACACAAAATGAAGGTAAATTCCGTAACATTAGAGTTCTTCTGTAATTTAGTTTGGTTCACTATCATTTTATTTAGAGTTCTTAGAGACTCCAAGAGAAAAACAATCAATCAGATATATATATAATCAAGATAAACTAAGAAGTTCACATATAGTAAAAATTAAAAAAAAATTCAACATTACATCATTTAAGTGAAAATGCTAACACGTGGTGTTATGAGTAAAAGTGCCTTAGAATTTTCTACCAATCACTGGGCATCCACCATCCAAGATGAAACTGCATACACATAACTGAAAAAATTCTTACCTTGAATGCTAGAGTGAAGAACTGAAAACTGTTATAAACAAGGAGCAGGGAAGTGTGAGTTGTTATGACCTGACACTCTAAATGCTTAAATTGAGACTTACATAATCATTTTCCCTTCATGTTTACAGGCACCATTTTAGCGAGATGAACAAAACAAAAGGACTCACCTGTGGAACCACACTCTGTATGTAGGGTGGTGGCTGCTGCTTCTGCTGAGCAGCACTTTCTATTGCTGCTTTAGCTACAGTGTTTGGATTCACTCCTGCTGGTACAGCAACCATCGTTGCACTGCTGCCAGCATTGTTGGGGTCACTGATTGTAACAATTCTAACTCCTACTTTATTTGGAATTCCTGGGACTGCTTCCCTATCATTATCTTCTGCTGGCCTCTTTACAGTTTTGCATTCAGCTGTGCCATTTGTAGACCGAACGTCAGATGATAGGGCAGAATGGGACACTCTAGATCCTGAGTGGGGGACGGCTAGGATTTGATGACCCTGTATAACAGGGGTTGTAGAATGTGGTGAGACAACCACACTTGGGCGTTGCTGAGGCACATCTGAATTCAAACTTGAAGCTAGAGGTCCATTAGGCAAATCAGTACCACTGAATTGCTGTGTTGCCACACTTGAAGCTTCCTGCATACTGCTTGTGGACGGTGACCCACCCAAAGTTAACACAGGTCCATTAGAAATTCTTTCTAGTTGATCACCTTTGGCAGTATCTTGCTGAGTAGCATCTGAAGTCCCCTGCGGTTCTACTGGAGATATCTCACCATTTCCTACATGATTAGAAGTTTTGTGATTTGGAATGTTTTTGCTTAAATGAGAACCATCTCCTTTATCAAAATCACAGATCCCATTAACGAGTGTTTTTTTCAAATCACTTTTTATATCCTGCATGTCCATTTGTTCTGAGTTCTGTTTTCCAGATGCTCCATTCTCACCTAGTTCCAAGGATGGCCCATTACTAATTAGTGAGCACTGACTAGTCTCACTTTGAATTTTCCCTGAGTTTGAAGGAGGTAGACTTGAGTCACTGTACTTTCTTCCATTTAAAAGACTTCCCACCTGTATCTCACTTTCACTTGTATCCCCATTGCTGGTGTTTGTAGTTCCTCGTCGGCAAGACGGATTCTCCATGACTTCAATTTTCCGTTCATGAACATGTAAACCTGTTGCTTCCTTTGCTTCCTCCTCCTTTTGGCAAATTATTTTATCGCCTTTGAATGGGGGGGTAGCAGTGGTACATGGTGATTGTCCAGCTGGAAGCGTTTGCACCTGAAGTCCGGCTCCCGCCTGCGCTCCGCTCATGCTAATTCCTGCTGGAGCAATGAGCTGAGCTGCATTTCCCTGACTCACAGTCGCAGTTGCAAAACTGGTATTTGGCACAACTGTAATGGTTACCTGGTTGCCAGAAGTCCCTTGGAAAATTGTTGCTGGGCTATTTGAGATCAGTGGACCCGGCAATATTTGTAAGTTCGAAATGGGCACGGTTTGCACTCCCCCTGTTGGTGGCATTGCACTTTGGACCAACTGAACATTTTGCTGTCCAACCAATAGCTGTTGAGCTGGAGTTTGCCCCTGCACTCCAAAACCAGCTGCTTGGTTATTGGCCACCTGATAGACCACCTGAGGGCTAGGAGCTCTTGCATTGTTAGGGGGAGGAATCTGTGGTGCTGGGAGGATAAGCTTACCCCCTGGGGTTGAGGGACCCCGCTTTGGAAGCAGCAGTTGTTTTATCAGACTAGACTCATTGGATGCAGGCTGGGCAACTCCTGCATTTGTTTGCTGGGGCTGAACTTGCATTTGTACTTGTTGTGGCTGTTGAACTTGTACCTGTACCTGCTGGGTGGGAGGTGCTGGTGAATGCTGCTGCTGTTGCTGCCTCTTCACAGACAGCATTTGACTGACAGTAGGAGGTGGTCCCTGTGATTGAAGAGTGGAAGATGATGACATGGCAGTAGGGACTTGGTTACTAGTAGTTGGGACAGGTGATGGCGAAGAAGATGGAGTTATGTTTGGTTGCCCAGTTAGCTGAACTGTCTGACCAGCTGGGAGAGCTGCCGGATTAGCAAGAACAATTTGGTGAATGGCTGGTGCATAAGTTTGACCTTGTTGAGCTGGCTGGCTTACAATCACTACACTTTGCTGGGTTGGCTGCTGTGGTTGCTGAATAGGCTGCTGTACCACTGTTGGTGAAACTTGCTGAGAAGGAAGCGGTTTGGGTGCAATGTTCTGGAATCCTACCCTGGAGGGCTGTGGACTTGGAACACCAGCTATGGTAACCACCTGTCCTGTAGCTACCTGGAAATTCTGAACTGAAGTTGCTGAAACGATATTGGATGCTGAAGTTGTTACATACTGTGGGGGTGCTATGATAACAGTGTCTTGTGGCTGGCTACCAGCTGCTGTCTGCTGAGATGAAGTGTGCATAGGCTGTGGTGATGTGGTGATTAATTGTTGACCCTGTGAAACTGTAGACGTACATGCTGGTATGTTCTGTACTCTTCCAAATATATGACTCTGTGGTACAGTTTGCTGAATTACTGTAACAGGAGTGCCTGAAGGTATCTGTCCTGGTACCACTGTATGCAATGACGATGGCTGTGGCATCACAGATGGATGGTGAAGCAATGTCTGAGAATTCACAACTGTAACAGGTTGTGGCCCTGTACTATGATTCTGAACCACAGAACTCTGTGCAGGTCCTCCTCCAAGAGCAACACTCACAGGAACTGCTGTCTGGGGCATAGAATTCTGAATTACTGTTGCCTTAACGACCTCACAAGGGATTGGAGCTTTATTCTGAATGACAGTCACTGGAGCATTTTGTTGCTGGTGGGTATGAACTGAAGGATTTGGCGGAATTCTAGAAACAGTCTGTGCCACAGTATGAACACCATGTACTGGAAAAGACATTTGTGTTGCGGTCAAATTCGAAGATTGATTGGTAACAGGAGTCCTCTGAAAATGATTTCCTACAGCTTGCGCTCCATGAGGGATTCCTGTATGTATGGGGAAAAAGGAAAGTTCCAAGTGAAATGACTGCGGAAGCCAAATTTCTTTTGTCTTATTTAATACAAAAGGGCGGGTGTTAAGAAATTAATGCCCCCCAAAGAGGAAACATTCGAGCATGATAACACCCATGAGAAGCACTGTAAAAAGCACAGGGCATAGTCATCACATGCATTTACGTTCTGGTCACACACAGTAATACTTAAAAAACTGAAGAACTTGAGTGAGTATGCGGCCTTTCGCCTGTTAATCCCACTTTCAGGAGGATCCCAAGTTTGAGGCCAGCAAAGTCCTGCCTATGAATACAATAAATATTAAAAATTAAAATTAATACCTGCAGGTGAAGGAGCTGGAGATATATCAGCAACAGAATCAACACGGACAACAGGAGTGGAAACTGGCTGTTGCTGATAGTACATCTGGATGGGGAGTGGAATAGCCCTCCGCTTCACTCCTATTACATGGATATGTGCCTGTCCACTGTTACTGGAATCCTCCACTCTCTTCACTGTATGATTTGGAAAAACTGTTCTGTAAAATAACACATACTCAATTATGAAAACCAGCAAAAGAACACAATACCGCCTCCAGTAATGCTTAGAGCACTGCCACTGCTACTAGTATATGGACCAGTATGCTTCACAATGTAAGATTCTACTAGTGTATGGACCAACGTGCTTCACAACATAAGATTCTACTAGTGTATGGACCAACGTGCTTCACAATGTAAGATTCTACTAGTGTATGGACCAAGGTGCTTCACGATGTAAGATTCTACTAGTGTATGGACCAACGTGCTTCACAAGGTAAGATTCTACTAGTGTATGGACCAACGTGCTTTACAATGTAAGATTCTACTAGTGTATGGACCAAGGTGCTTCACAATGTAAGATTCTACTAGTGTATGGACCAACGTGCTTCACAACGTAAGGTTCTACTAGTGTATGGACCAACGTGCTTCACAAGGTAAGATTCTGCAAGAGCGGAATGCAAACAAAGATATATAGACGATTAATTCTCTAATTAAAAACCTTTTGTTATTAACAATGTTGGGTTTTAAGCAATTCCACATATAACCAGTTTAAAAACATATTTTTATGAATTCAGCAAAGTATCAAAAAATCTCATCGTTGTTCAGATGCATATTAATTACATATTAGAATTGAAGACTGGGGCTGGAGAGATGGCTCAGTGGTTAAGAGTACTGACTGCTCTTCCAGGGGACCAGGGTTCAATTCCCAGCACCCACCTGGCAGCTAACAACTGTCTGAAGATCCAGTTGCAGGGGATCTGACACCTTCACACCAATGCACATAAAATAAAATTAAATAAACCATAACAAAATATTAAAAAAAAAAAAGAATTGAAGACTTAAGAAGAACTATGTCAGCTGGGTGATGGTGGCGCACGCCTTTAATCCCAGCACTCGGGGAGGAGGGGCAGGTGGATCTCTGGGAATTCAAGACCAGCCTGGTCTACAGAGCTAGTTCCAGGACAGGCTCCAAAGCCACAGAGAAACCCTGTCTCAAAAAAAAAAAAAAAAAGAAGAAGAAGAAGAAGAAGAACTATGTCTTCAACATGCCAAAGTAGATAGGAGAAAAAGGAAAATTTGATTTCTTTTCTTTATTGATAAACCTCACCCTGCCTCAACACTGTGACTTTACTTAAGCCTCCACTGCACGAAGCCAACGTGTGGGCAAGTTCAAGCAGTAGAGATGCACAAGTCAGCCTTGTGGTGTTTTCTCTAGTGTGCAAAAGCAACCAACATGAATGAACGTTACTTTGAAAAACCATGCACTTTACCTCAGGCACCTGTAAAACCCAGTTGATGTGAGGATGCCTCCACGAGCTAACTTACTACAAGTTGAGAGATACTCAGAATACATTTCTGCTCGCGAGACTGAACAATCTGGATTTACTTCAAAGTGAGCATTTAGCCTAAAAAAAGAGAGAGATTAAGGCATTATACAAAACTGGAAACCCCATCTTTAGCTATATTAAAAGATAATGTTATACTAATACTTCAAACTAACCACATTTTACTACATCACACATCAGGAGTAAAAAATACACACTGGGTTTTTGACAGATTTAATGAAGCAGACCAATTGCTTATCACACTTACAGCAGTATTATAAACCAGCCACAGCCACATCTCTGCACAGGAAGGAAGGTCTGTTAGCAGCAAATGTTCTCTAAGAAGAAGTGTTACCCAATGTTTATCTGCTGGTTTACCTGTCTTGCAATAATTCCTAATCAAAGATAACATACTATGCACTGAGATCAAGGAAATAGTGGGAATCCGAACTCACTTTTTCTTTGCTCCTGGATCAAATTTCTTGAGCCACGAGTCACCAAAGCTTTTTTCAACTATGCCATCAAACAAGGACATACTACAAACTGCACCCTCATCTCAAAACACTTCCACTTGCTACTTGACAACAAACTAACATAGACTTCTGTTTAGAGTAACTCCCATCTATAGAAATATAAGTAAGTGTGATAAGCAATTGGTCTGTTTCATTAAATCTGTCAAAAACCCAGTGTGTATTTTTTACTCCTGATGTATGATGTAGTAAAATGTAGTTAGTTTGAAGTATTAGTATAATACATTATCTTTTAATATAGCTAATTATATAGGATTAGAAATCTAGTTAGCTTTGTAAAATCTCTTTCCAGAACTCACTTTGCAAAATAGGCCAACTTGTTTCTTACATATTTCATCAAATAGTAACAGTGATAAAATATTTTCTTTTCTCCTTGTCAGAAAGTGGCAGGAATATAACTGGGATGTGAAAAGTCTGCATGCACACACACACACGGTTTAATGTGGTGGTGGTTTGTGTTCTTTTCAACTTTCACAATCCTCTGTGGCCTCAGAGTTCAAGAGCAGACAGAAAACATCGTTTACTTTGTTTTGTACTGCAGAAGGCTAATAAATCCCACTGGCATTACAAGAGTCCTCCAGAATAAAGGGTTAATGTGCAACAATCCAGAAAGAAGGTGAAAAAACAGCAGACTGAGATGTTGGAAACAAAACCTGGTCAGAACAGAGCACAGCAGTCTGGGAGCACTCAGAGAAACAAGACACGAAAACGGCACCGCAGCACAGTGACAGGAGTCTGGGCTGGACACGACAATGGAGGATGGGAGAGGAGGAGTTTTCAAGTGGTCACATAAACAATGTCTGCACAGCCCCACCAGAGCCTCGGCAGCTCTGCACATGCTCTCTGCTCAGAGCGGCTGAGATCAGATGGCACCATCTTCTCAAGGAGGCAGTACTGTCAAGTTGTTTATCTTAAGGTAGACACACCAGCTATTTTATCATGTGATTAATTCTCCCTTATTAATCATGGAAAGAAAGCTGGACTACCTTTAAATAAGAAGTTTTGCTTTAAGCCAGGTGTGCTGGCAGCTGCCTGTAACCTTTGTACTTGAGAGGCAGTATACATTCAAGGATACCCTGGGCTACACAGGAAGGACCTGCCTCAAACACAAAAACAAAATCAAAGAAGATATTTATCAAATTAAAAATAAAAAAAAAAAAACCCTGGTTCTACTTTTTTCAACACTAGTCCAATTTAGTTTTAACAAAATAATTTGACAAGAAAATACTTTCTACTGACAAATATTATTTCCTACAATGCAAAAAAAATTTTTTTAACACAAATTCTATTGCAGAGGCATTAAATGTCATAATTTAAAGACATTCCAGTTAGGCTGTTTGAATTTATAATTTTTGATGAATTCTTTTCTTTCAAATCATGCCAAAGTCTAGGTGAGATGACTTACACACTTATTCCTGACTAAATTACAAACGCAGACCTACTCTTACTAAGAGCTGCTGGGTCACTAAGGAACCCGTTTCTTTCCTGTTGCTTTGTTCTTCCCAAGGACTTTAAAGCTGTGACAGGAACAAGTCACTTACCACTGACAAGCAAACTTTTCACTATCTATTTCCACTATTCCTGGAGGTGGAGCGGCATGCTGTGTTACAACTGTTCTGGAAGCTAAAGAAAAGATACATTAGTATATCACTTAAAAAATGTGGTCAGTATATGCTACATTCATGGGCACTGAACCGGTTCTTATTTATAAAGAATATATTCTACAAAGGTATGGAAATACATGGGAAAAAAACACAAAAAATTAGAGAAAGAAAGCAAAGTGAGCATATATTATATCAGATATTGTTTTAGATTCTTCCTACTTTGCTTAGCCTAATGGATAATTAGCTACTAGCAATATAAATTATTTTTCCCATCCTCAGAAACTGATTGAATACTTTATATATTTATTATTTTCCCAGTTCTTTGTTGTGTAGTTACAGGGAAGAAAATCAAGTCACAAAGTGATTAAAACAGAACCAGGCCTGAGTAAAGCGGCAGACCTGCGTGGAAGGAGTGCAGTCTGGTGGCAGTGTGCTTGCCTAACCTAGGTACAATGGCTTCATTCAGTCTCAGCACTGCAGTCAATAAATAAACAAGTGAACAAACAGAAAGGCTAACACTGCCAGCTTGATAAACATCTGTCAGCTATTGCACAATGCATTTAAAACAATAAATTCATTTTTTAAAAAGACGAGTATTAATTCTATAGAATTTCTAGATTAAGATGGAACAGAAAGCAAGAGAGTTACCAATTCAAGGCTAGCCTTGGCCTCATGAAAAGACCTATTTCAAAAAACAAGCACAGAAATTTTGCTTCATATAAATAATAAAAATTAGCTTTGTGGGGGTAGACCCCGAGTGTGTACTGGCACATTCACAGCCAATGCTTGAGCCCAAGCACTAACAGCAGCATTTTCTACCCCAGATTTATTAGTTTGGTTTTGTGGCACACATTTTCATGTATTAAATGAGGGAAATCTGTACCATCAAGATTTTTAGAAGAATGGAATCAAAACATATGATACAAGGCACTTTATAAATATCAGAAGCAGCGCACTGAAATACAGTAATGTTCAATATTGAACACTACTTCAATTTTCTTAGCCCAGGGATCCACATCAATAGCATCAGCATCTCACATGAACTTGTTAGAAATCAAAGTGCACAGATCCCACCTGACTAGAAAATTCACAACTCTGTGCTGTACATATGCCTTCAGATGATTCTAATCAGCATGATTTATAACAATGTCTTGTACATACCTTTTTAGAAATAAAACCTATCTTAAGAGGAAGCAACAAGTCAAGCATTTCATAATTCTTTGGTTTTTAACAAGAAGAAAGAAAGCAAAAAAAGGGGGGGGAGGGAGGAAGACAGACAAACAACAAAAAAGAAGAGAGCTATAGTTGCCAGATGAACAATAAAAATAAGCTTAATATTTTTTGGATGATTGTTTAAAAAAAATTCAAAGATTCCAAGTTCTCTCATTGTCCATTCATTGACATGACCTAGATTGTCAACTTGTATCTTTAATGCAAACTCAGGGGTCACACAGTGGCCCAGGCTAATCTACATGGGTCATAAAGCACAACCAAGTCTTAAATGGGAAAGGGACTGCTAGTGATGAGAGAGAGAGGGTTAGAAGAATGGAAGGAGAAAAAACAGGGAATAATCAGAATACATTGTTTACACAGAAAATGTCATAAATTTAAAAAGAAGAAAAAACAGGATTAATGCTGGTTCCGCTCCATTCTAGCAATAACAGTGCACATCCACACATATGCTGCATGGATAGCTCTGGGCCCTGAGAACACTTCCAAGTACCTCACTTTGCACTTAAAGTTTATTTAGAAACAAGGCCTGGGCTTACTCTTGTCTGATGTACTACTTACTACTGAAACTTGTCATTATAAAACAAACTGCTAAAAAGAGTTTTATAAAGAAACAAACATTTACCAAGTGTACTTTAAGGCTGGGAACATGTGAAGTGATGGAAAGAGACTCCAAGCATAAGCCATTACAGTAGGAAAAGGATTAGGAGGCCACGGGGTTGAGGACAAAGTAAAGGAGGGCTTTCCACAGTAGGCGACATTGTGAAAGCATTTCTGTCTTTTTGGCAAGGATGTTAGGATTGAACTCAGGTTGTGCTGCCATGGATGTGCTTTGACACTGACCCAAATTCTTAGTCTATACACATTTGAAAAAATACTTTATGGCATCAAAATTCTAATAGCTATAAAGAACACGGTATTATTTTTAAAAGTCAGTTTAATATCCATCAAGAAAATATACTTTTTGCAATTATTTAAATTATGATGAAATAAAGATGCTGACCTAAAAACAGCTAAAAACTTTCATGATGATGAAGAAGGCAAAGTTTCAAGATAATCATTCCGTAAGAGAGCATTACTACACCGCAGAAGTGTCCTGCTACAAAGAATAGCCAAGTGAATGCTCTCCAGCTCAAAGTTAATTCTCTCAGTCTCTAAAGTCCTCCTTCCACCTCTGTGATTAACTTACTACCTAAGTGAATAATCTACAGGTCATTAATGCTTAACTGTCTTCATTAGACAAATGAGAGAGCTAAAGGGTAATACACAAATAACTTGCTCAGGAATATACGATCCCATGAATAAAACCACAAAAAATAAGCACTGATTGCTTATACATCCCTCATATTTTGTTAATTGTTCTGAATCTACCTCCTCTATTTTATCTAGTCCTCCCTCAGTGCTCACCTTGATCTTGCTGTATCTATAATATAGGCTAGCTATGAAATCCGAAGTAATATAAGTCTTCTTTAGCCA
This sequence comes from Microtus obscurus, assembly GCA_963919715.1. Classification (NCBI taxonomy): domain Eukaryota; kingdom Metazoa; phylum Chordata; class Mammalia; order Rodentia; family Cricetidae; genus Microtus; species Microtus obscurus. The sequence continues at coordinate 3,948,955 of CAWTZC010002364.1, forward strand.
ACTCTTTGTAAACATTACTTCTTTGCATTGCACATTTGAATTTACCCTAAGTATTAAATCTTACACACTCATAAGCATATTGATAAAGAACATATGAAAACACTAACCTGGGCCAGATGCTACATGGGCCTGGGTTTGGACCTGCTCTATAGCTTGGGGCCTAATTTCAGATAAAACTTGATGACTGGAGCTTGGATGTTCAACGAGTTTCACTGCAGCTAGTGCATCAGGGCCAAACATCTGAATGTCCATAGAGACCAGACACACTAGCATATCTAAAATTAAAGGAGAGGAATTAGTTAATAATATTATAAATCAATGCCAGAATTATGGGTGAACTATTAAGAAAAGAGAAGCAGCCCAATCTCTAAAAATAATTTAGTATCTGAGGAAGAAACTAGATGTCTTCATTTTTAAAATGTTTCCAAAGTAATTCTGATATGTGTCCAGATTTGGGGATCACTGATACAGAAACTGACCTTTTAATTTCTGAATAACATCATCTTTAAGTTAAATCTTTATTAACTTTGATCTAAGTGTTCATCCCTATGAAAGGCAGAATGCTAACATAGCATGTCAGTGAGTACATCTAAACGAGTGAGACTGCAAGGGTCAACTCACTGCTCTTTAAGACAGTGCCACTGTGAGCACGTGCAGAACCAAAAGGAAACTCGTCTCATTTGAGGCACTTACTAACCATCACTGATGACTGTCTGCATAGGGAAGTTCTGAAGGAGTCGGGCACAGCGGCGCTGTTAGCTTAGATCTGACTTACAATAGGAACATGCTGACAGCTACAAAATCAAGTTTGTCATACAGCAGATGTTCCTTATCATCTAAAAGGTTTATGTAAAGTTGCATGTCTGAGGGAGTAATAACTTTTCAACACTACACAATAATTCCTCAATGCCAAAGTTTCCACACCATATCATATTGGTTTTCCTCAATAAAGAAAATACTCGTGCCAAAGATGTAGTTCAGTTGGTAGAGTGTTTGCCTAGCATGCACAAAACCCTGGGTCTCATCCCCAGCAAGGTGGTGGCTCACACCTGTAATGCCAGGATTTGGGAGATGGTTTTGAGCCCAGCTCTGGCTACATAAGACCCTGTCTCAAAAAATAAAATAAAACTGTTGATGTTGTCTTACCTATGCTCTTTTCTACTTTTGCAATTTTTGTGCAGGCAATATCTCCCATTTCAGTGAGCATGTACAGCACCTCTAGTGTGGAGGTTACAAGTAGCACATCAGGCAAAGTGAGGTGACAAATTATCTCTCTGTATGAGTCTTGATCCACATATTCACAAATCAACACACCATTATCTTCTGCTTTGCAAAGATTTCCCAAAATTTCCATGCCTGCAAGAACACATATGTTTTGTTTTTGAAATAAATAATAAAGTTTGTTCACATGAAATAATAAAAAAAATTGATTTCTCACCCCTCATCTTTAAAAACCTATCCCTTGACATTAGGCATTTTGTAACAGTATGGAACATCAGATGAGTAGTTTTGAAATCAACAGGGTCCAATAAAAGCTGGAAGAAAGAAAGGACACCATCACTGAGCTATGCTTCTTCCCAAACTGTGCATTTTAAACTTAATAAAAATGAATAAGACAACGTTGTATTACTTTAAAAATATAAGTGACATGGAAACAGTTATCATTAAATTTGTAGTATCATTTCAAATGTTCCCCCCCCCCAGAAATATGACTCTTCTACACCACCTTTCAGCCACAAATATACATAACCATTTAAAATCTGGCAAATATAGGCAGATACAGAATGTAACATTTCAAAATTTTAAAGTAAATGTGGATAAAAACAAAAAGTCATGTAAAGGAAATGCCACATGCTTACCTCAGCTGCAATATTCCCTAATGTGTCAAGGCCTAATTGCCTTAATGAAATAAAATGACTATGAGCAGAGAGTAATAGGAAACGAAGACAGGTGCGATTAGCTGCCAAGAGCTTCACATTGCCCTCCTCAAAGGAGAGGTTCCGCAGAATCACTGCAATCTGAAGTACCCGCTGTCCTTCAATGTCATTAATGCCCAGCTTTCGAGGGGGATGAAATAAAGATTCCCAAATCCATTCTCCTGATGTATCTTCTGCAACAAAAAATACAAATTTCCCTGAAGCTGCTATTTCATTTATTATTGTTATTCTAAAAGTAAGTAATAAACTGACCCGTGCTGACTGACTTACCATGAGACTTGTTTCTGTCAGAAATTAGGTCACGCACTTCATTGTCATCAACAATGTCTTTCCAAAACTGTAATGAGAAATGCTGATGATTTAAAACAAATATTATATTACTTTGATAAATGTTACATAAAACAAAACTAGATTTTTAAACTGTTTTTCCATTCCTGTGGATTGTGTTACAACCTATGGATTTTTTTTTTGACATAACCACTTGCTTTTCACGCAGCTATAAAAATTTTTATAGACCAAAAGTTCTTAATCTGGGTCCACAGAATCTTGTAAGGTATCTGGGAATTTGGATGGGGAAGAAAAATGGCATCTTAATATTCTTAAGTGGATTCGAGCATTTCCTCAGTGGTTTCTCCCCTACAGGTGTTATCTACCTGAGCACAGCGAGATCAGAAGCACCTGTGATTTCTCAACCACAGGCATCGCACGTATTTTCAGGTTGTCTTACATGTAAACTGCATCTATAACCTGTGTTATTATCACAGTGCCCATCCTACAGGCTCTTCTGACACACAGAGTACACTGGGAGGGTGGATGTTTAAGTTGCTTTCCAGTGTTTCCAAACGGTCTTTGAACTTTACATAGAAAGAGATGAGTCCAAACCTACAAACTGTTAAGACAGTCTTTCAGGACTTACACTGTTCTATTTTACAAAATTCCAGTTTGTCAAGGCTTGTGACCCTAACGTAAGTATAACAGTGGAAGTGGTTCATGTTCCATTCTAAAGACTGAAATGCACACATTGAGGTAACTGAGTTTTGGAAACAAAGTTATTTTGATTTTGAGGTTATCAGTATGAATAAAGGTTTCCAGGCCACACCAGACCACTGAGGGTTTACTACACAAACAAAAGGTCTTGCCGTATTTGGTAACAACAGAAGAGAACTAAGTTATTAAAGAAATACAAAGTTCAATAGTCAATTTAAAAAAAAAAAAAAACAAGAAACAGTAAATAATGAAGATACCAGATGTGGAAGTCAGAATGATCATGGATAGTAAGTAGCTCCAAAGAAATAAAAGACTGAGCATTTTGGCAAAGGAATGGAAACTAAAAGAAACAAACAAATTCCAGAACTACAAAACAATAACTGAGTTTAAAAATTCAAGAAATGGGCTTAACAACTAACAATTGTCAAAAGTGAACACAGAAAGTTTGAATTTTAAAGGAAAAAAAAAAGATGACCATAAAAAGGTCTGTGAGAAACTACCTTAGCGGGAGGAAAGCGAGAACAAAGTAGGCTGGGTGTTAAGGAAAGAGATTTTCTAAATAAACTAAAGTTCTAAGCTGCAGAATGAAGAAATACTATCTCAAAGAAACTAAATAAAAGTGTAGGGATGTAAAACTTCTTAAAAAGAAAGACAAAGAAACAATCAATGCAGGCAGGCAAAAAAGACAGAGAACTTTAAAGTGACAGCAGAGTTTGTGGAATCCAGAAGACTTAGGGAACAGAAAAGTAGTGGAACAAGGATTTTAGGGGAAATGGTCTGATGGGGCTTCTGGCCAGGGAAGTAATGGAGCAATGAGTACTGGTGTACCAACTTCCCATAAACTAACATGCATGGAAAGTATTTTCACTATTGGACAACAGGTGTGCAAGACTGAGAGTACTGAAATAAAGGGAGCAAAGGGTTGCACACCGATCACCCACAATTCTATTTGTACTTTATTTCTGGGCTAAGACATACAAACAGAAAGAAACTCAAGAGACAGTGACTGCTAACATGAGCAGATTGTTTAGGGCTTACTTCAAACCAATGCAGACAGCATCTGAAAGCCAATCTCTAGCAATGAGGAACCATGTAGCAAAAGCTCCACAAATCTAGTAGGGGTACCAAAATTGTACATCTGTACGGTAATATTCCACACAACAGGAAAAACATGGAAACAACACTACAGAGGTACAACAGAAGTTCAGAGAACAGAGAAAATATGTAAACCGAGCTAATTCAACAGAATTCCTACAGATACCAAACACTGGGTAAGATTAATCTACACATATTATGGTACAAGTCTTCAGTGGCCCTTAATCTCCATGTATTCAAGACTTGGTCTCTGCAGGGAGAGGGTGGTACTGGCAAGCTGCAGAGAGCTTTGTGGGATGGGGTCAAGTAAAAGCTTTTTTGGGTTTGTTTTTTTTTTTTTTTTTTTTTTTGAGACAGGGTTTCTCTATGGTTTTGAAGCCTGTCCTGGAACTAGCTCTTGTAGACCAGGCTGGTCTAACTCACAGAGATCTGCCTGCCTCTGCCTCCCAAGTGCTGGGATTAAAGGCGTGCACCACCATCGCCCGGCTAGTAAAAGCTTTTTAAATTACTGTGAGCATGCTCCCAAAAGGGACTGTGGTACCCTCCTCCTTTGTGTTCATTCTTAGTTCCTGGCGATGAGGGAGGAAATTTGCCCCACATCTTCTACTGTGCAGATGTGTTAAATTAGCATAGCACCAAGGCCACTCATGTCACTGAGTATAAACTAAAATAATCCTGTCCCTTATGAGGTCATTATCTCCAGGGTCTCACACATCTTAGGAATTCTACTACAGCCATTCTTGGAGGTAGAAATGATGCTGTAGGGATACAAAGCTGACTTTTAAAAACAAAACAAACAAAACCTTGCTGCAACAAAGCTAAAACCAATGCAGCTACAGAGTTAAACCAGTAACAGCTAAGAACCTCTAAAAAGAAAATTAAAATTCTCTAAAAGAAGCCAAAATGTAGACTTTGTGATGTAATACACACAAATATCTGTAACTGAAAAAAATAAAATAAAAAACTTACTAGACATAAGAAACTAGGAAACCTGACTAATTATCAAGACCCAAAGAAACAAAAAAAAATTTTTTTTTCAGGAAGACTAGTTCTTAAATAAGAAAGTTTAAACTTACTAGACATAAGAAACTAAGAAACTTGACTAATTATCAAGACCCAAAGAAACAAACAAAAAATGTTTCAGCAAGACTAGTTCTTAAATAAGAAAGTTTAGAGAATAGACAAGGCTTAAAAAAAAAAAAACTATATTAACAAACATACTCGAAAGGACTTAAAAAGAAAAGATAAAGGAAAAATAATAAAAATGATAAAAACATGATAAGGAAAAAATAGATAATAAACCAAATGGAAACTTTAAAACTGGGCTGGAGAGATGGCTCAGTGGCTGCTCTTCCAAGCGATCCAGGCTCAATTCAAGCTCACAATCGTAATAACTCTGACGCCCTCTTCTTAGGCACACACACACACACACACACACACACACACACACACACACGGAGAGCGAGAGCATAAAAATAACATTCAAGAAAACACTCATATCCAAAGAAATAAACCCCAATTAAAAATCTTAAAGTTTTAACTAGAAACAAAAACAAATTACAAGATTGTCTCATCTTGAGAAGATAAAAAGTTGACAAAAATACCATCCACATTGAAGTACACATGGGCTAAAAGATTTAAAAATTAGAATAGAATATTAGATGTGTGACATATTATTGTTTAATATACCCAATAAAATTTGAGGGAATGAAAATAACTTGACAGTTGTTAAACACTTTCCAAATTTCATATAAAATATCAAGCCATAGATTCACAAAGCTAAATGAACAATAGGGGAGGCATGTAATGAAAATTTCAAGACACAACCCAATGAGACTTAAAAAAATCAATAATAAAGAAAACCTCTTGAAGTCAGAGAGAAACTGCACCAACAAAACTGACTGACTGATGTGGGATTCCCCTCTGTATGCTGTGAATACCATTGGTGACTAAATAAACTGTCTTGGGCCTGCACAGGGAAAACTAAACTGAATGCTGGGAGAAAGGAAGTGGGGTGAGGGAGAAGCCATGTAGCCCTACTGGAGACAGCCACCGGAACCTTTAGCTGGTTAGCCACAGCCACGTGGCAATCAATATACAGATTACTAGAAATGGGTTAAATTAAGATATAAGTGTTAGCCAATAAGAAGCTAAGCTAATGGGCCAAGCAGTGTTTTAAATAATATAGTTTCTGTGTGATTATTACGGGGCAGAGCAGCTCGGGAACCCACAAGTGGCCTTCATTACAACAACCGGCTTCTTGAGAATAATGTTAAGCAATGAAGTATAATCTTCAAAGAACTGAGACAAGACCCCAAAGTCTACTATTCATGAACATACAAATCTCTTAATTTTGGAGGCACAACCAAAATTTCAATAAAATAAAAGGAGTTCAAACTCCATTACATCATTAACATCATGAAATGTACTTAGTTGAAACATGATTTAAAGACATGATTGCATTCTGTGAAGAGAAAGAAATCAAGATCCAACCAGAAGCAAGCAAAAAGAAACACTGAATTAGAGGAAGGAAAAACTGTGGTACAAGAACATCAACGATAAGAAAACTATAGTGGCCAAACAAGCAGCAGACAATGTTGAATTCAAGGCAAGAGGTATTAGCCGACATGTTAGGAAGTATTTCATAATGGCACAAAATGACACAAAGATCCGTCAGGAAAACGTAATGATTGTTAACTATAGGAGTGATTAATAAGTTTGAATACTTGAAGCAAAATCAGACAATTGAAAATGGATACAAATACTTGTATCATAGCTGGCAATTTCATTACTTCATTACTCAATGAATCACAGAATAACAATTATTAATAGACACCATGTCCAATATGGTAGTATAAACATCCTTTAAGACCCACTAGAACCACTAATGAACAAGACCATACACTAGATTATAAAACAAAGGCCTGAATCAGAAGGAGCATATCCTTCAAAAACAATAGAATTTGACTGGAAATCAGTATGACTGATGATGACAAAAGCCATAAGGAAAAAAATCTACCTTATAGAAATTACAAGTATTCTTCTATGATACTTAGGAATCAAAAGTCACCAGGAACACCAAAAACTACTCTCAAACTAAATAATAATGAAAAGTAAACATAAAAGGGGTGTGCATGTGACTAAAGCAGTTTGTAGAATACAGTGCATAATAACTGAAGATATTGATAACAGAAAGACAAACAGATAATCTAAAAGAGAACAATTTAACTTATACATGGTGTGCTAATAACAACTGCACACAGAAATGGAACTGTTGGATCCTGCGTCATCCACGGAGTGGTGATGACAATTTACTCAACGAGTTAATACACAAATTGCTCTAGTATAAACAATTAGATAACAGAAAGGGGCATACGACCTCAAGTTACTAGTGAATAAACATTTGTAAAATTAACAGAACTTAGAGCTGGGTGTGATGCCTGCCTATAATCCTATCACTAACAAGGTGATAACAGAACTGCACAGGGGAGGCTGAGATAAGATTTTGAGTTTGATGCTACTCTGGGATACACAGTAAAAACTTGTTAAAAAGAAACACTCCCGCCCAACACATCCACCCACACACCCCACCAGCACTATTCAGTCCTGGGGGTAAGACCCAAACAAAACCAAAACAGGCTATAAATTCAAGAAGCTGCCAGGAATCAGAAAAACTGAAAATTAATTAACAAAGTTATTTTGGTTTCTGGGAACCAAATCCCTTTCTAAATAAGTCAGTACCAAAAGGGAAATTAGGAAATATTTTTAAACTGAAGTATAACGAAAACAAGACATCATAAATACATATTACAAGGCTAAAAGTGTACTGAGAGGGGACTTCACTGCCTTAAATGTATTTTATACATTAGAAAACCAACCTTCAAGCCTTAACTTGTTAGAAAGGTGCAACATACCAAAGCCAAAAAAAACAGCATAAAGATTTATGAACAGCAGAATATAAATGAACAGCAGCAGTCGGCTTCCTCAAATCACCACACTCACGTCTTTGTCTGCACATAATTAGTAATTAATTATACTACTGCTACTGTGACTGTGTAAAAAATATTTTGTATAACTTAAAATTTCAGCATCAACTCTCCTGAATTAAGAAAATTATCTAATTCTATAAACAACAGGTATGGTTTTTTAGGGGGTAAGGTAAGAATATGAGACGGGATCTTTGTTTAGTTATAAAGCAGGAATTAGGAATAAAGCTCTATCATAGCAAGAAATTTACAGGCTTAATATTCTCAGTATCCCTGAATTTTGAGTAAGCTGTTCACCACTGGCTTGCTCTTCCATGGGCTTGGTTTCTACTCCTGAGTCAATGGGCACTAACAGTGACTTCAGAACAGTATTTATTTGTCTTTAAATGTCTTGCAAATTTAAGATAGTAGCATAAGTAAATGAAATAAAGAAATAAATAAAACAAGACTGGAAAAAATACAAGGGACTAATCCTGTGAGCCAGTAACACCTGGCTCACAAGTTTTATTAGGGTGTTGTGGTCTGAATAAGAACGGACCTCATAGGCTCATATAGTTGAATGTTTAAATGCCAGGGAGTGGCACTATTTGAAATGATTAGAAGGATTAGGAAGTGTGGTCTTATTGGAGGAAGTATGTCACTGGGGGTGGGTTGTAAGGTTTTAAAAGTCCATCCAAGAGTCTCTCTTTGCCGACAGATCAGGATGTAGTTCTTAGCTGCTGCTCCAGAGCCATGCATGCTGCCACGCTCCCTGTCATCGTACAGGACTAAACCTCTGAAACTCTAACAAACCCCTCAATTAAATGCTTTCGATTATTATAATTGCCTTGATCATGGTATCTCTTTAAAGCAATAGAACAGTGACTAAGATACCAGGTTTATGCGTATTACATAAACTATCCTAAACAAAATAATTTATTTAAAGATATTTTTAAATATATAGATGTTCATATTATTAAAAGCAAAAGAGAATATAAAGATATTAATTGTATGAAAGTACCAAAGAATCAAAAAATTAAAATTACAAAAAAGGATCTTCAGAAATTAAAATAAATTTCTAAAAAAAATTCAACAAATGGGTAAAATGACATATTAGACACAACTAGAAAAGGATTAAGTGAGCTGGAAAAAAAAAAAACAAGTAACAAGCAAAAGAACAAACAAAAAACAGATAAAGGATTTCTTTAAAGCCAGTACCCAGAAGGCAGAGACGGGTAAGATTTCTATGAGCTTTGAGTCCCGACTATGGTGGGAGTTTCGGGACAGCCAGGGCTGCAGAATAGAACCCCGTCTCCAAAGATAAAACAAATACACAGAAAGACTCCACAAATTCAATTATGGGATTCCAGAAGTCAAGGAAACTTTTATCTTGTCACATGGTTCTAAAACATCAAAGAGATTATCTAAATTAACAAAAATGTCAGAAAAGAAAGGTAGAAAGCAAAATAGCAACAATAAAATAAAATACAACAATTCTATGATTTAAGATATTGGTAAAACAGAGACAAAAGTGGAGAATTATTTGAATATAGTACCTAAACTGACAGATCAATTCAGGGTGATTTTATATAATATGGAAAGGACACAGATTCAGAAGGGAAAGGAGATATGCACACCATATTAGAGACTAACAAATCACAAGACAGCCTGCTTTCCAAGGCTTCAAACTATACCGAAGCATAAAATTAGAGAGAGCATAACTCTAGAGGTAGACCCTGGATAATAAAAGACAAGTATTTTAGAAATATGTCAGAATATATATATATATTAATTTATTTATAATTTTTTAGCTATATGAATGTTTTGCCTGGTTGTTTGTATATGTACGGTGTGTACAGCAAGTGCCAGAATAAGTCAAGAGGGCTCCAGATCCCCTGGAACTGAAGTTATGGATGGTTGTGGGGCACCATGTGGGTGCTGGGAATCAAACCCAGACCCTCTACCAGCAGCAAAAACTGCTTTTACCTGCACAACCATCTCTCTAGCTGAGAAATTCAGTGACACACCAAAGCTGTAAACAGATCAACAAATAGGACAGAGTGCTGAAATTGACCCATACATATGTAATCAACAAATCCATGCAAAATGTGAAATTGCAACGAAATGATGAAAATACAGAAAATACACGAAAATTAACAAATTCCTAACTTCCACACGAATGCTATACAAACTGTATATGTAAAAGGTCATACAGAAAAAATTTTATTTGTGACATCAAAGTAGGCAGAATTTTGTAAAAAAAAAAGGGGGGGGCACACACACAAAAGTTAACTTAAAGCAAGAATTGACTGACTGCACTAAGATTAAGTCACCACGTACAGCTGACAGCAGAGGCTGAGAAAGGACAGCTGCACGTGTGAAGTCAGCCTGCTCTATACAGTAGTAAATTCTAGGAAGTCTGGGCTAGAGTAGACTCTGTCTCAACTGACTGACAGACCCATCAACCAACCAGTCAGATTAATAAACCTTTCCACCAAGGAACTCCTTTGAAGAAAGGAAAGCAACAAAAAAGATACTTTTAAGACATATATTTTAAAAAGAACGTTACTGGGAAACATACAGATCTCTAAAAATCAGTAATGTTAATAATATCAATTTTATTTATTTATTTTTTTAAATCAGCTCATATAGCCTTTAATTTTTAACTTAAATTTTAAGATGTGCTTAATTTTTAAAACTTATTGACAATTACACATTTTACACATACCACGGAGATAGAGAATCATATAGACAAGATCGTACTGGCACTGAAATGAGACTATTCTTGAGAAGCTCACATCCATGTTGTGGGTATGAACTGCGATTTTCCTAAACAATTCTCTTTCTTTGTTCCTCTTTTTTTTTTATTAAATTTACTTATTTATTAAAGATATCTGCCTCCTCCCCGCTGCTGCCTCCCATTTCCCTCCCCCTCCCTCTGATCAAGTTCCCCTAGCAATTGTACTTCAAGGTGTATCACCCAATACATGTACAAAATTTTCTGAAACACCAAATCCTGGCAGCTTAAAACTTTAAATATTTCCGATTATTGCATATTTATTACTTCAGAAATCTGTTCACTAGAGACCTTAAAAGAGTTTCCATTGAATCACAACTTCTGAACAGGTGTATAAACAATTCTAACAAAGATAAAGTAGTAATATGGAATACACACAAAGCCAGCAACCACTGACTTCAGGGTGGCTTGGCTGCATGCACCCCACGCATCAGCATTCAGTTTTTAGATTACCTTAACAAAGTCTCTGTCAGTCTTCTCTCTCCATTCTTCTCCAAAGACAGTAGAGAATGACCCTAAAGCTAAAACAACAGTACAAATGCAATCAATTAACTCTCAGTTCTTAATATCATGCATCTTTGAAAAATAATAAAACTACATTTCAATATATCATGTTTGCTAAAAATATTTCCTAATAAATCACATTATTAAATATAAGTGTACTGTAGTAACCAACAATCTTTTAAATAGAGCTTCAAAACAGCTTAAGTCTCTACACTACAAACACACAACTCTAACCTGGAGATGTCTTACTGGTAGAGCACAGATGAGGCCCTGAGTTTGATCCTTAGCAACACAAAACAAATGCATTTTTTAAGTGGCTAAAGAGGCAGCTTGGATTTCAAGACTATGCATTGCTTTTCCAGAGGACCCTTGTAGGATGGATCACATGTATTCACTCCAGGTCAGGGAACTTGACTTTCCTCTTCTGGTCTCTGTGGACACTGCTCTTGTGTGCATGTATGCCACCCCCTACCCACCCACCCACCCACACAACCAAGCATAAATCTTTAAATTTTTTTAGCCCAAATTTTTTTTAAAAAACTATATACAGTGTTCCAATACAAGCTTCCTTTTGTAGGGAGGAAAACACAGTAAAGAGCTAAACAGATGCTGCTATGGAGTGCCAGGAGCCAACATTGAAAACCCCGGCATCGATTTCAGAGATGACTGTATGAGTCATACTTTAAAAAACAAAAAGCAAGACATTCGTTGTAAACAATTCTAGTTAAAAAAAAAAAAATCCCTGTAAGGAAAATTCTCTATAATTGCATTCAATAAATAAATAGATAAAAGAATAAATGCTACTGTGCTGTGTGTGTTCCACACTGTGTCATTCTCCCCTCCCACTTTCTTTGAACAGCGTCTCGCAGTCGTGTATGACACCGAGACTCGGAGTCTTCTGTCCCTGCCACAGGAGGACGTTGCAGATGTGTACTGCTGCACACCAGCTTTATGGAGGGCCCGGGAACACCAGCTCAGGCCCCAGGTTTGGCAAGTATTTTGCTCACTGAGCCATTTCCCAAGCCCTGAGGCCTCTGTATTTGTTAGTGCTTTTTTTTTTTTTTTAATCTCAAACAACTTTTGTGGACAAGGTCTCACTCTGCAGTCATCTGGACTTAAGCTGAAAGGAGGACCTGTCTGCCTCCTCAGGAATGACACTACGCCCTGTTAAAAGCACTGTCTTAGCTGATAAGACAATAGTGTTTGTTAAAATTAACATTCCAGATCACAGAACTACAAGTACAATGTGCTTACAGAATGTGAGAAGATATGCCAGACATGAGAATGCCATGTCTTCATTCATCAAAACTAGCCAAGTTACTTCTATCCTATGCATTTTAAGTCACTATTTACACATATTCCATTCAATGGCCAGATTTTAAGTCTTCACTAATATTCTGATGTGAAAAAAATGTTCTTTACAAAGTTTTTGTTTTACAGTTTCAAAAAAGGGATAAACAACTTCAAATTCCATTCTATTTTAAGTGCCGAATTGTATTTGAAAGAATAAAAGAAAATATCACAAAAAAAACCACATGAAAATGGGATGGAAATCTACCTAATTCAGATATTTAAAATTACAAAAAAATTAACAATCATTGTTCCTTCCTCTTCCTCATATAGTTCAGGCAGCGGAAGAAGCTAACTTTTATGCATGTTTACACTATTTTTAGTTTTCTTCATATAAAATAAGTCTATCGCAAATTCCCAACAGTCTTAGCTAGATAATCCCAAATTCAATAGTTTGTAAAGTTTGCAAATTGATGCAAAGCAAAATGCACTAAAATGAATTCATTTCCAAATAATTTGCTACATAACAGTAAAAAACCCACAAATTTCTAAAACACTACGTGAATTCTCTCCCAAACTGTGTGCTACACACACACACACACACACACACACACACACACACAGCAAACGTGTTTTACTGGTGGTTTTTAGAAACTATGAGAAAGCTTTAATGCTTATCTAGCACTGCACCTGACGTTTGCTGGAACTTACTGTCATCAAACACCCCAGCGTTAGCGAGCAATAAGGTGATGATTTTGGGGTCCTTCTCAAGCTGCATGGCGTGCTTGCTCTCATTTGACAGCAGAGTACACACGTTAATAGCAAAGTCCACCTCATTTGGGAGTCCAGATAACAGTGAAAGCACCAGTTTATTATAATCATTTGGCGAGTTAAAATCCATAGATAACCCATAACTTTGACGTAGATAATCTAATAAAAAAGAAAAAAAACCTGTAAGTTAACCATGGATGGGATACTTATGGCTGTTCTATTCTATTCTCTTCTAAACACACAGCAGACCCAGCTCTTTCTTCAGAATAGACTATAAGCTTACTAAAACTGTTCAATTTCCTTGACTTTTCAGGCTAATTGTTTAAAATTATATTTTTATATATTAAAATGCAAAAATACACTTACCTTCTTGGACATCACTGACGAAGAAATAGCAAATGATTATTTCATTGGATTTACTGAGACAACAGTAAAAGCAATAGTTTTTAGCATTAGAATCCTAAAATTTTTAAAAAATACAGTTTTCTATCCACAACCATAGACACAACAATTCTGCTCTTTTGCTGCTATCTTACCCCATCACTATTAAGCCAATGGTCTTATTTCTTGTCCCTTGGTTCTGCTTTATTTTGAAATATCAAATAGGTGGAATTACATAACACATAGGTCTTTGTGTTTATTTTCTTTCATTTAACAAAATACTTTGGGGATTCATATTGATATGTGAATCGATAATCTAGACATAGTTCATCATACACCAAATCAAGGGAATTTCTATTTCTATTCTAGTTTGAAATACCCACCTACAAACATGGTTGTTATATTCCCGAGAAAAACTTTGGGGGAAATTTCTACTGTTTCTAGTTTGGGATATCCACTTACAAACATGGCTGTCATAAATTCCCCGTGAAGGACTTGAGGACCCACCCATTTTTGTTGTCTAGAAGTCCAGAAGTGAAAGTGTTGGGCCACACCCAAATCGAGTGCTTAACTTTCTAAAATCTACAAAGCCACAGTGGCTGCAGCATTTTGCACTCCCATCAGCAGTGCACTAAAATTTCTTTTGTTCACATCCTTACTAGCACTTATCATCAGTATTAAATATCTTCAATAATAACCATTTATTCAATATTTTCCCCAAAATTTCCCAGTCAGTGAATGGCTTGTGTTCTTTTTGTGCTTCCCTGGTGGTCCTGGAACTCGTTCTGTAGATCAGGCTGGCCTTGAACTCACAAAGAGAAGTTTTAATTGTGATTAAATTTAATTTATAAAGTTTTACTTTTATGTTTCATGTTTTTATAACTTAAATAATTCAAGAAAAACGACAATTTTTTGTGCAAAAACTGATTTTAAAACATTCATTTAACAAAACTTTGAGGGTTAGAAGACAGGCATACAGGGCAAACAGAAAGCACACCATCACAGTATGTGTGGGCCTTGGCAGCCATTACCTGAGACAAATACCCTAAGACAATTTTTCAAATAGAGCTGAAACTAGTTTAAAAAAATAAGAGTTGGAATATCTCCAGATCAAACCTTTCAGAATACTTCAGAATGACTTGGATTCTTAAAAGTGTAAAATAATAATAACAATGAATTCTAAAACCTTTCTATAAAATATAAGTAAAAGTCTGTTACATATTTAGCAGAAAAATAATTTCTGAGGGGTGGGTATGAGATGTGGTCTTAATGTGTTGCCGATTGGCTCTGAATTCACATTGCTCCTGCTTCACGCTCTCCAATGTTAGAATTACACTTTTAGTACCATATGTGGCTCAACATCAGCATCTGAACAGGTAACTCTTCAATTCTAAAATATTCTAGGAACATCACTAATATTGGTGAGGTGCATAACAGAGTTGACAAGTGATTAAGACACAGATTCTTTGAAATGTTTAACACTGAACAATAATACAAAGTAGAGCTCCTAGGGCATGGCTCAGCTGGTCAGTGTTTGTGGTACAAACAGGAGGACCTAATTTCAAATCCCCAGCATCAAAATAAAACAGCCATGGTGTCACATGACTGTAATCCTAGCACCGTGAAGGCAGAGACAAGAAGGTCCACGGAGTTTGCTAGCCAGCTAGTCTTGCTCACTAAGTTTGACATCTTGTTCTCAAAAATCAAGGTGAAGAGTGATTGAGGGAATCACCAGTGCCAACCTTGGGGCTACACCCACACACAAGCTTATTTTTTATATTGACAAATGAAATTGCTCAAATATCTTAAAAAGTGGACAAATATCTAGGGATACAGGAGCAGATTTAGATGTATATTGCAACAGTAACTGATGAGAAGGAAAGTTAATTTTACAGGTGCCATCACCCAAACCTCCTGAGAGTAAATAAACCTGGAACTCACACTCAAAACACCTGCCACACTTCTTCGAGTTAATATAATTCTGGAATTCCTTTGTTGCTGAAAAATAAGAATCTTTACATCTTACCAGTAACTTTGATAAGCATGGAACAAACAAATACGAACTATCTTTTTAATCATACTAGGTTTGGTAAAGATTCCTAAGGAGAATGCACGATAAAATACAGGACATTAGATCCAGATGGTGACTTAGCAATATGGCTCAGCAGATAAAGGTTCTTGTTGCCAAGCCTGATGACTTGAGTTTTGGTTACTGGATTGCACATGATAGAGAGAATATCACCTAACCCCCACATCTGCCACGGCAACCCCCTCTCAAAGACAGAAGCCCAAGTACCTGGAACCCTGGGCACAGAAGGACTATTTCAGTCCATGTGTTTCAAGCCAACCTGAACAACTACTAAAATGTAGTCTCACTAACAAAACAACACTTCACAGGTCTTAAGGTCTTCCTTTTCCTTGCCAAGCAAGCTATGTTATTTCAAAATGAGATTGGCAATTTATTTTTAAGAATCGTGATTTAAAGTTTACTGAAGTGCATTACTGTTAACAAATTAAATTTGAGGCAACCAATTCTTTCCTTTCAATTTAGAAAAGAGAGGATTCCACCTAACAGGCTGTTTATGACTCTTGCAGTGATTTTGTGGGATATTCTTCCTATTAATGTTGGCAGTGACTGTAATTGCAGTCCAAATGTCTGTTAGATTATAGAACATTTAATCAACAATCAATGTAACACTGACTAGCTCTAAAACAGTAGAGTTCTATTAATTTTAATGAATTGTCTTCTGAACATTTTCACACTTATTAAAGTTAGAAAGCAGCTGGGTGTGCAGTCATTGAACACTTGTCCAACACAAAGTCCTACCTGGTTTGCTCCTTAGCAACCTTCACCCACATAAACCGTAAAAAAAAAACTATGCATAATTCAAGCAAAAATATTGATATCCGTGTTAAATAATCCAAATGTTCAAAACAGAAACTTCTCAACATTTTTTACAGTTTAAAGAAAAGAGGCAATACCCTCCAGAAATTCAGACACTTGTTCCCTTACTGTATGACAGTTACGTGTATGGGTATGCACGTGGCAGGTGGAGGCCTAAGGTTGAGGTTAGGAATCACGCTTCATTGTTCTACCTTAGTCATCCACAAAGCCTTTCAATCAAACCCAGGGTTTGTCTACACAGCTAGAGAGCCCATCTTCATCTTCTGAGGCTAGAATTACAGGGGGACTGCCTTGCATTTGTATGAGGATCCAAACTCTGGCATTTATGGTTATATGGCAAGCACTTTAACCACTAAGTCATCTTCCTACTCCCTGATTTTATGTTTAAGGTAAGGCCTTGTTATGTAGCACAGACAAGCTTCCAACTCAGAATCATCCTGACTTCACCTGCTGGAGTCTGGTGTTTGCTACCACATCTGGGATTATTTACGGTTACTGGAAAAAGGATAAAGGCCTTCTCCTGTGCCGAGCAAATACTCTGTCCTTGAGTACTTGATTTAGGCCTCAGCCCTAAATAAAAATTTTCAAGGTCTTAATTAATCACTAGGTAACTCCATTTTGGAACGTATTTTCACACACACACACACACACACACACACACACACATGCACACACACACGCATACACACATGCACACACACATGCACACGCCAAAACAAATATATAATGAAGTTTACTCAGCTTTTCTACTGACAACTTAGCCTCATCAGTGTAGGGCTTTCATGCTGATGATAATCATAAACATTTGTATAATACTATCATGAAATTGCAATATCTCTTTTGATAAAAATAGAAAGACCTGCAAAATTCCTAAACATTATTTGGAAACAACATCTCTTTTCAGTTCCTTCCTCTCTAAAAATCCCTTGTGTAGATTTTGTCAAAAATGTTACATCTAAGATACAATTGTCCAGATTCCCATTAAAACAAAGCAGATACTTTTGTGAAATATTCCTTTGCACTGTGTGAAGATACATCATTGTTATTCGTTTAATAAAAAGCTAAATGGCCACCAGCCAGTCAAGAGGTATAAGTGGGACTTCTGGACAGAGCACAGAAAGAAGAAAGGTGGGGTTGCCAGCTGACTGGGAATAACCAGATGTGCATAATGGAAAAGAGGTTAGGAGTGTGTGGGAGAACATGGGAAAACAACAACAAACAAACAGAAGGGTGAATTTAAGTTATAAAAGCTGGTCAGAAACAAGCCTAAGCTAAGGCAGAGCTTTCATAATTAATAAGAAGTCTCAGTGTGGTTATTTGGGAGCTGACAGGCAGGACAGAGAAAGACAAGTTACAAGAAACATTATATTAGTTGATGAGCCTTCCATTTCTTTTCTTTCTTCCTTTTTTTTGGGGCGGGGGAGGGAGGTTCCTGAGACAGCGTTTATATGTAGGTTTGGAGCCTGTCCTTGAACTGGCTCTGTAGACCAGGTTGGCCTCAAACTCACAGAGATCCATTCACCTGCCTCTTCCTCTTGAGTGCTGGGACTAAAGGCATGTGTCACAACCGCCCAGCTGAGCCTTCCATTTCTACAATATGTAGCTTAGCTACTTCTGCTGCAGGCTTCTGAGCACGTCTAGCTCCACTACAGTTTCAGCACAGGCTTCCAAAGATGCCAAAGAATACTTCACTCCTTAAAGTTGAAGTGTTTTAGTAAAACAAAGCTAATCCATGTTAATCAGACAGATGTAGGGAATATAATATAACCAAGCAGATAGCAGGGTATGGTGACACACTGCTGTAACCTAACACTAAGGGAAGAGGATCACAATTTCAAGTCAAGCACAGCTGCAGCCTGTCTCCAAAAAAAAAAAAAAAAAAAAAAAAAGAGGTGGTCTTAGTTTGCTTCCTGTTACTATGATCAACTACTGACCAAAAGTGATCTGGGGGACTGGAGAGATGGCTCAGAGGTTAAGAGCATTGCCTGCTCTTCCAAAGGTCCTGAGTTCAATTCCCAGCAACCACATGGCTGTAATAAGGTCTAGTGCCTTCTTCAGGCCAGCAGGCATACACACAAACAGAATATTGTATGCATAATAAATAAATAAATAAATATTTTTAAAAAAAAGTGATCTTGGGAGGAAAGGGTTTATTTCAGCTTACAGCTTGTAGTTCATCAGGCCAGAAAGCGGAAACATTCGCTGTTCCTCCCTCATCTCGGTTTTTTAAACAGGTACATGATGAAGCCTCTTCCAAGGGAAATCCGAGATATTAAGAAGGGACTCTATTTATCTAGTTATCACTCATTGGGGATGAAACTGAGGTAAATCTGACATGAAAGAAACTTTGGAAATAGAAGTAAAAATAAAATGTAAGAACTGTAACTGCAAAATGAGCCAAATTAAATCAAAAAGCTACCCATTAGAGATTGGCACTAGTACCAACGACTGACACAGTAAGTGCATAAAACCGCATTTTTTTGTAAAGACCACTATCTTAATAAGTATCTCTTGCTTTGTGTAGGCCAAATGCTAAAGACATTGACCCATGTGTCCCCAGCTCATCTTCACAGACAGAAAACTAGAACCTCAATCAGTTCTATTCCAATCCCTTTATCAGACTATCAAGATAATTATTTCCTAATCCAGTTCAACTCTTTGTAGCTAAGGAATTTATTTATAATGATGCCACTTGAATGAAAAAATTCTTTAGTATCGCATTAGGAAATTAGAGAATAATTCAGAACATTCCTGACATTCTAGCATATCCAACATTAGCTGTAGGAATTGTAGCAGGACTTCATAGAAAGGTTCCTGGCTTCCCTAACACCTGATACTTCCCTCCATCCCTCTGAGCCCAGGTTTATCTTAACTCAGTTTACAGTTAGCTCTCAGATCTAACTGATGTTTGTTTTTTATTTTCTGAGACAGGGTTTCTCTGTGTTTCCTGGTTGTACCTGAAGTCAGAGATCCACCTGACTCTGCTTCCAGAGAATTCTGGAATTAAAGGAATGTGTTACCACCACCTAGAGTATCTCTAATTTTAAATGAACCTTTCTCTTCTCATTTTAGTGGCTATTCAGGATAAACTAATGATTAGCTAATAAGGAAAACTGTTCACATTCAATAAGAAATTTTACTTGAAGATACTCAAAAACTTTATAAAAATCTATGAAGCAAAGGGACTCAAATACCAAGTAAAGCCAAACTGTGGAAGTTCCATCTCTCTAATGCCTTAAGCATGCACATGTGCAAAGTCTGGAGACATTGGATGATGTCTATTTCCCAATTCAAAACTCTGAATGCCCAGCTAATTTTAAATGATATTTACCTGACACACTGTGTTGCTGGTAATTGTAGGAAGATGGGATTGCACCAATAGGAAGCTGTGGCTTTGGATTGCCTGGTGGTACCTCATCATCATCTTCCCCAAAATGATGAACTTTCTCGTACTTTTCTAGATAACTGAAAGAGAAAAACAGCAGAGCAAAAAAAAATGTTTAAATATGTGTATGCATTATTTTTAAACTTTTACCACACATATCTTTTTTGGATACCTAAGAATCTAAGTACCATTCACAATCATAACGGTGACCTCAGCTCATCAGGAATACTGCTATAAACTCAAAGCAAGTTAAAATAGTGTTTCTCTTTACAGAAAAGATCTTACAATTCCATAAAGTTATTTTAGCAAAATACAACTATCTGTCGGTAAATAGCAGTACCCCTTATGCACTGTTTTTAATCAAGTTATATTAACTCCAACAGCTGCTCTCAGATTTTAAGGCAACTATGAGCAAGGCCACCATGAGCAAAGACAGTGAAAGAGGTTGGCCGGAGAACTAATGTGCGGCTAGTTATATGTCAACTTGACACAAGCTCAAGTCATCCGAGATGAGGGAAACTCAGTCCATAAGATCAGGCTGTAGTTCTGACTGACGAGCAAGGATTCAGCCAATTGTGGGTGGAACCACTCCTGGGCAGGTGGTCCTGGGCAGGTGGTCCTGGCTTCTATAAGAAAGCAGGCTGAGCAAGTCATGAGGAGCATACCATTAAACAGTACCCCTTCATGCCCTCTGCATCAGCTCCTGCCCTGACTGGGTTTCTGAGCTCCTTTCACTGATGAACAGTGATAAGGAAGTGTGAGCCAAATAATTCCTTTCTTCCCCCCACTCCCAGTACCCCTCAAAGACAGGAAAATTAATGTCGGAGTAATTGAAAGACAAGCTCTAGGAGTTAACAGACACAGACATGTTAAGCCTCAGGTACACCACTTCTGACCAAAAAAAAAAAAAAAAAAAAGTAATTCAGCTGATTTAAGTTTCAGTGACCAGGTCCGAAGCTTCAGATAATAATACTGGAAGCTAACTGAAGAAGCTGTGTTGAGCATTAAATGGTGTATATGCTAACTATACTGTAAAAGGCTGTTAGGTCACCACTGAGAAGCAATAATAAAGGTAGATTCATATGGTAACGATGAGGTTTTTATTGTAGTAGCAGTAGCTATACTCATACCTGTAGGGTTAAGCCAGCCTCCTTAGGGGGCGGACTTGCCTTGGGCGAAGGTTTACTTATAAATCGGGCACGCAGGAGCAGCGCGCACCTTCCTGCTTCCTGTGCTCCGCGGGAACCTTAGATCTGTAAGTCTAATTTCCCCATTAAAGCTGTGTATATATTCTTTACAATCTGCCTGCATTCATTTACGCCGCAACATTTTTGGTGCTAAGTGAGGCTTTGCGGATACCAGCCCCGAATCGGAGGCTCTTGGGGGCAATAGCTGGGAGCCAGCGGCACCCCGCCCCGGAGGTCTCTCTCTCTCTCTTCGCGCAGATTGTACCCCCTCAGCACTGCTCCTTGCCGGTTCGGGACAGAAGCAGCTGAGATTCTGAGTCACTGAAAATTTACAGAGACTCGATTTTTCCTGGTACCTGTTCGGCCCCGCACCACGAGTCTGTGCACTCGGCCCTGCTCGACAGTGGTGCAAGTGCCTCTGTAACAGCCTGATTAGTTCACAGCGCTGCTCCGCGCCTGGTCCCTGCAGCCTCTGCCTGTGCAACCTCGCTCAGCATCTGCGTCCCGTCACCCCCCCACCCCACCCCCCTCCCGCGGGTGGCTTATTGGGTTTTGAGTTGTTTCAGACCGGCTCTTCACGTGGACTCAAGTGCACTCTTTCGCCACCACTGGCAGGAACCTGTCATTGCAGGCAAAAAAAAATTTTTTTATAAATAAAATGTCTGAGAACGTTACCATTCAAGACTTTAACAGCCTTTTTGAGTGTACCATGTGGGAGCTTTTACAGGAGGTGTCTGTCATCCCACATCTATGGATCTCGCTGGGATACGTAGTTTTCCTTGGTACTATGTGGTTTGATAATAGAAATATGATTAAGTCTTTACGAGATGAATCCAGGATTCTTAAGGCAGAGGTTGAATGTTTCAAAACTATTGAGAAGGACAAATCTTCTCAAGAATCAGTTTGAAGTTCTCCAGGAAGAGAACAGATCCTTGTTTAACATGACTCGATCAACTGAGCAAAATTTAGAAAAGGTACAGGCTGATGTTAAGGAGAAATTCATTACTATGGAAGAAGGAACAGTTGATTTGGATCGTAAATTTCAGCAGTCCCTTTCTGTATGAACTGAAACATTAACTGAGAGAATCAAAACTGCTGAATGTGACAATCAAATTTTGTCTAAAGCTTATGACAGATTGGCGGAAAGATTGTTAATACAAGAAGGCACAGTTTATGCCATAAAAATTATGTCCAAAGATGAGAAGTTATCTCTAATGGACAAACTTCATACTTTAGAATCCTCAATGAAGGCTTTGGAACATAATTCTGGAAAGGAGATTCAAACATTGCAGAAGGCAATGGTGAAGAGAATTGAAAAGATTGAGGAATTTCTAAATTCTGATGAAGAAGAGCAAAGGGTAGAAAGGCAAATTTTAACTACGTCTGTGGGTAAATCCCTCCGGGACAATTTCCACAAAGCTCTACCTACAGCTCTACCTGCCTTTCCAGTAATAACAACAGAGAAGGTGATTGGTTCCAGAAACCCTAGGGTCATCAAGGAGGATACATGGGAGCCTGTCCGTATGAATGATCTCAAAGAAATTAAACAGGCTGTCATGACTTTTGGGATGCACACCTCTTTTGTTAAAGAGATGCTAAAATCTTGGGCCACAACAAGCAGAGCAACCACCTCAGACTCGCTTCAGCTGAGCTCTGCGGTCCTTGAGAGTGGACCGCAATTGAAATGGAAATGCTTATTCAGGCAAGAGGCTAGACTTTTAGAACAGCAGGAAAAGGCGAAGGGAATTGACATTTCCCTAGATAAAATTCTAGGTGAAGGGCTCTTTTCTGACCCTCAGGAACAAGCTAATTTGGATGAAAACACACTCTCCATGTGTACTACAGCAGCCTTAAGGGCTTGGGACAGGGTACAAGACCCAGGACAGAGAATGGAATCATTTGTCACAGGTAAACAGGGTCAGAGAGAACCCTTTAGTGACTTTTCACAAAGACTAACTAAGGCTGTACAAATACGGATATCTTACCCAGAAGCAAGACGTATAATGATTGAGTATTTGGCTTATGAAAATGCAAATGTGGAATGCAAAAAGATTTTGGGGCCTTTAAAGTTCAGATCAGCACCTTTGGAAGAATGGGTCTTGCATACACTGAATGTTGATACATTTTACTATGGCACTGAAGCATGGGTAGAAGAAGCAATTTCCAATGGTAAAAGGAGATACCAGAATACCAAATGTTTTAATTGTGGCAAAATGGGTCATATGAAAAGGAATTGTAAACAACGGATTTTCAGAAATAATAATAATGCATCTTCTAGAAATAACAGAAATAGGGGGACTCAGCCTTCAGATTTATGCAGAAGATGTGGAAAAGGCAGACATTGGACGAATGAATGCAGGTCTACAAGAGATAGACAAGGCAACCTGATACTGATGGGAAACGTGGGGGGGGGGCTCTCAGGCCCCCATGGTAAACATGGTTCAGTCATTTCCAGTTTCTGCAGAGAACGTGCCTCGTCAGAACAATTAGGAAGCCCCATGCCTACTGTTACAAGCAATAATGATCAGAAAGATGAGTTACGTGTGTTTTGGCAAACTTCTATAAACGATCAAGGACCTAAGCTGAGAGTGTGTGAAAATGGCATTTTTATTACTGGCCTGCTGGACACAGGTGCTGATGTAAGTATCATTACCCCAGAATCTTGGCATCCATATTGGCCTCTTCAGAATGTAAATGTTCAGCTCCTGGGAATTGGAACCCAATCTCAAGTAAGGCAGAGCACGAGATGGGTTGAATGTATATAGGGCCAGAGGGACAAATAGGAAAATTAAGGCCATATGTAGCCAATATTGCAATGAATTTATGGGGTCGTGACCTATTATAACAATGGAATACCCAAATTAACATTCCTGCTACATCTAGAGCCTATATTTCTGAGAATAATATTAAAAGATATTACAAACGGAGAAAAGCGGCCATTCGGGCCGTACAAGAACAAGCAATTAAGTCCCTTCAGAGATACCAAAAGCCTTGCCTCTAAAATGGTTGACTGAGAAACCAATATGGACAAAGCAATGGCCTCTAGCTGAGGAAAAGTTACAGGCTTTAGAACAGCTGGTACAAGAGCAATTAGATGCTGGACATATAGAAGAATCTACCAGCCCTTGGAATTCTCCTGTATTTGTGGTTAAGAAAAAATCAGGTAAATGGAGAACGGTGACAGATCTCAGAGCTATCAACAAAGTTATTCAACCTATGGGCCCTCTGCAATCTGGAATCCCTTTGCCCTCTTTATTACCAAAAGGATGGCCTCTCATACTTATTGATTTGAAGGATTGTTTTTTTCACTATACCTTTACAAAAAGAAGATAGAGAAAAATTTGCCTTCACAGTCCCTACTTATAACAATTCTCAACCTTCCAGGAGGTACCACTGGGCCGTCCTCCCCCAGGGTATGTTAAATAGCCCCTCCTTATGCCAATATTTTGTGAACCAACCATTGCAAATAATACGCAAGAAATTTCCCAAATCTATAATATACCACTACATGGACGACATCTTGTTATCCGATTCAAACATGGATACCTTGAACAGACTGTTTGAAGAAATAAAGATACTTTTACCTAAATGGGGATTGCAAATTGCTCCTGAAAAGATACAGAAGGGAGATTCTGTTAATTATTTAGGTTATAAAATAGGTTTGCAAAAAATTAAGACACAAAAGGCACAAATTAGGAGAGATCGCCTACGGACTCTTAATGACTTTTAAAGACTGTTAGGAGACATTTCCAGTCTACGACCAGCTATTGGGCTAACACCTGATCTAATAATTCATTTGAACAAAACCTTGGAAGGTGATAAAGATTTAAACAGTCCCAGAGAATTAACAGCTGAAGCAGAAAAGGAACTGACAATGATTGAGGAAAAATTACAACAGGCACATGTGGACAGGGTGAATCCAGAGCTCGATTGTATTCTCGTCATATTACCATAAAAATTTCTCCTACAGGAATTTTAATGCAGAGAGATGATATTATCTTGGAATGGATCTTTTTACCACATAAACCAAGTAAGAAACTGAAAACTTATGTGGAAAAAGTCTCTGAGTTAATTATAAAAGACAAGCTGAGACTTTGTCAACTAGCAGGCATAGACCCAGCAGAAATTATAGTGCCTTTCACTGCTGATGAACCACGGCAAAGAGCTTGTGCTAATTTTTTGGGAGACATTAATAACAACTATCCAAAAAGCAAGAGGCTTAACTTCATATAGAGAACTTCTTGGATCCTTCCTCGAATCGTCCGTGATGCTCCGATAACTGGAGCCCGTACATTCTATACTGATGCCAATAAATCAGGGAAGGCAGGTTACAAATCAGAAGACTTGGGTAAGGTGGAACAAAGTCCTTATGATTCTGTCCAGAAGGCAGAATTATATGCCATTCTTATGGTGCTAAGGGATTTTAAAGAACCTATTAATATAGTTACTGATTCACAATACGCAGAGTTATTTTACATATTGAAAGTGCTGAATTTATACCTGATAATACAGAACTAACCTCATTGTTTATCCAGGTTCAAGATTTGATCAGGAACAGGCTTTGCCCTATGTACATAACACACATCCAATCCCATACGGGTCTGCCAGGTCCTCAAGGACAAGGTAATGCAGAAATTGATCAATTATTGATTGGTAGTGTGCTACAAGCCTCTGAATTTCATAAAAAACATCATGTTAATAGCAAAGGTTTGAAGGAAGAGTTTTCTATTACATGGCAACAAGCTAAGGAGATTGTAAAGAAATGCCCTACTTGCTCTTTCTATAACCAAACGCCACTGCCAGCAGGGGCTAATCCGAAAGGCACCCATAGGAATGAAATCTGGCAGATGGATGTGTTCCACTTTGCAGAATTTGGCAAATTAAAGTATGTTCATCACACCATTGACACTTATTCAGGCTTTCAGTGGGCAACTCCTTTAAGTTCAGAAAAAGCTGATTAAGTAATCACTCATTTATTAGAAGTCATGGCTATCATGGGTATACTTATACAAATAAAGACTGATAATGGTCCTGCTTATGTCTCTAGGAAAATGAAACAGTTTTTTGATTATTACAATATCAAGCATGTTACAGGTATACCATACAATCCTACAGGTCAAGCAGTCATAGAAAGATCAAATCGAACTATAAAGGATATGTTGAACAAACAGAAAGGGGTGGAAAACACCCCCAGAAATAGGTTACATAATGCTTTGTTAACTTTGAATTTTCTCAACGCTAATGAGAAGGGAACATTATGCAGAAAGACATTTGATAATGGAAAAGTCTACTGAACTAAATCAACCAGTTTATTTCAAGGATGTGCTGACCTCACAATGGAAGCCAGGAGATGTGTTGCATTGGGAAAGGGGTTTTGCTCTTATCTCCACAGGTGAGGAAAAATTGTGGATACCATCAAAATTAATAAAGGTTCGGTATGAAGAAGAGAAACCACTTGGAAAAGATAAATAACAATTCATTCACAAGGATGGTGAGCATACTGATGGTAAGGAATACAGATAGGTTGGGGGCAGGATTCTTTTCTTATCTCCACAGGAAAATACTGATCTTCAAAGAATTTAAGGGACCCTGAATATTTAATTACTGATGGATGGAAACTGGTTACGACCCACTAAGGATCAACAATAAAATTCTATACATTCTGTAAGTATTGATTATATATACATACATATGTATATATATATATATATATATGTTTTATTGAACACTTCTTTATAAATATGTAGAGCTGGTTTTGGAGTTGGACTATGGCTCAATCCCTCTTCAATTCCAAGCCTGTTGATAAGAGATATCTCAGAGTTTCTGTCTCAGGTCAGGAGCCATGAAATGGGACAGAATAAGAATAATTATATACTTAATAAACTTTCTTTGCTTTTCCTCATATGTGTCTTTTCTTTATATGTCAGTATATGTCCTTATTGTTAATGTTTAAATTTCCCATAACAAGCAACAAATTTTCCTACAGTAATTTTGGAAGTTTCCAGGATGAAGATAGGGCCCCACAACATCAACTCAATCTGGTTTTTATGACGTCATGAATTTTTTTTAAGCGCTAATATTAGACCTGTTTTTTGGTACCAACTGCACGAGATAATTTCGAATGGTGCACATTTTTGACAACACTCTGGCCGGACCTTTTCAAAATGCTCAGAGACTAGTTACAATTTTCTTCGGTCAAAGGTTAATTTGGGAATTTTACCATCATTTGCTTTCACAGGAGCCCCTAAGGAGAACATCGCCCCCATGTCAGCTAGAAGCAATCTTAGAGGACGACGTCCTCTCTCCCAACAGAGTTTGCCCTAAGGGTTAGGGACATCTTTTAGTGGTTGGTTTAGGGTTGAGGGGATGGGGAGATGTTTTATGGGATTAGGGGTATATTAAAAAAAAAATAAGAGGGGGATTAACTGGTTTGATGGGATGATTGGTATTTGTGAGTTACTGTTTTTAGAAAATTGTATTGGTACTGTTTCCTGTATATTGACATATTGAATATTGAATGTGAGTGTTCCTACCTCTATTTTTGTATAAGAGTATGCTTATAACTTTGTCTATATTGTATTGATACATCTACCATATCACAATGTACATTTCTACCTCCGATACTATTTATGTTATAACATTGTTTACATTTGATATGTAATGACATTGTTTACAGGTGAAGATCATTGTCTTCATATATTGCACAGTTGTTTATTCTCTTAGTCTTCAAGTTAGATAGGTTTGTCATTGAATTATATGTTTGCCATATTTATTTTTAGGTTAATCAGGTCTTTTAGATACATAGAGATTATATTTAGTATAGATAGTATAATCTTCAGCCTCTTCGAAGAGCTGTAGAAAATGGCCTTTAATCTAACCTAGAATTCTGTGCCAACGAGACACGTCTACTCCTGGCAACACCACTCTACTCCCGAGAGAACGTTGAGCACCAAAGACACTCCACTGGGAGCTTGTCTTCTTCGCAGAAATGGCCTTTGGGTTAAGAAAAGCCCATACCTCAACTACTGACTAAGATATGAAACAGGGTTGTCTTATCTTGCCAAGACAGGGTAGGATAATTCTAAGAAAGTTCCTTGCATTTGATAATGGTATGTCAGTTATGTTAGGCCTTAGCCAAAGTTGGTTGACTCAACATTGCAAACGAGACTTTGGGTGATTGCCCAGGTAGTCAGTTGTCTCTGTCATTTGTTGCACATTTTGGATATCTCTCATTTGTTAAGTAATATTTATTCCCTTCTCAGATCTTTGACGGAGTTGAAGATTATATAATTGTAGTTACTCTCTACATTATGTAGACTCCTTGAGATAGAATGTCTAGCAAAACTTTTGTTCTCAATATTGTTTGTTATATTTATTATTTGTTATTATTGTTTATAGTTGTATTTGGTTTAGTTCTGTCTTATTTAGACAAAAGGGGGAGATGTAGAGTTCGGGGGCAGGCTTGCCTCGGGCGAAGGCGCTCCGCGGGAACCTTAGATCTGTAAGTCTAATTTCCCCATTAAAGCTGTGTATATATTCTCTACAATCTGCCTGCATTCGTTTACGCCGCAACACATACCAAGAAAGCTTGTAATATTTCCAATGGCCAAATGAAAGAAATGTGACACTTGCTGTCCTATATAGAGATAACTCTATTGAGTTCTATTTTCTGCAATGATATAATAGACTCCTTTTAATAACTTCAGAAGACTGATTTTTATTATTTTACAAATTAATTTTTGTATTTGGGATTGAGTCATCAGATTTTTCAAGTCACTGTTCCTTTACCAACATTTCACGGGGAAATGATGTAACTGGAGAAGTATTTTAGGTACTTGGATCTGGCCTATATTCTTGATTCAAAGTGAAGCTTTTTTTCCCCCTTATTTTTTTTAAAAGCTATATAGTCACTGTAAACATAAACAAAAAGATGATTCCCTGTTCTTGAAGTCTACCACAGACTCACTCCATATTTCAAAATATTTGTGATACTTTTATCTATCAACATGTAACAGCAATGAACCAATTTACTCAATTGATAGCAATTCAGTTCTCCAGTGACACATATAGGCTATTTTGTTTTACAGTTGCTGTCAACAAATCATGGTATAATTATGTATGTATGAGTTATTTTATTTCTTTTATTTGCAATCGTTCACAGCCATCTGTAGGCACATACATAGTGCATAAAATGTATACAGATAACACACACACACATAACATAAAATAAATCAATCTTTTAAAAAAAACTCTAAAAACTGTCACTAGTTTATTTTCCCCTTCTAGGTCTCTCTGAAAGTTAGGGGGTAGGGCTTCCAGGGTGGGATAGAAAGACACTCTACCATTGAAACCCACCCCGTCATACTCAAATGACTGACATCTTACAACAGTCAAAAGTTTTGAAAAGTTACAAGCTATCAGTTAACATTTGAAAAAGAAAAGTTCTTTCCCATGTAATCAAGTCACACTTCTGAAACTATACAAACAGGTGGAAGCAATATATAATAAAGTGTGAGCCCTTAGCAAGCAATGGCATTTTATTTCAAAGAACTTGTCTTCCTTGATATAATCTGCATCTCAATGAAAAAAATTTTAAATAACTTCAAAAATAATACCAATTTACTGCCTGAAAAATAAGGAATTAAATTATCTCCTTTCACCCATCCCAAGTTCTCCATTTAAGCTCAAATAGGTCAGAACTTTGATAACTAATGAGCCTAACACATCTCTACTGCACAGGTAGAAAATCTTCAGTTTGATCCTGGAGATGTCCCAAGCAGTGGTTTACAGTCTAAAAGAATGAGAGAATGACTGAGAATAGACAGTCCCACCTACATCAAGCTGATTCTTCTTGTTGTTAACCAAGTTACCATAGAAAGAATATGCATAAATTTAGACATAAAACTATGGAGTAGGGTAACAAAAGAAATGTTTGGGCTGCTAAGGATGATTTCAGACTAAATCTTAGATATTAACCTTGCTGAGGTAAAGAGGCTGTGAAAGGATCTACAGGGAAGATGGTGGGCAGGCCAGTGTTGCAATACCTTCCTGTCACCTCTACTCAGGCCAGTGTTGCAATACCTTTCTGTCACCAATACTCAGGCCAGTGTTACAATACCTTTCTGTCACCTCTACTCAGGCCAGGGTTACAATACCTTTCTGTCACCTCTACTCAGGCCAGGGTTACAATACCTTTCTGTCACCTCTACTCAGCTCATTTACTTGAGACTATAATTTTAAGTGAGATTATTATGACAGAACACAACCCAGCATGCCATCTTCCACTTGTGTGTTGTGATACCCAGTAAATGTTAGCGTGTACCAGGAAATATATATTGAGTGGACAATAGGAATCTTCTATGTCTAGAAAGTTTAAAGGTCATGACCTTCGGGCTATTAAAAAGGAACAAACCCAGATAAAACAAAAACAACACAAATAGGTTCTCCTGGAATGTTTGAAACAGAGTAAACATACCCATCAGCAGTATTAGCATTTCTCCCTGTTACTCCTCCTCTTGTCTTGCCTGTGTGAGTTGATTCATAATTACCCTGTCTTTGGTTTTATTTTCTCTTTTTGTATATTGTGAAAATGTGTCACTCTGGTTTAATAAAACGCTGAAGAGTCAGGCAGAATTTTCAGGCACAGAGACCACTGGGGGGAAGAAACAGAGAAACCTGGGACACCAGAGCAAGCAGGATGAGCATTACAGAGATAAGGTAATAAAGCCACTAGGCAGAAAGTAAATTAATAGAAACGGGTTTATTTGAGTTATAAGAGCTAGTCAGAAACAAGCCTAAGCTATTGGCCAAATTTTCAAATTAATAAGAAGTATCTGTGCCATTATTGGGGAGCAGACAGTCCTGATGAAAAATCTTCTTACACCCTGTAATTTTTGCTTTTATTTTGATACCTCTTTACTACCTAGCAATGCAAAGATAGACAGTTTTTAACAACTATATCCAAAGTATCTGCCTGTTGTGGAAGGAGCTTGTCTTCATTCATACAAGATTTCAATATCTGTTTTCCTAACAAATACATTTTCTAGGAAATTCTATAATAGTCTTAGTATGTATTTTAAAAACTTGATACTATGGATTACTTTTGTGAACAGCCTTATTGGGGATCTGATCTCTCAAAATACAAAAGTCTTTATTAAATCATGAATGTGGCACTGGAGAGATGGCTCAGAGGTTAAGAGCACTGGCAGTTCTTCCAGAGGTTCTGGTTTCAATTCCCAGCAACCATATCTTCTGGCAGACATAACACTGTATACATAATTAAACACACACACACACACACACACACACACACACAAATGTGGAGGCAAAACTAAAATAACAAAAATACCAGGAAGGCTTGGAATTAGGCTTTACAAGCTCCATAGACAGTAATTACAACCCAGACTATTATACCCAACAAAACTTTATCTCACAAGAAAAAGAGAGTGAAGTTTCCACAATAAAGACAAGATTAAAAGAAAAAAAAAGTATGTAGGGTCTCTATGGCAGTTCTACAGAAGACAACTGAAGGAATCCTTTATCATGGAAAGAAAGATAAATACATCTATGAGGCTATAGGAAAGAATAAATGATGCTAAAGCAAACATGAAACAGAAAAACAAAAAGTACTATAAAATTAACAATAATGACAGGAATGAATACATCTTTCTAAGTAGCAAATCTGTGAAGCTAAAGTAATAACCACCACATTACAGAAACCCATTCGACACAACTCTTGAATGCCAATGGTCTCGATATTACAACCCAATAATGAAGTTGAGGGATCAGACTTACAAACAATAGGTGTTCACACTGAAATGAAAAGAGAAGTCCTTGGAAAAGCAACAAGCCAAACTCAAAACAAATAAACTGAAGGAAAATAAAATAAGAACAGGGTAGAAATTAATAAAATACAAGTGAAAAAATTAAAAGAATTAATGAAGTCATTGAAAAGATAAATTAAAAAACAAACCATTTGCTAAATTACCCAAAACAAAGACTGATTTAATGTTAGAGACATAAAGACATTACATATCCAGTATTACATATACAAAAAATTCATAATACAAAAAACTAGAAAATTTAAAAGAAACAGATCAATTTCTAGACACATATGCCCTATCAAACAATGTTAAGTCAAGAAACAATAAGCATTTTAAACAGACCTATAACAAGCCATAATTCTGAAGCAGTAAGAAATAAACATTAAAAAGACATGTCCAGATGTATTCACTGTTGAAGTCTACAAGACCTTTAAAGAGAACAACAACTGGTTTTTTGTTTTGTTTTGTAATTTTTTTGTTTTTGTTTGTTTTTGAGACAGGGTTTCTCTGTAGCTTCGGGAGCCTGTCCTGGAACTAGCTCTTGTAGAACAGGCTGGCCTCGAACTCATAGAGATCCACCTGCCTCTGCCTCCCGAGTGCTGGGATTAAAGGCATGCACCACCATCGTCCAGTGAGAACACCAACTACTTATAAAACATTAAAAAAAAAAAAAGACAAAACCAGGATGCTGTCAAGCTTTTTTGAAGTTTGGTGTGGGATTCCTCTTAGTATGCTGTGAATATGTTTTATTACCATTTGTTAATAAAGAAGCAAGGTGAGAATTCCAAAGAGATAGAGGAGAAAAGAAGGCAGAGTTAGAGAGACGCCATGTAGCTGCCAAAGGAGACAGGGGACCAGGTGGAACACAAACCTCTGTCAACAGAAGTTAGTTTTCCCCAAATACCAAAACAAGATAAAGACACATACAGATGAAACTCTGGTGAACATACAAAATCTCATGAACATAGATGTAAAATTTCTCAATAAAAGCTTGCAAATCTTAACTCAAGAACACATGATCAAGTTGGCCTCATTATGAAAATGGAGGTATGTTTCAACATACATACAGCAACAAATATAATGATCAAATAAAATGACTCAAAGACAGGAAAGACAAGATCATCTCAGAAGATTCAGGAAAGGCTTTTGACAAAATTTATCACTCCTTCTTGACAAAAGCCAGACAGAAACTAGGGATAGAAGGAACATATTTCAATATCCTAATGGCAATAAACTAAAATCCTAAAGTCAGTATCATACTAACAGGAGAACTTTATGGCATTTCTATTAAAATCAGAAACAAGACAAGAGTCAAATTCCCAACTGTACACAATATAGTAATTACAGTTTAATTTTGATCAAAAAGACAAAAGCAGAGCTGGAGAGATGGCTCAGAGGTTAAGAGCACTAGCTCCTCTTCCAGAGGATCCAGGTTCAAATTCCAGCATCCACATGGCAGCTCACAACTGTCTATGACTCCAGTCCCAGGAGATCTGACACCTTCACGCCAATGCACATGAAATAAAGTTAAATAAATAATTTTTTTTTAAAAAGACAAAAGCAGGAAATAAAAGGGAAACAAAGAGGAGCTTTCCTATATACCAAATAGTTACATATGCTGAGAAAAAATAAGTCAGAATTAATCTTCTAATTGTGTAAGTAAGTTAAGTAAAATTAAATAAATAAAACTAAAATAAGGTTTGGAGCAAACCTTAGCAAGAAAGCAAAAGATTTATACAATAAACCTTCAAAACACTGAAGAAAAACTATGAGACACTACAACAGGAGCGACAGCTCCAGCTGGTAAAGTACCTGCTATAGAAGCATGAGCACCAGAGATTAGGTTCCTAGTACCATGGAAAAAGATTCCCTAGCGCTTGTTAACAAGTGATCTAGACAAATGAATGAGCTCCAAGTGCACTAAGTGACCCTATTTCAACAAAATAAGGTGGAGGGTTGGAGATATAGCTCAGTGGTAGAGTGTTTCCTTAGCTGCATACCACTCGGGGCTCAAAACCCAAACCACAAAATATGGATTTTTAATGAGAGAGCAATTGAGCACACTACCAAATGTACAGGCATGGACACACTCTCACTCTCACACTCACACACACACACACACACACACACACACACACACCCAGAAAAAAGCAAAACAGAAGTTGGCAAGACTTTCATATCTATAGCAAGAGAGTCCACATAGACATACACAGAGCTACCTGCACATCAGTTTGTTACAACAGATGTTATGAAGCCAGCCTAGTGCCCAACAACAGTGGGTGTGTAAGGAAAATATGCTAAGCACAAGGAAACCATTTCTGCCACAAATAATGAAGTCATGTCATTTAAAGTTTGGTTTAATTTCTTTTTCTATCTATGTATTGTGGGTTGAAAGAAAATCACCCCCGTATGCTCACAAGGAGTCGTACTATTAGGAGGTATGGCCTTGCTGGAATAGATGGGGCTTTGTAGAAGGAAATGTGTCACTGGGGTCAGACAGGCTTGGGGGTCTCAGACTCTCAAACAAGGCCTAGTGGTACGCAGACTCTTCCTGCTACCTGCTGATCAAGATGTAGAACTCTTAGCCCCTTCTCCAGCACTAAGTCTGCCTGTGTGCCTTCATGCTTCCCAGAATGATGATAATAGACTGAACCCCTGAAATTGTAGGTCAGGCCCAATTAAATGCGTCCCATTACAAGAGTTGTCGTGGTCATGATGTCTCTTCACAACAATAGAAACCCTGACTAAGACACAAGAGTTGTCGTGGTCATGGTGTCTCTTCACAGTAGAAACCCTGCCTAAGACACTGTGAGTTTACTTCTAGGAAATGAAAGATACTTAACAAATGAGAGAACATAGTAGAAACATAAACACAGCTCTCCTTCCTTTTTTTATTTTTTGTTTGGGTTTTGCTTTTAAGACAAGGTTTCTCTGTGTATTCCTGGCTGTGCTAGAACTTTCTCTGTAGATCAGGCTGGCCTCGAACTCAGATATCTCCCTACCTCTTCCTCCCACAGTTTTATTTCAATAGCCAAATCATCATATTTTCAGTTTGTATGTGAATTTGAAGTGCATATGTATTTCTTGAGTGTCCACATGATGAATATGTGCGCACACGTGTGTGTGTGTGTGTGTGTGTGTGTGTGTGTATGTGTGTGTGATAGGTCAGTATCAGTTGTTTTCCTCTGTTGCTATCTACCTCATTTTTTAGAGACAGGGTCTCTTAGTGAACATGGACCTCACTAAAAGATTAGCTACCCAGTGAGCAATAGGGTTCCTCTGGTCTCTGCCTCCTCGGATCTGGGATTACAGGTATAGGTCACTATGCTAAGATTTTTATATTGATGCTGGCAATTCCAACTCAAGTCCACCTACTTGTATAACAAGTACTTTACTGTCCCCATTCTGCTAAATTCTCTGCATTTCCCAATATGACAATAAGTCTATTCAGCAGATCAACATGTCCACTTATTAAACTACAAATGCAGGATGGAACATTCTCTTCTTGTTCTCAATGACATAACTTGAACAGTTAATATTGATCAAGCAAGTATATTTTGAGCTCTTACAGTAATCTGCTTGGTATAGTATATATTCACCTCAAAACTTACAGAATCCAGATGACAATAACTGATCAGGCAAACAGAACCAAGTCCAGATCACTGACATCTATTCCTTGACTTGACACTGATTTCCTACAGGTGGTTCTTTACACCATGCACTTTCATGACCTGAAGGAAGGTGTGAAGTATAACGAGCATGGTAGCTTGAAAATGACCATGTGGTTTTTGGAGCAATGTGGAAAACTTTGAGACTTTGGACTAGAAAAGTGGTTGAATGCTGTAAGCGGAGCTTAGTGGGACATCCTAGTAAAAGTTTGGAAGACAGCAGTGCTGAGAGCAGTGTGGACTATGGAGGCCTGACTCAATATGTTTCAGAGGGGAACAACTGGGCTACAGACCTTTCTTATGATAGTCTGGCAAAGAATATGGCTGTTTTATTGCCCTTGTCCTAAGAATTTGCTGGAGATTAAATTGGAAAAATAATGGGCTGATTTCTTTGACAGAAAATTCAAGGCAAGCATATATTGGCACTATGGTATGGTTATTAGTAATCACTCTTAAGCAGATACTCAATAAAAAAAGAGCAAGTAGATGTCTCAGTTATTTTTCTAGTGATGTGAAAAGATACAATGACCAAGACAACTTTGAAAAGAAAGAGTTTACTGGTGCTACAGCTTCAAAGGGTGAGTCCAGAACTATCATGGTGGGGAACATGGCAGCAGGCAGGCATTGTGCTAGAGCAGTTACTGAGAGCTTACATCCTTATGCACAAGCGGGGGGGGGGGGTGGCGGGGGAGCTAACTAGGAATGGTATGGGCTTTTGAAATCTCTAGCTCCACACCCGATAGCACACCTCCTCTAATGAGGCCCTACTTTTCTAAACCTTCTAAACAATTACACCAACTGGGGACTAAGTATTCAAATATATTACCCTATAGGGGGGAAAAAGTTTGAAGAGAGAACAAGCATCATGAAATTAAGGAGAGGCCTGATCTCAATTGGAATAAAGAGAAGATGGCCCTGGCCCAAGACACCACCCAGTCAGCTTCCAACTTGAGAAAAAAAAAGGGGGGGGGGGCGCTCAAGAATTTGCTGCTCCTAAAAAGCAACAACAAAGAAAATGTACTGCAAATATGATTCAAGGAGGGGAAACCAGGCTTCATATTAAGTGGGGAGCCAAACTTGGCAGTATTCGCATGCATTTCTCACTTTTAGAGTTAGGAAAGATACATGAGTAAAGGGTTGTGGACTCTCCCTCCACATTAATAGTGAGCCACTAAGGTTAGGCATATGTCAGGGAAGTGCCATTACATGAAACTTTGAAAATGAAGTTTAGATAGTGCTAGAGACCTCAAAATGATAAAGAATGTTTGCCTAGGAGAGCTGCAGATGGGACAGAATCAGACTGAGAGAAGCAGGCTGCAAGCAACAAGTCATTTAAGCCCCCTGACAATAGACATGAAGCTGTAGTATTTGGTTTGTTCTGCTTGGTTTTGGCCTTGCTTTGCTTCAGTATTCTTATTAAGCCCATATTCCTCAATTTTGGAGTGGAGAATGTATATTCTGTGCTACTGTATGTTGAAGTATGTGATTTGCTTTTTGAGTTTACAAGAGTTTAGAACTGAGAGATTGCCCTGAGTCTCAATAGAGGCTTTAAAATTTTGAGTTTTAAACAGTGTAGAGACTGAAAAACTATAGTGATTTTTTGAAGTTGCTGCATTTTGTATTGATGTGGCCATGAGTCAAGTGAGCTAGAAATATGGTGGCCTGAATGAGAATGTCCCCATAGGCACATGTTTGAATATCTGGTTCCTGGTTAGTGAAGGATTAGGAATTGTGGAGGCGGTGTGAAACTGGGAGCAGACTTTGAGGTTTTAAAAGACACACACCAACAAAAACAACAAGGTATCAAATTAATATAGAATTCAATGGTACTTTTCAATCTAAGCCTTTATTTGTAAGTGCCGAGACTTTAGCTCAGTGGTAGAGGACTTGCCTAGCACAGGTCAGAATCAGTTTCCATCCTCAGCATGCTAAGAAAGCACTTATTATGATCAACACAATAGAGACAACTGCTCGTTTAAAACAGCACCAACTAACATTATAAAGAATGTAGAAAAAGGTACTAGTCATATCTAATAAATTAATTAGAAAAGCTGGACAGGGTTTCAGAAGATTTGACTAATCAAATATAAAATCACATAGAAAATAAAATTAAATTTAACATCATATATCTCATAATGTATATTTTGTAACCATAATGCAATTTGGATATTTTCTTTCTTAAACACTGGAAAAACTAAAACAATTTTTGCTGTGGGACAATGGTCTTGTACCCTGTAAAGATTTGTCACTTCTACTGGTTTAACAAAATGCTGATTGGCTAATAGCCAGGCAGGAAATAGAAGCAGGGTGACCAAAACAGGAGAATTCTGGGAAGAAGAAAAGCTTAATCTGCAGTCGTCACCCAGACACAGAGGAAGCAAGATGAGAATGCCTCACTGATAAAAGGTACTAAGCCATGTGGCTAACACAGACAAGAATTATGGGTTAATGCAAGTTATAAGAGTTAATAAGAAGCCTGAGCTAATAGGCCAACCATTCTAAAATTAATGTAGACCTCTGTATGTTTCTTGGGGACTGAACAGCTGTGGGACCAGGAGGGACAGAAACCTCTGTCAACAAAGTTTTAATTATGTTGCAATCCTATCCCATGCACAAAAGCACAGAGAGTAATACAATTCATGATTAATCTTTCAGTCAGTCAATCTGTGTGATGGAAGAGAAGTAATTTCATATGAAGCCTTCTGAAACATGGCAGGAAAAGATAGCAGGGCTCACAGCTATCTCTACTCCTGAGCCTAAAATAAATAAACTTATAAGAAAAAAAGTAAAGTAGTTTCCAGAATCAATTATTAATTAGAAGCCTTCAGAAACTTGGGTACTACTTATAGAAATTTAAAGGATTCAGATTATTCTTACAAAACACTTTTTGAGAGAATGGTATAAGTGGGGAGTACAAGAGAAACTAGGTTAAATAAACCACATGAAATGGCAATTTGTATCCCTTCCAGGTACTGATGAGCTATGAAAGTTGTCTGCATGTTTGTTTCATAATAGGATCCAGCCCTCTACAATGAAAATGACATATTTCTGAAGAAAGAGATAGAAACACTAGAAATGATAAAATATCTCAAGTTCATGGACTGGGAGAATATTATCAGATGACCATTTGACCAAAAGCCACATAAAGATTTAATGCAACTGAATCAAATCCCCATCTCATTTTCCATAGAAAAAGGAAAGGAAAAAAACTATACTAAAATTCACATTGAACCACAAAAGACCCTGAATAGTCAAAGCAAACCCGGGCAAAAGGAACAATGCTGAGGGGACTGGTCATTTCATTCTTCAAAATATATTATAGAGGCACAGTAATAAAATCAATATGGTACTGACACAAAAACAGACATTCAGATTAATGGTACAAAACAGAAGACCCAAACATGAATACATGCAATTATAACCATCCGGTATTGACAAAGATGTCAAAAACATACACTGGAGAAAAGAAAGCATCTTCAGCAAAAGCCAGAAGGTGCCAGCAAAACT
This sequence comes from Microtus obscurus, assembly GCA_963919715.1. Lineage (NCBI taxonomy): Eukaryota > Metazoa > Chordata > Mammalia > Rodentia > Cricetidae > Microtus > Microtus obscurus. The sequence continues at coordinate 3,988,157 of CAWTZC010002364.1, forward strand.
GGATGTCTACACATAGAAGAATGAAATTAGATTCATATCTACTGTCTTGCACAAAAACTAACCCCAGATGAATCAAAGACCTAAATGTGAAGCACTGAAACTTCTAGAAAAACCCAAAGGCAATGCTCTATAAAACATAGGTGAAAGAAAGGACCTTCTAATTAGGAACTCCTTTGTTCAAGAATTGAGGCCAATAATTGACATGTAGGACTTTATAAAACTAAGAAGTTCTGATGAAGGTTACACAATGGAAGAGAATCTTTGCTAGCTATACATCTGACAAAGGATTAATATTTAGAATATATAAGAACTCAAAAAATAAAGAATCAAAACATAAAAGATATGTTTGGGAAAAAAAGGGCCTGGGATCTGAATAGAGAGTTCTTAAAAAATAACAACAACAAATGGCTAAGAAATATCTTTAAAAGTATTCATAACCCCTAGCAATGACAGAAACAAATCAAAACAATTTTGAGATTTAATCTTACATCAGTCAGAATGGCAAAGATAAGAAAACAACTAAACATGCTGGAAAGGACGTGGGGAAAGAGAAAGGGGGACCTCCATTCACTGTGGGGGGGAGTACAGACTGGTCTAGTCCTTCTGAAAACAAGTGTAGAAAAAAAAATCTCAAATAGCTAAAAATAAATCTACCATATGACCCAGCTATACCATTCCTTGGCACATGCTCAAAGGACCTGACATCACACTCCAGTTACCTGCTCATCCACGTTCATCTACAATATAGGAAATGAAAACAACATGAACACCCGTCAAGAGACTGATGGATAACGAAAATGTGGTACATATACGCTATAGGATACTACTCAGAAAGAAAAATAAAACCACAAATTTTGGAGATAAGCGTGTAGAAGTAAAAAGGATCCTATTGAGTCAGGAAGTCCAAATCCAGTAAGACAAATGTCGCATGTACCCTCTCAATTTTGGTTTCCAGTTTCAAATGCTCAGGTGAATATGCAACTTGGAATAACCACAGAAGCTAAGGTATAAAAGGGACCTAGGGAAGAGAGTAGAGAGGGAACAGCAGTGCACAAGGAATGTGAAGAGGGAAATAGGAAAATGGGAGAGAATATTTGAGTTTGGGGAGGTCAATACAGAAGGAGAAGGAAGTTGAAGGATAAAATAACTGCAAGAATGTCTGGAAAAGTCATAAAGAATCCTATTATCTGCTTACCTAAAACTATGTCTTTGTGTATGCATATAGATATACAGTTTAAATGAACTTTTCCTACCTGACCTGCCAATGTCCATCCCCCATAAATCATAAACTATTTAACAAAAACCTTAACACCAGGTATTTGAAATCCCCTATCTAGCTGTTGGTCACATGAGATTTCCAAAACATTACAGCCTATTGCTGTTTCCCTTGCTTGCGTCCCAGAGGCTGAAGGTAAGTAATTCCCTACTGCTGAAGACATAATGTACTTTGTACACAGGCCAGATCTGACCGAAAAGCCTCTTTTCTGTGGTCTACCTTTCATAGAACCAGAAGATAGCATGGCAGGCTTCCAAGGGAAGGAAGCAGCCAACAGTCATACCTAGCTACGATGTACATCAACTACAACAATGATCAGCATGGCAGGATATCCTTACAGTAGTGGCATACATACCTTGGAGGTAACCAGAAGCTCTATAATTGTGGTATATTTCTCTGTGTGTCATAAAAACACTCGATTACTGAAGATAAAATACCACACAGTTCAGAAACAGTTCTTGGAGGAATTGAACTGGTACTAACATGGAAGCCTTCTCCCCCAGGGTTAGCTTTCCTCAGAAGGTGCCATGTAAGCTGACAAGGGAAAAAAGTAATCAATAGTCCCATCCAGCTGTAAGGTATGAATGCAAACCACAATGATGGTGGGCTTGATAAAACATCCTAATGATACAACAATGCCACTTACATCCTGGGGTAAAAAGCAGCTGTCTAACTAAACTTAAAAAGAAATTTATGAGTGGTACTGCAAACCTAAGCCAGCTAAGAACGACTGGAGAGGTCACAGACCCTATAAAATAACACTGCTATTTTCCTAAATCAATATAGCTACTAAATACATTCTAAATATTTATTCTTTTATCCACAGGCAAAAGCAGTTCTCACCCAGAAAGAAGCTTCTTTTTGCAACACACATAGGCAACTAAAAGCTCTATAATTGGTCAAAATGCAAAGAGTTAGAGGGGTGTTGCTTACTGCCTTGATCCTCATGGCTTGCTCAGCCTGTTTTCTAATAGAACCCAGGACCACTAGTCCAGGCGTCCACAACTGGGCTTTCCCCTATCATTTACTAATTAAGAAAATGCTCTACAAGTTTGCCTGCTTACAGACAGTTCTTATAGAGACAATTTCTCAACTAAGGCTCCCTCCTCTCAGATGACTTTAACATGTGTCAAACTGACATAAAACTAGCCAAAACAGGGGCTAACTAAAATTAAATAATAAGGCATGGTGGTACATGACTTTAATCTCAGCTCTTGGGAGGCAATGGCAGGCGGATCTCTCTGAGTTTAACGCCAGCCTGGTCTATAGAGTGAGTTATCTGAATAGCCAGGGCTACACAGAGAAACCCTGTCTCAAAAGATTTAAATAAATAAAAGTGATAAACTGATTTAAAGTTACAATATTTGAAACAGGAAAAGGTGAACCCCTAGAATAGTACATAACAAATCAGATGTCTAGTATAAAAATGAAATATTTCAAATATATGTGAGAAATAGCATTTCAATCATTCATACTAAGATAATCATTTGGGAGAAATCATTTTTATATTATACTATTCTGGTCAAAGTAATTTTTAACTGGAGAATGTTTAAATTAATATATACAATAGTTGCATGTATAAATGTGTACTACACTTAACACAATAGTAAGAAATAAGGAATAATTTTCTCAGCATGTAGACAATCAACAAAGAAAGATTTATCTCACTATCTCACTAGAAGTTTCAAACTTTTTAGGCAAAAAGCAAAAAAATGCTACAAGAAAAAAAAAGAAAATGTATTGCATAGTATAATCAAAGATGTATTCCCAAATTCCATTATCATTTTTAAAGATTAAAACCAGACTAGCTGCCTAATAGAGAACCGATATATTAAATTTTATGGATGATAGATCTATGGAGCCCATAACAATGATGCTGTAAAGAATATTTAATAATACGAATGTGTAGGACAATAAAAGTTAGAAAATACAGTATTTTAATTTTTATAATGTAATAAGTAGATACATGCAAAGAAAAATAGTTAATGTGTCTACAACAAATGCTGACAATTATTGCTATTAACTACGAATTTTTATAGAACATGTTTTACTTAGAATTTTCTTTATCAAGAAAAGAACAGACACATGTAAAAGAAGATATTTCTTCTAGGACTAGAAATAAAGAAGAGTTTTGAATTAGTAAGAACAATTTAAAGAATCGTAAGTTGAGTTATACTAGATAGAAGGCTGTGCAAGAGGAGTCCAGCAGGCAGGAGTGAGGACCCATGTAAAGTGATAAATCTTCAAGATGGTTTTTGTTGGTGGTGGTTTTTAGAGAAAGAAGAAAAGTTAGGATTTTTTGACATGGTGCCCAAATAGTAGTAGTAGAATAAATACCTGGAGACAGACATTAAGTAGATAGGCGGCAACAGGGTAAAGGAACACGTAAGAGAAACAAAAGAGGACTAGTGGGCCTGTGAAGGGAAGGAGAGGAGAGGAGCAAAGAGGATAAAGATGGGAGTGAGAAGAGCAAATCAAAGTAACTGGGAGGGAGAAAAGGGGAGGAAGAAGTAAGGGGAAGAAAATAAGGAAACAGAACGGAGGGGGAGATGCAGCAGAGAGACAACCTGAGATTGATGCTCTGAAGCAATGCTGAAATTAGCTGCAAGTAGCAGGCTCATGAGTAGAGAAGCAGACAGGAGGTGGTAAGGTACGTACAGGCGGTTTTAGAAAAGGTTTTAGAGGCTGAAGGTTCTAGGTGGAATTTTGACAAAAGTACATGAAATATAACTCTATAGTAAAATGCACCCATCATAAGCTTCATAAAGGTATGATTAATTTCTCAATTATTGCAAAAGATAAAATTTACTTACATTTCTTTAAAAAAAAAAACCCAAAGGACTTTAAAAATGCACTCTTGAGCAGTATAACACCAGCTTCTGCGACTGGTTCTTTTTAATTTACTTATTTACTCCTTCTTTCAAAACTACTCCAGGTCATTAAATAAAAAACATTTTCTAAATAATTTTTATACAAATAGTAAGCAAACTATAAAAGCGTATCAGTGCTAATCAATACAAGCTCAAGTATTCTCTTATGCACACAAGATGCAATAGACTAACATAACTATATGGTCAGCAAAGTCTATTTAGAAAAAAATAAACTCACCTATGAATTTTTCTATCTACTTTTACAAAACTAACTCTCAGTTGATTTTCTCTCGTTCCGATCTGGAAACTGCTATAACTATTTCATTGCTTTAATCCTATTTTCTTACACTCATCTCTTTTAAAAGTCATCATATTAGGACACTTTCCAGAAGCTATGTACCCAGCGTGAAGTGAAAAGTAACAAGATTTCTCTCAAGCATAATCACTAAGATGAACTACTTTAAATTTCAGAAATAGCTGACAATAATTTAGGAGAGAAAAAAATGGTAGTCTGTGTTGTAATATTTATAATGTACACTACAGATTGAGCCATAAAACTATAAAAACAAACTGGGATTTGAGTTTGAATGCATGACTCTAAGCATCCCAACAAACATGATTTTTAAAAAGATGGTTCAAGTACGTTGAGACCACTTTACAGACAACTGCTTGTTCGTAGTATTAGTAGCAGGGGACAAATAATGATCTTCAAGGTTATTGTTTCAGCTCCAATAGCTTGTCAAGAGACAGAATCTTTCTCTAAGGCTATTGGTCCTCTGTAAAAGGGGGTTGATAGTGGACCCAACAGCAGTTTCTTCTCATTTGTTGAGAACCTGTTCATCTAAAAGTATTTGTAATACTTTTATTATAAATAGTACCTAGTGATATAAACATTTTAAATCATAACTGATACTTTCATTACCCAGTCATGTTTTCTGTTTTAAAATCTTGTTAATTAGCACCTGTTCCCTTGAGGGCAGAGTAAAACTTAGGAGTACAGAACCCTCTGCTGGAAAGTACAGACTGTAAAGAGGTAAAAGGAACTGAACCAAATCCTGTCTATCCCTCCGCTCCCACTGTTATCTCCCTCAAGGCCCAGGGTACTTTAGTAGAATAATGTGCAGCTCTGCACAGCAGTCTGAAATGCTACTGACTTAAGAACAAGACACTGTGGGGTGTGAGAGACGGCTCAGTGGATAAAGCACATACCATTCTTACAGAGATCCTGAGCTGGGTTCCAAGCCTTCCATGCCAGGTGGCTCACAAGTCTCTGTGGACATCTGCACTAAAAAGCACTCATGCGTGCACATGTGCACACACACACCATTTTAAAAACAAAAAGAAAGATTTTTTTTTAATTTTTAAAAAAAGAATGAGCATTTAAAGCTGATTCTTGACAAAGCACCTTAGTAGATAATGAACAGAACAAATTAGAGTTGAAGGTGCCAGCATGGGCAAACTAATCATTTACTGATTTCCAGTGAAGTTATGCCACTCCAGACAGTCTGAAGTGCAGGTCCGTTTATTTCTCACAGTGACTAAGGAAGCACTAAATCATGACTCATAAGGTGACGCCAAGGGTACAAAACATGCCACATGCATGACAACCAACTGTAGCATTTCAAAGGCCAGCATTTCATCAACTGAAAATATTAAATGAATTCAATAAAAATAAGAAGCCAAAACTAAACGAGATACTTCCAGTAAGTTGAGAAATACTCAATGAATATTTGATTCACCAATATTTTCTTTCTAAACAAAGGACATGGGAACTCAAGAGTAGAGAGGCCCTGCCAGCAACAGAAATAAGTGCTTGAGCAAAATCAAATCATACCATCTAGAAATTGACTATATATTCTTTGAGGTGGGGATAAACAAGATGCAGCCACCTGGAGATGTTGCTTGCCCAATCCACTTACAAAACAAAGCAACAAAACCAAAGACAGAAAATCAAACAACAAATAAAAACTAAGAAGAGAAAGGAAAAGATATATTAACTAGGAGACGTTTAAAACACTTTTAGCATTAGGAAGAATATAACTGTGATTCTAGAATTTACTGGAAGGCAAAGTGGACACTGGAAATCAACCTAGAGAACGGAATGGCATTTCTATGAGAAACTTCACATTCATTTTCATGCAAGCTGTAAGTATTGTTACCAAATAAAACTGACTTATAAATTAACTGCTATCCACCAAAGCCAAGAGAAATGGCCCTGATTTTACAATGATAATTAGATTTTTATGTGTAATTCTTGAGTCAGAAGAACAAACATTTACCACATGCTATTCTAAATGAGGTTATCTTATTCAATTGAAAGTGTACTTAAATATTTAAACAGACATTTTGAGTGTATTAAAAAATATCATTAACTACAGATTATGTGGCTACAAAATAGTAAAAAATTGAATGCACGGCTAGAGAGAGAGCTGAGCAATTAAGAGCTCTTGCTACTCTTCCAGAGGACTGGAGTTTGATTCACAAACACCTAGAATTCCAGTTCCAAGTGATCTAATACTCTCTTCTAGCCTCTACAGGCACCCCGACACATGTGTTATTTACTTGCACACACAACACGCACATGCATGTACACACATAAAAATAGTCAACATAAGTCTTGGAGCTAGCAAAATGACTTGGTAATTAAGGGTTCAGTTCTTAGCATCCACATGGCAATTCCAGTGGATGTAGCACCTTCTCTGGAGTCCCCGGGCACCAAGCACAATGCAGTGCACATGAGTATATGCAGTCAAAACTCATGCACATAAAAAAAAAATTTTAAAGCTATAAAAATTAAATTCAAGGGTCAGGTAGTGGTGGTGCACACCTTTAATTCAGTACTTGGGAGGCAGAGGCAGGTGGATCTCAAGAGTTCAGGGCCATCCTGGTCTACATAGTGAGTTCCAGAATAGCCAGGGCTACACAGGGAAAACCTATCTTGAAAACACACACACACACACACACACACACACACACACACACACACACACAAATAGAAATTAAATCCAATGGTTTTCTTATAAACTATGAACTATTAACAATATTTACATAATACCTATAAAATCAGCAGAAAAGACTGTACCTTGCCAGAAAACACTAAATTCCAATATCATTTCCCATACCATCATATTGGTAAATCAATACATAATCATCTTAGGAACAGAAAATCTGATAAAAACAGACCAACAAGTACACACATGTACCTTCCCACTGAGTTCTACACTTCAAGCTTTTCAAAATAGGTAATGAGAGGTTATCCTGCATAGAAAGTAGAGACCATGATCTAGTAAGAGAGTTCAGTGTTACTTGAAATATGGATTTAAAAAAAGCCTTGCAAGATATTTTTTAATAAGCATAAGGTCTAAAATGGCTATTTTTTATTTTTTAATATTTATTCACTTATTATGTATACAATATTCTGTCTGCGTGTATGCCCGAAGGCAAGAAGAGGGCACCAGACCCCCTTACAGATGGTTGTGAGCCACCATATGGTTGCTGGGAATTGAACTCAGGATCTTTGGAAGAGCAGGCAATGCTCTTAACCTCTGAGCCATCTCTCCAGCTCTAAAATGGCTATTTTTAATCAAGAGATGGCAGAATAGGTAGGTCATTTAGTGTCATCTTCTTATTGGGCAAAGCTAAAAATACATAACTATGCATTTTACAAGATTTTCCCGTGCCACTGAAACGACTCAGTCACTAAGATGACAACCTGAGTTCAATCCTGGAAATCACATGGGGGAAAGAACTGACTCCTTCAAGTTGTCCTCTGATGTGGCTTTGTGGTGGATATATGCATGCCTGTGCATGCACATACTCTAAATAAATGCACAAAACAAAACACAAAACAAACAAAAAAGCAAAAAACACCATAAGGCATGGAGAATAGTGACACTTACTGCACCAAAAGTAAGAAGAAACAAACATGGGCAATATTTAACATGAAGCACTGGGAAGAAGGTGGCTGCAGCCAGCTAGTGTGACTAACAACCTCGAACACTAAAGGACAAGTAAGCAAGCAAACAACAGCAGCTACGGCTTTGATCAAGACCCTGAAAATTTTCACAGTGGTAGTAGGAGTGAGAAGAAGGTCACGGGGGCTGGGGATACACAGCTCTGTGGTAGAGTGTGGTGGTCCCTACAGTCAGTCCCCGGTGATGGTGGAAAAGAGGAGGAAGGGGCTTCAAATACCTCACACAAGTTTTGTGCTATCTAGGAGACTGGGAAAACTTCTATCCTAAAGCTTAATTAACATGATCGCAGACCACTAATACCCCTAAATTCTTCTTATGTGCCAACATTCAAAACAACAATAGAAAATGACGTAAGTCCAAGTTCTAAAGAGTTTTCAAATACAGTCAGGGAAAAGACAAACCAGGAAATAATAGAAACAAACACTGAGAAAATGTACTGAGGTGCTTTGGTTTCTGGCTTCTCAAAGACTCAATTCTCAGGCAATGTTAAGAAAAAGAAGTCTATCCCAGATTGTTAAACACAAACAGCAAAACACAACAACAAAAAAGATGATTTTAAAATAAAAACAACTAGACTTTTTCTTTAAAGGAGCAATATAGGAAGCACATCAGAATGTACTAGAAACTATGGAAGCCAGGAGAAGAAATTACATTTTCACTGTTTTAAAAATTCAACTCAAAATTTAAAATTCAACAAAGAAATGATGGCATCCCAAAGTAAAACAACTAGTAATAGCTAGACACTAATTTACACAGGTTTAACATAGCCAGATAGACCCAGCTTACCTGTAATCATAGCACATGGGTGGCACAGAAAGGCAGGAAGGGGAGAAGTTGAAAACAAGCTTGGGACATATGGCGTGTCCCAGGTCAACATCGGCTTACTAGCAAGACCCTGACTCAAAAAACATAACAAAAAAAAATTTAACCAACAATGCTGAACTAAAAGGCATACTTAACATCTAGAGGGGATTAACATTTAGAATATATACAGAAATGGAAACATAAACACCAAACAAAAAAAAAACATCTGTGCGATAAATGCATAAAATAAAAGAACTGAAATGTTTTCTTTTCGGTTTTTGTTGTTTTTTTGAGAGATAGTCTTACGTTGCCCAGGTTGGTCTAGAACTATCTTCCCTGCTAAAAACAACCTCAAACTCACAGAGATCCTCCTGTCTCTACTTTCCAAGTGTTGAGATTATGTTCAAAGCTTATAAAACTTGTGTCAAAATTACTAGCGTGCATGTGTGTGTTTCAAGAACCATGCATCTTCTAGGATTTACAATAAAAACAAGACACTTGTGACATATATGGTATATATACTAGAGGGAGTGACATACGGAATATTCCTTTACACTGTGATTGGTTTAATTTTTAAAAAAAGCTAAATGACCAGTGGCTAGGCAAGATTTCCAGGGCAGAGAGAATGCTAGGAAGAAGGGTGGGGCCCCCGGGGCAGGGCGCCAGCCAGATGAGGAAGAAGCAGCATGCAAAGTACATAGATGAGGTAAAGGAACCTCAGGGCAGCGCACAGGTGAGCAGAAATGGGACAATTTAAGTTATAAGAGCTAAAAACAGGTCTAAGTTATTGGCCAAGCTTTCATAATTAATAAGGAATCTCTGTGTGGTTACATGGGAGCTGGCAGTCCTAAAGAAAAACTGCCTACAGTGACAGAGTTTTTCAATTTATGAAATAATATAGGACCAAATACTTGACTTTAATGAGGATGGATGTCATTATAATAAATATACAAACACTAAAACATGATAGAGATAAATCTGCACTTAATTTAAATGAGGCAATGAGAAAAAAGTAGAAAACTTCAGGTAAAAATGCAAAATAAAAACAGGCAGTGGTGGCGCACGCTTTTAATCCCAGCACTCGGGAGGCAGAGGCAGGCGGATCTCTGTGAGTTTGAAGCCAGCCTGGTCTACAAGAGACAGCTCAAGATCAGGCCCTAAAACTACTGAGAAATCCTGTCTCAGAAAAAAAAAAAAAAAGGAAAAGAAATGTTAGATTTAAACCCCAATATATTGCTAGTTGTATTAAACATAAATAGACTATACTCTAGCTAAAAGAAACAATGACTTTCCAAGTTTATATTACATACAACAATATATTAACTATCTAATTATATACTACTTATCCAAGGGGTTAAACTGAATAACTAAATGTAAGCTGATACAGTTATGGTTGTAGGAAACAAAACAATTAGCATAAAGCAGCCCTGCACCACCACTCTGAGGAAACTCCACTCCAGCTTCAAAAACACTGCAACAGCTGCTACCTCAGGAGGCTTCGCTCCAGTCAGAAGAACTCCAAGCAACTTGGAAGAGATTTGGATGATTGTGCTCCAGGCCACACAAGCCTCAGTGAATTCTGGGTGACCCTGTTCCCCTTGAGACTATTCTTAGTTAGGACAAGTGTGTAAGGGGGAGCATTTCCCCAGTGCTTCAGCTAACAGCTCACAATTGGTGCAATGTGAGACTCAAGACTGGTTTGTAAGCAAAGCTTGTGAATGGTGCTTGTGGAAGGTTTTAAGTTGGGAGTTGGAGGAACTGCAAGCCATGCACATGCAAGGCTGATGGTAAAATTATGACAATGGCACTGCATTTCAATGTCTTTCTAGCTATATAATAAGTTTCTTCTGTATTGTTGGGTTTGTCTGAGATTCTCCTTCTCCCACTACCATGTTGCAATGTTAGGCTCAATAAAGTTCCTGAATGGTCAGTCTTTTTTTTTTTTTTTTTCATTTTCGAGAGAGGGTTTCTCCGTAGCTTTTGGTTCCTGTCCTGGAACTAGCTCTCGTAGACCAGGCTGGCCTCGAACTCACAGAGATCCACCTGCCTCTGCCTCCCGAGTGCTGGGATTAAAGGCGTGCGCCACCACGGCCCGGCTGACTGGTCAGTCTTAATGTTGCCTATTTATCTTTTTCACAGAAAGAGTGGGTTGATGTAGTAACACAAAGAGATGAAACCCTGAACTTACAGGCCCAGGCAGAAGCAGCAACATCTAGAAGGCAGTTGTCCCAAGACTAAATGCCTGCAGGACACCTCAGGCCTCCTCAGTTGGTTCAAGAACAAAGAGAACTTCCAGGACCAGAGTCTGTACAAGGACCTAGAAAGTGAGAGGTGGCACAACACCAAGCTAAGGAAGGCAAGCGGCTATGACGAGTCCTAGTCATGAGAAAATTCCCAGACAGCTAAACGGGAAGAGGCAAGCAAGGGTCACAACAGCTGAAACTCGCAGCTATCAAATCTAGTTACCACAGTTAAAGGTCTGACCTGCAGAGCGAGAGCTCTCTAACTTAAGAGCGTGGAATGATAAGCCCAGAGCCTCCTGCATGCTTATAAAGCTCAAGTTCCTGTACTCAGGAATGCAGAATGCCACACGGAGAACAGTTTCTGGCCTATTTGCAAGTTCCAGTTGAATAGAGCAAAGAATTCTTAGCTGGACACAAAAACAGCCCATAAGCTTTTGTATGCGTAGCCATTTCCCAAAGTGGAAGGAAGAGTAACACTTAGGGGTGGGAGAAGGCCAAAGAAGATAGTTAACACTGACTCACACTGAGAAAAACTGTTCTACTTTCAATTCTTATTTTAATCAGAAAGGAGAGGGAGGGAGGGAGGGAGGGAGGGAGGGAGGGAGGGAGGGAGGGAGGGAGGGAGGGAGGGAGGGAGGACCCGGTTTTATGAATGTTTCTTTGGCACCAGTATGTAACTCTAATCTTCCTTTGAAAACAAAACAAACCACATGGGTAGTGGGCCCACTATCTCCTTCTCATTATACCGCTTTTTAAAGGGTTACTCCTTTCCTGATGGACATTAATATTAGTGTATTATTTACGTCTTAAACGGTATTTAAGAATTATGAGATCTATCAAAAGAAGAACACAAAGAGGGCCAGATTATAGACGATTTGTAAAGCAGTAACAAGAGTTTTCCAAATAATAAACCTCTCTACTTTTTACTGAGTATACGTCACCAGAATAAAAACTATAGTTAAGCTTCACTAAATTCTGTACATCCAAGACCAGAACAGACCGTTCAGGGGCAGCTGTCAGGAGCCCTGGCCATGAGATAGCTAGCTCATGCCTTATCTTTTGCATTGTTTCCCCTGATACCAAGAGAGAAGCTGATGCCCAAACTACAACAGCTGTAGTGTCTGGTTTGTCTGGCAGCCTTGGCAAAGGAGAAAATCCATAGCACAAGGCATGAGGCAAAGAAGCACGGACCCTGAGCACCGTAGGATCCAGGGTCTGCCGTGTTCATATACAACCTCACTATAAAACACGGAATGTGAAAAAAAGTCACAGTTATGTATGAGTGACTGAAACTTGCAAACAATGAATTGAAGCACTTAAACATCTAGGCTGGGTCACCGTCATTTCCTCAAGTGAACCACAAGGCTGCTGGCAGTTTGAGACAAAAAAAAAGTGTGTGTGTGTACACATATGTATACATAAATAAATATATTTTAGAATGTAAAATTCATATTTTCACTGAAATTTTATTATGGATTCAAAGGTTGTATGTTATAGTACAAAGACATTCAAATCATATTCATATTTTAAAAATTCTTATCTGCTTAAATGCGTACCTTTTCATTATTTCCATTATGTTTCATCATATTCCCAATTCATTAAATTGCCTTCTAAAAAATTATTTACCGAAGTAGAAAAACATTCCTGAAAACAGTACCAGAACTGGCCATTGGGATTAAAATAGATGACAGTGACAGTGAAATGAACACAGTGACAGAAAACATGAATACTGCTGAGATAAACAAGTCTGTGTGACGATTTAATATACATCGAAAATGAAAAATGCAAAGCAGAAATAAAATATAATCACTTTCATACATGAGATCATCAAAACAAACATCCAACCTGAGATTCACTGTATTATACTGTAATAAATACTAACACTTACACAATCCCCCAGCACCCTCGTGAGGTACTGCAGTATGTACAATCGCTTACACAAATGCTGATACAAAGATACTAGAGTCTTAGGCTTTTCCAAAGTAGGGAAATCTTTGAAAGGTCACATCAATTTTAACAGCATCCCACCCCTTAATCCTTTACATACGGAAATTAGCACATTTTATTTCAAACCTGAGAAGAAACAAAGATAAAAGATTTCAAGTTAAATCTCTCACAAGAAGTACAATTTATTCAATTGCCGAAAATGCTTATGAACTATTAATAAGGTTCTTAACAAATATACAATGGCTGAAAAGAAAGTAGAAACTACTACTGGCAACAATCTACCTATCAAATGACAGTGTCAGATAGTGTCAGTCAGTGATAACTGGACTGGAAGTACAACTACGTAAATACTTCACTTAGAACTGAACAGAAAACTAATGATAAACAGAGCAAAAGTCAATTCAGCAAACATTGGCAACTATACATGAAAGAAAGAAATTCAACCAATTTCCATCCTATTTATTGATAAACTCCCAGCTACTGAATTAGCTGGCATGGGTTTGATTGTAGCATTACGTGGAAGTACACCAAGAATACTCCACAAGAATCCAATTCCACAATCTTCTTCCATAGGTCAAATGGAAAAAACCAAGGCATCTCCTCTCATCAACATAAAATTCATATAGAGTTACCGATCTTTACGTGTATAATCAATGGCATTTGGAACACCATTTTTACTCACCATTGTCTCCATCTTCTTACTATTTCTTCATGCCAAATGTGAAACTTCATCTTCACTAAGACTCTAACCACTAATCTCTTACATGCCTAAGATTTTTTTCTATTATTGATATTGTATATAAATTGGATCCAAACCTCTTTTGTTTTGGTGGTGATGGTAAGGAATACTTAGCTACTTCTACTTAGCATATGAGGTTTGTATATTTTATTTTAAACAGAATAATATTGTATGTATATGGCATATTTTGCTTATTCATTCTTAAGTTGATAAGCATATGACTTATTGCTACCTTCCGGCTACTGCTGAACAGACTGATTGGTATCAATTTTCAATTCTTTTGAATACTATCTAAAAACAGAATTAGTTGGTCACGTGCATTTCTCTTTTGGAAAGCAGTTAAAGAGTATTTTTTAAATTATCTATCACTGTTGGTAAAAACAGAAAATCTGACCAAATAGTATTAGTAAAAACACATATCAGTATTGTTTTAATAAGACTTACAGAAATGAAAAGTGCTATCTCCTTTTGAAAATGTGGCACTCTGTATCCGTGCCATTTTATATATCAGAATATACATTTCAAAACTTGGTTAAAGACTATGTATGTTCAAGAAAGATCTGTACTCCTCTTCCCATGCACCTTTCTCAAGGACTCCTAAGTAAAGGCAAGATATGTTCCTTCACCAAAACCACCAAATATACTTATCATCTTATGTTTTCACTACCGATGAACTAGGAATAGAAAAGCTACATCTAGTACAGAAAAAATATGGACATTTACAGGCATGAATTATGATAATATATGCTTATAAAAATTTTAACTTTAAGGATTTTATAATATTTCTTCACAGAGTTCTATATTATTTGGTATGAAAAAGTAGATTTTAAAAAAGCTTTTCTTTTTTATATTCTTGTATTATATATAGTATATCTATTATTTTATTAGATTTTTGTATTAGCGTATTGCATTTTAAAAATAACGAAATACAAGGCTAGATACCAGTAAACTAGTACTCCCACCACTATCCCAAGGGCCATGCAGTTAGGCCATGTAAATCAGTCAATGTTCTTTCAAGTCATATAAATAAGCAGATATAAATAATTTTCCCCTCATACCAAGGAAAGACAAAAATATTCCTTTGACTCTTTAAAAAGACACTAGAGTGACCCTTCTCACTTAGTATGAAAACGGTGAGGATGATGCCAGGCGTTTGAACATTCATTATGAGGTCAGTTACTGAAACCTGTGAATAAGAACACTGAAGATGAAAGAACTTAAATTCTTTTCTTTAGTTCAAAACTAAGTAATTAAAAGCAGGATTCAAACTTGTTTAACTTTACAGCTCTCTCTTATACCTTTCTCTATAGTTTACTATCTTCATCTTGTTTTCAATTATCTCTATTCCTAATGAAGACTTTCATAAATAATCCTTCCCATTTACCCATATTAATATCGTAGTAGTAAGCTCCTTCCCTCCCTCTCTCTCTATATAGATATATACATATATATACACATATCTATATATATATACAGATTCATTTATCAGTTATCCGTTTTACTTATTATACATACTTTAGTGCCTTCAGACTTAATGATCACTAGATAAAAGGACTTCTCACTAATCTTTCCTGCATGCTGAGGAAGCAAGTAGTGAGTGAGTCACTATCTTGCTCCACTGGGAAGTGACCACTGTCGCCTGCCAAGTGCCAGCCACAAGCACAAGCCATGAGCTCAACCAAGTGGCAAGTTCCCACAATTTCTCACACAGGCACGGGTACAGAGATACTTCCCATTGCTGTTGCCAGCAGGATGGAGACAGCCATCAACCGCCATGTGCTAGCACCATTTACTAACAGTGCTGTCTGCCGCCAACATAACAATTTAAGATTGGTCTCATGCAATCAAAAGACAATACAGATGCTCAGTAAAGACAGATCAAGATTTAACCTCTAAACGGGTTACAATGTGTTTAAAAATATAATAGGCTTGGGGAGATAAAAAAAAGATATCACAGTTTTTGTGATATTTTGTTTGTGCTGTAACAAATGAAGCTTGCCTGAAGATCAGAGTGTGGAGCTAGCTGCACTAGTTAGCCTAAGAGGCCAGGCAGTGGTGGCACACACCTTTACTCAAGGGACAGAGACAAAAGGATCTCTGTGAGTTCAAGGCCACCTTGGGTTACAGTGTAAAACAGAAACACATCTTTAATCCCAGTACTTGGAAGTCACACACCTTTAATCCCAGCACTAGGGAGGTGGAGAAAGGAAGGAATGTGGCTGGGCAGAGGGGGGAATATAAAGCGGGAGGACATAGGAGCTTGTTGCATTCAGTCTGGGAATTAAGTCTGAGGACCTGTAGAGACAGGACACCATTTTTTGGTCTGAGGATTTCATAGAGGTAAGAACTAGTGGCTGGCTGCTCTACTTCTCTGAACTTTTAGCTTTCACCCCCCCCAATATCTGACTTCAGGATTTTAATTACTAAGACCAATTAGAATTCATGCTACATATGGTCATAGTACAAAGTATAATAAAGTCCTTTAAAAAGGAATAAGGCAATAAAAATATAATAAGCCACATGAAGATGGGCAATACACAGTTTGGATCCTGTATGTTATGTGTTGTATTTGAATTTTTTGACAGTTGATAAAGGAGCGATAGCTGCTAAAAGACATTGGATTATGAAGCCTCCTAGATTAAACCAACCTATATATTTTAAAAATATCTTGACTTTAAAATGGAAGTCAAAAAGTATGTTGCTTTGGGGGAGAGGTTATGTTTTTATTTCCACATGAAACGAGAGGCTGTAGATCAGGTTTGATCAGGGAAGACCCCACCCCCCAACCCTGAAAATCCTGGCTATAAAGAAAACAAATGGATCAGATGCCAATAAAAACAGATGGCCCAAATAATCCAATACCTCTGTTACAGTCAGAGTTCTGCATCTAGAACAGCCTCACAGATTACTCCAGCCAGTAATTAATAATTATCCTGATTCTTCTCAAGGTTCCCCCAAAGAGTCCAGTATCCCCATATAACAGGAAGCAGTCTAGAAAAAACAACACCCACATTCCCAAAAGATGTGTTAAGAATGGTTATCATTTAAGTGGGGGTTGGTTACAAGTTGTTATTGGTCACAGTAATGAAAAAAGCTAAACAAATAAGTTAAATTCAAAGATCTCTTTCTAAAAAAAAAAAGGCAGATATGATATAGGAATGATAGGAAAATAGGGCAGTTATTGAATCTACTCTAATCCAAAAAAAAAAAACTATTAATCTCAACATATGTTATATTGGTATAAATTTTGGTGCACTGACACAAATTCAAAGTTATTTTTGATATACTGTATATATGTTTCCACTCTTGTTTGGGGTACTATGTTTATACAACTCTTTTAAAAATGTAATGTATAATTTTAAATTACAGGTTAGTAGTTAGTCATCAAACTTGCAGTCAAATTAGGTTTCAAGGTTAAGCAGATGTAGATAGTCTTCAAACACGTCAAAGACCTGCAGAATATGGCATTTAAAGTATTAATTAACTGAAAGTTTTTCATGATAGTGAGACACGTCTGCTCCTGACAGCACTAATCTACTTCAAAACAGTATGATGGGCATTAAAGAAACTCTGTATGGAGTTTGCTTTCGTTATGGAAAAAGTTAGCCATTTGGACAAAGAAAATGCCCTTGCCTAAATTGCTGGCAGTATACTATCCAATTGGACCAGTGGGAGACAAAAGAAAGTGACTGGCAAACTTTGCCAAGACAAGGTAGGACAATCTTTCAAAATTTCCTGCTTCTCAAAAATATCAGCTATGTATCAAATATACTAGGCTTGTAGGCCAAAGATGGATGCCCCATTGCTGCAGAAGAACTCTGTGCGACTGTCTAAGCTGTCAGATGTCGCTGTCCTTAGGTAACATCTCACTCTTCTGGGGTCTTTGATGGAGTTAAAGACTAAATCATTAGACTTAAAGTTTTCCTTAATTACGGTAAAAAGGTAAGTTATGTATAAAACTTTAGACTCACAAAGATAAGATATATAATCTAAGTCTGCCAAATACAAATTGACTGAATATTATAACTGTAATTCTTACTTGATAACTGTTTTTGTTATATATAATTTTACTATGTTAAAACCTTCCTTTGTAACTGGACAAAAAGCAGGAAATGCTATGGAACAATCTTTGTAGACTGTAAATATGTATTACTCTCATTGGTTAATAGAAAACTGACTTAAAGCTGGGTGTTGGCAGAGTTTTCCTGTTTCACAGCCACTCTCAAATAATTGAATAATTCAAAACATTGAAGCTTATATTAATTATAAATGCTCAGCCTATAGCTCAAGTTTATCACTAACTAGCTCTTACATTTAAAGTTAACTCATATTTCTTATTTATGCTCTGCCATATACAGTACCTTTACTAGCTTGGCACATTCACCTCCTGAACCCCAAGTCTGGCTGGCAACTCCAGACTCTGCCCTTCTTAAATTGCAGAATGGGAAACCATGATCTAGGAGGAAGCCCTGAACCAGAAGTGCTGGTAGTTCCAATGTTGGAAAAAATTATTTAAGAAACGGAACTTTCACTTGCATTTCAATTGTCTTCTATCTGATAATGACACTGATTATTAGTATACAATGCCTTAGTTTTGCTATCGTCTTTTAGTTTTATCAAATTACCAAGATTTAACAAACTATTTCAACGATGGAATTAATATCAAAATAATGAGCTACCATAAGGGAAAATATATACTAAGGTTATATTATAGTCGGATTATATATTATTATATATAATAAAAACCCAGAGACAGATATTGGGGTTCAAGATGAAGAACAGAAAAGAAAAGCAGTGAGCCACTAGAGAGACCTTTTAACTCTACCTAATCTTCAGACCGAAAGGGTAAGTTCATGTCTCCATGAATCCTCAGATTCCACACTCCATTGAGTTCGTGTCTCTTCCGTTTATATATTCCTCTCTCCACCCAACCACATCTCTAATGTCTTCACCTCCTTAATGCTGCGATTAAAGGTGTGAGCCGCCACCACCACCTGGATCTGTCTCTGGATTGATCTTGTGTAGCCCAGGGTAGCTTTGAACTCACAGAAATCTATCTGCCTCTGTCTCCAGAGTCCTGGGATTAAAGGTGTGTCCCAACACTCTCTGGTCTCTAGTGGCTCAGCTTTGCATCCTGATCTTCAGGCAAGCTTTATTTATTCAAATACAAATAAAATATCACTACACTATACTTTTCTACCGTCAAAAAATAGGTTTCATATTTTATCAAGTTTTAGAAGTAGACTTTCCAGCATCAAAATTAAGAGTGCTGCTTTCAGATTACACTCTTTAGGTTCTAAGAATGTGTTTTTATGTTCCCAGATTTTATAATAGACAAATTGCTAATTCAGATGTCAGTTTCCTTATATATTAAATGAAATATTTAAAAAGTTTTATTAAGAGTTGTAAAATGGCTGGTAGGATGACTCATTGGGTAAAGACACTTGCCAACAAGTCTGAAGACCTAAGTTCGATACTTAGTACCCACTAGGGGAGATAGAAAACCAACTCTCAAACATACCTTGACCTACACATGAGCCCCATCTCTGCAAATAAATGAGTAAACAAAGCTTACTTTTTTTTTTCTTCTGAGATAGGGTTTCTCTGTGTAGCTTTGGAGCCTGTCCTGGAATGCGTTCTGTAGACCAGGCTGGCTTCGAACTCATAGAGATCTGCTTGCCTCTGCCTCCTAAGTGCTGGGATTAATGGCATGTGCCACCACCGCCCAGCTTCTATTTTAAAGCATGTACTTTGAAAATGTCTATGGTGTGGAGAACATACCACATTAAATGTGATTATTTCTGAATTAGAGTCATGAATGATTTGTATGTAGTTTCTTCAGTTTTCCAAGGTTCTCTGTAACTAAAAATATCAGCTTTATTATGAAAAAATAAAAAAAAACCCATTACTCCCAAAGAGTTAAATCCATGTGATCAGATAAAATATTACTTGAGATTCAGTTCTGAAGGACTAATTATGTAAATAGTCATATATTAAAACATTAAAATAATTCAAATAAAAATGCATTATATAGAATCCTGAAAAGATTAATTTTTCTAACTTAGATAAACAACTATACTGAGCACTATAACATGCATTCTATATAACTTCAGAGTAGTTACCAATGATCAGTCGGGTGCTATAGGTCATTATTATTACTGCGCTGTGCCCCCTCCACTTACCCCACAAACACTTGCACAAACATAAACTACTAAATAGTCCTAGGAGACACTCAATTTATGTAGGACTTTAATAATGGTTTTGCACAGAATCGGTTCTCTACTTAGAATTATGGGAGTAAAATGAGAATGGGGAATGAACCACACAGTTACACTCACTTGGTCATCGATCAATCTTCATTCTATAAACCACCTTCTTTAAAAGGGTACAAAGTCTGAAGCTTTAGTCACTGCTATTAACAAAATTACTAAACTAGATTTTCAAAATCTTACTTGTTAAGTATAATATGAAATCTCTATGCATGACAAATTAATATGTAAGCTAACATTTCATATATAATAGGTCCATCAAAATGAATAGTACATGCAAACACTGGTATTGAAAGAATATTTGGGATCAGACTCAAGAGTTCAGTAAAATATAACATGAATACAAAAATACTGTAACTCACAGACAGAAATACTTTAATAATAATATGCTACTTGTATAAGAAGAAGCAAGGTTTGGAATATACAGATAATAGCATTGTAATATTAACATTTTGACAGGAACTAAACCATAATGGGCACATTAGTCAGAGTATTAATACGTGCTACACTATATTACAGAACACCCCTCAAACAGACTAGTAATACTACTCTATAGGCATCCAAATCAGGAATTCCTTTTAATCACTATTTAAACCAGTTATTTCTAGCAATCTAGACCAAGAATTTTTTAAGAGTACCATTTGATACTTTATATGATTATAGGTTTCTAGCATATTCTCTCTGTGTGTGTGCATGTGCACAAGTGCGTGTATGCATACTAATATCTAATTAATCCCAAAACTCAAGTACTTTTCTGGAGAACAGCTTTCAACATGGTCAAGCATCCAAATCCCCTACTGACCAGTCTGCTCAGCTGTAACCCCATGACCACATCTAGTATGTACAACTGAAATCTGTATTTCTAACAAACTCCAAGAAAATGTTAAAATGTTAATTCTGCTAGCAGAGGGACAACAATTTTTTAAAAAGACTGCTATAGAATCAAGAATCACAGAGAAACTACACTGGGGGCTGGGTGTTGTTAAATCAAATTATAAACGAAATACGTATTTCATTGTTCAAATATTTATAAGCAAATACTTTTTATCTACTAAAATATTAGTTAATAGTTGGAAGTAAATTTAGAGAAAAATAGCAGCAGTAGACTTTTACCAGTTCATTGTCTAACATTATTGGCAGAGGCCTTTTAAAGATTAAGTTTGTCTGCTAGACACTATTCAAGTGATCACCAGAACCAGAAAAGGAACCTGAGTAAACTACATCCTCAGCTTCCTATTGTTTTCTATTCTTTTATTTTTATTATTATTTTATTTTATGTGGTCTTTCGAGACAGGGTTTCTCTGTGTAACAGCCCTCCCTAGCTGTCCTGGAACCCAGTCTGTAGACCAGGCTGGCCTTGAACAGAGATCTGCCTGTCTCTGCCTCCCAAGTGCTGGCATTAAAGGCGTGCGCCACCACCATCTGGCTCTATTCTTTCTTTATTCTATCACTTCTGGCTTGGATCTTCAGGAAAAGACTGGAAATTAGTCATAGCCTTCAAAGTCACACCTCCAGCAACCTACTCATTTCAGACAGGCCCCATCAACTAAAAACTTTTACCACTTCCCAAATAGTGCTGATAGTCAAGGACCAAGAAGCTAACACTACAGCCAACAGTGGGCATTTCATTCTCAAACCAAAAGGAAAAACACTGATACAGGGAAAATATGCATTAATCTTGGACAAACTGAGTATTTAAAAGGACTATGATTCCATTTACATGTTACTCTGACAGCAAACATGGGGGTATAAAAAAGATGGCTAAAGACAGAAAAATGAAAATTCTGGTTGCCTACAAAGGACATAGCAAAATTTAGGGCTCACTATATATATTCATTCTTCTGGTAAACAGAGCAAAGCTGAACGGGATAAAGTTTACTCATCTAAATTGCACATAATAAGAAAAGTAGATTATGTTGCTTTAATACATAAATAAGGAGGAGACAAACAAAGACAGACAAAGCAAAAAAAAAAAAAACGCAAACAAACAAACAAGCCCTACCTAGCTTCAAGGCCAGAAAGATGGCTCAGCAGGTAAGGGCATTTGCTGCCAGATCCCAGTGCCACAACTCTTTTAAGTTGTCCTCCGACTTCCACACGCTAGCACACACAGGAGCGCATGCACACAAATAATATAATTAATTTCTTTAGTATCAGTTTTTAACAACAACAAAAAAAAAAACCCTGAGAAATGCAAATAACAAACTGCTTTAGAAAGCTGGAGTTCATGAAAAGTCTTGGGGACTATTTCTATTTGCAATTTTGTATAAATATAATATAAAATGAAATGGTCCTATACAATCACTTTAAAAGCTATGAAATATATAAGGTACAAGTTCCTTAAGTATTCATTCTCTCAATAGTAGCACGCTCTAGGTCTCCTCTTTCCATCGTTCTTTTCCTATAGGCAATGATTTTAGTGATGTTTAGCATTATTAAACATTTTGGATAGAGTTTTCACCTGAAAGAGCCAACAGTAACCAACAAATTTTATAAACCAATTAAGCGACATTGACTTACTGGTAAATCATATTGGTCTCACCTCAGCACAGTACTAAGGACACTGCAGACACAGAAAATGGTAACTCTTACTGATCCCGATACTTTAAGTCAACTGCATCCCTACCATAAAAGATTTTCAAAATATACTGTAACCTGAAGAGTAAGGTTACACAAGACAAAAGAGAACGGACTGTTAAAGACAAACTGGTTTCTTCTTGCTAAGGTAGCCCAGGCTGGCCTCAAGCTTACAAGCTCTGCTGCAAGGTCTACAGGCACACACCACATGGCCAGCTTGGAAGAGATGGAATCACCATCACAGGTCTAACTAAAGAAGCAAGGATTTTAGATAGGAAAAGATAAAAGACCAGCACCATCTGCTGGTTATTGAACCTCCTCTAAAATATACTACTAAGATGTCATTTCTATCACTGAAGCTTCTCCGAATCGACCTTGAAACAGCACAGAACAGGTAGCGGTGGGACATGCATAGGGAGCAGGCAGCACACCATCTCTCGGGATTCTAGCCGTGTGCCCTTTCAGGGTCAGAGCCTCATAGGCTTATGAGTGACTAGAGAACAGCAGCAACAACTGTTTCCAGCACTAAAAATCAAGGTGGTTTTTCCTTACTGCCCTAAGAAACAGCCACATGTTTTCTTTTTTAATTGTTGCTGCCTTTTTTTGTTTTTTTGTTTTTTGTTGTTGTTTTTTTTTTTTCGAGACAGGGTTTCTCTGTGGTTTTGGTTCCTGTCCTGGAACTAGCTCTGTAGACCAGGCTGGCCTCAAACTCACAGAGATCTGCCGGCCTCTGCCTCCCAAGTGCTGGGATTACAGGCATGCGCCACCACCGCCCGGCTTTGTTGCTGCCTTTTAAGCTATGGGCTATCCTAGACAGCAACTGCAACTCCCCCAGCAGCAGTTTGGCTCTAAAGAGCTGCAGCCTGAGGAAATTCTGTTCCCTGGGGCACCAACTCTTTCAGAGCTACAACAGCAACTTACCTAAATCTTTGTCCCCCTAAAGAACTCAAGATTCAAAGACTGAGGTAGAATTCTGCTCCCCAGAGAGGCTGAATAGCAAGCAGCTCACCTAGCTCACCCCCTGGCCTCTCCCAAGTTCTCCTGCGCCTCCTCCTCCTCCTCCAAACAAACAAACAAACAAAAAAAAACCCGCTTCTTCACCTGGCTCCTCCCCTACAACTTCAGGTCGGCTAGAAGCTGACTCAGCCTCACAACCTCAAGTGAATTGTATTTAATCAAACACACGTTTGCCTCATTAAACAAATGTTCCAGAACATAAACAAAAGTAACACACCTTGAATTTCCACAACAGCCATAGGTGGGCAGACTGCCCACTAGAGGTATGCTCAAATAAGCTCTGTGTATGTTTATTTCTTACTCTATAAATGTATTACTGCCCAGGATTAAAAAGATGAGGAAGGTAAACACACACAAAGACAAATATGCACACCTGAATACACGAGGAATAACCAAATGAAGAAGCAGTATAAAAAAAAATTTTTGTAAATCTTAACAGCCTTATAGACACACAAGAAAAATTACAAACATGAAGCAAGAATAAGCAGTTAAGGCTGGAAGAGAAAGAAACAAAAGAGAAAAATGGAAGAAAGTGGCTGTAAATGCATATATGCCACACATACATGTGTGTATATTTTAAAAGTCATAAAAATAACTTATGATTTGAATCACAGAATGGACAGAGGCGTAGGATTCAAGACTGAATCACAGAATGGACAGTCTGGTGGGATTCAAGACTGAATCCACAAATGTTTCAAAGACCACTGGTGAGGGATTAAAAATACAAAAACAAATGAATTCAAGGCCAGTTTAGAATACAAGAGACCCTTCTCCAAAACCACCCTGCCAAAAGATAGACTGAGGAGATGGCTCCATAGGTAAAGTACGCTTAGGCCTCAAGACCTGAGTTCAGACCTCTCAGACCCACATAAAAGTCTAGAGAGGCCACATGTACCTATAAATACAATTTTCTTCTTCTTCTTTTTATTTATTGTTTTTAACTGAGCTATACATCTTTGTCTGCTCCCCCTCCGTCCTCCCCTCCCCTTCTGTTAAGGGTGAAGACAGACAGAATGATCCTGGTCCAATCCTAAGGACTTTCTGGAGAAACTGTCAGATCCAGATTCAGTGAGAGGCCCTGCCTTAAAGAATAATGTAGAGAAGCAATTGAGAAATCTATTCTGATACCAATCTCTGTCCTCCACATATGCCAATGCACTGGAGGCAGGCATTCGTGCATACACAAGTGTACTCATAACACAAAAAGAGACAGACTAGAAGAGAAAGAAAACAAATTAATATGGAGAAAGCTATAAATGCTAATATCTGCTCAACAGTTCCATAAACAAAGAAAGGGATGGATTATGAAGTATAACTAAAAAAGTATATATATAATAATAAAATTTCACAATAGTCAAATATGAAATCAGAAGTTGATATAGCTTAAGGTACCAAGAAAAAAAGTAGTCCATACCTAAACATATTAGTGTAAAATTTAAGCCTTTTAATGACAATAAAATGTAAAAGCTCCAAGCAATAGGATGAGAATAAAGATCACCCACAAAACAAGTTCAAATTACTGACAAATATATTACAAGAGCAGCAAGCTAAGATAACCTATCCTTGAAGTAGTATGATGGAAAATCATGCTTATGACTTAATATCATACTAAGTACATTAAATGTGAGTTGTACGTATTAGGACTATGGTATCTCAAAAGTTCACCACATAAAGATCATCTTCCAAAGGTTTGAAGAATGTGTATGTGATGGAGGAAGGTCATTGGTTAAATAAACTGCCTTGGCCCTGATAGGTAGGAACATAGGTGGGTGGAGTAAACAGAACAAAATGCTGGGCGGAAGAGGAAGTGAGCTCAGAAATCATGCAGCTCCTCTCAGAGCCAGACACCTCAGACAGAGACTTCACGCAGCTCCTCTCAGAGCAGGACACACACGATGAAGCTCTGACTCAGGATGGACGTAGGCTAGAATCTTCCCGGTAAGCGCACCTTCGGGTGCTTACAAACCTGATTAGAAATGGGCTAGTCCAGGTGTGAGAATTAGCCTAGAAGAGGCTAGATAGAAATGGGCCAAGCAGTGTTTAAAAGAATACAGTGTCCGTGTAATTATTTTGGGTAAAGCTAGCCGTGTGGGCGGCCGGGGTGCTGGGGACGCAGCCCCACCGCTCCTTATCACTACACTTGCTGGACTCTGATTTAGTATATTTAAGTTTAATTTTTTGTCTTTACCTCCATGTATTTATAATATTTTATTTGAAAAATAAGTGCTTTTTGTGTTTAACCAGAACGTCTACAAAAACTGGTCACATAATAAGCCACAAGAGACAGCTCAAAGTCAGACATGGTGACTTATACTAGTAGTCCCAGAACCTGGGCTACCAGAAATCCTCATCTTTTGAAGAGGACCACATCTTTTTATCTAGGAATTTAGGGCAACAACTGACAAGTGGGACCTCATAAAGCCAAAAAGCTTCTTCACAGTTAAGGAAACAGTCAATCAGGGGAAAAAGTCCACAGAATGGGAGAATATATGTGCATGTATGTATGCATGCATGTATATCGTATGTGTGTGTGTGTATCAGATGGAGGATTAATATTTAGACTATATAAAGAACTCAAAAAACAAAAAGCAAAACAACCCATTCAAAAACTGGGCCTGGTATTGGAACAGAATTCTCAAAAGAAAAAAAAAAATCAAAAAATGGCTAAGAAATATCTTAAAAAAAAAAAAACTGTTCATTGTCCCTAGTAATGAGAGAAATGCAAATCATAACAACTTTGAGATCTGGCCTTACCCGAGTAGGTGTCCAAGATCAACAAACAACTGACAGCAAACGCTGGAGGGGATGTGGTGAAGGGGGCCCTCTTGTTGGTGGGCTGTAAACTTGTGAAGCCACTCTGGAAATCAGTGTGAAACCGTCAAATAGCTAAAAATAAATCTACCATATGATCCAGCTGTACCTACCACTCCTTGGCATATGTCCAAAGGACGCATTCCAGATACTTGCTCACCCATGGTCACTGTCACTCTATGCACAATGGCTAGGAAATGGAAACAATCTAAATGTCATTCAATGGACGAGTGGATGGAGAGCGAAAATGTGGTATACTACATAATACTATTCAGCTATAAAGAAAATTGAAATCATAAAATTTGCAAGTAAACAGATGAAACTAGAAAAGATACTAAGGTAACCCAAGTCCCAGAAAGACAAATGTCCTATGTTCTCTATCATCTGTATTCCTAGCTATAAAATACTTCAGATAATCACAGAAACTAGGAAAGTTAAAAAGGGACTATAGCAACAGAGGAGGTCAATGGGAAAACTTGGGTAGGGTGAATTAATTTGAAGGGGGTGGACATAAAAACAGAAGAGGAAGGTAAAATAACAGGAGACTTAACTGAAAAAGTCATAAGGGATCATATTATCTTTTAACACACACACACACTTTAAATGAGAATTTTCCACTTGAGATGACAATGTTTTCCCCACAGACTATATACAAAAACACCAATAGACATTAGAAGTTTCTCTTTCAATTGTTGGTCAGGGTTGTCCAAGAAACCCCCAAAACATTATAGGCTACTTCTGTTGCCATTTGTTGTCTCCAAAAGGTTGAGGGTTAAGTCCCTACAGATGAAAACATTAATGCACTCTGGACACAGGATTCTGGAGGATCTATCCTGGATCTGAACTGAAAGCCTCCTTCCTACAATCTAGCTTTCATGGTACCAGCAGGTACCATGCAAACTTCCAAGGGAGGGAAGCAACCAATAGTCCTACCCAGCTATGATGTCTATGAATTACAATGACCACCATGGCATGATATCCCTAACTATGCAAACAAATTTATATGTGTATGTATATATATATATATATATATATGTGTGTGTGTGTGTATTAGGGGTTATTAGCTCCCTGAATAGACTTAAGGACCACTGGACAAGAGGGAACTCATACTTGATACTGGAAACCCAGCCACATAGCTGGAATAGAGACATCACAGATCTTGGAGGAAAACCTACAACCACCTCTTTACTAAACCAGTATAATCCCTAGGGCATTAACATATTTATAAACTGCCGGGCGGTGGTGGCAGAGGCAAGAGGATCTCTGTGAGTTCGAGGCCAGCCTGGTCTACAGAGGGAGTTCCAGGACAGGCTCCAAAGCTACAGAGAAACCCTGTCTCGAAAAACCAAAAAAAAAAAAAAAAAAAAAAAAAATTATTATAAACTTAGACCCATAGGTCCTACATCAAAGAAACAACTCTTTGCAACAGACATAGTCCATTACAGAAAATCACAATGGATCAAAATGCGGAGAACAATAGATTATGGGGTGAGCAGCCCAAATGGATCTGCCTACAATACAGCTCCTGTCCCCTAGGCACAGAAACACAGGGGAAGAAGGAGCAAAAAGAGTTTAAGAAAGCACAGGAAGATTGCTGTGAGCTTGTATCTCCTAGAAATGTTACAGAATATACACCCTGAAGTCTTAACACAGGGTCACCTAAACAAGACCTGAACAAGGATGACACCAATTGACACGCTAACATGGAAGAAGGACAGCTCACCGAGCCCCACCTCTAGACAAAGATCTAGAGGCAACTATGGCGTTCTGAGAGCAAGAGAAATAGTCTTCCCCAGGGAACAACAATCCAGTTGGTTATCCAATACCAAGTGGTCAGAACGGAAGCATTATATGAACTATGTTGGTTGTATTTATATATTTAGGAATGTATGTGTAACAACAATTAAAGAAAAAAATGTCATGAATTTGAGAGCAAGATAGGGTGAGGGAGACATGGGAGGGGCTAGAGAGAGAAAGGGAAAAGGAAATGGCATACTTATAGCTTAAATCTAAAAAAACAAAAACATTTTTAAAGAGGTATTTTTATAAATTTAAGTGGCTTAGGTGCAATTTAATATAAAAAACTAAGACATTATACATTTACAAGACAACTTCTGTACCCAAGGCTCAGGGATTACTGTAGAAGAGGTGAAAATATTATAAAAGCCAGAGGAACAGAGAGTCTGCTGTGACACCGTGTTTCCTAGAAATGTCAGAAGCTACACTCATACTGTCTCACCAACACAACTGCCAAATGTGAGTGAGACACAAATATAACAACAGATAACAAATGCTAACATGGAGTGGGACCCCAGGAGGTCTCAACCCTACACAAAGAACTCCAGGCAACTAGGGAAAGCTGAGAGTGAGAGAAATCGTCCTCTCCAGGGAAGAACACACCAGTAGCTTATTCAATAACAAATTGTCAGCTCTGAATGCATACATACAAATAACATTATACAGATTGAGCAGGTTGTACTTATGTATTTAAAAATAGACACACACAGACACACAGGCACACTTAACAACAATTAATGAGAAAAAGAGACCATGAATTTGAAAGAGAGCAAGGAGGGTGTAGATGGCAGGGTCTTGAGGTAGTAATCACATTATATTCTGAAAAAAGAAAAATAATTAAAAAATTTTGACACTAAATTTTGTGCTTGACTATATAAAAATGGGATCTATAAAATTAATGTATATGTTCTAAGAGATAGATATACTTTTTTGGGGGGAGGGTCTTTTGAGACAGAGTTTCTCTGTAGCTTTGGATCCTATCCTGGAACTAGTTCTTGTAGACCAGGCTGGCCTCAAACTTAAGGCAATCCGCCTGCATCTGCCTCCCAAGAGCTGGGATTAAAAGTGTGTACCACCACCGCCTGGCTCAAGATACATATACTATTACTTTAAAGCTACGGATAAGTTCGAAAACCCCCTACACTACACTGCAACTGAAGAGCCCAAACACAGCAATTCACTTTTTTCCCTCTCATGGAATCAAAATCACCCATCTAAAAACAAAATTACTCACTTTTTAAAAATGCACTTGACTTTGTTCTCTTTAGTATTTGTACAACCACTAGATGCCTACCAATTGTTTCACTATTCATTTTCTCTCTCTCTCCTCTCTCTCTCTCTCTCTGTGTCTCTCCTCCCTCCTCTCTCTTTTTCTCTCTCTCCCTCCCTCCTTCACACACGCACACACACACGCACACACACACAATTAATTAGGATATACACTCACACATCTTAGGGAAAATGAGTATTTCATACATGAAATCAGTAAATCTTTAAGTTCCTTACAGAGAATTATAAAAACAATATACATATGCACACACACAATCTTAAAGGTTTTTCTTTTTGTAAATACTGTACATACTGTCAACTTTTTATTAAAATAAAAATTTAAAAAGAAATATACTATACTTAAACAGAATTTCTACCACACACAATTAATTCACTTTATGATAACTCAGAATGTACTTTAGCACTTGGAAAGTGCTACCCGAATGATAGATGACAAAAACTGCTAACTACTTACCCACAAACCCATACTCTATAAAAATCATTTACAGTGCATTTATGTGTGTATGTCTAAGAGAACAATGGACATGTCTATATGTGACTTTTAGGGAACCCCTTATGGCCTATTACATGATCAATCTTTCTGACTGTTCAATGAAATCCCAGATTCCAATTTCCAGCTTCCTATGTGTGGTGTGAGACAAGATTCTGTTTGGTGGCACGGGAATGGTAAATGCATGTACAACTGTCAGGTTTGTCCTTCAAGCAGAAAAAGGGCCTATTAAGTCTCTCCTGTTGGTTGAAAGCAGGGTGAGGTTTCAGATAGTGAATTCAATCAGGACATGTCTAGCACATATAGCAGATAGAAGAGTAAGGTTCAAGGGCTCCTCAGAACTATGCAGGTCTGGACAATTTATGAAAAAAAATTATTAAATGATAGAGAAAAAAACTGCTGTCCTTAAGCCATTGTGTAACAGCAATGAACCAAGTGTCCTACTTCAGTTTAAAAGACTTTCCTTACAGGTCATCAGAAGGAAGAAGTTAGGACTTAATGACATAGCCTCAGTGGTCTTTCTCCTACTAAAACCATATAGGACAGACCCAATTATTTACATTTTTCTCAAAAAAAGAGGAGCATGTGCTGTATCATGAGACAGTGTACATTTCTGGTTCAGATTCCTGAAGAACAACTGTATACATCTTGCGAAAGACAGTTCTTCATGAGAACTTGCTCAGTAGCAACTTGGCATTTGTAATCTTTACATAGTCATTTAAAGGGGATATTGGAAAAACATGAGAAAGCAAGCATAGTAAAATAATACCATATGGTAAAAAGGACTAGAGAAGTAATGGACAACAGAAGCAACCACCCGTTTTACGTGTTTAGGAATAATCAGATAGAATTGAATCATGTTTGTAATTTATATTCATGTGACAGAAGCAGGAGGAATTTTCATTGATATGTTGAAACATAATCCTATTCACTAAAGATCAAGGCTCCTAAATGCTTTACAAGACACTCTCAAGGCACCCTGTTCTGACTAGTACAGTAACAAGATGTGCTTTCATCAATCAACCAGCAACAATTTGGCTTTTCTTGCCACTCCAACTCTCTGTGATCAGTTGTGCTTTCCATGCCATTCACAACTGGAACAGCTATGGGCTTTTCCATGCATCTCAGGAAGCTAAGCATTTTTTTTCAAGACCAGCCCACTTGTGTTCATTTTTACCTACTAAGTTGGTCTGCTGACAAAGCTTTTCCTATGCACACTAATCCTGTGAGGCCAGGAATGAGCAGGGATCAGATAATGTCTACTCATGTGGATGGTCTCAAGGCACATTGTAAGTAACTCTTTTCAAGGGAGGGTGCATAAACGACTCATGTTTAACTCATACAACAACATTTTCAAATTCCACCAGAACACAAACCACTATTTTCTACAGTCCACCCATTTCACAGTTTTAAGATTCTGAACCAAGCATCTCTGTGACGACAGCCAACCTAGTCGGCCACAGAAAATGGTAGAGTGAAGGAAGAAATGCTATTTCAGGAGAAGTTTAAACATCCTTTCCTTGCAATGGTTTAATGAAAACAATGAACTAAGTTTTGCTCCATTCAAACTGCAGTTGAGCAGCAAAAAGAATACAATCCCCTCCCTCCCCCACCGCCTGCCAGTATCCATACAGGCTTGTTGCCATGATAGCCCACAGACCTGCACACAGCTCTCAAATCCCTTATATAAAATTAAATTGCACATTATTTTCATACAACCTAAGCACACTCCTCCACACTCTTTAACTCACCTTTAGACTACTTAATTTAACAAATGAATCCTATATAAATCTTTCATTTTATATATATATAAAAAAAATTCCCACTCCCCCCCAAGACAGGGTTTCTCTGAGTTTTGGAGCTTGCCCTGGAACTAGCTCTTGTAGACCAGGCTGTCCTCGAACTCAAAGAGATCCGCCTACCTCTGCCTTCCTAATGCTGGAATTAAAGGCGTGTGCCACCATTGCCTGGAATAAATCCTTTATTGTTATATTGTGTTGTGGTGTGTCCAAGATTATCCAAAGTTAAAAAAAAAAACAAAAACAAACAAAAAAGTCCCAAAACATTGCAGCTACCAAATATGTGCATTTATTTTCAGGCCACTTTCTCATGAGTATATCTAGTTATTCCCAGTAAGACTCTCATGTAGTTTTAGAATGCAGACAGAACTGTTAAATCATCTGCAGTTAAGTACTGAATTCTACAGCTTGTTTTTTTTTTTAAATATTTATTTATTTATTATGTATACAACATTCTGTCTGTGTGCATGTCTGCAGGCCAGAAGAGGGCACCAGACCTCCTCACAGATGGTTGTGAGCCACCATGTGGTTGCCGGGAATTGAACTCAGGACCCTCGGAAGAGCAGGCAATGCTCTCAACCACTGAGCCATCTCTCCAGCCCCTACAGCTTGTTTTTTTTTAAGTGAACTCCGTGAAGCTCTAAACAGTTCCTTCCAGTAAGAAACAGAAGATAGTTTACCTATATCCAAAGTTTGCGTGATTGTGAACTCATGATAAACCTGCACACAAATAAACAAAAGGCACAAAAAAGATGGTTTTCTTAAATTTCCTAGGAGGCAGAAGACTTTACTAACTGGCTCTTCTGTAAACTGAATTTCAATATCAATGTGTTCGTGACAACCATGAGAACACTACTAGATACTGAAGTATGAAGTACTTCTCTGAATGTGACTTCCGACCTAACTCTTAGTAAATGGTAGTTCACATGTATCTTAATATTCAGTGAAATTATATTCCATTCTCTTATTAAACCAAGCAGATTTATTCTCCTACCTTAACTCTACAAAAGAATACAAGATTAATGTTCCAAAAACATAATTTTCCTTTAGATATTGTTTTGCTAAAGAATGAATAACAGCAACACAATATCAAGCCTCACACCTACAGTATTAAACGTGTGCATGTATGTTAGACACGTGTATTTCATGTGTGTGCAGTGCATTTTATACACCTATGCACATGCATTATAATGTGTGCATTGTACACATGTGTGCATGGGCATATTATACACACGTATAGATGTGTGTACATAGCTAAATACTTTGTCTGGTTTTCAAAAGAAAGAAAAATCTATCACCATCTGGTACCAATCTTCAGATCTAGTTTTGTTCAAGGCCTGTAGCCAGGTTCATTTTATAATTGAAACAAGGTGCCCACACCTTCTCTTTTCTTATATCTGAAACAAATCCTCTAACCATCCTTTTTCCTCTTCCTATCTGGATCCAAGTAGGTTTTCAATACCAAAATGAGCTCAAGGCCTCATCCATATGCTGCTGTTTACTCTAAAACTAAAGTGATTTCCTTTTCTTTTTCTTTTTTTAATTCGAATGACTTTTCAAGCATTCATATGTTGTCTCCAATAGATACACACATGTCAAATAATTCCTGTAGTAACTAGTACTGTATGAATACTTTGGGGCTACAAACATCATAAACCTTAAGTTCCAATATCTTGTTTGGGCTTACCAGGTAAGAAAAAGGTAGCTAATTAACAGCAGTGTCTCTGTAGTAGAAGTATACAGAGGGCAAAGTGGCCCTGTGTGGAGAAAAGGATCACTTCAAGCTGCTGGAAGACATAAGGCTTTGTACAAAAGATAATATGACGTTTTAAAGATGGGTTAGGAACACCTTAGGCACAGAAGGCAGAGAAAACAGCACATTCAAAGGCAGTGGAGGAGAGCAACTTGGTGTTCTGAAGAACTATTAACAATCAGGCCATCATGGCTAGAGCACAGATCACCAAGCCTTAACACAGTCTCAGAGACATGGATCTATCCTCAAAGAACTAGCAAGGCCAAATGCACAAAGCACTATCAATTTTTCACCTTTGTGATTTCACGCCCATCAGGTTTGCTTGTTTCTAATCTTGACACCACATTACATTTTCATTTATACTTCACAAAGCACCCAGAAAAATTCAATTCATAAAAATTCACTGCTCAAAATTCCCCAACAGCTTCAATAAAAGCCACAGAACTTTACAAACCATACAAGAGCCAACTCTAGTCATATTGGCCTGTCTCCATTTGCTCTTTATTGCTGTGATGAAACACTAACCAAACCCAATTTAGGGAGGAACTGGTTCACTACTTCTTACAGGTTAGAGTCCACTTCCAAGGGAAGCCAGGGCAGAAACTCAAGCAGGAACCCAGAGACAGGAGCTGATGTAGAGACCCTGGAGAAACACTGCTTTCTGGCTTGCTCCTCAAGGCTGGCTTAGCCTGCTTTCTTATACAACTCAGGACTCCCTGCCTAGGCATGGCCCACAGAGGGCTCGCTCCTCCCACATGAATTGTTAATCAACAATAAGCCCTATAGACATGCCCACACACCAGTCTGACAGTCAATACTTCTATTAAGGTCCAGTGTTCCCAGGGGAGCCAAGTTTGTGTCAAGTTGACAAAACTAACCTAAACAGCCTCCATAATTATCCCCAGAAGACAATTGGCATGCCTCTTGCTGTCTAGTCAATCCTAACCCAGGCATGTACCTGGACTGTCTCTTTATCTTTGCTGTCTGCACTCAAATGTCACCCCCTCATAAGGCTTATCTATTTAAAGATGTAACCCATATCCAAAGACTACTTCCCTTTCTCTGTTTTATTTTTCTCTTTGTCTTATTATTTCATATGCTGCTTGATTTTGTTTTGTTTTTCTTTGGTCATTACACTAATTCCAAAGAGTATTTTCCATTTTCATCACTGATCTATGTTCAGTGAGTGGAACAGTCCCAGCCAACAAAATCCATAAACTGGCTCTGTCTCTTCAACTAAATCCTTAGTTTCTGTACAGTAAGACTTGTGCTTTTTCTATTAATCATTTATTCTGTGACTAAACAAAGAGCAATATTCTGCATGGCAGTTTCACGTGTGATCCCTGGAAGCAGACGGGTCCACTGCTTTGTATTTTGTGCTATTGTGAAAATTACGGAACCTCTTCTAAACCTTAGCTCCCTATCATAGGATGATAACAAGCATCGATCTTGTAGGATGTGCTAAGAACTAAAATAATGCAGACAAGCACATTACTACCGTCCAGGCAGACAGCAAGTGTTGGTTAGATAGCAAAGTGATGGCAAGAAACACTCCGACTCACCAACTGCTTACACCAAGTTCTCACATCTTTTCTAGTATCCATTTCTTCTCAAAGTAGATATTTTCAGAAAATTCTGCATCTGCATATGCCGGCTTAATATATCAACTCTTCTCTACCAAAATTGTATTTTCATGCTGTTAACTTATAAACCGAGACATGGAGAGATTAATGTATGTAGTTTTACTTAAATATTTTTTGAAGGCTAGGAATGTAGCTGAGTTGGTAGAGTGGTTGCCCTGCATGTACCATGCCCTGGGTTCAAGCACCATTCCCACCTAAACTAGGCAACGGAAATACTCATACTCTCAGAGGTGCTTCTGAAGAAGGTAAAGGAAGATGAGGAGTACACAGCCATTCTTGGCTACAAAAAGTTAACAGGCCAGCCTGACTACATGAGACTGTGCCCCGCCCTCTTAAAGGAGAGAGAAGAAAGTTACTTAAGTGATAAATTATATAAAAGCCATATATATCATAGATGTTAATTTATATTCTTTGCTAAAACTGAGTCTTGGTGTCTGTTTCATAAAACCTCATAAAAAAAAAGGTTTAACCTTAGAGCCAGATCACTAAATAAAACACTATACTTCTAATTCTGTATTATATAGATTTGAATTCTTTCAGACTATACCAAATTAGACCTCCCATTTGTCGAGAGAGCCATCATGAGGACTTACACTCCCAAGAAACTAGCCAGTGACAGGATAGTCTCTCAGAGTTAAGCTACTACATATATCAGGAAGTAACTGGGGGCTTTAAATATATAAATAGTTTTGTTAATAAACTGTCCTCCACCTAAGGCTTATGCTGAAAAACAAAACAGGACTAGCATCAAGCTAAATGTCAACTCTACCTTGACAATGGAGCTTGAAAGCACTGTGGCATTCATCTGTAAGCCCAGTGCTTGGGAGGCAGGAGGGCCTGGAGTTCCAGTGAATTTTTAAAGAGCTTTCTTCAGTGATCTTATAGGATAGGTCCTATCTTGTAGAGGAACTATGGAGCTCCGTTCACATCAACAGAAGTCAACTGTTTTGCATCACCAGTTTTATAGGAAACAGGGATGCAGTAAAAGATTTGAAAACTGCTAAAGTCATCACCCCACAACTACCTCACCACCTCCATGTTCTGCTTACTCCTTTCAAACCAATTTTTATAAAGTTATAATCACATGTGTTTGGTAACAAATGCCACACATACACGCACACACACACACACGTGTGTGTGTGTGTGTGTGTGTGTGTGTGCGTGTATGTGCATGTGGTTTGAGTATGATAAATGTGTAAATGCAGAGGACAACCTCAGGTGTGGGTTTCCACCCTGAGACCAGGTCCCCTGATTTCCCCTGCTTCTTTTTCTGTTTTGCCTCCCATCTCCCCGTAGGGCATCAGAACTATAGACACTTCTGCAACACATCTGGCTTCTCCTTGGATGCTGGGGATCTCATGCTTGTAAAGCAGGTAATCTTACACAGAGTTACCTTCTGCACTCTAGAACACCATCAAAAAAGCTAGATAGCACCAGGTTGAATACTAGCCCAACTTCTGTGTGACCCTGTACAATGTTTTAAACTCCTTTGTCCTATTTCTGAACTCACATCATAACAAGTTATGTCAACACGGATATGAAGGAGAGAGCACTCAGGACAGAGCTTTATGTGAGGCAAACTGAATGTGTTACATAAAATACACAGCCCAACTGTGATGTCAGAGGTATGCTACTAAAGTGTAATAAAAACATATTTTTTTGAAAAAAACTATTTTTATTGTATGTGTATGAATGTTTTTGCTTGCTTATTTCTGTACACCACAGGCATGCAGTACTTTCAGATGTTGGATCCCTAGAACTGGAGTTACAGAAGGTTGTGAGCCACCATATGGGTGCTGGGAACTGAACTTGGGTCCTCTGGATGACCACCATGTGAGTCATTTCTCCAGTGCCCATAAAACATAAAAACCTATTTTAAAAGAATTTTCGTATACTAATGTTTTAAAATAATCTGTCCTACCATCCCTTTGTTTTACTAAACTATAATTCCTCATTATTAAAAGGAAAACTTAAAAAAAGAATTAGTGGCCAGCTTTATCAACTATGTTATTTTTTCTAACAAAACATTTTTAATAACTGATAATCTATATAGTAAGACTTTCTTGTGTTGACCCCTCCATTATCACCATCTGTATTACAAATACAATTCTTTAGGCAAAAGAAAGCCAAAGGACAATGCTAAAGTGACCTATCACCTCCAATGGCCACCAAACCAATATCTATGCCTTACAGATGCCTCCATCCAGGACACCATCTCAACACTAACAGAAGGTCGTATTTCTATAACAAAGAATCTCCAACAATCTTCTCCCTGTATTTCTTTAGAGAATGGAGTAATGAAAAACATAGTTCTGAACTATGTCTTCTTGTAGTAAGAATATAGATAGCTGTTAACTTCATGTGGGCATGCCAGGAACAACAGCTTCCTTTTATCACACAGCCTGAGCTAAGCTGTTCTTAAAGCTCATCCCACAACTATGGCTGATGGCACTATAAACTAGGAGGTTTGGTAGACATACTGAGCTGCAGCTATCTACGTCGTTCTTGCTTCCACCTTTATGATACTGAAATTTCAGGCTCCGTAAGCTATTCTACTAAAGCTGCTATAAAATATTAAATGTGTACACAGCATCTAATATCCATTCCAACATAGCCCTTTAAACTTTTTAAGACTTGTCAAATTCCTACAATTTTGGTTACAATGAATTGATCAAGAGATTACTAAGTGAACACTCTAAGAGATAAAGAGAACCATATTCTGCATCCATATATACTTAGGGCATGCTACACGATTTATAAGGAGGATAAAGGCGTATCTGAGCAGCTCCCAGGACAACAACACTTTTGAATAACCAAATTAGGCCTAAAGGTGAAGGTCAAATACAATATACAAAGTAAACAGCAACACTTCAGTGATGCTGGACCAAATAAATATACGCAATGAATTTGCTGTTCTGGTCTATGAGGTAGATACCTACAGAAAATTCTTAAAATCAAAATTAACTTTGACCTTTGTAGTACAAATGTCATACAATGATTTAAACTGCCGTATTTTGCATATCAAGTATGGCAATGGCCAACAAAGACAGCAGCAATGGAGTTTGTTTTGGTTTTTTTCCATACTGGAGATTAAAAACTTTGTGTGTGCCAGGCAAGTGTCCACAAAATGAATTACAGTCCCGGCCCTGAAGACTTTTTGTTTAAATTTTTATTTTACATGGGATTTTTTTCTTGGTATTTTGCCTGCCAGAAGAGGGCTACAGGTGCCCTGAAACTGGTGTTACAAGTGGTTCTAAGTCCCTATGTGAGATCTGGGAACCGAACCCAGATCTTCCAGAAGAGCAGTTAGTGTTCTTCATCACTGAGCCATCTCCCTGAAGACTTTTTCATAGGTAGACTATATAATAGGAAAATTTTCTCCAAAGTTACCATTTAATACTGTAACTGATCTTTTACTTACATATTAAATTCCCAGTACATGAACAATTCAAATATAGGCTGTAAACTGGGATTTAATGAATAGAACATGCATCAGCTCCTCACTTTAGAGATAATAATGGCCTGTCGGTAATGGTGCTTGCCTTTAATCCCAACACTGGGTGGGCAGAGGCATTTGGACTCTGAGTTCAAAGCCAGTCTGATCTACGGAGCTTGTCCTGTTCCAGGACAAGCAGGACTACACAGGGAAACCCTGTCTGCTCCTAGCCCCACCCCCAAAAAAAGCAAAAAAAAAAAAAAAAAAAAAAAAAAAAAAAGATAATAATGAAACCACTACAGATTTGTGTATTTGCACATAAGAATGTGGGTATGTGTGCCTGCACACGTGTATATATTTAGGCCAGAGGTGGGTTTCAGGTATCTACCTCTGTCACTCTTATTTTCTGAGATAAGATTTCTCACTAAATCTGGAGCTCAGCACTTTTTGCTAGACAGACTAGTCAACAAACTCCTAAGATGTACCTGTCTCCACAACTTCTCGATCCCCACAGTGATGGATTTACAGGTCACATTACCACACCTGGCTTTTACATGGGTGCTGGAACCCGGGTCCTCATGCTTGCACAGCAAATGCTTTATCTACTGAGCCATTTCCCCGGCCCCAATTTAAAAAACTCTAGTAGGTAAAAACATATACAACATATCTTGAAATCTGACTTAATAACCTAGCACTATTGCTCATTCAATAAACATATTTGTGAATATTTCAAATGTCAAAAGATTATTACACTAGGATTGCATCAAGAACACACAGTAGGAGGTATCTCAGTGATGAAATGCTCAGCATAGCAAGGCAGTCAGAATTAGGGCAAGGAAAAATCTGTTATCTCCCTACTACTTAAGTTATATTGGCCAAATCAATTAGAAAAAAAGGAAGAGCCAATTAAAGACATGAAAAGTTGAAATTAAAATATGTATTTCCAAAAGACATGCTAATACAAAATCCTAGAAAAAATATTATCAATGATAAAACCAAGCCACTAAAACTTTTTGCGAGACCTTTGTTCACACTGACACTCCGAGACTGTCAGGAAAGCTGACTCAGAAGCAGCGGATGGAGTTAGCAACTAGTTGACCAGAATTAGCCATGGAGGTTTTGGAGGACCCAGGATACAAATAGAGAGAGACACAAGAGGTAGTAGGGAGGGGCTTAGAAAGATTCACAGGCCCTTCTGGATCAAGGAAGGAGTGAGAGAAGGTTACTGGTCGCTGCTCTGATCAATTAGGTTTTACCCCTATGTCTGACTCCTGAGTTTTATTTAATTAAGGAACAATATAACTAAATGCCTCAAAAACTGACACACACAAAACAACAAAAGTGCAACCTAAAAGAGCAATGGCCATTTAAAAAAGCATATAGAAAACCGTATCAGCAAGAGCAGCACAACAGATGATCCTAAAGAAGGAACTTTTAGGACCTAGAATAAATAGCCCTAAAATTAACATGGAAGAACAAACACAAAGAAACATCAGAGAAAACCTTTAACATAAAAGTCACTGAGTGACAGGAACAGCACCACCAAAGCCTAACACAGACTCTGAGGCTGTAACAACTGCAGGGCGGCAAGATACCATCTCTGAATCCTTCCACCTGGTGAAGCCTGCAGGTTAACAGCCAGGGCAGGACTGTGGAAGAAGACAATTTCATGAACTGCTAGTGAGTTTTTTTTTCAAAGTTCTCTAGTCCTAAAAGAATTTGGCAATAATTAACAAAACTATACACCAGCTTTCCTTCCCTTTGCTGCCTCACTTCCACCACTTACTCTGACGGCGGCTCCACAGCAGCGCATAGTGGGTTCGGCAAAAGGCTACGTGTGAAAGCACGACTCGTCTGGCATCAGTATTAGTGTGATGTGTTGAAACAATAACCTGAGTATCACTATGTGAGGCCCTTGTTTAATAAGCTAGCAGAGAGAAGCACAATGGAATACAAGCAGGTGCTAAAAAAGAAAAAAAAAGGCTTCTGTGAATAGATGAGTAATTTTCAAGTGAAAAAAAGGTAAAATACAAAAAAGGGGTTTCTAAATTTAAAAGAAAATTAAAAATATATGTATGTTTTATTTTTTCAAAAAGAACAAAGATAACCTGAAACTAAGGAAACTAGTAAGTCACACAAATAAAGCATGAGAATGAGGTGGAAGATACATGAAGCCCCCAAGTGTATTTATCTCCTAAACCTTGATTTCAGAATTTTACCAAAATTGAGTCTTTGAGCAAAAATGGGAGATAAGCACAAAAGTAATAAAATAGGGGATACAGGAGTTGTGTTATAGTTCACACAAGTAGTAAACATCTAGAAAAATTCCAATCACCGTAAATTTTTTTTCTTTCTTTTTGAAATGAAATAGGGTTCTCATTTTGTTGCCAGGTTAGTCCACATTAAAAGACTCAAACGACCCAAAGTGATCCTCTACCTACGTAGCATGTGCCACCAAAGCCAGTTTCATTGAATGTTTTAACCTAATATTTCAATAACAATCTTCAATAAAAACAAAATGCATTTTTGTCTTGAAAAGAAAAGCCTATAGTTCTACTTGATAGTTTTGTTTTTTGTGGTACAATGGGTACAGTAGGAAATAATTATGCTGTAGTAAATGAATCCCCACTGGAAGTAGAGGGATATGGATAATGTAAGAAGGTAAGAAGAAACTTACATGATTATGACTGGAGCTCTTAGAATAACCTCACACCTCATGATTTATATAAATATCTATGTCATCAAACAGTTAGAGACACATGTGTATGTGCCAATATGTTTGTATGTTTCCCCGAAAAGGATCTGGAAAAAAAAAATCTAATAGTAATGAAAACACATATCACAGTATCTATACACTACTCCACACCAGGAATCTAAGGGAAATAATGATGATTCTAGAGCTAAAAAACAAAACTAAGCTGAACCTACTTGATGTTTTGTCAGAAAGTAAGGAAAAGTTAAAAACTAATGTAGATACATGAAAAAAGTCAAGGAACCCACTTGAAAGGGCTCCCACCGGCAAAATCCAAGCAGCAAAATGTATGAGAACAGATTGTGGACCCTTGTAGAAATAAAAATCTCAAAAATAAATAAAATGAAAATACTTCCCTTACGCAGTGACTTATTTAGCCACAGGCTTATCAAGACAGATGGGATGAGTGAATCAGAAAATGAG
The DNA here is from genome assembly GCA_963919715.1 of Microtus obscurus. Lineage (NCBI taxonomy): Eukaryota > Metazoa > Chordata > Mammalia > Rodentia > Cricetidae > Microtus > Microtus obscurus. The sequence goes on from CAWTZC010002364.1 coordinate 4,030,067, forward strand.
TGTACACATGTATCACAGCAGTAATTCAAGGCAGAACCAACAAGAGTCATTAAACTTACTAGGTAATGGTCAGCAAGATGCTTCCATGGTCTCAAAATATGTCTCACAGGTTCCTTCATTACAAAAGACAAAATACAGTGCAGAAACCAGGACACCTTAACCAAAATTAACTTCAGCAATAAAGGCTCACAGTGACATCTAATGAATGCCTCCTGCCAAAATGCCTAACCTAAATCTGACCCTGAACCACTCAGACAAACCAACTTTAGAACACATTCAACCTACACTTTGGTTGCTGTTGTTATTTGGGGTTATTCAAATAACTGTTATTTGCAGCAGGGCCTCACAATACTTCCTAGGCTGACCTGAAATGTACTATGTCTATTAGGCCAGGCTGGTTTTGAAATTGCACAGCCGTGTTGTTGGCTTACAAGTATGTACCAATATGCCCAGCTTTGACAGCACTATTTAAAATGGTAATATTCTAAAAAATATAGGACAGCTACAACTGGAAAAAAAAAAGGCAGGTAAACACAACACATAATCATGAATAGCATGAAACAATTGCAAAATTTGAGATAAGGTCTGTATATTACACACTACAATTAAATTAAATTTTCTGTTAAATCTATGTAAAGGTTTTGTTTTCATATGTGTGCATGAGCATACATGTGACATGTAGGTAAATATGCATGCCATGGAACAGACTGAGGTGTCCTCAGAAATACCATCTAGCTCCTGTGAGACACTGGCCTGCAGCTCACCAATTAGGCTGGCAGCCAGCTGGTCCATCTCGGCCTCTCCAGCACTGGTATTCCAAGCATGCTGCATTTCTACACAGATTCTGGGGATCGAACCCAGTTCTTTTACTTAAAAGAAAGATGTTTTGCTGGCTGAACCGTCTGTTCTTTGAAACAAGCTCTCACTCAGTAGATTAAGTTGTTTAAGAACTCACTGTGTAGTTCACACTGGTCTCAAACCCTGGCAATCCTCTTTTCTTAGCTTTCCAAATGCTGAGAGTCCCAGGTAAGAAGACTTTTATTCCAAGGTAGCATAAGACTAAACTAAACACAGTCACTACTCCTGTAAAGGCATCAAATGATTAAACAGTGCCTACTACAATGTACTATGTCTACATGCACCATCAGATACAAAAAGAAAATCATAAAAATACAACAAATAATCTGGATAAGGTGTGAATAAGAATTTATGAGGGTGGTGGCACAGGCCTTTAATCCCAGCACTCGGCAGGAAGAGGCTGGTGGATCTGTGAGTTTGAGGACAGTCAGAGCTGCTACACAGAGAAACCCTAACTCAAAAACTAAGCTAGCTAGCTATCTAGCTATCTAAGCAAAATTAACAACAACGAAGAAATTACATATTTGTAGCAAAGCATTTTCAAAAGAGAAAACATAACAAAAAAGAAAACTGGTATGTTCACTATTTATGTTATTTAAGGTAACCTGAAAGACCAATGTGTAGCAACATGGGGTTATATAGAAAGGGGAGTCAGAAATGTGATTCTCTAATGATATAAACTAAAAAGAATACATCAAACTCCATAAGCACTCTTGACCAGTCACCCATTATCAAAGAACACACTTGGAAACACAGGCTACCAAGGTACTAACTTCAATTAAGAATAAACTCAGGGGCTGAAGAGATGGCTCAGTGGTTAAGAGCACTTGCTGTTCTTCTAGAACTCCCAGCACCCATGCTCACGAACACATGCAACTCCAATTGTAGGGGATCAGACACCTTTGAGCTCTGAGGGCACCTGTACTCATGTGTGTGCACAACATACACAATTAGAAATTTTAGAAATTAAAGTTTTAAATTAAAAAAAAAAAAGCATAACCTAAAGCACATGGGAAATCAACTTAGCCCAATAGCAATCAAGGAAAAACATCCTCAACTCTGGGGTGACAATGGACACACTAAGGCAGCCCTTGCTCTAGAGGACCAGGAGTCAGGACCCCAAATCTATGCTCTCTGATATTTACTTATTTGCATGTTGCTAGAGAGAGAACCCAGAGCCTCATGTGTACATTTTCACAGAATATTCCTACTGACCTCATGCAAGCTTTTATTAACATTGTACTTCCTTAATTACTGGGCTAGGAGAGAGACAAAATAAAACTTGACCCAAAAGACTTCACCATAAAAAATGTTATAATTACAGGATAAAGAGTATCTTTGTAAAGCAACTGATCACTGGGTCCACAAAGCAAACATTACATATAATGCTAAGAACTCAAAGACTAGAATTACCAACATTTGCCATCCTTCACAATAACAAGAACATCCAAACAACAGATTAACAATGTCAAATTCCATTCCGTAAGAAAACTTTCCAGTTTAACCTTCATTACATGGTAACGAAATTTACTGATACACAAAATTTAAACACACCTAGAACATGGGATGTACATGAAATATTTAGCAACTGTACAGGGCGGAGAGTTATGAATAATGTTCTGTAAAATAAAAAGCAGGTCTACTACTAAGGACAAAAATGGGAAGGCAAAATAGAAAAAGCGTGCTCAACACATGAAACATGGTTCCTAACTGGAATGTAACACTGGGAGTTGAGGCTGGAGAATATTACTCAGTAGCAGAGTGCTTGCCTAGAAGGTACAAAATCCTAGGTTCAATCCCCAATATGAACAAAAACAGGGAAAGAGGGAAGGAAGGAGGAAAGGGGAATACGGGAATACAAGCAGAACTATGCCTCTCACTACTTAAAAGTAACCTACAAGCCTCTAGAAGAAAAGGCTCAGGAATATAAAGAGTTTTTATTGTTGTTTTTTCCTAGGATTAAATAACAATAAATGCTTCTAAAATTTGAAACGTTATATGCGAGCAAATTAAAACACTGGGGCTGGGGAGATGGTTCAATCAGTAAGGTGCTTGATGTGGAACTATGAGGACATGAACTTAGACCCCAGCACTACTACATAAAGCAAGCCATGGGGACTGGAGAGCTGGCCCAGTGACTAAAAGCACTGGCTGCTCTACCAGAGGACCAGGATTCAATTCCTAGCCCTAGACAGTGCTCACAACCACATGTAACTCATGTTCTAGAGGATCCAACACCCTTTTTTGGCCTCAGTGGGCATAAGGCATGCATGTAAGTGGTATAGAGACAAAACACTCATACACATTAAAAAACAAAACAAAGAAAGCAGGATGTGGTGTAACCCCAGTGCTGAGGGAGTAGAAACTGGTGGATCCATAAGCTCATTCGCCAGTCAGCCAACCTAAATGTATGAGCTCCAAGTTCAAAGATAGAGCCTCAAGTTAAAAAAGAATGTAGATAGCTATATAGGATGGGATCCAAAGTCAACCAGTTTTCAACACTCGTGCACATTGACCATGCATGCAAACATACACAAACAAGTACATGTGTACACACACACACACACACACACACACACACACACACACACACACACTGCATTAAACAAAGTATCACGGTAATACAGCTTGTTTAGTTTTGGTGCTTTGAGATAAGGTCTTTCCTGACCTCTCCCCCACCCCAGAGGTAGTACTGTTATCCTCACAGTAATTTACATATGAACTCTCCTAAGAGGAATCTGGATGGAAAAGAATCCTTGCCAAGATGATAAGCACTGAAGAAATTTGGTTAAGGCTGGGCGTGGTGGCGCCCGCCTTTAATCCCAGCACTCGGGAGGCAGAGGAAGGCGGATCTCTGTGAGTTCGAGACCAGCCTGGTCTACAAGAGCTAGTTCCAGGACAGGCTCCAAAACCACAGAGAAACCCTGTCTTGAAAAACCAAGAAATTTGGTTAAACCAATGGTTTCTCATTTGGGAAGAATAATGTGAAGTCCAAACAGGTAAAAACAACAAATATATGTTAAGAAATTCTCCAGTTAGGAAAAAAAACTAAAGGGAATCTTGTTTTTAACTTTTTTAAAGCCTAAGTTAAATAACTACAGTTAGGGTGAGATAGGAGTCTTCTTCCTAAGTAAAACAGTGTTCTCTCTCTCTCTGAAACTCAAAGTGCAGGGTGTGCCCTGACTCTGCTTGGTGACAGGTGCAGCTTCAACAGGTGCCCAGAGCAGATGCCACTCAGAGGCTTTGTTCTGGATGTGACCCTGGCCAGCATGTTGGTGCCAAGTTAAGTCAGTTATCTCAGCAACTAAACTGATTTCATTGGTACTTAGATCAACTGTTCTCAAACTCAGACCTACTAACAACCACCTGGGGGCATGCTTTTTAAAAGTACAGTTTCAGCCTACTAACTACTAAACCCACGGGTCAGTCTTACCATTGAGATCTACACACCATATGAAACCTCGGCTAGCAAAGCACCACTTATGAAGCATGCTTACATACTAAAGCTGTGGGCTATCAACCTTTAGATCCAGCTTCTTCCAGGACAACAGGATGGAAAAACCAGTTAACTGGTTTCAGGAGGAAGTCATTAACCAAGTCCCTAAATTAGGACCTTCTAAAGGACAAATTACCTCGTTACTCTAATAAATAATGGCATATGGGAAAAAGAACAAGAACTGATTTTTAAGAGGTAAGACCCAGCAGCCAACACATCAAAAACATCGGCTTTTTCAGGTTCCATCACTGCACACTATGGGGGTAAGTGGTAGAGTCCTGCACTCACTGATGGTGTGTTCACAGAACTACAGTTCTGTCACTGGGGAGCAACATGGGTTATAGAAATTACTCCTAGATATCAGTGAGAGATTTCAGTCTCAACAACAGGGTATCACAATATACTTAGACAAAAGTAAGAGCATGCATTTTGTAAGACCAAATTTCCTCAATTTACAACATAATATATTTGCAAAAACTATAAGCTCAGTGATAGATCTACCTTTTTTTAACAGAAAAAACATACAATTAACCTTTTTCTTGAAAATCATATCACATTAAGAATCTAAAGACTAATAAATGCAAAGACATTGCCTGGTCTACAGAGCTAGTTCCAGGACAGGAACCAAAAGCTACGAAGAAACCCTGTCTCGAAAAATCCAAAAAAAAAAAAAAAAAAAAATGCAAAGACACATGGACATGAAGCATATGAAGCATATCTGAAGATAGTAACTATGATTAATGGAGAATTATATATAATAAAGATTTGTAAAACATAAAGGGCTTAAGGTGTTCTTTGAAAAACAAAATTTATTTCCAAACTGGCAATCATAGCAAACACTTAAAAGTGAGAGTGAAAATTTACATGTAGGTCTTTATTACAGGACACCATATATCCTATGTATATGTGTATTAATAGATGGATCTTCAAGAGGTACCCTGAACTCATCTTCTATCTACTATTGTATGATTCTGACCAAAGAAAATTGCCAACATTTTGGTTACACTATGGACCAGTGCACCAATGATGTTACATATATTTATCTTAACTTCAAAAACTAGTATCTTTTATTTTTATCCAAAGTGCACACAGCATGCTGGTGAGGTAACTAAAGCGCAAGCCAACAAAGCCCGATAACCTGAGTCATCCAGAGGGCCCACACCATGGAAGACAAAACTCTCAAAAGTTGTCCTCTGGCCTCTACACATTTGCTATGACACACAAATGCACAATGAACAAACAGAACTTTAAGTATACTTATAATTTCAAGTCATAAACTAAATAGAGATAGCTTTAATCCAAACACCTCCCTTCTAAGTTCAATAAAGGCTGGCCTTAAAACTGTATCTACTGATAACAACTTTTCCCTAATATCAAAACTCAGGATATGGCCTCCCCAGTTTTCAAAGTCACCAGAACTGAAGAAAAACACAAATTTTTAGCAGAGCTAGCATCAAACTCAACACAATCACTAGTCTATAAACAATAACTACCACAATTTGCCAGGGAAACTTATACAAATTTTTTAAAACTCAAATTTTCAATACAAGTATCATGTTTTTTCTTAAAAAGCAGTCTTTAGTTAGAATAAACAGGAATTAAAGGGACAGCTAAATCAACTAAAAACCTAAATATAAAGACTCAACAAAATTAAAGTTATTATAAACTTTTTCCTAAGAAGGATGAACCATGCAAATAAATGAGTCTGAGACTCAATTTTTTTTGGCATTATTTGTTTACTTTGTGTCTGTGGGTGTGGGCATGCCACAGCACACATGTGGAGGTGAGAGGACACTTGTAGAAACTGGTTCTCTCCTTCCACCATGTGGGTCCCAGGTACGGAACCCAGGGTTGGTGGCAAATATCTCTACCCACATCTCATTAGGCTTCAAACTTAATCTTTTGCCATGGGGATAAGGCACAGCTCAGGCAGAATACTTGCCCTGAAGGAGGCCCCGAGTTCCATTCCCAATACTACCAAAAGCAAAGATAAAACACCATTTTTTCTTTTCTTTTTCCTTTTTTGTATTTGGCCTCTATCACACTGACATCTGAGCTGTAGTTCAAATAGTAGAAAAACCCACTTTTTTCCTATTATCTTTCCCCATTTGAAACGAAGGCCACTGCTTATCTTCCAGGCTCAAATTTTCTTCTAAAATTAAAACTGCAATGTGTCTCTGCTCTTCTTTTCCCAACAGTGAACATGCAATACTCTTAATATTCCCCTGCAAGAACTACTGTTTAACTAGGATAGTTACTAATATAACTTTGTACAACCATTTATGAAGATATGGAAATAGCAGCGCCACAAAATAAATAAATAAAAAGCCATAAATCTAGGCCAGGAGAAGTGGCACACACCTGTGGCTGTAGTACATGAGAAGCAGAGGCAGGGAAACCTTGAGCTCAAGGCCAGCCTGAGCTACAGAGTGAAGCTCTGCCCCAGCTGTTTTAAGTTAAATATATAGAAACTACATGAGTGTGATACAGAAATAGTCCACGTTTTACCTATTCTTCTTCCTAATCTCATGTCTTCAAGTTTACAATTCCCAAACTGTGCTCCAAGAAACCTAGTAAGTCTACCTCAAAAATGACATTTCACACCATACAGCATTATGGTGGTACTTGGAGTAAGGACAAAGGAAAGACAGTGATCCCGAAGGTGTTAGAGAGTCACACCCCGAAACACAACCTCTGAGTCCTAGATAAAATAGCAGTAGCCAACTTTACATTTATGATTCAAAATCATTTGACCTTTTCTAAGAGGCACATACTATGTTTCAGGAAGACTGGCTCTTACAGCGCACAAATACAAGTTTCTGCCTTGACCATGAGTATCAAAGAACATTGGGATGGAAGTGGAGGCAGAGAGAGGGAATCCACCAGCTCTCACCCTACCAGGCCACATGTCCCCTCCCAATTCTTACAAACTCATTTTATCATTAATCTCTAGTAAGCTTGGGAAAGGCACAATAAATAGCCTTCACAAAGAAAAAACTGTTCCAAAAATACTTTACCTAAATTTATACATTAGGTATCTGCATGTTGATGAACTAAAATGTCTTTCCTTGTCCCCCTTCCAATTTTGTTTAGTTTGAGAATACAGAAGAGCTTACAGGAGTGCCAGGTTTTCCTAAGACATAAAAGTGGATCTCACATAAAGTTCACCATGAAAACACCTATCCCTCAAGAGCTGCTCTTATAAAATGGTACTTCTAATCAGAAAAAAGGTATTTCTAGTTCACAGCTGAGGCCTAAGATTTAAATAATAAAGGCATATGTGTATGTTAGGAGGGCTAAGGATGTAGCTCAGTGCTAGACAGAGTTCTTGACTTGTGCTGTGCTGGAGGCAGTGTGGGGGAGGGGTATTATGAAATCCCCTAGCTAGTAACCTGGGTCAACGTCTATCTAGGAAAGTAAATTGACTTCCAGTTTGAGCAAATGCATGCGGCTGAAAAACATGGATTCTGCGAACTGACACCAACCTGAATGTGATCAGGCTTTCAACTTCCTTCATCCACTTTCTACTTCCAGCAAGTCCACAAACCTTTCAGAAATGGCACACACTGTCACAAAACAGCAAACTCAGGTTTGTTCAAAACAAAGGACACAGCTTATAAAATTAAAGTTATAATTCTCACTTAGTACCTTACTAAGGATTTAGTTATTCTCCCTGTCCCCATTATTATTTTATTTACTCTTAACTAGGAGTAATCTGGGTTTTTTTTTCAGCTGTTAAGCAATTTGTACTCAATGTGCTACTTTACTCACTTACTGAATAATACTGAATTCTGTCCCATCACCTCAAGTGATTCATAAAATGCTTCCTCACTGACCTACATCTGACAATCCCTAAATGTGTTTATGTCACTTAACTGATAAAAGTTAACTGCTGTAAAACAGCTACTCATGTAACTAAAGGTCTTCTACCCAGAATTGACAATGTGACTCCAGAGTGGCTACTGTAAGCGCGGGTCTAGCCAAGCTCTCAACTGTCCCCAAATGCATGCACACTAAACAAGCAGTACTGCAAGGTTCAATACAAAAACAAAACAAAAAAAAAAAAAAACAAAAAAACAACCACCGAAATTTGGAGTTTTATACAATAAAATTTCAATGTCTAAGATAGTTCACTTCCTTTCCAAGTTTTATAAAAAACACATCAAGGTAACCTACAGCTGTACTATAATTATAGTTACATTCCTGGTATCTATAAGTGAAAAGATTCTCAAATTAAATGTTTACTTAAACCTTATAGCAAAACTACAAAATCTTTTTTTTTTCTTAGACAGGGTTTCTTTGTGTAGCCCCATCTGTCCTGGAACTCACTCTATAGACCAAGTTGACCTCAAACAGAGTAATAGCCTCCCAGTTACTGAAACTAAAGGCATGTACCACCACACCTAGCTAGAACTTCAAATTCTTAATCCAAGTAAGAATAGCAAATTGTTCCTAAATCTTAGTACCATAATACGGCAAAAAATAAAATTCATCAGGTAAATAAATATCATACTGTTTATAGATATACTCAGGCATAGAATTAGCCAAACTTCCAATTATTCATTAATCTATTCAACCCATTTGTAAATGACAAACTGAAACCATAATAGCATAAATTTTACCAAGCGCATACAACAAATACAACTTTTTGATATTTGAGTTTCTCCATAAACAAAATGTGGAAATAATACCTTATCCTTTTTCACTTATATATAGACAATCTAACAAGTATTCGTGGAACACAGAGATAAATAAGCCAAGAAGGTGCTAACTGAAAAAAAAGGGTTACAAGCATAAGAATTTATTAAAATATAATTTTAAATATAATGTTAATACTTCTATACACTGTCAGAAGGCACTTAACATTCTTAAAAAAACTAAATTCTAGTGTTAAATAATCAACTGCATATTCAATTTTAGACTGAGAAATTTTGGGTAGATAATCTACAGTTGAATGAATGTGTATTTAATAGATTCAACCTAACTTTTGGCAGACTACAATGTCTCTGTACTTAATGACTATATTTGTACCAAAAAGAACATAGAGGTGTTAGAACGTGTATATGATTAACATAGTCTGCTCTTATTTGTCTGTAAGAGTGTGTGGCTGTATCAAATGATACTAGTCTAATAGTTGCCCATTCCAGTAACTGTACAACTAACTATAGGAGGACATAGGCAAGTATGAAACTTGTAAAGAGAGCTAACAATAGCATTGACAGTCTCACAATATGTCCAAAAAAAAAAGCAGCTCGAATTAAGTATTACGTAGACTATCACTCTGATGTACTAAATTCTTATTTCTCATTCTATTACTAAATCAACAGTTTGGGAAGCATTTTTATCTACCCTTTTATTTAAAAGGTATTTTGACACACATAGTAACACACACATACACCTGGTATTTCCTAGAGTTCCTATGGAACTCAGTGACTGCCAAGTTCTACGAACTCTTCAGTGTCAAGCCTGAAGTCAATCTCTCCAACTTGTGATTAGAGAAAACATTGCAAAGCCAAAAACAAAAGAAACCCACCAAAAATACAAGGTATTGCTTTCCTTATCAGGAAGGATGGCATTAAATCTGATATGGCAGGTTAACTTATCAAGTCACTTCATTAGCATATCTGGCCGAGAAGGCACTCTTAAGGTTAACTAGTAAAATTCCTGTTAGAGTCTGGCATTCGGTCTGCCAATTAGATTTTTTTTTTTTTTGTTTAAGAGAAAGGTGTATAACACAACCCAGTACACACATCCTCTCAATGTACAGTACACCACTAGGGAAAATTCTATCAAGGTTGGTAGTACCCAGTTTTTGATCATCCTATTTCTTTTCAAGCCATGCAAATCTTCACATGGTTTTATTTTCCAAAACAAACAAACGCTTTAACTTTTTCTCAGTATCCTAGCTACAGCCCTACAAAAGCAAACCTGGAGAGTGACATATGGAGGCAAACAAGTCTAGCGGAGGACACAGATCAAAGCAGCTTCTAATAGGAGCATAAAGCCCAAGTTGACCTAAGAACAATGTAAATACTTAAAACACCCTGGAAAGTATCCAGTCAAAAAGACTAGCTCTAAGGACAATTACTGCATGGCATAATCCCAGGATAGAAAAGACAACAAGAAGCAACCTACTTATAATTAAACTTTACAAAAGAAAACAGTCCAGGTATTTTATTAATTATGCTGACTGTTAGTATGAAAGCAAATTTTACAGAAAAATACACATCTCACCAGCCATATATACCATTCAGAATCGAACACAGAAATGTAATCTATAAGCTTAAAAAATACTAGGCATAACTTTAGAATACACAATTTAAATATACAAAATGCTACAAATGTTTTAAACTGATTAGTACAAAAGCCTAGCATGTATTAGCATGATTATCTCAGGTCCTCTATCAGAATCAGAAATCATCAAGTGACTATCACTCTAAGTATTAAATTCTTGTTTCTCGCTCTATTACTACATCAACAGCTTGAAATGCTTTTGATCTGCCCTTCTATTTAAAAGGTACTCTGACACACATATTAACACACACAGCCACCCACGCCTGGTATTTTCTAGAGTTCCTATGGAACTTAGTGACTGTCAAGTTCTGTGAACTCTTCAGCAGCGGCAAGTCTGAAGCCAATCTAAGGCAGCCAATAGGAAGTACACCTGTGCAATTACCCTATTTCCTATTTCAGAACCCTGCGCCCTGTACAAAGTAACTAGTGCATCTGAAGCAACACAAAACTCAAATTATACAGAAGCTACATTACAAAAATAAAATAAAGGCATATTATAATATCACCATTACCAATATTTATTAGAAAGAACTATTAAGATCATTATTTTAATTTTAAATAACTAAGAACACTGGGTAATCAAACAAAAATAAAGGCTGATTTCAAAACAAAGTACAATATGAACGGATCTATAGAGGAAAATCTACGAGGAAAAAAATTAAAAGTCACAAAGTACATTATCTAGACTAGTCGTACACCAACTAAGTAAGAAATTTACTTTTTTTTTTGAGCAAACAGTCAAAATATAAGGAAAAATTCCAACCACAGTACCTGGTTTCACGCCATCCCCATTTTCCTAAAGACTGAATATTTCCAAGTTTCTCAGAAATCCAATAACAAGAGCCCCAAATGAAATCCTTACCAACCAAGGTATCTCTATTATATTATTTATGTAAAAATATTCCATTGAAAACTTACTGAGTAACAGTTCCAATAAATTCCCTTAAAAAAATCCCGAAAGTCAAACTGTAGAGGATTAAGGAGTTTACGATGAAAGGAAGAAGAAGAAGAAGAAGAAGAAGAAGAAGAAGAAGAAGAAGAAGAAGAAGAAGAAGAAGAAGAAGAAGAAGAAGAAGAAGACGACGACAATGACAATCTTCCCACAGGTTACAAAGTTTCCTTAAGTAAGTCTTTTACTAAGCATCATCTTTTCTGATCCTCAGTGGCTATCAAGCAGTCAATAACAATGTCACAAAAGAATGTTTACAAGATAGGACATGGGGTGTCACCTGTAATGACTTTGTATGAAAAATGTAAATGGCCGTATTTTAATGTGAGGAAAACTTCAGCCTCCTAGCATCTCACTTTATTGACAGTAAATGGTTCCCAGGCTGAAATAAACAAGGGACTGGAAATTGTTTACAGGGTAAATTTCGTTGCTGTATAATCTCCCCTAAGTCCCTCGTTTCCAAACACTGAGGAAAAGTCACCACTACTCACCGCAAGTAATACTGTTTTAAAGCAAAGGCAGCGTTAGAACAACTTCTGGGAAAGTTGAACTCTTCAACAATTTCTCCCCACTGATTCTTCTCGGAAACCTGTTAAAAACACAGGCACACTTGTCTGAAAGTGCCCAATCCAAGAAAAACCTACCCTAACTTGGGAGCTAAATGCCCATTCTGCAGCGATCTGGAGACACCTAAGGCACCAGTGGGTGTCTGGGGTCTAGCCACAAGAGCTACTAAGCCAGGGCCGCCTGAATCACTGTGTTTTCACCAGAGAGCCCTGTATTTAGCAGCACTTGTTTTGTTTTGGGGGTGGGGGGGTTGGTGGGTTTGTTTTGTTTTTGAAGCCCGGACAATAACCAATAGCAAGTCCCTCTGTCGCCCCCTTTTAAATCTCAACGCGGTCCGTTTACACTAAAGAAAGAAAAAAAGTTCAAAAGGATCAATACTGCTCCGGACAGCGACGTCCGCGAGCTCTGGGGGGGCCGGGGCCGGGGCCGACTCCGATCCCTCTCCCAGATCTATCCATCTCCATAGGCCCTTCTTTGAGGCCTACAGCTTCTGCCTAGCCTTGAAGCCTAAGATGGCTATTTGCAGACAGGTCCTGCTTTCTTTTGTTAGCTGCAGAAAGCCAGGGCGAGCGGGCCGAGGCTGTGCCCCCGGCCGCCGGGATCATTTCGCAGCCGATTATCGATGTTAAACCTGCCCGCGCTAATTTTGAGTTGCACGAAAACTGCTCAGAGTCTGTGTGTCTCTGTGTCTCCGCCTGTGCTAGAGCGGCAGCAGCGGCGGCGGCGGCGCTGACTCGCGGGCGGGCGGGCGGGCGAGCGGCGCGGGGCGGGCGCGGGGCTCGGCGGGCGGGCACCCCTGCTCGCCCGCGCTCCCCGCCGCGCCGCTCAGACCCCGCGGGGCCGGCCGGACACCGGGCAGGACGCTCCCCGCCGCCGGGCCGCCCGCCCGCCCAGCCCCGCGCCCCGCCGCGCGCACGCGAGCCACCAGGCCGAAAACAGCCCCGCCGCCGGCCGCCTCCGTGCCACCGCCGGCTGCGAGCGCCGAGAACGCCTTGTGCCCCGCCGGCCGGCCACCCCCCTCCCCCCGGGCCCGGGCGCCCGCTCCCGGGCCGGAGCAGACTTTTTTCGGAGCAGGCCAGCGAGAGGGAAATACAAATTAAAACTTCCACTCACCTTCGCGAATCCGCCTAAAGTAGTGACTCTGGTGTAGAGCCCGTGAAGATCCAGCTCCTTCCCACCCACCGCAGGGATCTTCTTAAACGGCGACCTGCGGGCGACAGAAAGCCCCGCACTTGTCACCGGGACCCCGCGCCCGCCGCGGGCCCCGTTCGCCCCGGCTCGCCCCGGCGCTGCCCCCCCGGTCCTGCTCTCACCCTCTGCTGTGGTGGAACTGCCGCAGCTCGTCCAGGAAAGCCAGTCCCTTCCTCCGCTCGTCCGGAGGCGCCTTCCCCGTCGAGTTTGCCATTATTTTGCCAAAGGAGGTCTCCCGAAAACCCAGATCGCGGTTCAAACGCGGCCCCCGCTCCCGCGCTCCCTACCAGCGCCCGGAGCCCATTCCTCGGCCGGCGGTGGCGGGGCTCAGTCATGGGCCGGCGGTGGCGGCGGCGGCGGCGGCGGCGGCGGCGGCGCAGGGAGGGAGGAGGGAGGGGGAGGAGGCGAGGAGGAGGGGAAGGAGGGAGCGGGAGGCCAGGGGGAGCGCAGGGCCGGAGGGAGGGGAATTTCTAAAAAAGTTTAAAGAAACGGGAGCGAAACTAGAGGGGCAGGCGACGGGCGGCCGGGCGCGGAGCCGCGGGGCGAACGCGGCCCCCACCCTGCCTCGCCGCCTCCCGCGGGCCCGGCTCTGGCCGCCTCTCAGCGCCGCGGGCCTCGGCGGCTCGGCCCGGGGACGCGATTCAACATGGTGCTGCGGCCGGGGGCGCACGAGCCGGCCGGGGGCCGGGCGAGCCGAGGCGAGGGGCCCGGGCGGCCGCAGGCCTGGGAGTTTCGGCGGCGGCGGCGGCGGCGCGGCGGGGCCGGGGCAGGCGGGGCCGCGTGGGGAGGGGGAGGTCTGTGTGGTGGCTTGTGGAGAGCGGGGTGACAGCGTGGATCCGGGCCGCGGCTCCGCGGGGCCCTCGCACACATTCACGCGCGGCGGCGGTGGCGGCCGTGCCGGTGGCGCCGGTGGCGGCGGCCCGGGAGTCCCCGGGCACAGGCTCCGGCGGCAGCCGAGCCGCTGCGCGCCGCCCGCCGGCCTGCCTGCCTGCCCGCCAGCCTCGCTCTCAGCCGCCGCCACGGCCGGGCCGCCAGCGCCCGCACAGCGCCCCCCGAGGGCCGGCAGCGGCACTGCGTCTGGCTCCACACGGTCGCGGCTGCTCCTCGCGGGGAACAATAGACTCCGGCTCGCCCGGCTTAGGGTTCATCTGCAATGTGCAGCACATTTCACACGCACACAAAGCGGGCGGAAAGGGGGGCGGCGCGGGGAAACGGCCACTACCGGTTGTTCCGGGGTTAGGGGTGGAGGTGATGTTCGCGGCCTCCGGGTGCCCGCCGGGCCTCCCGCCGCACCGACGGGCCCCGCGGCTCGGCCGGCGCAGCCCTCGCCGCCCCGGGGAAAGTCCTCTCGCAGCCTCTGCCAATGTTTAGGGCGGGAGGAATCGGCCCCTCGGCTTTATGCGACAGTGCTGGGGCCCGAGGAGCACATTCCCCACGGTGTGGCCATCAAGTCACTTTGACAAACTGTAGAGCACACACACACACCCAGGGTGAACTGTCTGCCCTACTTCTGTGCGGACCCGGAGCAAAGGCTCTTAATTCGTCTCGCCTTCGGTCGGTTTCGGGCACCGAACCGGAGTTATGCAAACAGTCACCGCGCCGGTTAAGAAACCACCTCTGGAACTTTGAGGATAACGTTTATATTTTTGCACTGATGAGCTGAAAATAGAAGGCACAAGGTTTCCATTTTCCGTAGTGATCCTGAAATGTGTAAATAGGGAGCTCAAAATTTTATCTCAACCCATACCCCCCCCCAAATTTGCATTTACGAGGACGTTGAAGCCCTCCCCTCGTCCACAAACGTTGAGCCCCGTGTTTCCCCGGCGGGTTAGCATTCCCATTTTAGAGACCGCCACCACCCGCAAAGTCACCAGCCCAAGGTCACACGACCGAGTCCGGCTGGGTTGACTTCGGGGTCGTCTTTCCAACGGCGCGCGGATTGGGTGGCGACCAAAATAAAATTATGTAACGCAGCGGAGCACGCTTCCGGTACTCGGTCGAGGAAACGGATTTATTTCCCAAGTAAAGTTTACGTCTTAAACGGGGTCGGAATAAGGTGTGGCTAGGAAATTCCTGACACCCGAGGACCAGTGAGTGCCTTGCAAGCCTGTGAGGGGCGGAGACCCTGCCCGTGGAGGAGGAGGAGAAGAAGCCGGCCGGGCCGGAGGCGAGGCGCGAGTGGGCAGGCGGGGCGGACGGGCGAGCCCGCGGCCCCTTTCCCTCGCCGTCTCAAGGGCAGCGGCGAGCGGGCGGCCGGGCTGTGCGGCTTCCCTGCGCGCGGCACTTGCGCACGGCCCCTTGCGTAACCGTCAGCGCCGGGGATTCCCTAGAGGGGGGTCACTCGCTGCAACCATTACACACCAGCCTGCTCCGCCGCACCTCACAAAATGGCGGCGCCCATGGAGCCGGCGGCGGCCGCTCCCCGGCCCCATTTTGTGCGAGGCGAGAGATCTGTCAACGTGGAATACCTCCGCCGAGGATGCAGCTGACTGCAAAGCCTGCGGGAGGGAGCCGAGCCCGCGGGGACCACGTTACACGAGAGGTCGACGGCGCACCCCACCCCCACCCCCGGCGCCGCGCGCGTCCTCTCCGTCTTCTCGAAGGGAAGCCTCCGAGGCCGCGGGGGTGATGGCGACCGAAGGCAGAGGCGGCCCGCGGCCGGCTGCTCCGGGGACTCGCGGCGGGGTGACGGCGGGCCGGGTGATCCGCAGGGATCGAGGTGTCGTCAGGCGTGCCGGGGAGCGCGGAGGCCCGGGCTCCGGGAGCGCCGAGTCGCGACGCCGGCAGCGGCGGCCCAGGCGACCCGGGGGCCCACGGGGTGACGGTGGGGACGGAGGCTGCAGCCTGGCATCTAAGTCGTCGGAGCGGCGACCTGGGACTGTATGTTAATGGCTCTAGGTGGACATCGGAACGTCGTTCTGTCCCACTCTGCGGTGGGCAGGCCTGCTTGGCTTTAATTGCCAAGTCCAGGGGCAGAGTGGAGGGATGACATGTTTGCACTTTAGAAGGGAAGGTTGTCACTTCGAAGCCAGCGAGTGCTATTAGTGTGTACGTCCATCTCACGTACCGTGGAGCAGTTTTGCTTTTCAGAGCAAGTATCAAAGGCTAAGGTCTTGGAGGGAATCTAACCTTTTAAAGCTTTTTTTTTTCCAGGAATTTTAGATCACTGAAAAGGTATAGTCTTTAAAATGAAGTCCTAAGTGTACTGATGGATAGAATTTCAATTCTTTAACACTTTGGCTATAGTCTGATTAAAGCGAAAACAGACATAAAAGTTGATGTTATCAGGTCACTCAACAGTTCAGTTTTCTTGGGTTTAAAGAAGACAGTGTAACTTATTTGCTTGAAAAGGAAGGACTTAAGAGATCTATCTGAGGAGACAAATATACTTTCCACGTCTTGAGTTTGTGTCATCTTCCAGTTGTGCCGGTCACTGTGCTTGCGTGTTTCTGCTGTGTGTCTGGTTGTTCTGGGTGCTTCCTTCATCATATTTCCTTCTGCGGCTGCTGTGCACTGTGGTTCCACACCCCGTCCTCGCCCTGTCGTTGCTGCTGTCCTGTGCTACACCAAGATAGCTCCTGGTCCTGTCTGTTCCTCCTGATGGCCTTTATATTTAATAAGTTTAGTTCCTGCTAATCAGTCTGTATCTCTTGCGAGGGTGCCATATCTTAGCACCCACTCAGGCAACCCGGGAATATTCTGCTTTTGTACTAAAGTAACCCCAGTGAATAGTATCATGTTTCTCATTAGCATAATACATTTCCAATAGTGGGCAGCATAGAGCAGGTGGAGCCTAGAGGAGATGTGGTAGAGGCGTGCTGACAGTTTGACAATAGCTATTCTCTAACTAATTTGATGTAAAGTACAATATAGCTCCGAGTTTCCAAGCATTAATGAAAAGCATTCCTTTACAATTACAGCAAGAGTGAACATTGTCCAAACCTTTATATAGTTTGCTGTTCTGGTGAGGAATGTGACAAAGACTTTATCCTGGAAAAAAAGACAAAGTTGTTTTTAATAGTGACTGCAGATTTTGGGCAGAAAGTCCTGTCATGGTGAATCTTTGTCTCATACCATCCATTTGCTCCATCAAGAATTATAGTTAAAAGCTCCCCTTTGGTGATACTTCACAAAACCATACCCAATTTCAAATCAAGCATGACAGGTATGTGACTTCAAGGGGTGAAATAATTTAAGTGAGGAGTTGGCATGTCAACTCAGTTCTGGATTTTAGGTTTCTCTAAGGTCTACGGGAATACCAGTTTGGTTGGCTGAACAAAGGCTTTTGCAGTCCAGGTGGTATCTCTTTGAAGATGATGACGTTAAGAAAGTACTGTTAGTGAGATGTGAGAATGCTTTGAGGGCTTGCTGCTCTTGCTGGAGTAGCCTGCAGTTTTCCATGTGTGCCAACTTGTCTCCTTTGAAAATTTGACTACAACTTCACATAATAGATGTGTCCTTCCCCTTCTGATGGCGAGACTTGGCAGAACTAATACCAGTGAGGTAAGAAAAGGATTTCTTCCTCCGAGTAGGAGAGTTTTAATGTAGACAGGTGATACTCTTGACTCCTCAGTTGATGGGCTTCCAGGTGATTTGACCCAGAAGGATCTGGTAAGCTTTGAGAGCTTTTTACTCCTTTCACTAGGTATTAGAAGTTAGTGTATATACAAAAACAGTGTGGTTTTATTTCAAAGTAAATGATCATTTTCAATTTGAAAACTTTAAAAGATTTAATTAGAATGTTAAATTATAGGCAGTTATTATAATAATACACCCTGGAGGTAGCATTGCCCTGTGCTTTGATAGAGAGCATTGGCCTCGGATGTTTAGGTCAACTTCTCTAATCTTGAATTTTTTCAAATAGTTATGGGTTTGATGTGATACATTTATCATCCTTAATTATTTCCTTTTGGATCACTGAAACTAACTTATACAGCTTAACATTTCAACGGTCTGTTTATGTAATAGCATCTACCTTTGGGACGGTATAAATACTAGGCCATGTAGCTATTTATTTTTGTCAGTGTAGATTGCAGGCTCACTAAGTAAATAGCTATTGAATGCCTGACTTGGTCAAGAGGTGGAGAGAGAAGGACTTGACCCTCCAGGAGATCGTGTTCAGGCACTTGGTGTTCTAAACTGCTAGCTTTAGAGGGCTATGATGAAATATTTAGACCATAGGGTTCTTAATTTTTAATACTTCAGTAGAATCTTTAACATGGAGCTGCATTCTAAATTTGTTTTCGGGCAGGCCTGTGCCTCTTAACTGTAATCTCAGCCTAGGACACTGACACAGGGTTTTGAGTGCCAAGATAGTCAGAGCTACAAGTCTGTCACAGACAAGACAAACCAGAATTCTATTTAGGGACAATTAAATATGATTCTGTATGAAATAGCATCATGACATCATATCAGCATTGGGATCACAGTTGGGGCTAGTAATTACTCAAAATGCTATGGTGTTCATAAGTGCTTAAGTCTTAGTCTTTGAAAACAGATCTGTAAGACTCTAATGATTAACTTTATTTAAAAGGACCGACCGGGGACTGCTCAGTAAGTGTTTTACACACACACACCCTACTGAGCATTGTTTCAGTGAATTTTTGTTTTCTGTTTCAATTTTTTGGTACATTGATTCCTCTCTATATTGCACTTTGCTGTTAATTTTAAAAATTAAATCCAAAGACATATTAATTTTGTATTTAATTCAGACTTAATTCTTGACTAGCCGTAAAGCTTAAGGAGTAGGAAGTCATGTTGGCACAACAATAAAACAAGGATTAAGCTGAAATGCAAAACTGTGTAATAGGTTCCATAAAGCTCTGTAGTTTTTCTGTTACTGCATGAGTCAGAATGGTGCTGACTTTGTAATAATTGAATCTATTTAACTCTTCTGTTTCTCTGAGACTTGACCCGTTCATCTATAGCATCAAAATGGACACTCAGTGAAGTCCACTGTAAACAAAAGTGTAGATCTCAGAGTACTGTAAGATACTTTTAAGTCAAGCTCCTCTTACCAATACTGATGGCAGTAACAACTAGCATCATGATTGTCAGTGTGTTTGTTGGTCCTGTTTCTAACATCTGTTTCTTGAACCACATTTAAAGACATTTCTTACTTAGGGTGCTGGGGTTATTTTTTTTTTAAGTCTTTTATTTTCTAAGCTTTGTTCCTGGGTGGTTTTTTTTTTAAAAAAAAAAAAACAAAACTATTTTTTATTTCATGTGCCTTGGTGTTTTGCCTGCATGTATGTCTGTCTGTGTGAGGGAGGGTATCAGAAGCCCTGGAACTGGAGTTGCACAGGTATGAGCCATCTATCTCTCCAGCCCCAGGGTACTGGGGTCATTAAAAGGTCCAATGATGACTCTCTTTCTGTGGGAAATACAAAGCAATGTCCCTTTCTTTGGAGTATTTGGGACTTTACTGTCTTCCCACTGAACTCTGCCGTTAACACCGCCATTTGTTTATCTTGGTTGTTTTTCTGCTCCATTGAGTTGGGTTACCAAAATTAGTAGTGAGGCCATGACTACACTACCGGTCATTGCGCATGGGCTCCTTCCTTCCCCATCTGTGTTGTGTGTGGATTTCTAAAGACTTGAGATAGCAGTGTCTTCCCGGCTAGCTAAGAGGTTCATCTTGTGATATGGGCGTAAGTTGGGGGTGTCCATGAGCCCTGTGAAACAAGACATTGTCATTTGCATTTTCCTAGGGAGAAGGGATCCATGGGCATTTTAGAGAACACTACACTATGCAGAGTTCACTACTTGCTAAAGACACGGACACGGATGGGAAGCTTAGATCACCTCAAATGCCCCTTTCTGTTTTAAGTGGTGTTGGTTGGCCTCCTGCAATAAAATGTTTTGAAGCTTTAGCTAAAGATAACCACTTAGTTTACAGCATTGAAATAGTTACAACTAGCAGAAGTGAGTTTGTAGAAAAGTACGTACAATAGACTATTGAAGGTTAATTTTAAAGGCACCTAGCCATTATTTTGGTTTTCCCTCTGGAAAATGTGTGTATATAGGATGGCACCAATTAAAAGTTCATTACACATATCATTGTTTGACTAACTGGGAATGTGTAAAGAAATAATGAATGCATATTCATATTCAATATTGTGTTCGTAGATAATGTTCGGTGACATTCAACAAAATGCTTCTAATGGTGTGGCCAGGTCACATTGCTTTTATTGTTTGTGCAACTGCTGTTTACTGTTGTATCTGAGGATTGTGTTGGCATTAGCCGAGATTTGCTTTTGTAGAGTTTATTCACTTTTATCCTAATCAAGTTTTTGTACTTTGTGGCCCGATGTAAAGCCTTTTTTGGCAAGGTCTCACGCTATATAGCTTTATCTCCCATCCTCTCAATTGCTGCATTGCAGAGGTGCATCAGCACAGCTGGCCATAATTGACACTGTGGCTATAGTGATAGTAATTCAAAAAAGATGCCCCCCACCCCACATTTTATCTCTGGTGTGGGTGTGGTACATGTTTACAAGGCTTTGTGATGTATCTACTTTGGTATTTTTGTTTTCCATGGTACTGGAGTGTGAACTACTCAGAACTTCATAGCTGGTAGTGAAGCACTCTGCTGGTCTATACACGCCCGAACAGTTTTTTGGGATTTTTTGTTTGTTTGTTTGTTTGTTTGTTTAGGTTTAGATTGATTTTTGAGACAGTCTTTCTCTATAGTCAAAGCTGACATGAAAGTTTTGATCTTTTGCTTCATCTACCCAGGTGCTAGGCTTACAGGTATGCACCACCATGCCTTTTAAAAAACATTCAAATTCAAATGTGAGTGAATTTGATGTGCCCTTTGGTAGTATTTAGAATAAATAATTTTTGATGCCTAAAATCAACAACTCCATGCATTTATTTGTAGAGGAATAGTTAGCATCTACCATATCTTATATAGAACATTAAGATTTTCTTCTTTGATGCCTGGCACGCCTTTAATCCCAACACTCCTGAGGCAGAGGCAGGTCAGGTGGATCTCTGTGAGTTCAAGGACAGCCAGGGCTACGTAGAGAAACCCTATCTCTAAAAGCCAGGAAAAAAAATTCCTCTTTGTTCCACTCCTGCTGAGGAAGGAGAGGGTGTAGTTGGCAGGAAATGTGCACTGTCTTCCCATTGTGTTACTTAAGCTTACACATTTGACTTGACTTACACTTTGAGCTTATTCATAAAAATGTAAACATTCTACTCTATGCCTCATGGCTTCCAATCCCAATGCTTTTTCTACTGAATGTTCCTTCTGTCTAGCTAATAACATCCAGTTCCTATAATCAGATTAGCTGCTAAGTAAATATGCACTAATGATGTATTTATCTAAAGCATTTCTAAGTTAAAGGAAAAGATAGAAAGGTTTAAGCAGAATCATTGATCCATGAAAGTGACAGAAAATAAAATCAAAATGGAATTATGGGAGAGTAGACTAAAAGATTTTTAAGGAATTATTGAATAATTTAAAATTTATTAGCTGTACAATATTGGGCTTCCTCAATAATACTTTATCTTAGACTCTGCCTAGACACTGTTTATTAAGGCTTCCTCTTCCAGTGTGCCAGGAAAACCATTTGAATCCAGACTACAAACTATGTGACATCTTTATGCTCTTACTCCCACGACTGAATAGGTTCATGTTTTTAGCCTTACTATAGTACCATGTACAATTATAACTTCTGAGTCCCCTGTCAAAAGACAGCAGTCCATAGACTTTAAAGTCTTAGCTTTACTCCAGTGCAAGTTGGCAAAAAAAAAAAAATTGTTTACTTTATTGTTTGTGATAATTAGGGGCCTCAGCCCTTGCCAGTGAGAGCATGCCTGTTTCCTTGTCTGGCTGCGTTGAAGTCTATAGGATTGTAGTACAGTGACCATCCATATATTAGGATCTGGCAGATCCAGAGAAAAAAACCTTACTAACCTTTTTGTTGCCTTGCTTATGTTTTTTCTAACCTTGCCATGATAGTGTATACCCTTACATGATGAGAAGGTTATTTTCCCCAATCCATGGTGCTTCCCAACCCTCCCTCCCCGCAAGGAGGACCTAAGGGCCAAATGTGTATGGCTATAGTGAGCATGGGCTCAGCAAATGAGATGGGTAACTTTGTAAGTTATACTGCTTTTTCTTAAAAGGCTGGAATGGTTTCTCACAGGAGATCAAAGTGCCAGGCTAGCAGAGGCAGCTCAGCTCACATAAGCACAGGACAAGAATTCAGAAACATCAAATGCTAAGTGTAAGGCAGATCCTTTTGTGTTTTCCAGTAAACACTATCTTGAAGCCAGTGCCATACTCTGAGTATAAAACGGTTTAGTTGCAGCTATCCAAGCATGACACCATTCAGGAAAGGTGCTGGTACGGTAAAGGAGTGTGCATTGTTTTGTGGTAATCGATAGCAAGTCCCACAACTAGAAGAGGAGTATTATTTTAACTTAAGATTCTGTAGCCAATACCATAAGCAGCATCTAGGTATAGGTCCTTCATTTTTAATAAAGTCATTTTTACTTAGACTTAGTAATGCTTAATAACAAGCCCAGAATGTTCAGGAAGGCAAAGGGAGTGTAGACTGAAAGTTTGTGTGTCTGTCCATCCCCAACACCCCAAATTCATAAGCTGATAACCTAGAGGTGATGGTAGTAGGCATGTGGGGATGTCCTCGGAAAACTGGGTTACATGAGCAGACCTCTTGTGAAATTGTGCTCTTCTCCAAGAACCCCTGCAATGATTCCCCCCTTCCTCATAGTTACACAGCAAAGAGACTGCCTCCTGGAAAATCGTTCTCGCTGGACACCAGACTACTCCTGTTCTGACTTTGGACTGCCAAGCCTTGAAAACTGAGCAAAACGATTTCCCATTGTGTACAAGCCACATAGTCTATGGCATTTTGTCGTAGCAGCTCCGGTAGTCTCAGACTGGTGGCAGGAAGTAGCCCTCTGTTAGCTCAGCGCCCTGTCCGTGCTGCTCTAGTACTGCTCACGTGCCAGTGTCCACTGATGAAAGTGATCTGAGATCTCTTTCTCTTGTACAGTGGCAGATCTCAAGAATGGATTAATTTTTCAACAAGAAAGTGACTAAGTTCCTTACAGAAAGGTTTCAGAGTCATATATCTGCCATAGTCTTTGGACTTCATTTAGAAGTCCAATCGGCCTCAAAACATACAAACAGGTTGGACTACACTTACCGTATGGCAGAGGCAAGACTTGCTTGTGCTCAGGCACGTTAAAATTGTAGCTGATTCTTGGTGGACTTCCTAAAAAAGATCTGGAAACTTATTTGGTCATGTATGAAACATGGGGTGAGCTCTTCTATACCAGGAGGTCCAGAATTAGGTCTGCCAGCCCTCTGGTTAGTCTTCAACACTACCAAAACTGCATACAAATGGGACCACGTCTGGTGAATCTGGTGCTGAATGTCAGGGAATGGTCTTAGATTGCCGATAAATTTCTTAAGGATGAGATGACATCTTAAAACACAGATCAGACCTTCGTGCCTGAATAGTAGTCCTGAAAGCTTGGAAAGCCTCCTTTATGTGGAATTCAAGATATATTTTTCAGTAATGAGCCTTTTAAAAAGAAAGTTCATTCTAGTTGCTGAAGTTCCTGTTAGTGTGTGCACATGTATGCAGTGAACAACTGTTCATTTAAAATACCCTACTTCCACCAAATATGGAGAAAAATAACACAAGAATGCATGTTATTTAATAATGATTAATTTCAGTTTCAATAGAATCCCAACTAGATGTTATAATTTATGGTTTTTTAGACAGATGCATGACAAGGGCTTTGAGTAATCTTTCAAACTATATTCCTTGATTATTCTTAATGACTAAATGTTGTTCCAAACCTATAATAAAAGCTGTTCCAATATCCTTGAGTCATGCATACCTTTGTTTCTGCTAGCCTATGAAAGTACACATGGCTACCAAAATCTTTATTAATTATACTGAGATACTTAACCTCGATCTTTACCGAGGGCTGCCAAGTGATGTGATTTTATATACTCACTGTCCTCCTTTGTTTAGCTTGCAGCCTAGTTTGGAAGAAGCATAATATCTGAATAAGTTAGCAGAGGAAGCCAGTTGGTTAATACAGATAAGAGCAACGACCCTTGGTTGAACAAAAACTTGCCACAGCCTTAGTAAAAATAACAGTATTGTGTAATACACATAGCAGAGTAAATGTAAAGGACTATTGGACATTTTAGCTCCTCCAAAAGTGGGCATTTTTACGGGTATTTGTGATCGGGAACTAGCCACCAGCCTGAGAAGACTCATGTAGTTAATGGTTTTGAGGAGGAGACAAGGATAATCATAGTGAACACAGCAATTTCTACTGCCAAGGAAGAATCTAGAGAAAGCAAGAAGGTTCCCTCTAACTCGGTGGTTCTCAACCTTCCTAATACTGTGACCCTTTAATACAGTACCTCATGTGTGGTGACCCCCAACCATAAAGCTATTTTCGCTGCTACTTCATAACTGTAATCTTGCTACTGTGATGAATGGTAATGTAAATCTGATATGTGACCCCGTGAAAGGGTTGTTCCACCCCCCACACACACATTGAGAAACACTGCTGTAATGTGTTACCCATCTGTTTTATCTTAGCAGTTGTCTTAAATAATACCTAGTGCATAACTAATATAGAATAATATTCCGTTCCAAAGGGGGAAACACAAAGTGGATAGACTTAAATGTATGTGTTAAGCAAGGACACCCAGTCTCAGGAAGAAAGCATGTTCTGCCTCATATATGGATCTTAATGTATGCATGTAGACAAATGCCTTGTATATGGTTTCTAATGTATACATGTAGACAATTGCCTATACATGGATCCTAATGTATGCATGTAGACAAACGTGGGTATATGTAGTAAGGAAAACGGGCAGGTAGTATTTCATAACGTAAATGACACATGAGTCATTGGAAAAATACAGAGCTGATTCTTTTTTTCTAGTTTTACACTGTCATGAATTGGGGTAGGGTTGTTTTTTTCTTTGTGATGGGTAAGTACATAAAAATGTAATTGATAGCGTGAAATCCAAAGCGAAACTCCACAGCTCCAGAATGACCATTCTAACTAAACGTTTGTTGAGATGCATAGACTTGGAGTCTGGGCAAGTGCTTGTTTGAATGGCTGTGTTAATCTAACTGAATGGTATCTTTCATCTGCAAGTTCTTTATAATAAAGTGATTTTTTTTTACAAAAAAAAAGGTGAAATAGTCTAAAGTCTTTAAGAAACAAACCAAGAATGTGTATGAATGGCTATGCATTTGTAAGAAGGATGTGTGGGGTGTTTCTTTCTCTAACACTAGATAAGTTTGCCAAAGACATTTTCAGAATAAGTTTATTATATTAAATACCAGCAAGGCCACAGAGTTACTAAGACAGCTAACTGGAATTATGGGCCTTTAAATCATGATATTTTCATAGGATATAACAACACCCAAATTCGGGTATTTGACAAGACTTCTTGGTTTGACATACTATGGAAAGGGCTGTCTTAAAGACTAGGACGCTGCTGTAGGAAAAGGGAATTTTGTACCCTTTTGATCTTTCTTTTTTCTTCCCCATTATCAGTTTGTGTGAAGATGGAGTTGCATTAACTCGCATCAAGAGAGAAGACAGGTGCCATCCTAAATTTTAGAGAGGGCAGAAAGGTGGCATTAGTAGAAGGGTGGAGGGGCTGGCAGCACCTGCCTTCAAGAGTAAGAATTCAGTAAGCAAACTTTATCTCAGACTGAGATGTCTGACTATTCAGAGAAGGCAGATTTTAATAAAACAATTAAATCTGTTTAAATTTTAGGGCAATTTTTGATCTTCATAAAACCCAATTCACATATAGCTGTGACTGGAATGTTCTCCAGCTCTTAACCCCACACTTCAAATTATTCTTTAAGAATGTGCAAGTTCAGTCTTCCTTATGTTTTCTAAAATGTTCAAGTGTTAGAAGTGTTTCATGCCTGTGTACATATGTGAGAATGAGCTTCTCATCAGATTGATGTTTCTCATCTGTTTATAAGTGTGAAAGGAAGATAGGTGGTTGCATACGTAGGAAATACCATGCCAAGTAAAGCTCCACTTACTATCTACAAAACTTCTCAGGGCAGTTACTGTGCCGTTTAAATATGCCTGTCCTTATAGGATGGGCATTCCTGGAAAAAGCTGACCTGGGTTTTACAAAAATTAAACACTCATATCAAGAAAGAAAGAGAGAAAGAAAGCAAAAGGCTCTCTCCATCCTTTACTGGAATGGCCTCTACTCATCCTTTATAATCACTGCATATAGCCAATATAATGTTAAGCATATTCATACATTCTTAAGTAGGGTAATGTAAACCTAATATCCTTGGAAGTCCAATTCTCAGACCTAATAAGCTCCTGTTTGCAGAAATTAATCATGAAATATCAAGTGTTTTATAGTTAAGGAGTAGGATTTTTATTTTTAATTACTTGTGTATATGTGTTTAGCCTACTGTATTTCTGTGCCTAGTGCCCAAGGAAGCCAGAAGAGGGTGTCAGATTCCCTGGAAGTGGAGTTAGAGATGGTTGTGAGCCACTGTGTGGATACTGGGTGTGGAACCCAAGTCCTCTAGAATTAACCATGGAGCCACCTCTCCAGCCCTCCAGGAGCAGGATAGTTTTCAGTGAACAACAGTTTCACAGTTAGGATGATGATCACCTGTCCTTCACTGTTGAGCTGTAAACTGACAGATCTGCTGGTCAACCACGGACACATTGCAGAGGCACAGGATGCGGAAATAGGAAGTGGCCTGATTTGTTGCACACACTTAACATTTACTCCCTTAGAATTATAAATGCTTTTATATTGTGAGTGTGTGTGTGTGTATATATTATTTATCTCTCTTATAATTGTATGTCATGACCTCAGTCTTTTCGACCCAAGTAACCTCCCAGAATCCAGGAAATACCCTTCTATGCTTGTCTCTCCCCTCCCCCCCCCCAGACTGTGGAGCTGCCTCCTGTGCTTCCTACAGATAGTCCTGCTTGTCACGGTAAGGAACACCATGTACACCTCCAGTGAAGGCACCCTGCAGAGAACTGTCTCTGCCACACGTGCTGTGTACACAGGGCCTAGAGAGCTTTGCGGTCTTTCTTCCTGAGGTAAACGGAAAACTCAGGTATTTGGGGAGACTTGGAAGCTCCTAAGAAGATCACATAGTTTTATGTATTTCCTTTGGGCAATCTGATCAATACCGAATACCTTAAACTATAAAATAAAATGCTAGAAGAAAACAGAGAAAAGGAAAAAGATGAGTGAATTCTTGAATCACAGAAAAAACATAAGCAGGAATGAATACTATGATTAAATCAGTTTGAAGATGGACACATGGACTAACTGAATTATACTACTTTTTGAATGATATTTAATGGGAAGTATGAAATTGTTACTAAGATCACCTTTTTTTTTTGGTAAAATTTTATGAGAATTCCCCAAGTAAAAGAAAAGTTTGGACAAAATCTAACTTATAGATTTAAAGTGTTCCTAATAGTAATTACAGAATGTCCGTGCTCAAAGGCATTTTGGGATAGAAGATAGTCAGGGTTAGTTTATGTGAATCGACCTTGTAAACAACCAGATGTTTTCTTACTATATGAAAGTACTTGCATTGTTGGTAGGCCACCCATTGTGCATAAGCCCATTTTGGTAAGGATGGAAAGAAAACTAGAAGCCAGAAAGCTGTGGACTCCAGTCTGAGAATTGATCCTCTTTCCCTGTGGTTGTTAGCCTCAGCATCTCCCTGTTGCTGTCCAAAGGCTAACTGCACATGCATGCAGGCCCTCCCTGTGGTCTGCTCTGCCCCATTTTACACACAGCAATGCATGAAAAGGAATGGCATTGTTACAGATCATTGGAGACAGATGTTTTGACTATTTAAGTGTTTGTTTGCCTTTTAAAATTCTTATGCACAACTGGTGAAAATAGGTGTCTTGCCATAGGCCAAGAGAAGGAGGTGACTTGTCATACAGAATATCCAGAAGCCACTAGCATAATAGGACTGGAAATGGGTCTCATTTCTGGAGTGGAGGGAAAGGATGGATGTCAAAAGATGCTAAGAAATCCAGTTCAGAAGACTTGACTGAGCACCACAATTTATATTGACCATAGGTCAATTCTAATAATACTTCCAGACACCCTCCCCCACTCCTGTCTCACGCACAACTTTTTATTAATCCTTTAAGTTGCTTTGAAACTAAGATCAAGAGAAGTTAATATAGTTGCCTTGACAACAGCAGGTTAGACCTGAAAAGTGAGTTGGCTCTGTGCCTGTGTCTTACGTTCTCTTGTCTCATGTTACAGCAGAAACATATTAATTGATGGCCCATAAATTGTATGGATATACTTCTATAATAGAAAGTTCAGTATAAATATCTCCAGGTCTCCCTGGCCCCTCCCATCACAGCCTTTCCCTAGACACCATTCACTGATTATTTAATACATTCCATTAGCCACTTTTTCTGCATTTGCTTGTGTGATTTACATGTGTGTGTACACATGTCCTCTAGGAGATGGGGATTCCTAGAGCAAGCTGGCACCTAGACTAGCCAAATGGTACCTCTAGGTTCATTGAGAGATCCTACCATCAACCTGGTCTCCATACACTTGCATATATGTACCACACATGTATCCACTCCACGTGTACACATGCTTGAACCTATGAAGGATTGAATGAGAATGGCCCTGTAAGCTCAGATGTTGACTACTTGGTCCCCAGTTGATGAAATTGTTTGGGGAAGGTTAGAAAGTATGGCCTTGTTGGAGGAGATGTGTCGCTTGGGGCAGGGGCTGAAGTTCCAGAGCCTTGTGCCTTCTCTGCCTCCTACTTTGCAGTTGAGATGTGAATTCTCAGCTGCTGTTCTCCATCATGCTTGCTGCCTGCTGCTGTGTCCCCTGCCATAATGGTAATGGACTCCTATGCCCCTGGAACTGAGTCCCAAATACCCCCTCCTCTATCAGTTGCCTTCATTGTGGTTTATCAAATAATAATAGAGAAGTATCTAGTACAGACCCTTTTGGGAATGAAGACAGCCCCCCCACCACGACATAATGTAGGTCTCAAGGTCTTGCACTCAAACTAAAGAGAAAAGTAAGTGTTGTTGGATAACTTGAATATAAAGTATGTACAGTCTGCTTGTAATCATTTCTACATATTTTGCTGACTTATGACAAACTCCAAACCCCAGCAACAGTTGTATAATTTCAAGCATGTAGACATTTCTAAGTGAAACCTTTCTTCATGGAGTAAGAAGAAAGTCAGGATGTTGCTATAAATGAAATGGAAACAGGTAAACATGGAGACTGCTATAAATTATTGAAGAAACTAAAGTGGGAGGTGCGAAGTTTGTCAGGAGATAAAGAGAAAAGTGAAGGAAGAAAAGGAAGAATGCACACTGACTGCTCTGGCTCCGTGGTAAGAGCTGGCCTAGCATGTATCAGGTTGTCGGCTCCATCTCTAGCACTGGCTGGGATGTTTGGGGGTGTCTTGAGGTCAAGATGCAAAAGAAAATTAGGTCATAGCAAATTGTCATGCTTCTTCCATGGTCTATGGAAGATTTTTTAAATTTTTTAAAAATGTTCCAGTCACTTTAAAAGCTAGTGAAGAGGTAGGAAGCAATTTCTATGGAGAATTTAGTTTATAGGGTATTCAGAAAGGAACAGATTTTGTTTTGTTTGCTTGTGACAAGGTGTCACTCTGTAATCCAGAATGTTTGAAGCTCACTCTGGAGCCCAGATTGACCTCATTCTCTTGACACTCACTTTTGGGTTCAGCTTCCTGGTTGCTAGGTAACAAGTGTGAGCCAGTCCACCCAGCTAGGAATAAATCTTTTTAGTATTAAGTAGTCAGAGTCAAAAGTTGCTCTTAAGCCTGGACGTGACACCCTCTTCTGGCCTCTGCAGGCACCAGGCATGAATGTGGAGAAAATACATTCATGCAGGCACTCACATGTGCACATAAAATAAAAATAAATAGGTTTTTAATTGCTCAAGTGCCCCCCCGGGGGGGGGGCAATAACTGAAAAGTTCAGCAGCTCAAGATGTGACCACTGTAAATGCCCTTTCAGTTTTGCTCTGTCCCACCCTTGCCACAGCCTCTCTGGACATCTATCTAAAATATGTATTTTTATTTAGTTTCTCAAGACAGGATGTAGAAGGAGCAGCAGGCTGTGTTCCCGCCCGGCTCCCACATGGTTAGCTTTATACCCGAAATAACAACACACAAATTGTATTCTTTTAAACACTGCTTGCCCCATTAGTTTCTGCCTCTTATTGGCTAACTCTCACATCTTGATTAACCCATTTCTATTAATGTGTGTAGCACCATGAGGTGGTGGCTTACCGGGAAAGATCTTAACCTGTGTCCATCTCGGAGAGGAGAGCTATGGTGTGTGTCTCATTGCATTAATCTTCCAGCATTCTGTTCTGTTTACTCCACCTACCTAATTTTCTGTCCTATCAAAGGGCCAAGGCAGTTTCTTTATTAACCAATAAAAGTAACACATAGGGCTGGAGAGATGGCTCAGCGGTTAAGAGCATTGCCTGCTCTTCCAAAGGCCCTGAGTTCAATTCCCAGCAACTACATGGTGGCTCACAACCATCTGAAATGAGATCTGATGCCCTCTTCTGGCCTGCAGGCACACAGACAGAATATTGTCTACATAATAAATATTTTTTTAAAAAAGTAACACATAGACGGATGACCCCCCTCCATCAATGGGGTTTCTCTGTGTATCCCTGGCTGTCCTAGAACTAGCTCTGTAGATCTGGAAGCACCACTCTGAAATGTGTATTATGTATAACATCCATTCCCTATTGGAATGGAAGTTCCTTTTTTTTTTTTTTTTTTTTTTTTGTCTCTTTTACAGCTAGGTCATCAGTGCTGGCACTGTTTAGTAAAGGAATTCTGGTATAATCATCTGAGTTGAAATTCGCCCTGTCTTTCTGGGTGTGGTGGTTTATGCCTGCAACTTCAGCACTTAGCAGTTGAGCTAGGAGGATTAGAACAAGTTCATGGATTCCATACTGACTTTGTGGCTAGCCTGGGCTATCTCAAAAACACAAAATATGTGTAACCTTTTAATGTAGTGCTTGAGATCAGTTGACAAGGATCCAGTCAATTTGACAGGACCCCAGAGGTCATGCTGCTTATTGCTGTCTTGGGTATTTTGGGGTTTTTACTGCTTTAGTTTTTTCTTGGCCTTGAGAATGACAATTTATGTTTTTCTTTAATTAATAACATTAATGAAACAGTTTTTCAGTGTAACAATACAGATGTGGTCAGTCTCCCACTGAATGTAGTAGTTCTTGTAGGGTCTTTCTGTAGCTCCTACAGGAGTGGAGAGCACACTCCTGGCACATGCCTCTGCCCGGGTGAGCTAATAAGTATTTCCTAAATGGCTACTGTGTTCAAGGCTAAGAATCCTATGATTAAACAGGGCATTTCCTGCTTCACAGGATTTCGTCTGGTGAATTGTTACTTGTAGCAGATGAAGTTCCCCATGTCCTGTTTTCACAATGCTCTTTGGAAAGGAAGGCAGAACCATTTGAAGAAATAAAGAACAAGGGGGTTAAGCCTCCACTTTAAAAAAAAAATCAAGACTTTAGTTTGTAGGTTTAAAAGTTCAATCTGATTCCATTCAGCACACCCTTGCTGAGGTCGGTAGCCCTGGCTGAGTTCTGAGGACAAGACTGATGAGGAAGCATGCAACTGCACGATTTTGGCGATGTACAGTAGGCATGGCTCCACGGCTCCACGAGGGCCCAGAGGAGGGCTCACAGAAGCACTGTGCAGTCCCCATGTGGGTTATGTGCCTGTCACTAAGTGCTGTGTGAACAGTTGTGCTGTGCTGCAAAGGATGTAGACTAGAAAACAAAACCGTTTGGCTATGGATGCATCTTTTTTTTTCAAGTAGTTTTTCCTCACAAGTTCGGAGCTGGAGGGTTCAGAAGGCCAACTGTTAACTGGGGGGTAATTTAAACTAAAACCCGCTGTTGTTTAATTTGTCAAGCTTCCTTTAACTTTAAATAAACCAGACACCTGTTCTTTGACCTCCGGAATCTGTGCCATCTCTCTTTGACTCTTTACAGCTTGTGGGAAGGCAGCCTTGAGGCATGTCTTCCTCACTGGCTTCCCAGCCACTCCACCATCCCTTGCAATCTAGATTCTGGTGCCTTTACTACCTCAACAGCTCTTACTCAATGATTTCCTTTTACTTAATCCAAAGAACAATTTTCTTTTATTCTCCTCAAACATATGTGATGGTTAACTGACTCTCTACTCTCCATTCTGTTCTTGATTGCTAACATAATGTCGCATTCACTTTCAATTGACCTTACAAGTTACCCAATTATTTTGGAATGCTCTTCTTCCTCCACAGTTTGCATGATTCAAACTAGCTAGCATCTGTCAGTAAATCCAAATTGGCAGGACTAGCCCATTTTTAAATTCCTGACTCTGTCTCATTGTGTGCATTGGTCTGAGCTGCAGCGTCCACGTCTTCCATGGGCTAATCTCAGCCCATTTCAGTCATTTCCTCAAGGCAGTCAGTTAAGAGTTACCTTAGATCCCTTCCTTCCCTCCCACAGCTCCACCTGAATAGATTGTAAGTCCTGATTCCTTCTTCAATCAGCCCCCTGCTCTGCCACCTCACTTCCTTAATTCGGGGGCACTTATTTCAGAAGCCAGAATTGGAGGAAGATTGATGTCAGCACTGGTTACTCCTCAGAAGAATGAGACACTTAAAAAGTCAAGAATTCAAAGACTCTCATTGACAAGTTCCCTAAGTAAGTTCAGTTCAGTAACAAACATGAGAAACACTTAGTAGAAAAGTGTAGGCCTGCTTTTAATGTCATATTATGAGTCCATTGGGTACAAATGGCACAGACATCAAAGGAACAGCCATTGTTCCTGACTGTTGGCCTGGAATAAAATTTAGCAGTAGATTATGTTCTGCAGAGCTATTGATATTATTTTCTCACCCTTTGCTATCACCAAGTTTCTGGGCAGGGGACATGTATGTTGACACCCTAGTCCCTTACAGCTACACCCCAGTCCCTTACAGCTGTTGGATTACGTTGACACCCTAGTCCCTTACAGCACTTGGATTTTGCCACGTTTTACTTTCCTTTGCCATTTAACAGGCTCAGCCGAAATGATAACCAATCACACCAATCTCATAAGAGCTGCTTAAAAAAAAATAAATAAAAATTGTCTTGGTGTACAACTGTTGGCTTGCCTTGAGAGGTCCTCTGCTAAAATCATCTTTATATAGAAGCATGTGGGTGTGATTCCTAGACGCAGCGGTGGAGAGGACATTTTCAGTTTGTAACTTTTCCCAACACAATATCAATATTTCACCTTTCACTCAGTAAAAAAGGTCACTTTTTTTTTTTTTTTTTTTTTTTTTTTGGGTTTTCGAGACAGGGTTTCTCTGTGGCTTTGGAGCCTGTCCTGGAACTTGCTCTGTAGACCAGGCTGGTCTCGAACTCGCAGAGATCCGCCTGCCTCTGCCTCCCTGGGATTAAAGGCGTGCGCCACCAACGCCCGGCCCACTTTTTTTTTTTTTTTTTTTAATGCCCGGAGGTTGTCTTCATCACACAGCGAGCGCGTCTTTACGGGCTCCTGTATGTGACACTTTTTATCCTGTTCACGAGGCCTCTTTACGGGCTCCTGTATGTGACACTTTTTATCCTGTTCACGAGGCCTCTGTTTTGAGCCGCTGGATCGTTTTCATCCAGGGGTGACTCAGGTTTCCCTTTCTAAGCTGTGGCTAGAAAGTTTAGCTCCAAATTCGCCACCTGCCTTACTGGAGGCGCACGAAGTCCAACTTTCAAATCCTAATCGTAGTCTTTTGTTGTTCTTTCCTTTGTTCCTTTCTCCCCTGCCTACTTCTAATTGGTTTCTTGATGTGTGTGCATCCTTGCCAGACATCTTAAATTCTCTTTGAATTGAGGAGTGGATAAAGAAGCCCACAACAAACGTTCCGCTTCCAGTCCTAGATGACTCAAGAGGAACTCTTGTTCAGGTTGACTGTTCCCTGTGCCCTGTTTTGTTTGTTTCTTTGATCCATGATAAAACTTTTGGATGAGTTGTCAGATGTGGACCAAATGAGATGAATTATTGGTGGTATGAAGATGGCCGGTCAGCCAGTGTTAAATATAGCTAGCATCACGTTTCAGAGCTTGCGAGAGAAGTGATCTGGTTCAGTGAGAAACACTAGGAATTTGTAGCCAGGCATACTTATCTCTGCCTCATATGGCCTCAGGAAGATGACTCACACTCTCAGGTGACTGCCCTGTGGCTTCAAGTCACTGTATTACAGCCAGTGAGATAATACCCCTAATGTGCCTGACCTTCTATTAGATGCCCGGGACCTTTATTCTCATGGTTAGTAACTTGACAACCAATCATGACCACTAAGGATTTTGCCCTTAGTAAAGACTATATTTTCCTTTTTGAAATGAAATGATAAAGGGCTTTGGCCCTAGCAGTGTAAACCAGCTGGGCAGTTAGCCCCTCCCATAGCAAGTCTCCTAAAATCCGAATAAGGTGTGAAAACAAACTGGCTTTTCAGTGTATAGTTGAGTTTTCAAGACACTGCCCCCCATATTTACCACCTCACCCCCCCCAAAAAGAAAAGAAGCTGGAAGCTGAAGTCAGTGAATATGACTCTTTAAAAAAAAACAAAAACAAAAACAAAACAAAAAACATTTATTTATTTATTATGTATGCAATAGTCTGTCTGTGTCTATGCCTTCAAGCCAGAAGAGGGCACCAGACCTCACTACAGATGGTTGTGAGCCACCATGTGGTTGCTGGGAATTGAACTCAGGACCTTTGAAAGACGAGGCAATGCTCTTAACTGCTGAGCCATCTCTCCAGCCCTGAATATGACTCTTGAGGACACGTTCTGAAATCAGGAACCTCAAGTTCCAGACACACTACAGATTTCAGAGGTTCTGGAAATCACCAGGTCTCTGAGCATGCGCAGAGCCAATTCTGAGACACCTGAAGAGGTTCCAGGCTCAGCAGATGAATAATGGAAGAATCAGCCTTCCATAGAGTACATAAGGAAACCCATTTATCCTCATCATAGCTTTAAGAGGAAAAGCAAAGATTATAATGTGTTCTAGGGTTTAAATATATTCCCCGTGGCCAGGACAAGAAATTAAATGATGCCTAACAGAAGTAATCAGAGCTTTTCTGTAGAAAAGCACTCCTTAAGCCCTTTGGGATTTTTTTCAAATTCAGTCTAATATGAATGCACAATAAAAAATTAGTTGTTAGGCCAGCAAAATGGCTCAGTGGGTAAGGGTGCTTGCTGTCATGCCTGTTGACCTCACTTCAGTCCCTGGTATCCACATGGTAGAAGGAGAGAACCAACTCCTACAATTTTTCACTTGAACTTCGCAAGCTCACCGGAGCACAAATGTGCACATGCACACATATAATTGCATACAATAAACCCTGCACGAGTACTAAGAGAAGGCAGAGTTCTATCCGTAAAGACTTCGGACTACAAATATTAGCATACTATGATGTGCAGAATGTAAAAGATTGGAATCAAGATAGGACAAAAAACAACAAGTTCACATTTAGACACATTGTATTAAAAATGAGCTATCTCAAATAGAACACATTGATAGGAACCCTCCAAAATGATAATCACTAAATTAAGAAAAAGAAACAGGCTCAGTATACAGCCCTGGCTGTCCTGAACTTGTTATGTAAACTAAGCTGGCCTCTAACTCAGAGATCCTCCTGCCTCTGCCTCTGAGTGCTGAAATATCAATGAAACCAGCAGACTCAACAATGGCCAGCGAATCCAGAGGCAGTCAAGTAATACTTGAAAAAGGCTAAGAGAAAAATAGCATTACTAAAAAACTACATTTCAAAAATGGCAGTGAAATAAGGATGCTTTCAGATTAAAAAAAAAAAAGAACTCTATAGTCATCATGTTCTGTGCATAGAGTATACCAAGCAAAATAAGGATAGCTGTTTCCCTGTAGGTCCAGAGAGTTAAAATCTTAGTAATTGCCGTCTTCTTTAGTAGATGAAAGGCTACCACTAAGAGTCGTTGTTTTAAAGAAGCAATGAAAATGAGAAAGAAAACTTTGTTCTTTAGGACATATGTTTCCTATCACATTTTTCTAGAATGTGCTTTGGGGGACTATAAATAGGGCTGTAATGCCCCCTTTTAGACATCTCTGCATGAGTGTTGGACAGTTACATTTTTGCCACACTAAGAAAAAATATACCTGAGGAACAATGGCAATCAGAAATTAATTACCTATTGCCACATTGGATAAACTATTTAAATTAGTTCTGCTAGAATTATTAAGTAGTTAAATACAACATTTCATAGTAAATGTGGCAGATGGTTCATTTGAGATAAATTATTTCAGGATTTTTATAAAACCATTTAAGCATTTATCTCATATTTTTATAGCTAGATTCTTTGTAATAGCTGAAACTATGTTGTCTACTCAGAAATTAAATTAGGCCCGCTCAAATATCCTGCTGGATACCCTTGTTGAAATGATTGTAAAATGTAAAAAGAATAATAACTCTGATGCCCCCAGCTCCCATTATTGGAATTCTGTTCCTGTCTCGGTAGGACAGAAAACCACGGGGATGATTTTGTGTCATTTACGTAGAACAACTTTTTCAACGGGTGTGTGATGCGAGGAGACATTTTGTAACGACAAGGTGCATACACAGTGCTTCTGACATATCAACATTGTTGATAAAGACTAGGTTTTGCTTTGCAAATGTCCTTGTATTGCGGACAAGAACTTAGGCAAATTAACAATGAAAAGATTGACGGTAGCAAGAACAAACACCTATAGTGTAGCAATGTTCAGCACATGCAGTGAATGTTCTTTCAAATTCCAGATCCCCACTGTGGCTACAGCTATCAGTTGGGATCCTCAACAATTTCAACAAAGTACATCAAATTTAGGCCTTTTGGATGGAAGTTCTGTGATACTGTATTGTTCTTGCTTGAAGACTATTGGCACAAGGTAAACAAGTTCAAGCAGTTAAGCCTTCTGGATTTAAGCTCTGTGGTCTGGTATTATCCTCCTGTGAAGGGTATTCACACTCAGTAAGCAGAATTGAATACGGTCTTGCTTTCTGAAACAGCCTAGTTTCTGACTAAGCTGGAACCTGAACAATGCTCACCACAGAGGCACTAAGAGATGATGCATCAGGAGTCCTTAGTCTTGCACTTTATCTCTTTCCTCTTAAAATGACAAAAAAAACTTTATTATTTGCTAATAAGCCAGAGTCACCGTGACTGTTTGAAGGGCTTGACAGAGCCTCCTCCCCCACAGAACAGTGCTACCTGTGTGAGGAAAGATCTAAACTAGTCAAATTTAGATTGCACCTTAACAAAACACCCGTAAGAATCAATTCAGGTTTTAAAACAAAACAAAAAACGGCACCTGGTTACAGCGCAGTCACATGCCCTAGAAGTGTCAAAGCTTGGTGACAAGGAGGAAGAAAACTGAGGTGCTGTCACCTACTCCGGAGCTGGTAGTGTTCCTGCTATTTGGAATATGACTTAGAGGAACTTTGGGCAATTGCAATTTCTTTCAGCACGCTGCTGAATGAATGGCTGGGTGTGGTGTCTCCAGGTCCCCACCTGTTATGTTCATAGCACACTAAAAAACTTACGTTGGTAAACTTCTCTGGAAATTTTTGCAAGTCAGCACTGTTTTCGAAATCTTTTTTTTATTTGTTGTTTTTTGGTTTGGGGGACAGGGTTTCTCCGTGTAGCTTTGACTCTCCTGGAATACATTCTGTAGACCAGGTTGGCCTCAAACTCACAGAGATCCATCTGCCTCCCGAGTGCTGGGATTAAAGGCGTGCACCACCACCACCTGGTTGAAATCTCTCTTTTTTTAAATATATTTCTCAGTCACTTCTAGCCAACCATGATAATGTTTACATGTTAAAGTGGGACAGAGGTGACTGACGGGAGCGCCATGTCCATCAGAGGTGACTGACGGGAGCGCCATGTCCATCAGAGGTGACTGACGGGAGAGCCATGTCCATCAGAGGTGACTGACGGGAGAGCCATGTCCATCTAGCTCCTGCAAAGGCTAGTCTGTTTTCCTCTAGGCTAACTGTGGTGTTCAGCAAAGGAAAAGCTCCGCACACTGAGTCCTGTTGGGGTCCATCGTCACAGTCACCACGGTCTTGAAGAAATGACACTCTTCACTGGACAGAAATTGGCGTCAGAAGCAAAGTCAAGCCCTCCCATACTTTGCAAACTTGAGCCTGCTTTTTGGAGTGCTGTCAAGTTACCGTCACCTACTCTAAAAGTTTGTGCAGGGAGGCCCAGGTGGCAACTACAGCAGAGCTGGCTGACCTGACCCCTCCATCCATGTGGTCATGCCACACGGTGGAGCATCAAAATGCTCTTTTACCTTATCACAGTGGCTGGTGCTTTAAGCTACTAGCTGCCAGCTACTAAGATCTTAGCCTGGGGGTGGGGTGGAGATTCTGTTCTCCCAGACAAAGGCAGCTTTAACTAAAACTCTGTGGTTATAATAAAACTTTCAACCGGCTGGGCGATGGTGGCGCACGCCTTTAATCCCAGCACTCGGGAGGCAGAGGCAGGCGGATCTCTGGGAGTTCGAGACCAGCCTGGTCTACAGAGCTAGTTCCAGGACAGGCTCCAAAGCCACAGAGAAACCCTGTCTTTCTCTCTGCAGGCATCCTTGGATCCACCCTCCTTCCACACCACCCCAACTAAAAACTCCTATGCTAGCTTTCTCTCTGCTGTTTCCTTTCAACCAGTTGCTAACCCCACCTCTTTGAGCACAGGTTAACTTTAATTAATGCAAACACAACAGATCTTTGCATCGTCAAACAAATGCAGTATAAACAAATGTAACACTTCCTTGCCTAGCTCAACAAATATTCCACAGGAGAGAGGTGAATCTTAGTCAAGGGATTTTGTGTGTGTGTGTGTGTGTGTGTGTGTGTGTGTGTACATGCATATGTGTACATGTTCCTCTGAAGATAACTGTGAGTATCATCCCATGGGTGCCATCCACCATGTTTCTGGAGACAGTCATTCACAGGCCTGAAATCTGCTGAGTAGACTAACTGGCCTGCAAGCCCCAAGGGTCCATTTGGCTCCCCAGGGCTGGGATTACAAATACATAGCACCACACCTGCATGGCCTTAAAAGTCAAGAAACTAAAACATGGGTTCTGGAGCTTCAGCTCAGGCCCTCATGCTTGCAAACCAGGAACTTTCCCAGCTGAGCTACTGCCCTAGCCCTTAGCCAAGTGGTGTTGTTTGTTTAAGATTTCTTTTAAAAATATTAATTATGTGTTTTTGTGTGAGTCTGTGTTTGGTTATGTGTGCACGAGTACAAGTGTCTAGGGAGGCCAAAGAAGCCTCTTGGGTCCTCTGGAGCTGGAGTTACAGGTGTTTGTGTATCACCTGATGTGGGTGTTGGGAAGCAAACTTGGCTCCTCTGTAAGCGCAGAATAGGATCTTAGTTGTTGAGCCATTTTTATAACCTAGCTTGGCAAAGAATTTTTTTTTAAATAAATAAGGAAAATTCATTTTTCTTAACAGAAACAGTCTTTAAAAATCATTTGGAAGTACAAAAGACTCTGGATAGCCCATGAAAGTTTGAGAAAAAAAAATAATAACGGAGAAGGCATCAATGCACCTGATTTCAAGGTAGAGCACAGAGCCAACATAGTAGCCATGGTAACAACATGGCGCTGGTGAAGCACGGAACCATAGTGACAGCCTGGCGCTGGTGGAGCACAGAAAGGACCCAGATATAAAGTCAAGCTACTATAACTACCTGAGCTTTTTAAAAGATGCCAAAAACATATATTGGAGAAAATATTGTTTGATGAGCAAGTGGTGCTGGAAAACCTGTATTATCTATATGTGAAAAAATATAACTAGATTCTTCCCTCTTATTCTGTATAAAAATCAACTCCAGCAAATCCAAGAGCCCAATGTGAATCCCGAGCTCTGAAACTGTTCCAAGAAAAAGTACAGAAAACACTTCAAGATATAGGCACAGGCAAGACATTTCTAAGTAGAAATCCAGTCTCTAAGGAAACGGTGCCAACAAAAGGGATCTCATGCAATTACAAAGCTTCCATACATCAAAAGAAATAGTTACTAAATGAAGAGAGAGTTTACAGAGTTAGGGAGATGCTTCACATTGGTTTTGCTGTAGCTCTGTTTACAATAGTAAGTCATGGAACCAGCCTTGGTGTCCAAGAACAGGGATGGATAAAGAAAATGCCATCACGCATGCATGTACACACATGAATAGATGCACACACATGTGTACACACACACAAGGGAATTTTTTCAGCCATGACATGTTTACAAAAAAACAGATGCAACTGGAGATAATCATGCAAGTGAATTTGTGAAAGACAAATAATTTTTTCTTTTAAGTGGTTACTAGATTTTCTACACAAACATAAAATTATGAGTCTGTATATAAAACACGAAAGTAGAAACAAAGCCGTCTAAAGGACCGACATGAAGGGACAAGGGGACTGTGAGAAGCATGCCTCAGCGTGTGATGTGCCCCTGTAAATGTCTTCCGGGTGTGTAGAGACGCCCAGCGGTTATGAGCATTTGATGTTCTCCCAGAAGGTCTGAGTTTGGTTCCCAGCACCCACTTGGGGTAATTCCAACTATAGGGGATCTGACCCTGTCCTTCTGACCTCACAAATGGCATACACCCACATGGACACATACACATATGTATACATAAAAATTTGAAAATCATTTAAAATAGTTTTTAAAGGTCTGTATGTAGAAAAGCCCCATGTACAATGAATATATGTAATAAAAGTTTTTAAGTAAAAATAAAAAAATGTGAATCTTATAGAAATCAATTTCTAAAGCAATAAAATTAATGGTATGTAAACATCTTTTTTTTTAAGGTTTATTTATCTACTATGTATACAGTATTCTGTTTGCACGTATGTCTGCAGGCCTCAAGAAGGCACCAGACCCCATTACAGATGGTTGTGAGGCACCATGCGGTTGCTGGGAATTGAACTCAGGACCTTTGGGAGAGCAGCCACTGCTCTTAACCACTGAGCCATCTCTCCAGCCCCCGGTATGTAAACATCTTGATGCGTACTGTATGTACAATCTTTTGGAGGGAGATTCCATAGCTTGTATTGATTCACAAATGAGTATCTTGGTGCCTGTACCCATTCCTTCACCCCACTGTTCATGTGTTATTGATATAGAGTTTAGAATACCCTTCCGGTAACACAACCCTTCCTCTGAACTCTCAATAACCTGCTTGTTATCAGCACACTTTGGGTATTGGGTGTCCGGACGTTTGTGGCTTATTTCTTCACCGAGGATTATGCATTTGAAGGGTGAGAAGATCCCTCGTCTCTTTATTCAACTGGCTGCACACAGTAAACTTTTTATACTTGTTTAATTTTTACAGAGTTTTAAAACAATAAATTAATTTGTATGTGTGTATGTATGTACATATGTATGTTTACATATGCTCCAGAACCAGTGTGGAGTGCAGAAAACAAAATAACTTATTACACCTGTTGAGGTAGGGTCTTTCTTGCTCCTGCTGCTGTGCCGTGTACTTCAGGCTAACTGACCTTCATGCTTCCAGTCAGTTTTCCTAACTGTCCCTCCCATATCCATATAAGAGTGCAGGGGTTACAGATGTGCACCACTGCACATGGCTTTCTATGTGAGTCTTGGGTCTCAAACATGCGTCTTCATTGCCACTCCAAGTGCTTTTACCTGCTTAGCTGTGTCCCCAGACCAATTTTATGCTAGCTTAATTTCTAAAAATCCTATTTTAGGATCAAATAACATTCTGATTTATTAATATATTATATTATTTTATAATCACATAATTATATATATTTATATTATATATTATATGATATATTATTATATTTTATATTATATAATAATTTATTGATACAACAGCTCATGTACTATACTGATCAGTATAGCATACCACAAATGTGAGATACCCCAAATACAGATTGGATCCTCTGGACACCAAAATTATTTCTCTGCATAGTCAATATGTAAGCGCTAAGCTACATACTAATGCTGTACTTTTATAGTATATGTTCCTATTCAGTATGCATGAAAAAGGAAATTGAGACTTTGTCCAAATTTCCTCTAGCACCAGGGTGTTTTCTTGGCATGAACAAGTTAATAATTACTTGTTGAATATGCTGTGTAAACTTTTCCTGGACAGACATTGACAAAATGTCTATTCATCCCAGAAAGAGCACCTATGATCAAAGTAACAATCCTATTCAAATCTGACTAGGTAAAACAATGAATTTATTCAGCTTACATACAAAAGCACAAACAGCCTCCCCTGGACAAGCTATATGAAAATTCTCATGCCAACAGGATGACACTTCCCCGTAGATGTTTGGTTATCTTCAGTTAACCTTCCAGACTCCATATACTAAACCTCTCAAGCACTTGTCCCTGGGGAAGAATTACATGCAGCTGGGAGGTGAACAAGGGGAAGTGGCTAAGATGTTAATTGGTGAACTAATGACGTTCCCAGCCCCTTCCTTTTATGGAGGACCATCAACAGGAGAGACCTTACTGAGGGCCCATTGAGAGCAACCACAGCTATATAATGATATTTTATTTGTATTTTAATAAATAAAACTTGCCTGAAGATCAAGATGTAAAGCTAAACCGCTAGAGGCCAGAGAGTGGTGCCATACACCTTTAATCCCAGGACTTGGGAGACAAAGGCAAACAGATCTCTGTGAGTTCAAGGCTACCCTGGGCTACACAAGATCGATCCAGAGACAGATCCAGGTAGTGGTGGCTCACACCTTTAATCCCAGTGTTTGAAAGTCACACACACAATTTTAATCCCAGCACTAGGGAAGTATAGACAGGAGTGATATGGTTGGGCAGAGAGAGGAATAGAAAGGTGAAGAGACAGGAACTCACTGGAGTGTGGAGTCTGGGGGTTTCTGGAGACAGGATCTTGCCCTTTTGGTCTAATCCAGCATGAACATCTGGTTCCTGAAAGATCGGAAAAGTAGGTTCTACTGACCCTTTCCCTGACGAAGCGGCAGCAGGACTCAGGGATTTTAAGGCGGAGAACAGACCGTGTTGCTCTGTATGTTCTCCGCAGAGCCCAGCCTGACATTGCACACGGAGAAGGCATTTGCCACATAGTTAATACCCCAGCCCGAAGCTGCACATGGCGGCATATTTGCCATTTAAGAAATGCGTAAGCTGGCAGACCTATGAGGAACGCTCCAGTCACCTCTAGCGAGCTTTTATTATTCGACAGATTTCACATTTTCAAAACATCCAACTTCAAACATCAGAGTCCTCATGGCTTTATCCAATACATGGATCTCAAGTACCTTTGTGTGCTGCCCAGACGCCTATGCCGGTTAAGTCAGGCCACTCCTCGCTCGCCTTTCTCCTGACAAACAAAAACAGTCTTAGTTAACTTAATATTCCGAGGGGGTGGGACTGTCTGAACGCTTTCTGTTTTGCTGCTCCCACGTCTCTCGGTGAACTCAAGAATCCCAGGCAATCTGAGAGCAGGTGTGTCTCTCAGGTTGACCCCTTCCAGGGCCATCCGAATTCCGACTTTTCCTGTGCTGTGAAAAAAAATATCTCACCAAAGAACTTCAGAAAGAGTTTGTGTTGGCTTTCGAGGCAGTCTGGTCCTATGAGGAAGTCGGCGGCAGGAGCCTGAGGCACCTTGTCTCATTGTATCCTCAGACGGGATAGGGGGAGCAGCCCAGCCAGGATGGTGCTCAGCGCACTTTCTCCTTTTCCTTCAGGTCCTCCACCCCCACGAGGTGGTACACTCTGCCTCCAGGATGTGTCTTCCCACCTCCCTTAAGCCACTCTGAGCTCTGAAATGCTCCCACAGACACAGTCAGAGGTGTGTTTCTCTGGTGGCTCTAAAGCCAGTCAACTTGTTAAT
Source organism: Microtus obscurus (assembly GCA_963919715.1). Lineage (NCBI taxonomy): Eukaryota > Metazoa > Chordata > Mammalia > Rodentia > Cricetidae > Microtus > Microtus obscurus. The sequence continues at coordinate 4,074,424 of CAWTZC010002364.1, forward strand.
GAAGATTAGCCTTCAGAGGGGGTGTTTTCCCTCTCTTTTTTTAAAAGACAGCTAATGAAGGATGTATCCACTCAGCTATCCCATTAAGCAGCTGGAGCTTCATTTCACAAGGAAACTGGGCAGTTGTTAGAAACAGATGACTCAAAGAATCCCAAGAAAGCCTGAAGACACTGTAGTGTTTATGTGCCAACTCCTGGGATCAGTTGTTGGGTGGGGGCTGTTGGCCAGTTGGAACTTTCTCCTCTTTGTGAGGTTCTGAAGATGGGGCAGGATGGGGAGAGGAGAGAACAACCTCTAAGGCAGTTAGACACCGACCACGGCAGGAGCCAGGGCACAGTGAATGGCTAGACACTTTAATGTGTGCTATAACCACCCCCAGAACTGTGTGGGTACAACACCATTCAATGTATTTTAATTTCCTTTCATTGGTATAATTTCTCCTTTATATTGCTTTGTATTCTTTATGGAAGCTGTCAGCCTTCAGGGTCCAAGTACAGTTTCTTCAAATGTTCATCCCACAGTATTATACACAGACTCAGTATGTTAAAAGTACAGTTCTAAGATTTGGTGTTTCCTCTATCTGAAGGTTCACGTACTCTTTTTTTTTTTTCCCACTCTGTAAAATCTTCAACAGAGTTTCTTTGCCCTCAAGTGTTTAATTGTAAAGCATCATGTTTATAATGTAAATCCAAAATGAGAAGAGGAGAAACATCGCTACTTCCCCGCAGTTCTCGGTTGCTGCCCCTCCTCTCATGTGGCTATACAGTTCTCCTGACTGCACATTTAATATGTGTGACTCTGGACAGGGGACTCGATGCAGTGTGGGAACAATTTTCACAGTCATGTTTTGAGAATTTACAGGCATAATCCAGGTATCTTAAGGACAGAGACTAATACATACCGTTTTGTAAATGTCACCTGTATTACACCTCTTTTGCATATGTAAACAAGCATGCCAACTTTTGTTTTTGCCCAAGTTAGGCCACCCAATCCCTACAGTTTCTCCATTTATTTTTATTTATTTATTTAATAAAGATTTATTTATTATGTATATAGTGTTCTGTCTGCACGTCAGAAGAGAGCACCAGATCTCATTATAGGTGGTTTTGAGCCACCATGTGGTTGCTGGGAATTGAACTCAGGACCTTTGGAAGAGCAGCCAGTGCTCTTAACCTCTAAGCCATCTCTCCAACCCCCAGTTTCTCCATTTATATTTACACTATATCTACAAAGAATTGCCTAACATTTAATAACAGACCTCCATTAGCAGACTATTTTATAGTCTTATAGTAGTTATTGTTATCAATGGGGCAATTAACATGATGCATAAAGTGAACTGAAAATAAGACTTTTATGTTACTTTTTTTTTCTCCGACTAGATTTTCTTTATGCTCAGAATTTAACATATGTTTGGAATCTTCTCATTTTTATTACAGCTGCGCACAAACCTCTGACTCGAAAGGCTATGAATCCTCGAGTCCTAAGGTTGTTACTAAGATGTCTTCCCTGGGGGAGATGTAATTTACCCTTTCTCCAAAGGTCCCTCCAACAAACAGGCTCGATTCCCCTCAAGGTTACTCTGGGGAACCAGTGAGTTTATTGGGCTTCCCTACAAAGCGGGGTGGGGTTACTTACAGGGTGCTCCTGGTAAAACGTAATTAGGACAGAATTGCATATGGCTGACTGGGAAGAGCCACTGGATACTCGGTCATAGCCCTGTGACACTCCCTGCCCTCTCCTTCCCTGAGGGAACAGGCTCAGTTGTGGTGACCTTTTGTGAGAAGGCCCGGCAGAATTCCTGAGGATGTTGGCAGTGTGGCTCAGAGGACAGTCCTGTACAACAAAGGTATATATGGTATGTATAGATACAACCTCTGCTGTTACTTGCAAGGGACAGGTCAAAAAGAACAGGGGTGGCTGGACAAGATGGAGTATTTCCCTGCCGTGTAAAAATCTGTGCATTCTCTGTAACCCCTTTAGAGCTGTGCAGTGTCCATTGGTGAGGTTCAAGGCTAGACTTTCTGTTCCAGGCATGCATCTGCATTCCAGCCAGGGAAGGGAAGGAAAAAAGAACACATACCAACTGCCTCTCATGTAGGCATGGCAGATTTATACAATAAACTTCACAGATTAACCAAGTTAAGTGTATGGTTTAGGGAATTCTTTGACGTTAAACACATTCACTTTGCTGTGCAGCCATTACCTGCATCGGATCTAGAATTCTTTTTTTTTAATATTTATTTATTTATTATGTATACAATATTCTGTCTGTGTGTATGTCCACCAGACCTCATTACAGATGGTTGTGAGCTACCATGTGGTTGCTGGGAATTGAACTCAGGACCTTTGGAAGAGCAGGCAGTGCTCTTAACCACTGAACCATCTCTCCAGCCCTCTAGAATTCTTTTTATCTTCTCAAACGGAAACTTCGTTAAATAATGATTCTCTCTTGAGCCGCGGGCAGCCCCTCTACCTTCTGTCGCCGTGATCTGATTACTGTAAATCCATGGATGGAATCCTGCCAACAGTTATTTGTCTCTGGCTGGTCTAGTTCCACGGATAACACGGCAGCGGTGTTCACTTGTTGTGTAGTTTATACCAAAATTCCCTTTGCAAGGCTGAGTGTCATTCCATTGCATCCATACGCCCATGTATTTGCTGGTGGGCAGTCGGGTTGCTTCTTTGTTTTTTGATTACTGTGAAGAATGCGACCCTGAGCATCACTATACGGACGCTCTTTCTTCCCCCAGAAGCTGCGCCAGTTTGTATTCTCACATGGAATGCATAAAGTGGTCATTTCTCCACTTCTTACCAAGACCCGTTTTCTGGGTTGTTTTTATTGTTTGCTTAAAGAGTGGCATCACCACGAGCATGAAGTGGCCCCTCACAGTGGTTTTGACTTGCACCTTCCTAATGATTAGTAACATGGCCGTCTTGTTGGTTATTAGTTCATCTCCCTGGAAAAAGATCTGTCTGCTTATTTCATTTGTCCATGTTTTAATCGGATTATTTTGTATGGCGCCGGATGGATTTTGACTCCTGTCAGATGTAGGACTTGTACTAATCTTTCCCATTCCCCATGTTGTCTTTTCATTCTCTTGGTAATATTGTTTGCCTACCCCCAAAGATTTTTCTTGTTACAATCCAATTTATACTTTTTAGTTTTACACAGTGCCTCACTCTGCTTGTTCAGGCTGGCTTTGAACTCTTGCCTCAGCCTCCCAGTGCTGGGAGTATGTGCCCAGCCGTTTTCCTTAAGTGTAATTCTGGTATCATATCAGAGTAGTTATATGCCAGTCAAATATAGTTTCCTCTTTTCTTAGCATTTGTAGTTTACCTATTGTATTAGGGTCTTTGATCCATCTTGAATTAATTTTTGTATATAACACAGTAAAGATCCAATTTCATTCTTTTGCTTGTGTGAATCCAGTTTTCCTACACTAGTTTTTGAAAAGATTTCAACTGCCTTTTATAGGAAGGGTCCTGTGAACTTTCACGCCACACTTCCGATGGGACCCCACAAGCCAGGACTTAGGCACGGAGATACATTTACTTGGCTGCAGGAAGATGGACAGACGAAGTGGTTGGTGCCAACTGCTTTGACACTTAAAATCATTTCTTCTGATTATGTAAAATAGCACTGTTGTTCTTTTTTAAAAAATACTTAAAGATCCCCGAGGCAGTAGGTAGCAGAAATGCTGTAGGTCCCAAATGGTGGTAGCGGGCCATGTGGCGGCAGACAGCAAGCTCTGGGAGCAGCCAGTCCCAGGCAGAAATGGCTGCCGATCCCAGAGCGGTGGCCTGAGTGGTGGTGGTGGGCCATGTGGCGGCAGACAGCGGGCCCTGGGAGCAGCCAGTCCCAGGCAGAGACGGCTGGTCTCAGAGCAATGGCTGGTCCCAGGCAGGGAGACACATGGCAGGCGGGCAGAAGACAGAAACATGGATAGACACGACAGGCAGGGTGAGGTTGAATGTTTATTCAGGGGGTTATGGAGGAGGAAGGGTGGAGGGGGGGGACAGAGAGAGAGGGAGAGGGAGAGGGAGAAGAAGAGAGAGAGAGAGAGAGAGAGAGAGAGAGAGAGAAGAGGAGAAAGAGACAGAGAAGGGGCGAAGCAGAGAAGTGGGGAGAGAGGCAGAGGCGAAGCTGCCTCTCTGAGAGGAAGATGGAAAAAGAGAGCGAACTCAGGCCGGAAGCTGAAGATCAGCCTGCCTCAGCGGATGGGGAGGGAGTAGGCATGGCTTGTCTCTTAAAGGGACCAATACCAGATCTTGCTTTAATAAAAAAATCTACCATAACATTCCCAGGTCTTCCTTATAATAAAAAGCAGATTAGATCTCTTAAAAGGAACAAAAAACATAACTTCCCGGTTCTTTTTTTAAAAAAGCAGTTAATCTTAAAACAAGGTTTTCTAAAAGCAAATTAGATGCTCCAGTTTGAAGGAATTGGGGCGGCGAATTCTCAAGGCTGCTTCCTGCTGATTTGTGGGCGTTGTCTTGGGGGGGAGCGTGAGAGAAGGTTGGGAGCATCTTGGCGTCCCTGGTCCCTTTGCTTTTTGACCGGTGTTTTGTGGCATGGCCTAAGGTATTGGCAGGACAAAGAAGAAAGTTAAATTAAGGTTAAAAAAAATTTTTAGGACCAGGGAATTGAGGGGTATCTGACCTGTTTTAATTTGGCTCCCTGGAACTCAAGAGAACTCCTTGGGTTTGTGAAAACAGAAGTTTTAGACATATAATGACTGTAGCATAAGAGAAAAATTTGATTTGAAATTTGTTTGGTGAGGTCACCTTACAAAAACCTCAACCTGGCAAAACCTCTCAGCTGTCAAACTGTCAGAGATCTTTGAGAAATATAAGATTTTACGTGAGTTACTGATTAAAAAAATGACAGAGAACTTACTTGGTTGGCACCCAGAGCTACTCTTTTTGGGGTCCTCCATGGTCGCTGAAGGTTGCACTTGAGCTTTGCTGTTTAGCGTAGGGCCTGCCAGGCTCCAGAAGATCCTGTGGGCTAAGAAATCTGTAGGAAGACAGGCCTACCTTGACCTGAGCAGCTAGGCTGTCAATTCCAGCGATTTCGTCCACATCTAGAGATCTCTAGTTTAGATGAAAGGCAGGTTTGCCCAATGGTTAGCGCTCTGCAGTTGAAGCAAAATGCAGAAGGACGTTGTTCTCCGTGTGTCTGTCTCCTTTGGAGGGAGCTGTCTTCTTTGGAGGGAGCAGAGAGCTGCTGCTAGGAGCCAACCTGTCTCTTTTTGTTGTTGTGAAAAGTTTTTAATAATTAAATACTTAAATATCACATTCCCCAGATCTCTGAGCAGTTGAGGGCTGGATTAAATATAGCTGCAGTATACTGGCTCTTAACAGGTAAGGTCCACATTTGCAAACGGGCAGAAAGAAGAAACTTCTGGCAATGGAAGGTTAATGCCAGAACTGACAATGGTAAAAAACAGTTTAAGAGATTTAAAGGTACATACCAGCTTAAAATATGAGACTCATGATTTTGTAGTCTGAAATAAGATGTAATAAACAATTATTATGCATTGAGAGAGTGAACAAGAATTGAGCAACGTGGACGCCTCTGACGGGCCCTATCAGAGACATTTGTCATTGCCCAAAACATAATTTAACAGAGTTAGCATGAGGATTTTAGTGAAACCGGGTGAGAAGGCAGGGTGAAACCGGGAGAGTGTGGTCACGTGATCTGGCCCTCAGCCAAGATGGCGAAAAGGTCACCTGACCCATCTGGCCTTCAGCCAAGATGGCGACCGCCACGTGTAGTCTGTTCAGTTGGAAAGCCTGCCAGCCACAACAGAAGCCGCAGAGGGGAAGAGACTGATAAGTGGGGCATTTAAAACATGAGACCGGAGTTATAGGTCCGGATGGCTTGGCTCCCGTGGTTAAGACCGCGAAAACACCCGCAAAGACCGTGCACCTCAAGCCTACAACGAGAACGGCTTCCCGTTAAGGCGAGATGCAGGTGACACGAACACCCAAAATCCGGGGGGGATTGGCTTAGAATTTTTAGATCCCATGGTTGGGCAACGAAATTTGCCTGCAGGGGGCACAGAGGAGTGCCACGAACGCAGCAGTCTCAGGGTGCGAGCGTCCTCGGACCCCGGGAGGCCGCGGTAGGGGCGAAAATCAACTCAGGCCCAGCTAAGTCCCGGCTAGGCGAGAGGAGATAAACCTGTGATAGGGTCAACGGTATGACCCGCCGTTCAGCTGTCCGTACAGCTGAAGATGGTGCCTGAAGAAACAGGCCCGCCAAGAAAAGAAGGAAGTCAAGGGAGAAACCAGGAATCCCGGATTCCTGGGGAGACGCTGAGAGCCCCGGGCTCTCAGTGCAGGCAAAATAACCGTCAACCAAAAAATGGGAGAAGGAAGGGAGGGGGCGATCTACCCAGAATGTACCAGAGAACGCTGGCCAGGCGTTTTCTAGACGTAATGGGAAGAGGGATCAAACTCACTAATTGGTAGGTGTCGGAGATAGCTGCGGCGGAAGGACGCGGGAGCGGTGGAATACTGCAAGCTGCATCCAGGTAGATGGAACACATGGGTTGTTGTAGAGAAGGTCCTCAAGTCCTGATTCTGCCCCAGGAGGGAGCTCAGAGTCCCGGACGGTGCTTAAAGCCAAAACTCCGGCCCTGGGTGGAAGTCTGGGGCGGGCGAATCATCCGAGTCACGGCACCAAAATGTTGTTCTTTTTTAAAAAATACTGCAAGATCCCTGAGGCAGTAGGCAGCAGAAATGCTGTAGGTCCCAAATGGTGGTAGCGGGCCATGTGGCGGCAGACAGCAAGCTCTGGGAGCAGCCAGTCCCAGGCAGAAATGGCTGCCGATCCCAGAGCGGTGGCCTGAGTGGTGGTGGCGGGCCATGTGGCGGCAGACAGCGGGCCCTGGGAGCAGCCAGTCCCAGGCAGAGACGGCTGGTCTCAGAGCAATGGCTGGTCCCAGGCAGGGAGACACATGGCAGGCGGGCAGAAGACAGAAACATGGATAGACACGACAGGCAGGGTGAGGTTGAATGTTTATTCAGGGGGTTATGGAGGAGGAAGGGTGGAGGGGGGGGACAGAGAGAGAGGGAGAGGGAGAGGGAGAGAGAGAGAGAGAGAAGAGGAGAAAGAGACAGAGAAGGGGGGGAAGCAGAGAAGTGGGGAGAGAGGCAGAGGCGAAGCTGCCTCTCTGAGAGGAAGATGGAAAAAGAGAGCGAACTCAGGCCGGAAGCTGAAGATCAGCCTGCCTCAGCGGATGGGGAGGGAGTGGGCGTGGCTTGTCTCTTAAAGGAACCAATACCATAACATTCCCAGGTCTTCCTTATAATAAAAAGCAAATTAGATCTCTTAAAAGGACCAAAACCATAACATTCCCAGGTCTTCCTTATAATAAAAAGCAGATTAGATCTCTTAAAAGGACCAAAACCATAACAAGCACCATAAAAATAATGTGTGCTTTGATGTCTGCATTAATTTTGGGAGTAGGGCAGTGGAACTTTATGCAAATGGTATGTTCTTGAGTAGCTAGGATGATATTTCAATAGAGCTAAACATAAAACAAATGGTAACGGCACTGGAAGAGCTGCTCAGAGCGTGTAGGCAGTATTGACCTTGCCGCTGAGTCATTGATAGCTTTATTTCCCCATTATCTTATTTGGAGACCAGAGGGTTTTATTATTTATTTATTTACTTCGTGCTTTTGCTTCTGTAATTATAGATCTGTATATGTGTGTGGGTATGCCCATGTGAGGGCAGGTGCACTGTATGTGTGTGTGGGTATGCCCATGTGAGGGCTTAATTTCTCCATTTTTCTAGGTGGATACCAGAGGATTTTATCTATTTAAAGTTTTTTTCACTCTGAAATTGTGTGATTCTCGGTCATTACACAGTTCTCAAATGTTTATTTTCAGTTAGCGTCTAGAATGAGATTTTTAAGTTTGTTTTTTTTTTAAAAAAAAAACTATGTTTACTTATGTGTAAGGGTGTATGCTCATGAATACAGTGCCTGCGAGGAGGCCATTGGAATCAGATCCCTGGGAGCTGGAGTTAGAAGCTGTTGTGAGCCACCGGCCTCCATGTGGGTGCCAGGAACCAAGCTCAGGCTCTCTGTAAGAGCAGCAAGCAGTCCTAGCCGCTGAGCCATCTCTCCTGCCCTAGAATGAGTATTGTGCGACTCAAACTTGCACAGAATGGACAAATGAATTGCATAAATCACCAATATCAGATATTTTTCTTTCAGCGAAACCAGTTGGCTTTAAAATGTGAGCCAGGAAATGGAGAAGGGTGAACAGGAGAGAAATAAAACAGACCTGGTCACAGGTTGCCAAAGTGACGGCCAAAGGAGGCAGCTCCTATTTCTCTTTACCTTTGTGTATGTTTGACTACGGTAAAAAAAAGTTTGCCGTACATAAACAAGGCCTGCTCTGTTCATGGACAGTTCTATCCTAAGGGCTTTTCTGTCAGAAAACTGGAAAAAAATGGTTGTGAGAGCAGTATAGCGCATGCACTTTTGTCAAAGAAATGTCTTGAAGGAGAATAGAGCTTCCACAGCTGTGGCGCCCTGGAACCTCTGGTGAACCCTGGTGAACCATCCGAGGGTGAAGACCTAGGAGGCATTAGCATTGCGGATAGTAAACCATGACAGACGCTGTGCTCAGTCCCCCACTCGTAATTCACCCTCAGAGAGTTCCCCTGGACTCGTAATTCACCCTTTCCTCTCCTGTTCACAGATAATTCCCATACCTGACTCCCTGATCTCTTCCACTCCTCTGGGAACTCCCTGCGTCACCGACTCTCCTTTCAGCCTTTCTGATCATCAGCCCCTGCCCCCACAGCTTGCCTGTGCAGATCTTCTAAAACTGCCAGCCTCTCTAAGGTGGCTCAAACGCTCCCTTGCTCCTTTCTTCAGCAGTATTTCTTTTCCTGTTCTTCAGCTTCCTCACCAGACTTCTGCAACGGCTATATTCTTCAAACTACAGGCCTAATTAATAAACTTGATGTCTGCCCTAATCTGACTGCCTTTCACAAGCAGTTATTTTGTGTATATTTGTGTGTGTGCACTCATGATTGTGGTGTAGTGTACATGTGGAGGTCAGAGGACAAATCTTGAAAGACCCCCCAAGAGTGAGGAGACTCACACTCAAGTCTCGGGATAACATGACCCCCCCAGGAACTCACAAGAGACCATCCTTGCTGCAATCACACGAGGTTTATTGACAGGAACCAATGTGCTGGGGCCGAAACTCATTTCCCACGCAGGGGTAGAGGAGTTTGACCCTGAGTAGCTGGAAGAGGGGGTATTTAGGGGAAGAAACCACAACCCAAAGGGGGTAGGGAGGGTGTCATTGGAAAATTTTGAAAATACCAGCGATAATCACAAGGGGTAACTCCTCATTTCTCAAGATTGTAATCTAACTTTATGGTCAGCTAATTCCTGGAACAGAGTCACTGAACTGGCTAACCTAGATTTTTGGTTCTTCTCTCCTTGCTAGATATTTGGCTTATTTTTCCTGTTAGATTTTTTGTTCTTTCTGCTAGAGGTGTCTGGATTTATCCGGGTTTTTCACTCTCTGGTGTTGGTTCAGCACTCTGATCTTCAGGCAAGCTTTATTTGTTAAGACACAAACAAGAGACACTGCTATGCTTCATGTCTAAGCTGATGAAGGTCTGGGTCAAGAGGGATGGACTCAAATAGGAAAGAACTCTACAGAAAATAGGGAATTCTCGAGAAAAATTAGTGAATGATTCCATAAAGAATAGAGGGAAAGGAAGATGATAAACCTCAAAGAAACAACTCAATTAAACAAGTCCAGAATGGGATCTGGCTTGGCAAAATGACTATGCTAGAAATAAAATTGAGATTGAACACATTCTTCTACAAACTCTATCATCATTGTTGGGTGCAATCTAGAAAGACCATCATGGTTTTCTCTGATAACCTCTGTCCTAATTACAAAATAGTGGTTAGTGCAGAACCAAAAAGAAACACACATTAAGATAAAAAATATGCATAATTCAACCATAGAAGTATAATGACCAAATCAAAATTTCTGGAGGTATTCCAATGTGTTGATGCTGCTACAGGCATTATTGTTCAGTTAGAACTTATTTATTCACTGACATTAATCTTAGACTTTTAAAATGTTTAAATATGGAGTATAGAGTGTTTGTTCCAAAAACATGAAGAACAGCTCAGAAATATGTGAATTTACCTAGACTTTTCCAGTTCTAATCCTCCTTCAGTTCAACCTATCCTTGTCTTCTTCAGGAACCATTCTTAACCGTTTTCAGCGTTTGGTGTACAACTCCACCCACATACTGTGTATTCACAGACATATTATGTATGTATGTATGTATGTATGTATGTATGTATGTATGTATGTATCCATCCATCCATCCATCTTATTTATCTACCTATCTATGCAATCATGTACCATATTATAATGCTACATGGTGTTTGTATTATGAATGTGTCATAATTTATTTAATAGTCAGTTGTTGACTATGACATCCAGATTGTTTTTATTTTCTGTACTTGACAAAACCGTAATAAAGAACATCTTTGTCTTCATGCTGAATTTATTGGAAATTGATTTTATGTTTCATTGTTAAATATATTTGCCTAGATAGTATTCTTTGTTGTGGCCGAAGGGACTCTGTCCCTAGTTTCCTAAGATGCTTTGCTTTACCTAGACTTAAGGCAAAGTTTTAGCAAGTGCTTTTTGTTTCTACTGAATTGATATTACTATTGATAAGGTGATGAATCTTATTCACGTGTTAATAACCAACTGTTGCTGCTTGCCTGGTTAAACCTTCTTAGGTAATTATTCTTTAACAATAAACCCATCAAGCCCCATTTGCTCACATTTTATTTAGGATTTTAATTTATAGTCCTTTGTTGATATTTTTAACTTGACTGGGAACTGTTTCCTGGATGCTTAAAGGCTTTGTCATGGCAAATATCAGAGACTTGAAAATAGACACACACCCAGTGGCCTAGGAATGTAAGATGTCTTCCATACAGCTCCCATAAGGATTAACTGTTTCAGTCCCTAGTATAAATAGAAAGAAATTTCCCACTCCCCCTGTCCTAAGTAACCCCACATCGTCCCCAGGCCTCCAGCTGGGGAAACAGGCACTGGAGAAGACCTGGTCCATGTTCATGCCCTTCCTTCCAACCCAAAGAGCCTCCACTCTTCCAGGGGAGCTGTTTACTCTTTCCTTAAGGTTGAGTGACTGGGTGCAAGCCACCTCAGCTTTTTTGAAGAGAAGCAGGAAATAAGCAAATTCGATTTAAGTTAACACCTGGGCTTGGGATATTACTGTCAGCGGAGCACTTGCCACTCGAGGATGAGGACCTGATTTTGTAGAATCAGAACTCATGTAAAAAAGCTGGGTGCTGCACCATGCACTTGTACCCCCAGACCTGGGGAGGTAGAAACAGCAAGATCCCTGGGAATTGCTGGCCAGCTGGTTTAGCTGCTCACTGAGCTCCTGGTGTTTTTTGTTTGGTTGGTTGGTTTTGTTTTTGTTTTTGTTTTTATTTTTTGAGACAGGGTTTCTCTGTAGCTTTGGAGCCTGTCCTGGAACTAGCGCTTGTAGTCCAGGCTGGTCTCGAACTCACAGAGATCTGCCTGCCTCTGCCTCCCGAGTGCTGGTATTAAAGGCATGTACCACCACTGCCCGGCCGTGCTCCAGGTTTAACAGAAGAATTTATCTCAAAAATTAAGGTTGAGAGCGATGAAGGAAGACACCCAATGCCAACAAATGGCTTCCCATGCAGTCTCTAATACACCATGTACACCTGTACACACATACACAAAAATAAACAAAACAGAGAATTCATTTGGATAGATTGTATTCTGGGTAACATTTTTGTAATAGGAAACTTAAGATGATTCTGATTGGCACTTTAGTTTGAAAAAAAGAATTCATGTGAAGTTATATGCCTTTTATAAATTATAGTGTGTAAGAAAACTATTTTTAGGCTAGGGAGGTTATGTAGCTCATCAATCAGTGAGGTTCTTGCCTAATGTGTGAACACCCCGGCTTGGATCCTGGCTGTTCCTACATCCTTATCATCAGCTGCATGTTAGTTGTTTTTACATCTTTTGTTAAGAGTAACATTTCCTTGTTATTCTAGGACTGGTAGAGTCCAAACAGACTTACTTTGGGGGGAAAAACTGTTTTCAATTTCCTGGAAAGAGCCATCCTATGAGTAAGAAAAAGGATGTCGTAGAGGAGATGTGATTGGAATAGGTTCCATTTCTAGGACTCATTGTCCCAAGGTAATACAGAAAAGTGGTGCTCTTCATTCTTGGGCCTTTGATGCCATGGTGACACTCTCTCTTTATATTGCTCTGCCAAGTAGAGTTCATGGTGAGGATGAAATAAATTAGTATATATAAAATTTTTGACTGTTTTCTGGCACATAGACCTTCAATAAATGTTATGATGTTATTATACTGAAAGACCCGGATAAATTCAGACACCTCTAACAGAAAGAGTAGAGCCAAAAAAATCTAGCAGGGAGAGAAGAACCACAAATCTAGGTTAGCCGGTTCAGTGATTCTGTTCCAGGAACTAGCTAACCATAAAGTTAGATTATAATCTTGAGAAACAGGGAGTTACCCCCTTGTGATTATCACTGGTATTTTCAGAATTTTCCAATGATCACTGGCATTTTTGGAATTTTCCGATGACACCCTCCCTACCCCCTTTGGGTTATTGGGTTATGGTTTATTCCCTTAAATACCCTTTCTCCCAGCTACTCGGGGTCAAACTTCTCTACCCCTGCGTGGGAAACGAGTTTTGGCCCCAGTGCACTGGTTCCTGTCCTGTCAATAAACCTCGCGTGATTGCAGCAAGGATGGTCTCTTGTGAGTTCCTGGGGGGTCGTGTTATCCTGAGACTTGAGTGAGAGTCTCCCCACTCCGGGGGGGGGAGGGGAAGCTCTGGGCACGGTTCCTGTGATCCTCACTATCCTATATCTCGGTCTGTTTATTAATCTCCACCAGGCTGTGTGTGAGCTGGGCAAAGTGAGTTGCTTCTGATAATAGAATACGGCAACGATGATAACTATGGTCAGTGGTGACACCCATTCTGCAGGACTCTATTTCCTTCCCAGCTTCCCCACATGGCAAACTGCCACACAACACAGAATGAAAGGTACTTTCTGTCTACAGCCTGGAAGGAACTGCGTCCTATTATCAACCCCATGAGGAAGCTTGGAGGTAGTTCTTTCCAGTCAAACATTGAGATGCCTACAGCCTTAGGGAACATCTTGACTGCTGCCTATCAAAATCTCTGGGTCAGAGGACCCAGGGGAAGTGTGCTCCAATTCCTAACCATAGACACGGTTGTGTTAAACTGCTGAGTTTGGGGATAATTTGTTATGCAACCTGTAGATAATAATAATAACAAGTAGTAGTAGTAGCAGTGTGACATAGAGTTAAGGCTATAGACTCTGGAACCAGATGGTCTGAGTTTGAATTCATGCCATTTCTTAACTATTTGGCTTCGTATAAATTCTAAGCATTTTCCTGGTGAAGCGCACACTTTTAATCCCAGGACTCTGAAGGCAGAGGCAGGCAGATCTCTGGGAGTTCCAGACCAGTCAGAGCTAGATTGTAAGAACCCATATAAAAGAATTTAAATTACAGACCCTTCTTGATTTATAATGGGCTAAGTCTCAATCAATCCATTGCACGTTAAAAAAAAATATCAAAAGTAAAAAATGCACACAAGATACCTAACCCATTGAGCATAATAGCTGAGCCACAACACAGCACACCACAGAGTATCGATTGTTTGCCTTCGTCATTGCACAGTTGACTGTCAGCCTGCATCCACCATTCAGCATGCTAACCGAGCATTACATGGAACATCACCAGAGCAGGAGAAGATCAAAATTTAAAGTGTGTCTTCTACTGAATTGCTGTGGCTTTCGGCCATCCGACGCGAAACCATCCCAGGTCAAGGATTGTCTGTGTTCTCCTTATCTGGATAAGGACAAAAACAACTGGGAAGAGTCTGAATGCACACACAGAGCAGCCCCGCACGTGGTGAGCATAACCCTCTTGGCGGCTGTTGCTATTTTATCCAGTCCTTGTTCCATTAGTCATCAGCTCTGGATTCCAGCTAGCGCTGTGCCAAGCAAGAATGCTTTCTAACTGAGGTTATAAGTATGTTCAGCCCTGTGCTGAAGCGAGATACAAACAGAACTCTGGGTTCTACACGGTTCCACGAGAAGACATGAGAAGTCCTTTCTAGCCAGTTTCCAGGGAGAGAGGCGGGGTTTCGTTCTCTAAAACAGCCTCCTTCCCTCCATCCTCAAATCCCACAAGGCATTTTCACGGCTCCCAGTGCTCGCTGTCACTGCTCTTCTGTGACAAGGTCAGCACAGTCCACAATTAGATACAGAGTCAAACAGAAGTCAGAGCTTCCAAGAAGCTGGGCAGAGAGAGGCTAAAGAAATAACCCCACTGACTACGGCATTCAATCTTGAGTTAATTAAAGACCAAAGAAAAACTTCAGAACAAAGAGGTAGTGATTGGGAATAGAGATGATGTGCTGGAGACCTCAAAATCACCAAAATTCATTTGTCTGACACCTCCGAGTTTACCAAATGTTTTCATGCAGAGTTTTCCTAGTCACAGAGGGAAAGGCAAGACAGAACAGTGCAAGCACAGGGGGTTAAGTTCCTTTCTTAATGTGAACCAGTCACTAAGTAGGATGAAATTAGTTTTTTTTTCCTGATCCATGTTCTATAGGACATTTGATCTGCTATAGCAGCCGGGGTGTGTTTATCTATTTCTGCGTCATTTAAGTGACAACTGTTTAGGACCTAACATACCCCAAAACTAACATGCCCTGTGTGAGCAGGGCATTGCATACACCTTGTAAGTGAATACGGCTTTTTTTGAATTCCAGGTTCCTAGTAGGTTCACTTTATTCTAGATAAAACTGTATCTCTCTATTTCCTGCTCAACAGCTATTTTGTGGCAATTTCCCAAGTTCCCTGAAATCTTTGATAAAAATGGGATATGTAAGGTTATGTGTACATTCAAAATAATGATTCCCCATTAAAACCAACTGTCACTACCCACTAATGACATTTTACAATATTTTGCAGTATAGCTCTAGAGATGGTTGTAGTGTATAGAAGCCCCATTTGGTATATAAGAAAAATGGCCCTAGATTATACCTTAAAAAAGAAACCAAAACGGTAGCCCTCATAAATATTATAAAATGAAGGTTTTTATCTAACCTTAAACATCCTTTAGAAGGAAACAGAATATATGCCACCTGTTTCTTCCTTTGCCAAATATTATGTGTAAGCAACTTTATATAGTGTATGTATTAAATATTTTATATTATATATCATATAACATATAAATATGCTATATTTATATCATGTAATATTTTTATAAATTATACATAAATATATATAGGACCCAAAGCCTTTCTTCTGGACCATAGTCCAGGAAAGAATATTAATTGCATTGTCCTTTACCGCCCAGTGTTTTCTCAATGCACATGTCTCACTGGGGTCCTCACATGTACTATTTCCTGGAATGGCCTTGGGATTCAAGCCTTTCTATTACTTACCTCATCCTCTAGTGTCAGGGTACTTTGTTATGCCCTCTGAAAATACAGGTTCTTTTGTTGGCATTGTTTATTTTTATTTTTTGTTTATTTGCTTGTTTTTTGTTTATTTTTTTTTTTTGAGACAGGATTTTTCTGTAGCTGTAGAGCCTCTCCTGGATCTAGCTCTATATACCAGACTGGCCTCGAACTCACCAAGATCCTTCTGTCTCTGCCTCCCAAGTGTTGGGATTAAAGGTATGTGTGCCACCACCGCCAGGCTGAGAACACAGTTTTAAGAAGGGTGACAATATATATTCATCAAACAGCTATGTGCTGGCCTCTATGAGGAGACAGCCAGTAGACAGGACAGCAAAAGTAAATTTATCTAGTGGTGTGTGTAATGGTTGTTCTGTCTTTTTAAGAGACAAGCCACGCCCACTCCCTCCCCCATCCACTGAGGCAGGCAGGTCTTCCTTCCTGCTAGCAGCCTTAGTCTCTCTCTCTTCTGGCTCCCTCTTGGAGAGGCAGCTTCTGCCTCTCGTCTCTCTGTCTCTCTATCTCTTCTCTCTTTTCTCTCTTTCTCTCTCCCTGTTCTTCTCCCCTTCTTCCTTCCCTTCCATAACCACTAAATAAATATCCAACCTCACTCTGTATGGTGTGCCTGTCTGTCTCTTACCTGCCTCCCACGTGGCTCGCCGCCAGGGACCAGCCACCTTCAGAGACCTGCAGTGTGGTCTCATGCACGGTCTCTGCCTGGGATTGGCTGCTCTCGGGACCCACTGCCCCCTGCCTGCCACCACTTGGGGACTCTGCAGAGTTTCTGCTGCCTGTCACCACCCGGGATCCTGCAGCAATCATTACAGTGTGGTCATTATTTTTCTTATCACTATAACCAAACACCTAACAAAACACACTTTAGAGGAAGATGGATTCAGTTCATAGTTTAATGGCAGGAAAGGCTATATATAGCATGATTTCTAATTGGTATTAATAATAAAAACCCAGAGTCAGATACAGGGGTAAATGCTGAAGATCAAAGAAGCACAGCAGCCAGTC
The DNA here is from genome assembly GCA_963919715.1 of Microtus obscurus. Taxonomy (NCBI): domain Eukaryota; kingdom Metazoa; phylum Chordata; class Mammalia; order Rodentia; family Cricetidae; genus Microtus; species Microtus obscurus. Next base: position 4,091,060 of record CAWTZC010002364.1, read on the forward strand.
ACTAGGGAGTTCTTTCACCTCAACCAATGTTCAGACCAAAGGGGCAATCCTGTCTTCATACTGTCTCCTCGGACTTCGCCCTCAGACTGCACCTGTCTCCACCAAACCTCAGACTGCTATGAGCGCCTGTCTCCTCTGCCTTATATTCCTTTCTCTGTCTGGCCATATCACTCCTGTCTCCACCTTCCTAGTGGTATTAAAGATGTGTGCCACCATTGGCCTCTAGAGCTTTCTCTTCACTCTGATCTTCAGGCAAGCTTTATTTGCTAAAACACAAACAAAATATCACTACAAAAGTCATGGCCACTGCAGACAGACCCTTCTTGGGAGCTTGTGGCAGGTCATACCACAGCAGAGTAGAAAGCTAGAGCTATTTGAACCAGAACCCAAGCACCCACCACCCTCCAGTTGACTAAAGTTTCCACAACTTCCCCCAAACAGTATTTATTATCCGCTAGAGACCAAGTGTTAAAGCACACGCCTATGAGGACATTTCTCATTCAGATGGCAATACTCCTCTCCTAGCCTCTGTAGGCCATCGTCATTTCATAATGTAAGAATGTATTCAGTCAGTGTCAGAAGCCTCCCTAGTCTGGGTCTGTAGACCCCAGCTCTTAGCCTCACTGTTGCTGAGGCCTGTGTTTGCCTTTGTGGCCTAACTTTGAAGAACATTTCTTTGGGTGGAGGTTTCCAGCAGGGAGCCCTTGAGGCAGTATTCTAGGTTCAGGCTCTCTCTTCAAATAAATTTGCATTTTTACAAACTGAGGCTTTCTTAGGTGAAATCTTGCCTCCCAGTGTAAACAGCCTGGTCTGTCTTTAGTGGTACAGATCTCTTTAACAATTATAGCCCAAACCACCCCACCCATTTGCAATTTTATCCACAGTCACACTTCTTTCCTTGCCAACCTGAGCATCTTCCACACCTTCCTGTGTAGAAAAATTTTATTATGATGCTCACTAAACACAGCGAGTAACAACAAAGCCACATCCTGAGGTCTGCCATCTTTAAATCACTCCACTAAACAACTTGGTCTCTTAAAATTCATCCTAACTCAGATGGTCAGGACATGAGCAGAAAGACTAGAGACTCTGCTAGAACACAGCGTGGGTGGCTCTGGTCTGTTCCTGATCACAGTGTCTGTCCTTCTCTGAAATCGTGTGAGCAACGACTTGATTATTTGCTTTTCTTTGGGCATTCTTGTCCTCCATGCTTCTACAAAAACAGTCTATGAAGCTCCTTCCAGTATTCTATGGCTTCTCCAGCTCACAACACTGATGGAGGAAGGTCATTGGTTAAGTAATAAAGAAACTGCTTGGCCTCATAGGTTAAAACATAGGTGGGAGGAGTAAGCAGAACAGAATGCTGGGAAGAAGAGGCCATGCTCCCCTCTCCCGGGCAGACGCCATGAAGCAAGCTGCCAGGTCAGACATGCTGAATCTTTCCCGGTAAGACTGATGCTACACAGATGATTAGAGATGGGTTGATCGGGATATGAGAATTAGCCTGTAAGGGTTAGAGTTAATGGGTCAAGCAGTGTTAAAAGAATACAGTTTGTGTGTTGTTATTTCTGGTGTAAAGCTAGCCATGTGGGAGCTGGACAGGACAAAAAGCAGGCTCGCAGCTCTTACTACACAACACCACATGTTTCTAAATTCTCACAAACCAGCCCCAGAGGTCTGTGAGCCACATGACAGGGTTTTATCTCAGCCACAGTCCCACTTGTAGGCACAGATTTCCTATATTGCTTCCTTTGCTCATTGCTGTAACCAATTTAAGGAAGACAAGAAGTGGTCTGAGATAGAGGTACATGCCAGTGACTGACTGCTTTGCTTATTTGACCTTCAGGTAAAACCCCAGTATCTATCTCTGGGTTTTTATTATTCATGCTACATTTGATGTCCAATGTTTGGGGTACAAATTCATGAAAAAGTCTTTTGTCTGTGACTTTACAGTCATTGTCATGGTCCAGTGCTATCCACAGCCAGAGTCACTGCCCTTCGAGCTAGGTTTTTTCTTTTTTTTTTCCCTCTCCTGGGAGGCTCTCCCTGAATCCACTTCTTGGGCTGCTGCTATACTAGGTAGCTGCCTTGAAAACCAGTCAGGTTTTTACTGTCCTATGCAAAAAGGAGATTCTATTAATTATTTAGGCTATAAAATAGGTTTACAAAAAAATTAGACCCCCAAACGTACAAATTAGAAGAGATCAATTGCAGACTCCTAATGACTTTCAAAGATTTCTAGGAGACATCTCCCATCTATGGTGCACTATTAGACTAGGTCCTGATGACTTGATTAATTTAAACAAAACCTTAGATAGTGACAATGGCTTAAATAGTCTCAGAGAATTATCAGATGAAGCTGAGAGAGAATTGGCTTTGATTGAAGAGAAATTACAGAAGGCACATGTGAATCGTGTGGATTTCGATCTTAACTGCACTCTGTTCATACTACCCTCCCAACATTCCCCTCTAGGAATTAATTTTAATGCAGTGAGAACATATTATTTTATTTTTTAAAAATATTTATTTATTATGTATACAATATTCTGTCTGTGTATATGCTTGCAGGCACCAGACCCCATTATAGATGGTTGTGAGCCACCATGTGGTTACTGGGAATTGAACTCAGGACCTTTGGAAGAGCAGGCAATGCTCTTAACCTCTGAGCCATCACTCCAGCCCAAGAACATATTATTTTAGAAAGGATCTTTTCCCCACACAAACCAACTAAAAACTTATGGGAAAAGGTCTCTGAGTTAATTCTAAAATGAAAATTGAGACTTTGCTAGTTAGTGGGAATAGGCCTAGCAGAAATTATAGTACCTTTCAGTAATGATGAAATTGAGAAATTATGGGAAGGGAATAAACCCTGGCAAAGAGTTTGTAGTAATTTTTTGAGAGCGATTAACAACAACAATCCCAAAAGTAAGAGAATTCATCTTATAAAGAGAACTAACTAAATCCTTCCTTGCATTGTACTGGAGTCCCTACATTCTATACTGATGCAAATAAAATAGGAAAGACAGGTCACAAATCAGAAAATTTAATTAAAGTGGATCAAATCCCTTATGATTCTGTCTAATATTCAGAATTATATGTTATTCTCCAGGTACTAAGAGATTTTAAAGACCTTCTCAACATAGTTATTGATTCACAACATGCAGAAAGAATTGTTTTGTATATTGAAACCACTGAATTTATACCAGATGATACAAAATTGACTTTATTATGTATTCAGTTACAAGATACAATCAGGAATAGGAATCATCCCATATACATAACATACATCCTATCCCATGTAGGTCTGCCAGGTTCTCTAACACAAGGTAATGCAGAAATGAATAAATTATTGATTGGTGATGTGTTGATGGCCTCAGAATTTCTTTTTTTTTTTTTTTTTTTTTTTTTTTTTGGTTTTTCGAGACAGGGTTTCTCTGTGGCTTTGGAGCCTGTCCTGGAACTAGCTCTGTAGACCAGGCTGGTCTCAAACTCACAGAGATCCGCCTGCCTCTGCCTCCCGAGTGCTGGGATTAAAGGCGTGCGCCACCACCGCCCGGCCGCCTCAGAATTTCTTAAAGAATATTATGTCAATAGCAAAGATTAAAAAAAGACTTTACCGCCGGGCGGTGGTAGTGCACGCCTTTAATCCCAGCCCTTGGGAGGCAGAGGCAGGCGGATCTCTGTGAGTTCGAGACCAACCTGGTCTACAAGAACTAGTTCCGGGACAGGCACCAAAGCTATAGAAAAAAAACCTGTCTTGAAAAACCAAAAAAAAAAAAAAAAAAAAAAAAGACTTTTCCATCATGTGCAACAAACCAAGAAAATTATAAGGAAATGTCCTACTTGTTCTTTATATTCTTAAACACTGCAACCTGCAGGAAGTAACCCAAAGGGTACGCAAAGGAATGAAATATGGCAAATGGATGTGTTCCATCTTGTAGAATCTTGTCAGGAACCATTGTCCTAAAGATGATAGCAGGGACCATTGTCCTAGGATGTTTGCAGAGAGCCCCATACCCCAACTATATTGAGAACTATTTGTTAATGGAACCTGCCCCACATTCCAACTATCTTGAGAACTGTTTGTTGATGGAATCACAAAAGGAATGTTTCTGCTTGCACAGAGAACACTAGATGTGCTGATTGGTGACCTTTACTACCCCAGCAAAGTTCCTTCTTACCCCTACCCCCCACCCCAAGTCAAATTCCTCATTCAAGGGCTATATAAGCTGCAACCATTACCCTAATAAACAGAGACCTTGACAACATAACTTTGCTTGGTCTCCATTTTCTTTCTCACCCATGATTCTTTCAGGTAGTGCCTCTTCAGACCCTGAATAACTGGACCTGCTGGGCGGGTCAGAATCTGGAAAACTAAAATATGTACACCTTACCATTGATACCTATTCAGGTTTTCAATGGGCAATTGCTTTGAGTTCAGAAAGTGCTGATTTTTGGTAATCACACATTTGCTGGGAGTTATGGCCATCATGGGTATACCTGTACAAATCAAGACAAACAATGCTCTAGCATATGTCTCTATGAAATGAAATTTTTTGCTTATTATAATATAAAGCATATTGCATGTATACCACACAATCCTATAGGCCAGGCAGTTATAGAAAGATCAAATTGAGGCCGGGCGGTGGTGGCGCACGCCTTTAATCCCAGCACTCGGGAGGCAGAGGCAGGCGGATCTCTGTGAGTTCGAGACCAGCCTGGTCTACAGAGCTAGTTCCAGGACAGGCTCCAAAGCCACAGAGAAACCCTGTCTCGAAAAAAACCAAAAAAAAAAAAAAAGAAAGATCAAATTGAACTCTAAGGATATGCTAAATGAACAGAAAGAGATAATAATATCCCCAGAAATATAGTGCACAATGCTTTATTAACTTTGAAATTTCTAAATGCTAATGAGAAAGGAACAACAGCTGTGGAGTGACATTAGATAGTAGAAGAAACTACAGAATTAAATCAGCTAATATACTTTAAAGATATACTGACCTCAGAATAGAAACCAGGACATGTGTTATGTTGGAGAAGGGGTTTTGCTTTTGTTTCCACAGGAGAAGAAAAGCTATTGATACCTTCAAAATTGATAAAGATTTGATTTGAACAAGAGATACTTCTTAATTAGAAGAGATGATAGCTCCTAAAACAGCATGGCCAATTAATCTAAAGTAACCTATAAAACTAAAAAATGTTTGTAATGATCAGATATTATTTACCCAAAGAGAATCTTTCCAAAATTAGGTTTGGGGAAGGGTTTGTTTTCTGTCTTTTCAGGAGAATAAAGGCATCCAGCTAAGGAATCCAAAGACCACTGGACAAATGAGATATCTGTGAAGACAAATGACAAATCATTCGGAAAAAAATATCTCAAGAATAAGAGTAATTGGCCTATTAGTATATCACATTTAAAACAGGATAAAATTTCATAAATATTTCCAAATGTTTGTTTCTGCCATTCTCTACAGACATATAATTCCAGTGGTCTTCTTGTAGTCCCAGTCTAATTAAAGACTAAAGCTGGCTTTGGAGTTGGAGTGTGGTCTCTAAACCCAAGCATGCTTATTAAAGTGAAATCCAAAATCTCTGTCTTATATCAGAAGAGTCATCTGATACGGAGACAGAGGAAAAAAATATTTATGGACTATTTTATTGGTACTAATTTCATAATTCTTTAGCTTTATAGAGAGCCTTTAAAAGCTTTTCTTAGGGTATAAATTTTATAATATTAATACATATATATATTCTAAACTTTTTGTCATGATATTAATGGTCATATAGAGTACTAATTCTTAAAAAAGGTTTCATCTACTTTCCTATACGTGATTTTGGGTTTGAGTTGTCAGGGTTTCTGTCCTGCCTGGTTCCTGCAGTCATTAAGTCCCAAAGAAATCCCACAGAGGTCTACATTAATCATAAACTGATTGGCCCTAATAAGAAGCTCAGGTTTCTTATTAAGTCTTATAACTTATATTAGCCCATTGTTCTTGTCTATGTTAGCCATGTGGCTTGGTACCTTACTCGGCGAGGCAGTCACATCTTGCTTCTTCTATGGCTGGGTCAGGACTGCAGACTAGGACTTCCTTGTTTCCAGAATTCTCCTGTTCTTATTGACCCACCTCTACTTCCTGTCTGGTTGTCCCACCTATACTTCCATTGTTGGGACAATGGTCTTGTATTCTGTAATAAAATGCTGATTGGCCAGTAGCCAGGCAGGAAGTATAGGTGGGACAACCAGGCAGGAAGTAGAGGTGGGTGACGAGACCAGGAGAATTCTGGGAAGAGGAAAGCTTGGTCTGCAGTCATTACTCACATACTTTTTTACTGACCTTTCTGAGGTTCTCAAAGATCTATGATGCAAAACACTTTTTCAAAAACTCTATCTCTGGTGGTATAAGCCTTTTAATCCCAGCATTAGAGAGGCAGAGGCAGGTGGATCTTTCTGAGTTCAAGGCCAGCCTGGTCTACTAAATGAGTTCCAGGACAGCCAGGGCTACACAGAGAAACCCTGTCACAGAAAACATAAAAGAAAAACAAACAAATACCCCATCTCATTTTCCCCATCCCTTCCTAGTCAAACAGATGACTGACTCACTCAAGAAGTCATCTCTCGGTTTATCTATCAAGCCAACTTGGGACATGCCACCTCTGTATTACTTTTCTTGTTCTTTTTTTTTTTTTTTTTTTTTTTCGAGACAGGGTTTCTCTGTGGTTTTGAAGCCTGTCCTGGAACTAGCTCTTGTAGACCAGGCTGGCCTCGAACTCACAGAGATCCGCCTGCCTCTGCCTCCCGAGTGCTGGGATTAAAGGCGTGCGCCACCAATGCCTGGCAAGAAGCAACTAAGCAAGGAAGGGTTAATTTGACTCAGATGAGGGTAGAGTCTATCAAGGCCGAGAAGGTATAATGCCGGCAACCCCGGCTACTGGTCCTGTTGTTTATGTGGTCAGGAAGCAGAGAGGTGAATGCTGGCTGCCTGTTTCCTTAATCTTTTCATATTCAGAGTTTAACCCTAGCCCATGAGATGGTATCACCTACATTCAGAGCAGGCGTCCCCCACAAGTGAGGCAAACCTCTCCAGAAAAACCCTCCTAGACACACCCCCAAATGTGTCTTGCTAATGACCTACATGTTTTTAATTATTAATCAAATTGCTTCATTGACAACTTGCTCTAGATTTTTTAAAATCAAGTTCACAATTGAAATCAACGGCACGCCTAACTTCTGAGACTCCTGCTCTTGTCTGTCACGTTGGTTTTCAATGTCCATGAGATATGTTTTGTTTTGTTTTTTTTTTTGACGTGTGGTGAAATTTCTCATGCAATTTTCCTCCAAACTAACATTACAGGGTTTAGTGTTGCTTAATGAATCACACGCTAAGGAAACTCTCTCCGTTGACGTGCTTCTTTGAAAACTCCCAGCACGAAAGACAATGATAATTTGAATATCTTAATGCCATTACATTAGCAGGGAAATTGCTTCAGCGTGACGCTGTCACAATTTTTATTACAAATCTTGGTGAACAGAGAGAGAGACTTCACTTGTGAGATCATGAGGATAAAGGACGGCATATTGCTCTGAGACGCTTCAGGGTTGTGTCTTAATTTACTAAGTATATTTAACTGCCGACATTTCTTTTTTTTTGGATGTTTTCTTCTTCTTTTTTTTTTTTTTTTAGAATTGTGAATGCCTATGAGAATTTATTCAAATCACATTATTGGCTGTAGAACAAAAAACAATGACCCGTGACATAAGTAGGTGGCTTTTTGGAATGAAAATAAAGAGTTTGGCCTTATGTTTCAGTTTATGAATATGCTAATAACTGCTAATTTGCTCTTGTTTTATGGGGTTTTATTCCAGGACCCGCTCTAAGAACTTTGAAATGGTAATTTTCCAGGTGACTTTTTTCTCCCTCAAAGGCAGGCCACACTTCTAATAGTATTTGAGTGGTTAAAAAAAAAAAAAACAATAGTGCAGGCAGAGCAGAGGAGGATGCAGGGAGGATGTTGCTTTACCGTTTGTCTTTGTCTACATGGCTTCTAAAAATGATCACCCAAGATACAAAATGACCATATTTTGTGTAGTACGTAGCTTGAGATTCAATTATACAAATAATTTAAAGCATTTTAAAAGTATTAGCTTTGAGTTCTTGTAAATGGCAACAGTGCCAAGACTGCACACACTTAACTAAAATTAAATTATGGCATCTCTAACTACAGTGTGCAAATTATCAAGTCAGATGAAAAAAAATCTTCATCACAAATTCTAATTTGATATTAGAATGATCAGGGCAGGTCTCACAGGGTCCATGCTCCCTTCTCTTCTCTTCACCCATCTGTCTGCTTCTAGATGTTAGCCGAACCCACAAACCATTAGTACTAAAACTCACCCTGACTCCTGACATATCTTTTCAGTAACTGTATCCTTCTAGGCTAGGGAACCAGAAATACTGCAATTCCCAAACATTCTCCTCTTTTCCCTTTCAATATTTTGTTAAAGGCACCAAAGGGTTCGTCTTGGTGCTCAAATTACAAACCTAGAGATTATCCTGAAATCTCTTTTCAACTACTCTCTGCAGCCCATGAGTAATGGTCTATTTTTATTTATGTGCTAAAAAAATAAAAAGAAGTCCCTGAATTTGTCTCTGCTTCATTTCTCTTGCTGCTGCCACTCTCATTATTTCCCTTATAAATTCTAGCTGATGTCCGATGTATCTCCTTGCCCTTCCAAACTAGTAGCAATGCTTCTGTTGCAGCGACCTTCCTGAGATGCAAATCTGATCATCGTCTCCATCATTGTCAAAGGCAAAGCCAAAGATTTTGATGCTGTGGCCTTTGCTCTGTAGCCCTCCATTTTGCAATCATGTTGAATGACTCATGATCCCTCCAATAATCCCCCCTTTATAATTATACATCATCTTTTGGAGAGCTTTTCTTGTGTCCTTCATTCATAAAATTTGGGTGCATGCCTTGAAACTTAATTCTGGTACACGCTGTTTCTGAGGCTTCTTTAACTCTGCAAACAGAAAACACCTTTTCTGTGTATTCTTAGTGGAGTGGGCATTTGTGACATACACACACTCACCTCACATTGCTGGTCAATCTGTATATTTCCCTTTCAAGAATTATAGTTCTGCAAAGCCAGAACAGGGTTCTATTCATTTTTCCAGCCTCAGTGCTTGGGACATAACCAATAAATCTGTATGGGAAGTGAAGCCAGGTTACAGAGATAAATAACACAGATAGCATAGAGCATGGTGTATTTACATATCCACACACACTTACACACCTGTCCTTCCATCATCCATCCATCCATCCATCCATCCATCCATCCATCCATCCATCCATCCATCCATCCAATACATACTTGTTGAGCCTACTAAGTGACAATTCTGTATCTTCTAATAATGAGTAAACCACACAATCTCTGCTCTCCCAAAGTTTTTAAACTACTAAGAGAGTGGTTCTCAACTTATAGGTTGCAACCCTAAGGGTTGAACGACCTTTCCATAGAGATTGCTTAAGACCATCAGAAAACACAGATGTCCTTCATAACAGTAGCAAAATTAAGATTGAAAAGTAGCGATTAAAGTAGTTTTATGGTTGGGCTTACCACAACATGGGGTATTAAAGGATGGCAGTGTTAGGAAAGTCGAGAACTGTTGTACTAAGAGAAGCAGTCATTAAAAGAGGGGGCTATAAATTAATCACTGCAAACTATGAAGACTCTATGAAGGGAAAGAACCTAATATTACAAGAGAGAATTGTAGTCAAAATTTTCTTTTGGGCCACCAGCTCACAAAAATGACATGGAGACTTATTATTAATTATGAAAGCTCAGCTGATAGCTTAGGCTTGTTCTAACTAGCTCTGATAACTACTTAACCCATTTCTATTCATTTATAAGCTTCCATGTGACTCATGGCTTGTTACCTCGTCTACTACATGTCGTGCTTCCTGAGTTTCGTTGTGACTCTGCCCTTCTTCCCAGCATTCTCTTTGCCCAGAAAATCCTGCTTAGCTCTTGCCTGTATAGCTTTTTTATTAAACCAATCACAGTGACATATCTTCGTACAATGTAAAGGATTATTCCACAACAGAGAATGAAGTGAGACAAAGTCTTAGACCGAGTGTTCAGTGGCCACTCTCGACAGGTAGCAAGTCACTAGGAAACGGTGAAAAGTTGGAATGAAATAAAGTTGAAAATGGTCATTCCCAAGGAAATGTGTGTCTCTAGTGCCAGAGAGGCGACAGATTCCCAGAGCTGAAAGTTCTCCACTGCTGGAACTGCCCAGAGTTGGAGATTGTTACACGACTCTGTCCAAAGAAGATATGACTTTTATAGCTTGAGTGTTTGTTTTGTATTCCTGGGGATTGACCCCAAAGCCTTGTGCTGGCTCAGCGCTCTACCACTGAGCCAACCAAACACAATAGGCGCAGAGAGGATTTTCCCATGAAGACTTCTTCAAACAAACAACTGACCCTACTGACTGGAGCACAGTCAGCTTCCTTGACTTTATCACTCTCAGTTTCCACTCCTATCCTTTCTTGTTTTATTAAAGACATGACCTGGGGCTGGAGAGATGGCTCAAAGGTTAAGAGCACTGACGGCTCTTCCAGAGGCCTTGAGTTCAATTCCCAGCAACCACATGGTGACTCAGAACCGTCTATAATGATATCTGATGCCCTCTTCTGGCATGCAGACAAAGATGCAGACAGAACACTGCATATATAATAAAGAAATAAATCTTTCGGGTGAAAAAATAAAGACATGATCTGGCTACTAGCTCAGTAGTAGCTGAGATCATTTCTTCTCTATTGCTGTGTTTTTCTTTCTATTTCTCTTTTAATCCCTCCTATCTATCAGATCTTTGGTTTTCTTGCCTTTATCTTGTCTCAGTTCACTGCGAGCCCTCACTTCTAGACTGTATTTAAAGAGGAAACAACATAGCTGTGCAGTGGTGGCGCACACCTTTAATCCCAGCATTCTGGAGGCAGAGGCAGGCAGATCTCTGTGTACAGAGTTAGTTCTAGGACAGAAACCAAAGCTACAGAGAAACCCTTTCTGGGGTGGGGTGTTGGGGGGGGGTGGGAGAAAGCAAGCAGGCTGAGGAAAGAAGAAAGAGTATTTCATGTAGAGGTCCTTCTGGCATAGCTTGCCTCTTGCCTCCTTTCTTCTTTAACCTCTCTTGTCTCTCTTGCTCTTTTCTCCCTCTCGTCTCTTTCATGTTCTCTTTCTTTCTCTGTCTGTCTGTCTGCCTGCCTCTCTTATGTCCCCACTCTGGTGATACCTTTTGCTCTTTCACCCCCTTTTCCCCCCAATAAACCTCTTGCACTGACTTTGTTGTGAGTGATGTGTTTGTTTAATGATGTGTCTCCACAGGGCCCACCGAAGGCTACCCACTTGGCTTTTTTTTTGTTTTATCCTCACACACAAGCCTGAAGCTTGCCAGTCCGTGTAACCTTGTCTCCATGCTCCCTTCTACTCTGCCTCAGCTAGCAAATTTGTGGCTCTAATTCTCTGTTTCAGATCTTCTCTCTGAGGAGGGCCGTCTACATGAAATGCTCTTTCCTCCCCTCCTCTTTTCCATCCTATTAGTCATCATATTTCTACGTTAGTGCTTCCTCTTTGAAAAAAGAAAAAAAGTGCGCCCATCTTTGTTTACTCCAGTTCACTTACCCGTGTACTCATGGAACCAACTCAAGTTTAAGCATGGTAACTACACATGATAAAACGAATAAAACACTAACAATAATCTCATTCTCCATGTGTACCTCCTTTAGCCTTTAAAAAAAAATCTTGAATCTGGCAGATTCCAATATAAAATACTTATGACCTCATAAATTTTGACTGAAACCTTTCAACTTCATGCCAAGAGCTGTGAAGAATGCATCTTCTTTTCCTTTTCCTCGCTTGATGTGGGAGTGACATATATCAATCTGTTGATTTCATTGGTTAAGCAATAAATAAACTGCTTGGTCCTGATTGGTTAGAACATAGGTGGGTGGAGTAAACAGAACAAAATGCTGGCAGGAAGAGGAAGTGAGGTCAGAAATCACACAGCTCCTCTCAGAGCAAGACACACGCGATGAAGCTCTGACTCAGGATGGACGTAGGCTAGAATCTTCCCAGTAAGCGCACCTTGGGGTGCTTACAAACCTGATTAGAAATGGGCTAGTCTAGGTGTGAGAATTAGCCTAGAAGAGGCTAGATAGAAATGGGCCAAGCAGTGTTTAAAAGAATACAGTGTCCGTGTAATTATTTCGGATAAAGCTAGCCGTGTGGGCGGCCGGGGTGCTGGGGACGCAGCCCCGCCGCTCCTTATCACTACACTCGCTGGACTCTGATTTAGTATTTTTAAGTTTAATTTTTTTGTCTTTACCTCCATGTATTTATATTATTTTATATTTTTATTAAATAATCGCTCCATAAGATAAGAAATTAGAATATTTCTACTTTTTGCCCATATGTATCTCTCTTCATTTTTGTTATGCCCTGATCATGGAGTCCACTCAAAGCCGACTAGGAGCCGGGCGGTGGTGGCGCACGCCTTTAATCCCAGCACTTGGGAGGCAGAGACAGGTGGATCTCTGTGAGTTCGAGACCAGCCTGGTCTACAAGAGCTAGTTCCAGGACAGGCTCCAAAACCACAGAGAAACCCTGTCTCGAAAAACCAAAAAAAAAAAAAAAAAAAAAAAAAAAAAAAGCCAACTAGGAGACCAAGTCCTGTATGTAGAAGCAAAGAGCCTTTATCCTTCACAAGTTTGCAAACTCAGACTCTACGTGTGTCCATTGTATTAGAGTGGCTGGAGATTCCTGAGCTCAGCTGGGGTTGGGTTCTTAAGTTTTTTAAGGGATTTCTAAGGTTCAGGACCCCTGATTGACTGATATTTGTGTAGGGGTGTCCTGGAGAAAAGCGATGGGTGTATGCTGGCAGTGATCCTATCTGCTATGGTTGGAATGTCAAGAATTTCCTTTGGATAGTCTGTTCCTGGGTGGTGTCAGCTTATGGCTTTTCCAGGAACCCGGTGCTGAGTGCTATGGCAGTGGTGCGGCTTGGGCTCCATGTGTGGCCAGGCTGCCCTGGGTCCCACTTGTGTAGCCAGGCTGCCCTGGATCCCACACTTTTATCTTTTTAACTATCACAAACTTACATATTATAAACCTGTTATGGTTGTTAGTTCTATGCTTTAGAAAATATAATTTAATTATTTATGCTTTTCCTATAAAAATGATAAATTACATTTACAATATCAAATACATAAATACTTTTTATTTGAGTAGTAACTCAAACTGGACACATGGGGGAAATGATCATGTGACCAGAGCTTGCCTTTTATAAATGACTCTCCCAAGCATTCACTTACTTTCCCTCTCAAAAAATGGCTAAAATTTGAGTTTTCAATAGTCTTTTTTTTTTCTTACTTGACCAAAGAAATAAAAGCTATCTACCATTTTACCAACCCAAACCTTGGCTTCCAATAGGGTCTTCTTTAGGCTCTGGCGTGGGGAGCACTCTGGAGACCTGCTTTGAAAAAGGAGAAGGGAGTTCAGGGCAGGCTGCATACAAAGTGACAGAAATAAAACAATCCTTTCTCTTAGATGACATTCTTCCCGGAACACGTACATCTTCTTTCAATTCCTTAATTTTCCCACATCTTGTCATCTCGAAATATCTTCCCAGGTTAGTGGCCAAGGGTCCTAGATTCTAGGATTCAGTGCTGTCTTCTTTCTGAGAGTCTGTTTTACTGTAGTGCACCCTCAGGCCATTTTCCCTTAAAGATTTATTTATTTTGACATGGATATTCATGTTTGTTCATTTATGTGTGCACATATGCATGCAGGTGCCTGTGGAAGCCAGAAGAGTATGGTGGGTCCTCCTGTATTGGGAACTGGATGCTGGTCCTCTGAATGAGCCGCAATTGTCCTTAACCACTGACCCACCCTTCCGGTCATTCTTCTCATGATGACTACATGAGCCACCAATTTTGTGAATAACTGACCAGCAGAACGGCACCTTCACACGTAGTAATTAAAAGAGTGCCAGGCTTTGGATTCAAAGCCCGAGTCTGCCTTCCGTGTCTGCAAAGGTCTGACAGTTTTCTCCTCTATGATTGCTTTCTCATCCGTGAAACCAAGAATACAATAGCACCAAGTTCATTGTCATGTTCTGCAGACAGGGTTAATAGGTTAATTACAAAGACCTCAGATCTATACCTGACATATAACGAGAGTTTAATAAGCTGTAACCATTACTATAAAATGGAAAATGTCATTATCTCCCTGACCACAGAATAGTTTGAGAATAGTTTGTTGGAGTGTGGAATCAAGAGTGAAGATAATTTCCCTTACTTTTGTGTAACAACATGCATATTGCTGTTGGCTTGCTTGGTTTAGGTTTATTTCCTTTTCAGGTCAAGCTTCTTCTTTCTTCTTCTTCTTCTTCTTCTTCTTCTTCTTCTTCTTCTTCTTCTTCTTCTTCTTCTTCTTCTTCTTCTTCTTCCTTCTTCTTTCCTTTTAGGGCATATTTCTTTTTATACTAAGAATTCTAAGTGTTTCATGATATGCTTGGGTGTAGCCATATCATTCATATTCATTAGTATTTGGTGACATTGTCCCAGGGAATTTTCCCCTGGGTATATATTCATTTACCATCACAGAACCTTTCTCTTTCCTTGGTAGACTCTAACACTTGACAAGTATATCTCCAGGAGTACCCGTTGTGTTCTGTCTGTTAATTCTGGCACTTAGCCTTTCTGTTGGCTTTTTCCCTTTTAATAATCATATTTCAAAGCCTTTTTCATATCCCCTCATTGATCATTTTTAATAGCAGCCTTTTTTATTCTATTCTTGCATCATCCTCTCAAGTGTCTATGAGGATACTGTTTTTAATTTATGAATGTTCCTCTGGGTTTTCTGCATCTCGTCTCTTTCTTCTTTTTCCCCCAGAGCAAATTAGATTTTATTTATGCTAAAAGACTCTTACATAAGTTGAGAAAAAAAAGGAATCAGGAGCCTTTTGATTTGATCAGTTGTCCATCGATAAACTCTTTATTCCTAAATCCTGTTCTTTGTTCAAATGACTATTGGACTAAAGAGAAGACAGAAGAATAATAATGGTATAAATGCCCAATTTTGGCCAATGCTGTCTATTACTCACTACTTTCAATGTGTAAAATCAATATAAAATCTGAATTTAGTTTTTCAAGCAGATTTTGGAAATACAATCTGTTTCCAGATTCTGTTACCAGCCCAGGAAGCCTTTCCACCAAGGCAGATGAAAAAGAAAACATTAATAGATGTTGGACATGTGCTAAACTACACTCTGATGCACAACATAGACCACCCGCTAAGGAGCCACAGAGACAGAGTAATCCCAGCCTTTTTATATAACTAAGAAAAAAAAATTCCCACAGGGCAGGGAACCCTGATTGCTCTTTGGGCTGATGAGGGAGGGGGACTTGATTGGGGGAGGGGGAGGGAAATGGGAGGCGGCGGTGGGGAAGAGACAGAAATCTTTAATAAATAAATTAATTAATTAATAAAAAAGATGCTTTCATGACAATAATTAGACCTCATATGCAGGGATATGATGATACCATCGGCATGATGTTTTATCCAAGTCACCCTCTTACTGAGATGCCTATACATATGTGGCAGTGGATTGTCTTTATTGGGATAAAAAAAGAGATTCCTCAAGTCCTGTGTTTTTGGGTATGAGCCTAGCCGTTAGCAGCCGAGTCATCTCTCCATTCATCCCTTATGTCTTTATTACAGTTTTGCAACCAGCAACATGCCCCTGAACTTAGGTGTTACACTCACCCCTAGGAATCGGCAGACACGGGTGCTGTCTTCTTTGGTATATTCATTTTGGCTCCCTGGTTCCTGATTAATACATTACTAGACCACTGTGGTAACAAAACCTAGCTGTAAAAAGACATACTTGCTTTTTAAAAGCGCTTATATGATATCAAGTCAATGGAAAGTTCTTACAATTACAGACTTAGGGATAGTTCACAAGAAGTAGAGAAGATGGATACGTTTCCTCTTATTTGTTTGGGAATAACAAAGCTGCCTCTCCATTCTGTTCCTCTACCTTTTTTCCTCATACCAGATAAACTTTAGACTGTCCAGATAAGCCTGAATTTCAGATAAATATTTTTAGCATTAGATGTGTTATATAATTTGTGATTAATTTGATAAACATGGCAAATTTTGATCTAATTTAATTATTGTCCAAATATGAGACAAAAATCTCTAATAAAACTATTGAGTTAGTGTTCCAAACACATGACGCTCTATTGGATCTCACACTCCTATTCTTCTAGAATGTACAGAGATTCAAATGGAAGGCAGAGAGGTTTTGCTTCCTCCCTGAAGCTCATCTATGAGACCTCCTTTATGTGTTAACTCCTAAGAGAGAAAGGCAAACATATGCACCCAGACCTGGTGAGATACAATGCATTCTACATAAACAATAAATGCTAACAGTAAAGAAATGCAACCATCTTAGTAAATGCAATGTTTAAGAGGGAAGGAGTGGAGATGAAATCTAATCCCCAAACCTTCCAAAACAGCCATTTAAATAAGAAAAGAATTCCAAGTAATTCCCATACTTGTGCGGTACATTGCAGGTATTTTAGTAACATGAAGATCATTATCTCGGCAGGATAGAGAGATTAACAAGCTGAGTATAGTTTATGCTTATTCTTTTTAATTGTTTTATTTTTTGATATTGAAATTAAATTACAACATTTTTCTCTTCTCTTTCCCTTTCTTTCTTCCAGCCCCTCCCATATATTCCAACTCTATCTTGCTTTCCCTCAAATTTATGGCCTCTTTACACACCCCCACACCCCCACACCTAACTATATAAATATAATATGGCATATGTTTTCAGGGTTGACCACTTGGTATTGAGTAAGCAATTAAGAGCTGATGTGGGAGTGTCATATATCAATCTGTTGATTTCATTGGTTAAGCAGTAAAGAAACTGCTTGGCCCTGATAGGATAAAACATAGGTGGGAGAAGTAAACAGAACAGAATGCTAGGAGGAAGAGGAAGTGATCACAGACTTGACAGCTCTGCTCTCTGGAGCAGAGATGCCATGCTCCCCTCTCCCAGGCAGACGGGATAGCTCTGCTCTCTGAGGCACACGCGATGAATCTCTGACCCAGGATGGACGTAGGCTAGAATCTTCCCGGTAAGCGCACCTCGGTGCAACACACATTAATAGAAATGGGCCAAGCAGTGTTTAAATGAATACAATTTGTGTGTTGTTATTTCAGGGCATAAGCTAGCTATGCGGGCGGCTGGGTGCTGGGGACGCAGCCCGCAGCTCTTTATTACAACAAAGAGCTCTTCCGTGGGGTAGACTATTTCTCCTGCTCACAGCATTCCTTTATTGCCTGACGTTCTTTGTCTAGATTGGGAGCCCCATGAGCTTCCTCCCTTCTATGTTAGCCTGCCTGCTGTTGTCATCTTTGTTCACATATTGCTGAGACTTTATGGGTATAGCTTCCCTCACATTTCAAGGAGACAAAATCTCACAGCAAACTTCCTGGTTTTTGGTTCATGTATTTTCACCCCCTCTTCCTCTATGCTCTCTGTGCCTTATGTCCAGGAACCAGGCTGTAGGTGGATCACTCGGGACTGGGAACCATGTGACCACTTGTTCCCTGCATTTTGATTGGTTGTGATTTACTGCAATGGCCTCTGTTTCAAAGAGGTTTCTTTGATGAGGAATGGGTATTCCACTTCTCTGTGGCTGTAAGGGCAAATAGTAATAAACAATGCAGTTATTAATTAAGCTATTTAATAAAATGGCAGTTGTATGTTCCCCTGGGGATTGGCTAGGTTTCCAGTACCAGGCATAGTTTTCTTCTTGTCGAGTGGGTCTAAGTCCAATTCAGAAGCTATTGGTTGCTCTCAAAATATTTATACCTCTATTGTACCATTAGTGGTATCATGCCATGCAGATCATTGATGTGGTTCATAGTCACCACAGCTAGGCATGACTATTGGTTGCTTTTCTCCCTTGGAAGCTTGCATGGCACCTTCTGATACCACGAAAGTCAAATCCCTAGGAAGGAGGCTTACCAGTCAGATCCAACTCAGATCCTCTGTGTCCTGTGTCCAAAATACATGCTGTTTTTAGTAAGAATTTACCATCAACCTTTTGGGGACAAGCAAGGGCAAGAACAACAGCCTATAATATTTTGGGAGCCTCATGGACCCCCATGACCAACAAATTATAGGGGTGTTTCTAACATCTGACATTGAAGATTTTGTTAGATAGTTTATGGCTCTTGATGGAGGAACATGGCCAGCTGTCTTGGTTACTGTTCTATTGCTGTGAAGAGACATCATGACTTAGGTAACTTATAAAATAAATCATCTACTTGGGGTCTTGTTTACAGTTTCAGAGGGTTAGTCCATGATCATCATGGTGGAGAGTATGGTGGTACACATGCTGGGGTAGTAGCTGAGAGCTCATATCTGAAACCACAAGTTGTAGGCAGACGAAGAGTGAGACTGGACCTGGCATGGGCTTTTGAAACCTCAAAGCCCTCCCCTAGTGACACATCTCCTCCAAGAAGGCCACACCTCATAATCCTTCCCAGACAATTCCACAACCTGGGGGCAAGCATTCAAACTCATGAGCCTATGGAGGCCATTCTCATTCAAACCACCACAGCAGCCCAGGTAGGAAAATTTGCTTAAACGTCTACATGCATGCACATAGATATGTTTTATATGCAATTTCAGGTAAGTAAATAATAGGATTCCTTATGATTTTTTCAGACATCCTTGTTATTTTACCTTCCTCCTCTTTCTTTCTGTGTTGATTTCCCAAATTACTCCCTTTTTCCACATTTCCCCCTTAAAATTACTTTAACCACGATATTCCCCTCTTTACTTTCTTGGCCTCTGGGGTTACTCCAGATCACATACTCACATCTGAAGATTTGGATTTAGGAGTCACAGATGAGAGAGAACATTCAATGTTGACTTTCTGGGGTTGTGCTACCCATTTTGTATAATATTTTCTAGTTCCATCTATTTGCCTACAAATTTCATTTTCTTTGTAGCTGAGTAATATCCCATATGCGATTCTTCATTTCATTTCCATTATCCATTCATTAGCTACTCATTGGTTGAAGGGCATTTAGGTTGTTTCCCTTCCCTAGCTATTGTGAATGCATCACCAGGGAGCACGACTGATGAAGTCTGTGTGGAGTAGGTTGTGGGGTTTGTGCACATACTAAGGAGTGGTATAGTTGGGTCATGTGGTAGATTTATGGTTAGCTATTTGAGGGTTGTCTGCATTGATTTTCAGAGTGACTGGGCCAGTTTGCAGTTCCACCAGCAGTGAATGAGGGCTCCTCTACCACATTCCCTAACATCTAATGTCTGTTGCCTTTCTGATCGTAGCCACTGTGAGTGGGGAAAAATGAAATCTTAATGTTGCTTCAATTTGCATTTCCCTAATTGTTAGGGAAAGTAAACATTTTATTTTGAGCTACTTTGCCATCAATTTATTTATTCTTTTTAGAACTCTGTTCAGATCTGTATCCCATTTTTTTGAATGGGCCATTTGTTTTCTTGACTCTGTTTTTTATGTTCTTTATATTTTCTGGATATTAATACTCTGTCAGATGAATAGCTGGACAAATTCACTCCTATTTTGCTGGCTTCATCTTCAGTTGATTACTTGTTTCTTTTATTTGGTAAGAAACTTTTTAGTTTTAGGAAGTCCAATTTGTCAATCGTTGCTCTCGGTTCCTGGACAAATGGGTCCTACTCAAAAAATCCTTACCTACACATATATCTTATAGGTGCTGCTGATGACTTCTATCAGCTTCAGTGTTTCACATTTAGGTCTTTGATGCAATTGGAATTAGTTTTATGCAAGATAATAGATGTGGATCTTATTTAATTCTTCTACATGTGGACAATAATTTTCACTGCAATGGAAGATGCTTTCTTTTCTCCAGTGTATGTTTTTTGGTGTCATTGTCAAATATTATAGATAGTTACTAATGTATGGATATCCTATTTTGTCTCATTGGTCTTCATTTATATTTTTATGACAGAACCATACTGTTTTTATTACCGTGTCTCTATACTATATTTTGAGGTATATAACGGCAATCCCTAGCATTGTTCTTTTTGCCCGTTTTCTTGGACTATTCAGGGTCTTTTGCAGTTCCATATAAATTTTAGGATAGGTTTTTGTTTTTTTCTGTTTTTGTGAAGAATGAGATGAAGATTATGATTGGAATTACATTAAATATACAAATACTTTTTGGTAGAATGGTCATTATCACACTATTAATTCTATAAATACATGAGCATGGAATGTCTATATTCTAGTGTCTATCTCTTACAGAGGTTTAACATTTTCATTGGTGAGACATTTTACCATCGGGATTAGGTTTATTTCTAGATAATTTATTTTATTTAAGATCATTATGAGTGGGAATGTGTTCACAATCTTTTTTTCTGTGTATTTGTTGCTGGTGTAAAGAAAACCCATTGCTTTTTGTAGGTTGATTCTATATTCTGCCACACTGCTAAAATTGGTGGTTGGTCATTTCTAGCTTTCTGGTAGATTTTTTTTGGAATCTCATGTGTAAGTATCATATTATCTGCAAAGAGGAATAGTTGGGTTCCTCTCCCTGTTTTTATACCTTTAATTTCCTTCTCATGTCTTATTACTTCAGCTAGTACTTTGTGCCTGATATTGAAAATGAATAGGGGTAGTGAACACAGCCTTGTTTCATTCCTGATTTCAGTGAAGTTGCTTCAAATTTTTTTCCATGTAGATGCTGTTGGCTGTGGGTTTTTTATATATAGCTTTTTTTGTATTGAGATATGTTCCCTTTAGCTCCTACTCTTTCTAGGACTTTTATCATGAAGGCATGTTGGGTTTTGTCAAAGGTTTTTTTCCTATGTCTATTGAGATGTTCATGTGATTTTTGTCTTTATGTTTATTTATGTGATTTGTTACCTGTTACCTGTATTGACTCATTTATGCTGAACAACTCCTGCATCTTTAGTATAGAGTCAACTTGGTCATGATGTATAATTTTTTTGATGTATGTCTGTGTTCCATTTATGAGTAATTTATTGAGGACTTTGAGTCTGTGTTCACTGGGGATATTGGCCTGTAGTTTTATTTTATTTTTTGTTATGTCCTTACCTGGCTTTGATATTAGAGTGATGATATTGGCTTCATAGAAGGAGTTTGGTACTGCTCCATCTACTTATTTGTTTGTTTGTTTAGAACAGTTTAAGAAGGACTGGCTGTAGAAATTCTTTGAATATCTGGTAGAATTCTGCTGTGAATCCAAGTGGCCCTGCACTTTTTTTTTTAAGTTGGAAGACTTTTTTTTTCTAGATGGGGTTTCTCTGTAGCTCCAGGCTGGCCTCAAACTCACAGAGATCTGCCTGCCTCTGCCTACCGAGTGCTGGGATTTGTTTGTTTGATTTTTTTCAAGACAGGGTTTCTCCGTAGCTTTTTTTTTTTTTTTTGGTTCCCATCCTGGAACTAGCTCTTCTAGACCAGGCTGTCCTCGAACTCACAGAGATCCACCTGCCTTTGCCTCCCGAGTGCTGGTATTAAAGGCATGCACCACCACCGCCCAGCTGGAATACTTCTTATTACTTTCAGTCTCTTCATTTGTTATAGGTCTGTTTAGATTGTGGATATCATCTTAGTTTAATATTAGTGGTTTGGCTGAATCTAGAACTTCATCCATTTCCTTTAGGTTTTCCAACTTAAGTGAGTACAGGGGTTTTTGCTGTTGTTTTTGTTTGTTTGTTTTTGAGACAGGGTTTCTCTGTGTAGCTCTGGCTGTCATGGAACTTGCTCTATAGACCAGGCTGGCCTCGAACTCAGAGATCCACTTGCCTCTTCCTCCAGAATGTTGGAATTAAAAACGTGTGTCAACACTGCCCAGTGGAGTAAAGGTTTCTGAACTATTCCCCTATAATGCTCACAAGTTTCTTCAATGTTTGTTGCAATGTAACCCTACCCATCTCTAAGTCTGTTAATTGGGTCCTCTCACTCTTTTTGGTTAATTGGACCAAAGGTCTATTAATCATTTTTATCTTTATCTCAAAGAACCAGCTCTTAGATTTGTTGATTTTCTGCATTGTCTTATTTCTATTTCATTCATTTCTGCTCTGATGTTTAAAATTGTCTCTTGCTGTCTACTGGGTTTGTTTTCTTGTTTATCAGAGTTTTTTAGCTGCATCATTAAATAATCAGCTGTCAGCTGATTATTGACCTTGATCTTGATCTTTTTAATATTGTGATTTTTCATCATTTGTTGGCCACATTTAGAGTGAAAGGTTCAGGGGCTGGAGAGGGCTTAATGGTGAGGAGCACCTGCTGCTCTTCCAGAGGACCCAATTTAGGTTCTAAGCACCCATGTTGATGGGATTACCAATGCCTGGTACTCCAGATCCAGAGGATCTGATGCCTTCTTTTGGCCTCCTCCTGTTACACACACACACACACACACACACACACACACACACACACACACAGCATGTGCAGCAAGCATTCATCATTCATGCGTGCACACACACAGATTAAAAGAATAAATATTTTTTTAAAAAGAGTGAAGGACCCCACATTGATCATTTTAGGTAGACGACACACTCATGTTTTATTTATGTAGGTCTGATTACCCACAACCCTCTTCCTTGACAAAGAGTATTCCTTGAGTACTTGACTGGTTCCTGCTAATGCAGACATCTTTACATTGGCAGCTAGGCAAACTGCCAATAAGTAAAGAATACTTGACTATTGGACTAGAATCGTTTTGAGCTCAGCCCATCCCTATATCCCAGGAGCACCCAGGCCTACAATGCATCCTTGTATTTTTTTTTCTCTGCTCTCCCTTTGTCCCCTTTGCCCTCTTTACTTCCCCATCTCTTTTATTAGGTTCTGTATAATGTATCTGATCTTAGACTCATTGTGTAGCTAAGGATTACTCGAACTTCTGATCAACCTGCCTCTGCCTCTCAAGTACCATGATTATAATCATGTACCACCATGCTCAGTTTTATTTGGTGCTGTCGTCTGAACCCAGGGCTTCATGCAGGCTAGATGAGCATGTTACCAAGTGAGCCACACCACCAACCTGGTGTATTATCTTCTTGTTGTTTGGAGGCCCACAGCCACTCTTGATTCTTTTCTATTTGTCTCTAGTTCAAACAGCCTTGCCTAGCAGACATGAAATGCCACTACACTCTGTCTTCTCGTCACGTGAGAGGGGGCAGGCTGCTGCACTGTCCCTCAGCTTATGTCCTTTAGCATAAACAAGTCCATCTCTGAGGTTGCTGCCTCTCATCTCAGAGCTCTGCCGAGGACCCAAAGGAACAGCCTACTTCCCTCATGTGCTGTTTGACTCCCTGAGAACGTGGAGTCACAGCTTCTCTTATTATGGTTTATCTGTCCATTTGAGCCCAGATGCTTCCCAGATCCTAGAGAATTATCATTTCCTGCCTGCTGGAAGTATGTTTTATTTCATGGATAGATTCTCTTTTATGCTACTCCTGGAATTCAACTGGGTCATGAGAGAGGAGGGAAATGCATGTTCATTCAGTTATCTTAAACCAGAGCTTTTATACTAATTTAAAAAAAGAGCTTCATTCAAATAATTTTAATCTTTTGAATAGGTAGTATGTCTACACCATTCAAAACCCCAAGGCCTGTAGCGGTTCTGAGTAGAACAAGAAACAAACGTTCTACATAGGAAGTGTGCATACGTGCATGTGTGTGTATCTGTGCGTGTATTCATGTGTTCACGGTCACAGGCTTGGCTGCAGTAATCCACTGAGTGGAATCAGGACAGGTCGTGGACCCCTCTGGAGAGTACTCAGCTCTGCTAGTGCCCAACTTCAGCCTCACAGCAACACGTCTTACGTGCATTAACCCAGAAGGCATGCGCTTATGAACTAGGGTGCTCCTCTGGTTGAATAAAGAGAAGGTGAGTTGTCCTGGCAGTAGTTTTGTAGCTAGTGTTCACAGAAACGCCTCCACAAATACAAAATCCAAGGACGCCTGGGTCCTTTATGTAATATGTGGTAATATTCACATATAACCTTACAACCCTCCCATATACTTCAAAACCTCTCTGAATTACTGTTCATTCGAAAAGCAAAGTAAATGTCGTAGTTAGAGTTTTTATTGTTGTGAAGAGGCACCATGGCCACAGCAACTCTTATAAAAGAAAATATTTAATTGGGGACTGGCTTACAGTTCAGAAGTTCAGTCCTCATCATCATGGTGTGTGAGGGGGAAACCATGGCAGCATGCAGCCAGACATGGTGCTGGAGAAGGAGCTGAGGGTTTTACACCTGGATCCCCCTGGCAGCATTTCATTTGTCTCCTGGTTTCATTTCCTTGTAGATGTATCTAGAAGTTCAAAACTGAATCCTGTGGCTGACCAATGTTTAGGTTTTTAGGACCTTCTGCAGGATTTTTCTTGCAGCTGTACAAATTAGCATTCTCCCCAACAAGGAATAATAGTTCCATTTTAAAATTATTTCTGTGTCTGAATGTGTTTTTTTTTTTTTCTTTTCCTGAAAACAGTTTCTTTAACCCCATAAGCCAGCAGCCAGCATCTCCTTGTGGTCTTGGTCTGAGTGTCTCTAATGGTGAATGACACATGCATTTTCAGGTAATTGTTGGCTATTGGTATTTCTTCCTCTGGGAACTATCTACAGAGATAGTTAGCCCACCTTTAAAGTGAATCTCCTATTGTCTGCTGACTGCTGCTTATATTCAATCTGTCAGGCAAGTAGCCGGGAGGCATTTCCTCTACTCCGTAGACCATCTTCTAAAGTGGATGTGATTCCAACTGTCAACCTTTACCACATAGTCTATGTTTTGCAGTTCTATCCAGAGAATTTATCGTCTGTGCCAATGTTTTGGAGTGTTCCCCTACATTATTTCTAGTAGTTTCCGAATGCCAGAACTTTGATACTCTTTGAGTTATTTATTTATTTTTTCTTCTTGCAGTGCTGGGGGTTCAACTGAGTGTCTCGTGTACACCAGGCAAGTCCTCTACCACTGAACCACATTGCCAGCACCATTGATTGATTTTCGCATGGAACAAGAGATTGTTGTGATGTTTCAATCTTTTCCAGTTGTATTTTTTGGAGGTTTGTTGAATTCCTTTGGTTTTACCCCTGGGCATCCTACCTCTCTCCCTCCCTCCATATGTGTACCTGTCTATAGTCTGTGGAATGTCATGATGCCAGGTACTGTGGTGTTTCCAGCTCTGTTCTTTTTCTATGGGTTTAAATCATTCTTATAGTCCTGTGAAGACCATCATTGTTATTTTGATGGGACTTGAATGCATTTGATGTGATTGTTTTGAGCAAAACAGGCATCTGACTTTAAAGTTATTATTTTTATTTATGTGTGTGTGAGTATACACGTGGATGTCAGAGGAGTTGGATTCCCTGGAATTAAGTTATAAGCACCTGTGAGCTGCTATGTGGGTGCTGGGATTCAAACTGATGTCCTTACAAGAGCAGTATATGCTCTTAACAACTGAGACATCTCTCCATCCACAATATGGGTATCTATCTTATCAATACTCTGTTTTGGGTTTGTTGTTGTTGTTGTTTTTATTTTGTTTTGTTTTTCTAACAATTCAAGAACACGGGTTGAAGCATGAGTTATAGGTTTTAATAATAAAAGCCCAGAGTCAGATCTAGAGGAAAATGCTGAGAGGTCAGAGAGCGAAGGAGCCAACCACTGCAACCTTACCTTTTTTTTTTTGGAAAGTGTTAGCATTTAATTGGCCTCCCTGAGTGGCTTCAAGCCACCAGAACAAAGGCACCTCCAACACCCTTTATCTTCTCTTCAGCTCTTCTGCTGAAAAATTTGGCTTTCACGATGACAGGCTGCTTAGGGAGCTTTCCCTTCCCCAGAACTTTGTAGTAGCCGCACGACATCAATGATGGGAGCAACTCCAGTCTTGTTCTTGGCAGCGTTGACCCGGGTCTGCTCACTGACCAGCGTCCACAGCTTATCCAGGTTGACAGTCGGGCAGAAGCTCTGGTTCCTCTTTAAGTGGTAATGCCTCATCCCAACTTTCCCGAAGTAACCTGGATGATATTTGTCGAAGCTGATCCTGTGATGATGCATGCCTCCAGCGTTTCCGCGTCCTCCCGGATGCTTGCGGTGTTTACCGATGCGGCCATGGCCGTGGCTCACGTGGCCCCGGAGTTCCCGGGTCTTCCTCAGTCTGGATGGCATGGTGGTGGGAGAAAGGAAAGAGGGTCATGTGTTTTCTTTGGATTCCCTTAGTCTGTTACTTTCTACATCATGTCCTCACCGCATTGAACTTGGCTTTGTGTTAAGCCTGAGCTATTAATTTAATGATATATATTTTTCTAAATGGGCACTCACTCATTTGTCCTGACGATGCGTGCACACTCTTTTCTTTTTTTCTTTCTTTCTTTGTTCTTTTTTTTTTTTTTTTTTTTTTAAAGACAGGCTTTCTCTGTAGCTTTGGGGCCTGTGCCTGGAACTCACTCTGTAGAGCAGGTTGGCCTGCAACTCACAGAGGTCTGCCTGTCTCTGCCTCCCAAGTGCTGGGATTAAAAGTGTGCACCATCACTGCCTGGCTCTTTTTTCATTTTGACATCTAGATCACTTTCCTTAGCCACAGGTAAACTGTTAACATTCCAGGTAAGATGCTGAAGTAAACTATCTTGGAATCCAGGAGCATGGCCAGCTAAGAAAGACAGTCTCTAGAGTCTAGGGCAGTGAATCCTTGGAAGCCACCAGAGTCGGCACCTGCTCAGATCCTTTTATATTTGGTAGATTGCTTTCATATGACTTCAAAGTTGGAAGCAGTATGAACTCCGTCCCGGGAAGAAAGGAGATGACCTGTTGCTGTTCCCAGAGATGGGCATTCTTCTGTAGCGGGCTGTCTGTTTTATAACATCTCTTTTCCCTTTCCTTTTCTCTTTTCCTTTCTTCTTTTCTTCCCTTTCTCTTTCCTTTTTGGCAGGATTTCTCTGTGTAACAGTCCTAACTGTCCTGTGTTGTTCTTTTTTAAAAAATACTGCAAGATCCCCGAGGCAGTAGGCAGCAGAAATGCTGTAGGTCCCAAATGGTGGTAGGGGGCCATGTGGCGGCAGACAGCGGGCCCTGGGAGCAGCGAGTCCCAGGCAGAGACGGCTGGTCTCAGAGCAATGGCTGGTCCCAGGCAGGGAGACACATGGCGGGCGGGCAGAAGACAGAAACATGGACACGACAGGCAGGGTGAGGTTGAATGTTTATTCAGGGGGTTATGGAGGAGGAAAGGTGGAGGGGGGGGACAGAGAGAGAGGGAGAAGGAGAGAGAGAGAGAGAGAGAGAGAGAGAGAGAGAGAGAGAGAGAGAGAGAGAGAAAAGAGGAGAAAGAGACAGAGAAGGGGGGAAGCAGAGAAGTGGGGAGAGAGGCAGAAGCGAAGCTGCCTCTCCGAGAGGAAGATGGAAAAGAGAGCGAACTCAGGCCGGAAGCTGAAGATCAGCCTGCCTCAGTGGATGGGGAGGGAGTGGGCGTGGCTTGTCTCTTAAAGGGACCAATACCATAACATCCTGGAACTAGCTCTTGTAGACCAGGCTGGACTCGAACTCACAGAGATTCGCCTGCCTCTGCCTCCCGAGTGCTGGGATTAAAGGCGTGCGCCACCACTGCCCGGCTCCACCCCCCATTTCTAACAGAGACCTGGATTTCACACTATTCCTCTCCCCATGGTTTCACATTCTCCCTTCAGCTATCACAGAGAAACCTTGGCCAAGGTAGGAGCAGGCAGGAAGTCCTTTTCGCGTCAGACTCAGGACGGACAGGCGCTCTGATCTGTTTGTCAGGTGTGTCTTTGGTTCTGATTTTTTTTCTTGGCAAGGTGTGCATGGTTATTTCCACATGCACACACCTCCCCATCAAAGGGTGTATTGTCCTGCTGGACAAATGGAGCTATGTGTTTATTCAGCCTCCATTCGCTCCGCATAGTTTCCAGTGGGATGAATCGCTTCTGGGGACCTCGGTGCCACGGCTGGAGATAAGGTCAATGGAATCTTCCTCACTTGGAATAGTTGGGGGTGGGGGCGTGGGAGAGAGAGAGCACTTCCTGGAACCATCTTTAAAACCATATCCTTCTTTCTACACAGACTGTCTGCCCCCACTCCGTCTTTATTTAGGAAACGGATCTGTTGGAGCTATAAGAGCATGGGCTCTATCTGAGACAGTTTACGGTGCCCCCAAATCCTGTCTGCATTAGTTACTTCCCTGCTGTGAGAAAAATACCAAGTCCCAAAGCAGCTTAAGGTCCCAGAATCCGTAAGCACAAAGAAGACATGACAGCAGGGGCCAGAGCAAGAAGCTGGCTCATTCACACAAGAAGCTGAGAGAGTCTACTGGGAGTGGCTTAAAGCTATGACCTCTCAAAGTGTGCCCCCCCGGGATGTCTTCTTCTAGCAAGGCCCCACCTAAACAGTCCCACACTGCCACCAGCTGGGGACCAAGCATTCCAATGCCTGAGCCTATGGGGGACCTTTCCTATTCAAAGCAGTATGTGAACACCTTAGAAGAGGCTAGCTTTTGTTCCAGCATCCTAATTAGCATAGCTCTTTCAAATAGCACAAAAAGCAATTATTTCTGCAACCTATCTGCCTTTGGCTGAGCCCGTACTCTGGATTAGTGGAGGTTTTAGGAGTTGGGAGCAGATGTTGCACAGGACATTTACATTTTAGTTTCTATAAATTTAGGAACTTAAAACATCCTGTGTGCTTTGAGAAGTAGATGTGGTCTGCTACGTTCTAGGACAGACGATTACGAACTGTTTAAACTGCGCTTTAGCCTAATACAAGTTATATTTTCCTTCTACATTGGCAAAATTTCTCCTCCACAGACAAAAACTCTAGCCACGGATGTAAAGTAACACATACAAAAAACTTAGGAGCGAGCCTCTTCTGGCTTTATGAAATTTAAACCTGCAGCACGATACCACATCAAACAAATGTACATGCCTTTGCCCATGGTTCCTAAATTGTTCCCTCAGGCAAGATGTAGCTTCATAGAAACCATGGATGGGCTTCATAGAAGCTCTGGAGAGATGAATGTTGTGTGGGTTTCCCAAGCATGGCACATCTGGATAGGACTTGGAAGCTCCATTGCCTGTGATACACACCTTACCCTGTGCCTCTTGATCCCCTCTTAGAATAGTGCTTATAATAACCAGTAAGCATGAGCACATCCCTAGGTTCTGTGAGCCTCTTGGACAGGCTAATAGGATCTGCAGGAAGGGTTGTGGAAATCCTGATCTGTAGCAGGTCAAACGACCTACATCTTAGGACTGGCATGCACAGGTGGGTGCGGCAGCCTAGGTACAATGTGTTAAACCTGCTGTGCCTGATACACCACCAGGTAGGCGGTGTCAGGTTTGGAGTGTGTTGGTGATAGTTGGTGGCTGTTACAAATTTTTCTCTTTCTTTTTTTTTTTTCCTCTTGATTTTTAAGAAAGGGTCCCTCTGTGTAACCCCGGCTGTCCTGTAACTCACTTTGTAGATCAGGATGGTCTCAAACACACAGCGATCCACTTGCCTCTGTCTCTCAAGAGCTGGGATTAAAGGTGTGCACCACCACTGCCCAGCTACCTGCAAATTTTCTTACTTGGCTTGGTGTGTGAAGAACAAGAAGCCTCATCTATCAGGTGTCTGACGTTATCTGTGTTGTGAGTGCATAGGAAAGATTAAATTTGGGGTTGTTTTTCCTTTGTATACTTCAGAAAAATCGTATTATAATTTATAGCTATATTGATAAAGAAGGTGTAGGAAAGCCAACAGGGCCTGAATTTCGCTTAGGTCTCCAGTGGAAGAAGGTGCTGGGGCAGTGTCAACCGCATTGGGTCTGAGAAGGGAAAGTAGAGGGCAGCATTTATTCATTCTCCCAGTGCCTTCTTTTCCTAAGTTTACAAGTCATGACTAGTGTCGCTCACGTTTGTAGACACCATGCTGAGTTGTAACTGAACTGTTATTATTGACATCTACATATTGTGGGGGCCAGCCAAGAAAACTAAGTCTGGGTAGGTCATCCAAAGAAAGTTCTTTTCTTTCAACCATTATCACCTGGGACTCTGGTCATCGATAAATTTAAATAGAGTCCGGAGTCTCAATAGTTTACGCTGAGACAATGCCTGGCAGGCTGAGATTACCCGACCCCCACCCAAGAACAGACCATTCAAGGGAAATTCCTGGCATTCCAAGCACTGTAAGTGGAAAACTACTAGCATTTCACCAGGACACCCCTAGACAAATGTCAGCCAATCAGGGGCCCTGAACCTCAGAGACCCCTCACCCCCACCTTTACTACTATAAAAACCCAATTCTAATTGAGCTCAGGGCTCTCCAGAATTCCAATATGTTGAACATGCGGAGAGACCGAGTTTGCCAACTTGATTAAAATAAAGGCTCTTTGCTTTTACATATGGGACTTGGTCTCCTTTGTTGGCTTTTATGGGGACCCACGGATTTAAGCATAACACATATTTGAACATCTCCATGCTCAAAGAAGGCATCTTTAGGTAAACTGTTATACCCAGATCTGCGAAATCCCCCCCCCAAACCAACAAGGAGTCCTGTATGTAAAAGCACAAAGAGCCTTTATTTTATACAAGTTTGCAAACTCGGTCTCTCTGCATGTCCAATGTATTGGAATAAACGGAGAACCCTGAACTCAGAGTTGGGTTTTTATTGTAGTAAAGGTGGGGGGGGATGAGGGGTTTCAGGACCCCTGATTGGCTGACATTTGTCTAGGGTGTCCTGGTGGGTGTGTACTGGCAGGTGATCCTATCTACAGCAGTTGGAATGTTAGTCATTTCCTTTAGACAGTCTGTTCTTGGGTGGTGCTCAGGTAATCTCAGTTTGTGGTTCTTCCTGCAACCGGGTATTGCTTCAAGGTAAACTACTGAGATTTAGGCCTCCATTAAACTTATCGATGGCTGAGTTCTACTCTGGAAGGTGATAATGGTTGGAAGTAAAGAACTTCCTTTGGGTGGTCTGTTTCTGTTTATTTAGCCTATCACGGTTGGCTCCTACTTAAATGAGAACCTCAAGAGAGGTTTCCCTTCTTTCTGAGTTACCAACAAGGGACTCTCAATACAAGTTTGTTGTTGTGGAGCACGGTTGTGACCTCTGTGAGTTCAAGGCCAGCCTGGTGTAGAGCACGAGTTCCCAGCAGTCATCGTTACAGACCGAGACTCTGCCTCAAAAGTAAAAAAGTTTGTTGCTGTTTTGTAATCATTTTTCTTTCTTTCTTTTTTTCTTTTTTTTTTTAGTTTTTTGAGACAGGGTTTCTCTGTAGCTTTGGAGCCTGTCCTGGAACTAGCTCTTGTAGACCAGGCTGGCCTCGAACTCACAGAGATCCGCCTGCCTCTGCCTCCCGAGTGCTAGGATTAAAGGCTTGTAATCATTTTTCTTTCTGTGCTTGCAATTAGACGGCGGACTGTGCCATTACCAGCGGCACTTTGCCGTGTAGTTACACCCTGCGCCTTGATAAAGGCTTTTGTCTTTCACTGTTTGCTCTTACTGAAGTAATGTACATGATTCTATCAGCTGTGGCTGCAGAAACTCTCTTTTCTCTAAAATTATTGACATACCAGTTTCTAGATATTCATGAAAAACATCAACTAATTTCCTTGTTAGATTCTATGCTGGGCCTTGCTCGCAACCAGTGATTTACTTCTCCAGCCTGTGTCCCTGAATCTTATAAAGTGCTGTGATCAACATTATGCGTCCATAAGTTGCAAGCTTGAAAATCAACTGTGTATAGTTTTTAATAAAGCTGATTTTTCCTAGAAGTGTAATATTATTTTTGGCATATATATATATATTATTTTTAAGGCATATAATACACACATATATTGCATACACATATATACCTTAAAATAACATATGACAAAATAATATGAGGTATATATATGTATATATATCAAACTTGAGACATTTGTAGAATATGTGCTAAAAATAAAGCTGGTTTTACTTTCAGGATGTTATTCAGTTGAGAATCATCTTAGGGGTAGAATTCTCCTTTTGCTAAAGTTTCCATGCTTTATTAAATGGCAAATGATACTTCATTTTTGCCCAGTTTTAGAATGCATGTAACTATCCTCCCAACATGCATTTTGTTAAAAATCCTAATGAGAATATATAGGGGCTTATTTGTTTGAACCACTGACCAACTATTTACTCTTGAGCTGTAGGTCATTCAGTTATTCTAGAATGAATCAGGTGCATTCATTTGTGTGGAAGAGTTAGGCTATAGTCAAACATGCAAATAAATAATTACAATGATGACTGATTTGTTCTGTATGGATATGCAAGCAACTTTAGTGGGAAGAAAGGAACAGAAAACACTTCCAAAACCTTACCTTGTGGGGCTGGAGAGATCGCTCAGTGGTTAAGAGCATTGCCTGCTCTTCCAAAGGTCCTGAGTTCAATTCCCAGCAACCATATGGTGGCTCACAACCATCTGTAATGAGGTCTAGTGCCCTCTTCTGGCCGGCAGGAATACATGTAGACAATATATTGTATTCATAATAAATAAATAAATATTTTTTAAAAACCTTACCTTGTAAATGTACAAACAATAGGTGTGTCCTCAGACTGGCTGGCTCTGAAGGGCTGTCAAGTCTGTTTAGAACAGCCCCTGAATTCACTAGGAAAATCACTTACATTTCCTTGGGAAGGGTGAGCTGATAACTGTGGGAAAAACTAAGGGAGACACGAGGCTAAGGAAATGGACGCAGACCAGTGGCTCTCAACCTTTCTAACACTGCAACCCTTTAACACAATTCTTCATGCGCGGTGACTCCCAATCATAAGATTATCTTGTTGCTACTTCATAACTGTAATTTTGCCAGTATCTGCTATGTGACTCCCAAAGGGGTTGAGACCCACAGGCTGAGAACTGATAATGTAGATGCTCAACACAGAAAAGTTTCGATTTGGATTTGAATTGAATTTTAATTATAATAACAAAGATCTGTGGCATGCACAAATGATCATGTAGGATCATGGTTTGCAGCACTGTTCAAGGGGTAAAGTTGTTGGCATCTCAAAGCTGGTGTGAGGAAGAAGAAAAAAGCTCAATTATTGTCTGATTTATGGTTCAGACTCACTGCCATGTGACGGCGAGATAGGCCACATAAGTTGAGCATAAAAGGATAAATTCAGCGCAGGATATAAACAGTGTGTAGAAGCCGATCAGAGGGACTCCACACAGGGATATTTACGGGCACTTGGAGAAATGGATCCAGAGGTGAGAAAAGGGATGTGGGCCAGTAACAGAGACAAGACAAGGACATCACGGAAGGAATACATGAGGATGCTTCTGAGAGGGTGTGGACTAGGAAACAGAGGAGCCTCACGTGTAGCATGAATAATAAAAACCCAGAGACAGATATTGGGATTCAAGCTGAAGATCAGAAAAGCAAAGCAGCCAAGCCACTAGAGAGATCTTACCTCTACTAAGGCTCAGACAAACGAAGAGGCGATCCTGTCCTCCAAGTGACTGCAGACTGCAACGCTCTCCACCAACCTCAGACTCCACACTCCACTGAGTTCCTGTCTCTCCCCTTTATATTCCTCTCTCTGCCCAGCCATATTGCTCTTGTGATGTGGGAGTCCCCTCTAAGTGCTGTCATTACCATTAACGAATAAAGAAACTGCCTTGGCCTGTTGTTAGAGCAGAATTTAGGTAGGCAGGGAAGTCAGAACTGAATGCTGGGAGGAAGAAGGGCGGAGTCAGAGAAGCCATGGATCTTCCACCTGAGATGGATGCCGGTTAGAATCTTGCTAGTAAACCACAGCCACGTGTGATACACAGATTAATGGAGGTGGGTTGAACTGGGATGTAGGAATTAGCTGGTGGGAAGTTGGAACTAATGGGCCAAGCAGTGGTTTGATTAATACAGTTTCTGTGTGATTATTTCACTGCTAAGCTAGCAGGGCGGCTGGGACAAACAAGCGGCCCCCTACCTCCTACACTCTTGTCTCCACCTCCATAGTGCTGGAATTAAAGATGTGTGATTCCCAAGTGCTGAGATCACCTTTGTGTTAAACGTTTCTCTTTTAGACAGATTGAACCTTGGGTAACCCAGGGTGGCCTTGAACTAACAGAGATCCGTCTGCCTCTGTCTCCCAAGTCCTGGAATTAAAGGTGTGTCCCACTACTCCCTGGCCTGTTTGGCTGACTAGTATGGCTGTTTTGCCCTCTGATCTGCAGGCAGGCTTTATTTATTAAAACACAAAGTATACCACTGTACCCACCTGGCACTTTGTAGGCCACAGTGCGTTGATATGGATGAGATGATGCAATCTTGAGCCTATCTTTTCCTTCCAAACAACATAGCACTGTGTGTTGTGTATGTGGAAGAATGTTTTAGTAGCTTACATTCCAACCCCAGGTTTACAACAGTAACCCCATTGTTTCATTCAAATAAGCAGACCGCGAGAGCCTTAAGTAGGCAAACTCCAATTATGGGCAGACTCAGGACATGTTAAGTCTGACAAACTTCGTATTTGTTTACAGAGTGAATAGGGAGCATGACTAGTGGTCAGGGAGCTGCTGACCAAAGACTCGTCTGCCATCTGCATCCATAATTCTAAAGCACGCACCAAGTGGGGACAAAGTAGCATCCCTTAAAGGCAGATTTTGGTCCTTGATGAGCAAGAAGGCCTCAGATACGAACACTGTGGTACCCATAGTTTAGCTCTCCCTGGCAAAGAAGTACGTTTATTTCTTAGTACTTTATTTTTTTTCACTGGTGAAAATTTAAATTAAAATCTAAAATTCTCCTTTCAAGTTAATAATGGGAAAAAAATTAAAACTGAGAATCATTATTCTAGAAACATTAAAATTACTTTGTAATGGGAGATTAAAAGATAAAGCACCGTATGTTTTTCATGAAGAAGCTGGATTTGTGTGCATGCATGCTTGCGTACGTGTGTGTGTGTGTGTGTGTTATATACAAGCAGAGGGGGCTATTTGGAGGAAGAAGACCAATAAAAAAGAACCAGAAGGATGGGAGAGATTACAGGCAAGCAAATATTATCAGAGTACAACTATTTATGCACACACATATATGCAGTTGTCATAATGAAATCCCTTATTTTTCATGTAACTAAAAACATGAATAAAAATAACGCAGAGAAACTGTTTTTAGTTCTTTTCCTGATGGTGTCTGTGCTATTTAATTTTTAACAACTTGACACAAACTAGAGTCATCTAGGAAGAGAAGCCCTCAATCGAGGAATTGCCTCAGTCTGATTGGCCTGTGGACATTTTCTTGATTGTTAATTAGAGGGTCTAGCCCACTGTGAGTGGTATCATCCCTAAGCAAGTGGACCTGGGCTATATAAGAAAGGTAGCTATGGTAGTCTGAATGTAATTGGCCCCCATAAACACATAGGGAGTATTACAAAGTGTGGCTTTATTGGAGTGGGCATGACCTCGTTGGAGGAAGTGTGTCACTGTGGAGGTGGGCTTTGAAGTTCCCAATGCTCAGGATACCAGATAGTGTCTCAGTTGACTTCCTGTTGCCTGCAAGATGTAGGACTCTTATCTATTCCCCAACTATTCCTCTAGCTCCACATCTGTCTGCATGCCACCACGCTCCCCACCATAACCAAAAGGGACTGAACTTCTGAAACTGTAAGCGAATCACCCCAATTAAATGTTTTCTTTGTAAGAGCTGCTGCGGTCATGGTATCTTTTCAGAGCAATAGGAAACTCTAAGACAGTAGCTGCACAAACCATTGCGAGCCAGGCGGTTAGCACATTTTCTACATGCTCCTATTTGAGTTCCAGCCCTGCCAACAGATAGATTATTACCAGGAAATGTAACAATCCCTCCCAGTCTGCTTTTGGCCATGATGTTTATCACAGTGACAGTAAGCTAACTAGGATAGTCTCTGACATGGCTTTTCTGTGTGTGTGTGTGTGTGTGTGTGTGTGTGTGTGAGTTCATGCAACAGAAAGAACAAACCAAAAATCTAGCCTGAATCTAAAGTGACAAGATTGCGTGTCTATTTAATGTAGGCTATACAGAAAATGTGGGACTCTAACTACATAATTATTCAGCAAGAAGATGTATTTGGGGCACTGACTAATTTTTTCCCCTCTGCTTGATCCTAAAGAGAGCTGATTCTTTGGGGTTTTAGTCCACAATAATAATAACTAAGTATGTATAAATCATTTGGTCATTAGCAGCTTAAATATACTGGATCTGGTAGCTGAATCTTTGATGTGATGGTATAAGAACCAGTGATAGGTTTAAAGATACCGTGGGAAAATGGAGATAGCATTTGTATATCTTACGTGCAAAAGGGATCTGTGGGAAGGTTAGACAGTCTACTGTGAGGACTGGCCCTAGCAAGGTGAGCCATAGCTAGATCCCTCCATTGGCTGATGCTGTGTAGAACGTTGCTGCTGGCAGCTGTCGTAGGTTAAATGATGGTATTGCCACCAATGCCAGTATCACTACCTTGTGTGTATGCCAATAAGACACTGTGCAGTAGTGCCCCTCTGCTGCTGAGATGGGTCTTTGACTCTTGGTTGGTTACTGCATTTTGTTTCAAAGCGTAGACAGTGGCTGGGTAGTGGTGATGCACACCTTTAATTTGAGCACTCAGGAGGCAGAGGCAGAAGGATCTCTGTGAGTTCGAGGTCAGTCTAGTCTACAAGAGCTAGTTCAGGACAATTTAGGCTGTTACACAGAGAAACCCTGTCTCAAAACCAAAACCAAACCAAAACAAAACAAAAACCCAAAAACCCAACAAAGTGTAGACAGTACTCCCTGCCAGAGTCCACGGAATATTTCTGCTGTAGCTTCCATGGTAAAGCACAGGTCTTGCTCTTCACTTGCCCAGAGATTTCCCCCAAATCGAGTAGGGTTTGTATGCCAAGAAACCAAGAGTATCAAGAGACTTACATTTGGCCACGCCTTGCAGCTCGCAGTGTCTTGATATATTTACAAATCTCGATTCTTAGTATGTTTGTACTGGCTGGCTTGTGTGTCAACTTGACACCAGCTAGAGTCATCAGAGAGGAAAGAGCCTCAGTTGAGGAAATGCCTTAATGAGACCCAGCTGTAAGACATTTTCTTATTTAATAATCAACGAGGGTGGGCCCAGTCCATTGTGGGTGGTGCCATCCCTGGGCTGGTGGTCCTGGGGTCTTTAAGAAAGCAGGCAGAGCAAGCCAGGGGAAGCAATTCAGCAAGCAGCTCTCCTCCATGCCTCTGTATCAGCTCCTGCCTCCGGGATGTTACCTTGCTTGAGTTTCCTGTTCTGACTTCCTTCAGTGATGAACAGCAATGCTGACATGTAAGTCAAATAAACCTTTTCCTCCCAACCTGCCTTTTGGTCATGGTGTTTTGTCACAGCAAGAGAAACCCTAACTAAGATAATATTAATAGTTAATAATTAATTGAGCTGGGTGGTGGCATGCACCTTTAACCCCAGCACTCGG
Source organism: Microtus obscurus (assembly GCA_963919715.1). Lineage (NCBI taxonomy): Eukaryota > Metazoa > Chordata > Mammalia > Rodentia > Cricetidae > Microtus > Microtus obscurus. The sequence continues at coordinate 4,128,615 of CAWTZC010002364.1, forward strand.
GAGGCAGAGGCAGGCGGATCTCTGTGAGTTCGAGACCAGCCTGGTCTACAAGAGCTAGTTCCAGGACAGGCTCCAAAGCTACAGAGAAACCCTGTCTCTACCTCCCAAAATTAAAATTTAATTAATAATTAATACTAATTTTAATAATTAATAAAAATAGTTCCTTCTTTGAGATTAGAAAACTAAAGCTCACAAGGTTAATTGACTAGCCCTCAGTTGGCAAATGAGGAGACTGACGTGTGTATGCCTGTCACGTGTTGAGCCTAGATGCACTCACAGACAGTTTCTTATTTAAATATCACAGTGTAATGCTCCCATTGCTCCTCACATTAGTCAGTAGAGGGACTGATCCAGGTTTGCTGTGGAAAAGCATATTCTCACTTTATATCCCCGGTGGATCTGCCTTCCCTTTTGGCTCCCTTTTCATCATTTTCGTACCAGCTGTTGTGTTCTGCTTGTATCTCAAAGATATTTGTTGAATAAATGCATGTATAAAGCCTCCCCTTCTGCTTTGCACACAGAACGGTGTCGTGCAGAGTTAGTTCTGACAGCTTCGCTCCAGAGCACCGGTCAGTGAGAAGCTCCGTTTCTAGGGGTGTGTACACTTACTTACCCTGGATATATTTCACGTCAGGTATGTCACTAAAATGTAGACATTCCTGAATGGAAGTGTAAAATTGGAAATGTAAAACTGAGATGTGTTTGTGCGGTACACATTCACTGAGATAAGCCTTTACCGAGACATGTCTGTGTGGTACACATTCACTGAGATGTGCCTTTACCGAGACATGTCTGTGTGGTACACATTCAATGTGACGTGTCTTTACTGAGATATGTCTGTGTGGTACACATTCAATGTGACGTGTCTTTACAGAGATATGTCTGTGTGGTACACAGTCAATGTGGTCTTCTTTACTGAGACATGTTTGTATGGTACGTATTCAGCGTGATTTGCCTTTACTGAGACATGTCTGTGTGGTACACAGTCAATGTGGTGTGCCTTTCGCTACCACAGTTTCAGCATCTCTTTGGTGCCCACGAATCCTAGGAGTCCTGCTTTCTCTCTCAAGTGGCTCATGACTGGGGAGGATATCTCAGTGGTCACAGCTCCTGAACAGATCAGAGCATCAGCCGATGTCTTTTTAGCTCTGATGGCATCTAAGGCTGCCAGCTTCCAGCACAGTGAAGCCCAGGCTTCCGCCGCATTTGGACTTCGCTTCCAGGCACAGCTCTAGATGACTCTGCTTTTCAGCGCTGTAGTCCAGACGTGTGAGTACCTGGAGACTGGCGTGTGCTTCCTTGTCTTAGTTCATCTTTCTGGGTTGGATCCTTGTCAGTCTATGTTGTTCTTTTTTAAAAAATACTCCAAGATCCCAGAGGCAGTAGGCAGCAGAAATGCTGTAGGTCCCAAATGGTGGTGGCGGGCCATGTGGCAGCAGACAGCGGGCCCTGGGAGCAGCCAGTCCCAGGCAGAGACGGCTGGTCTCAGAGCAATGGCTGGTCCCAGGCAGGGAGACACATGGCGGGCAGGCAGAAGATAGAAACATGGATAGACACGACAGGCAGGATGAGGTTGAATGTTTATTCAGGGGGTTATGGAGTAGGAAGGGTGAAGGGGGAGACAGAGAGAGAGGGAGAGGGAGAGGGAGAGGGAGAGGGAGAGGGAGAGAGAGAGAGAGAGAGAGAGAGAGAGAGAGAGAGAGAGAGAGAAGAGGAGAAAGAGACAGAGAAGGGGGGAAGCAGAGAAGTGGGGAGAGAGGCAGAAGCGAAGCTGCCTCTCCGAGAGGAAGATGGAAAAGAGAGCGAACTCAGGCCGGAAGCTGAAGATCAGCCTGCCTCAGCGGATGGGGAGGGAGTGGGCGTGGCTTGTCTCTTAAAGGGACCAATACCATAACAGTCTACACCAGGTTTCGTCAGGCTTCTTCGTCTTGTCTCTCTACCCATCTTGCCTTTTTGATCTCTTTTAGAAGGGATCTGAGAGAACTTTGTGTTAAAGAAGGCGGGATGAGCATGTAGCTATTATAAAGGCCCTTGTGCAAAGATGCTTTTTTTAAAAAAGAAAGAAATTGGGAGGTGGAGGTGGCTCAGTGGTTAAGAACACAGGCTTCTCTTCCAGAGGACCTGGGTTCAGTTCCCACATGGAAGCTCACAACTGTCTGCAACTCCAATTCCTGAGGATCTGACACCCTAACACAGACATACATGCAGGTAAAACACCAAAACACAGAAAATAAATATACGAAAAAAGAAATTGTTTTATTTTATACTATGTGTGTGTATCTGTGTATAGATATGTGTACAGAGATAGTTGGAAGTCAGAACAGGGCATCGGCTGCCTGGAACTGGGTTTATGGGCAATTGTGAATCACTGGATACGGGTTCTAGGAACCAACTCGGGTCTTCTGTAAGAGCACCAAGGGTTCTAACTGCTGAGTCCTCTCTCTAGCCTCTAACACAAACACTCTTGAACAGTATCTACTGTCTCCATTTCCTGGCAGTACAGATACACCAACTGGCCTTCAGGTCTATACTCTGGTTGGCTTCCTGAGCACCGAGCTGGCCAGGTAGGCTTTTAGCCACTGCCGTTCCTACATTGTCCCTCCCAGGAGGTCCTAGGCCTCCAGGCAAAGAAGCAGCCGCAGTGAAGGCTAGAGAACTAAGCTCCAAAGACTTGACCTTGGTTCTAAGACTAAACTTTAAGGTGTAAACCTGGAGTCTGTCTGAGCTGCTGGTTCGGGATGGCTCCGGAGTGTGACGTAAGTGCATCTCCGTCCTTTGGGGTCTCATCTGCACCCGGGATGCTGAGAACGTCTTCTCAACATCTGGTTGAGATAGGCTCTTCTACTTCATAATAGTGCGGCAAGGTTATACAGGACGCAGGAACCAATGGGGAGAGGATCCCTGAGCAGGATTTGAGAGTGTCAGTCTTCACTTGTGTACCATCGTGTTCCCTTTCAGTCGCCCAGCGTGCCTGCTCGGGCAGGAGCCAGGCTTTTAGTTGCTGTTGGTAGAGCAGAAGCTTGAGGTGTGGGATGGAACATGGGATTTGGAAAAGATCTGGGGGCAGAGGAATCTGCATTAAAATGAAGTCTTTAGGTAAAAATATGTATTTTTATATAAACAGGAAAATCTTGCAAGTGATTTTTTTTTAACTTTCTAAACAGTACTATAACTTGGGATTTAGACTTTGCAAATATAGGGCAACATCACACACACATTCACACCACAGAAATAAAATTATACATGAATAATATTATTTTTCACAGAATTACTCTCTCAGCTCCAAAACTCCCTTTTCACAACATCACTAAACATGCAAGTGGGAATTGTTTTTTGATCAGTATAAAAAAGAGGGCCAGCTTAAAAACCCTATATTTGGATCTTGATTTATGTAACTTAAGAGACTCAAGTTTTGTCCTCCAAGTTAGAACTCATCACAGATATGGTGCGACTAACTTAGGGAGTATCCTAAAACCAGTTCTTTTCAGCTACTCTGGAGATGTTGCCATCTGTCCGTAACCTGACATCTATGTGTATGACTAGGTGTTTAGTTGGGAAATGAAGTACTCTACTGGCATGTCCCTAGCAGCAAGGGGAGATTTAATTAGAGCAGAGCTCAGAATTGAGTTCCTCTAGACACGTGGATTGAACCAGATGTCCAGGGGAAAGTATAGGAATGTCTATAACACTGTCAAATAAACCTCTATGTATATATATATAGTGACTTTTTATTCTTTTATTAAACAATAAATCCTGGGAGTCAGAAATTAGGGAATAAACCTGAAAGATTCATGGGGCAACAGAGAAAGAGTCACCTCACCTTCTCCACTTTCCCCTAAAAGTTTCTCCCCTCTATCTCTTTTGGCCCCTCCTTACTCCTCCTGTGCGTCCCTCTGTCTTCCTCTGAGTCCTCCAGAAAACTCTATGGTCCAGTCCTGCCAGCTGAATGTGGACTTCATCCTCTTCACAGAGGTCTGACTCCATAGGCAGTCTCGGAGCAACAACACAAACAAATCTCCCGCAACGGATGTATAGCACCATTGTTCATTAGGTGCCAGTCAATGGTTTTTTTTTTTTTTTTTTTTTTTTTTTAGTAAAGGTAGATATTTATTAGGTGGATTTTAGAGGGGAAGGGAAAAGGGGAGAAGGGGGAGATGGGGGGGGAGAAAAAGGGGACCAAGAGCCAGTCAATGGTTCTTAACCTGGGGGTCGTGACCCCTTTGAGGGGTTGACGGACCTTTCACAGGGGCCTCCCAAGACCACCTGCATGTCAGATTTTCACGTTTTGATTTGTAGCAAAATTACAGTTATGAGGTAGCAATGAGAATGATTTTATGACTGGGGTCGCCACAACATGAGGAACTGTATTAAAGGGTCGCAGCATCAGGAAGGTTGAGAACCACTGAGTTAGTGATGTTAGGCTTTGTGAGTGTAGTTCATTTTTCCCCAATTCCTGATAGAAAATCTGCAGTTTTCACAGTGGGGGCTTATTTTGTTTTGGAGTCATTGATCTTTCTTTTTCCTTCCTTCCTTCCTTCCTTCCTTCCTTCCTTCCTTCCTTCCTTCCTTCCTTCTCTTCTTTTTTTAAAATTTATTTTTCTTAACACACAGAGAAATGTATTTCCTGGTATCATTTTCATACAGGTATAGTACATTTTGTTCTTATTTGCCCTTACCCCTCCATTTCCCATTTTGTTCATTCTTGTCCCACAAAGGGTCCCTCGGTGTGCCTGGTTCATGACATATCTATTCCGTACCCATTCGTTCCCCCCTTTAGACCTCTTCCTCCCTGCTCACAGTCTGCTACTTTCACGACATCCCTCTCCCTTAGTTCTCCCTTAGTTCTGCATATGACAGAAAATGGGCACCACTTGTTCCTGAGCCTGCCTTATGTTGTCTAGCGTACTAATCCTTTGTTCTATCCATTTCCCTGCAAATGGCACAATTATATTTTTATCTGTAGTAGTCAAATGAAATTCTTCCCTGCACGGGCACCACGTTTTCTTTACCCATCTGCAGATGGACGTGGAAGCTGCTCTCTTGCGTGGCTGTTGTGAGCGCTGCAGCGGTCAGCATGGCTGGACGAGCATCTCTGTGGAGGCTGGCTTAGAGCCCTGGGCGGATTATGCCAGGAGTGGTACAGGTAGGGCAGAGAGTGGCTGCGCTTGTAGTTTTGAGACACCTTCAGACATAGTTCCATAGTGGCTACACCAGTTTACACTCCCACCGTCATTTGGAATTCTTTCGAGAATTTTCTCTTCATTTCATTAACCCATTTATCAATCAGAATATTTGGATTTTTGGTTTTCAGTTTTTGTAGATTAAAATAAAATACATTCTAGATATTAATCCCCTGTCTGCTGTATAGTTGTCAGGGGCTTTCTCATGCATTCCTTAGGCTGGTTTCTCATTCCGTTGCTATGCAGATGGTGTTTCTAATATATAATATAATGTGATTTATTGAATTTGAATTCCATTATTGGTAAAAAGTTCAAGCATATATATATATATATATATATATATATTAAAAACCACTTTCTTTAGAAACAAGGCATAGTTGAAAAAGAAATGCTTAAAATACTTTAGCTATTAACAATCCTTATAGGACTTTTTCAAGTACTTTGGGTTGAGCCAAGATAAAACTTTGCTGTGCCAATTTGAGCTTCCCGGTCAGACATAAAGCAATGTCTAGGGTACATATTTGTTATATTAATATAAGATTTAACGTTGCTGAAAACTACTTTTAAAATTATTTTATGCATCAGCTTCTACTGAACCAAACTGGCTGTTCTGCCAGCCCCAGTCTGCATGGTCATCCTGAACCACGGGCTTTCATTGTTGTAACTCTCTTTTCCTTTTGTTGAAAATATTTTTTCTCGCATATTCTGTTCTGATTATGGTTTTCCCTCTTTCTACTTCTCCCCACTCCTCCTTACCTCCCCTCCTATCCAGATTCACCCCTTTTCAGTCTCTCATAGGAAAACAAATAGGCTTCTAAGGGATAATAATAAAATATAACAAAATAAGATATAAGGTAAAACAAAAACTAACACGTCAGAGTTATACAAGACAAAAACAGAAGGAAAAGAACCCAAGAGAAGGCACAAGAATCAGAGACCGATTCGCTCTGACACACAGGAATCTCGTAAAAACACTAAACTGAAGCCATATGTGTGCAGAGGACCTGGTGCACACCTGGGCAGGCCCTGTGTGTGCCGCTTCAGTCCCTGTCAGATGCCCTTGGATCTTGTGATTTAGAGGACCTTGTTTCCTTGGTGTCCTTCAGGCCCTCTGGCTCTTACACTCCTCTGCCTCCTTTTCTTCTGGGTTTCCTGAGCCCTGAGGAGAAGGTTTTAATGGACACATCCCATTCAGGGCTGAGTCTTCCAAGATCCCCCACTCTGCGTATTGCCTGGCTTCAGGTTTCTGTATTTGTTCTCATCTTCTGCAGGAGGAAGCTTCTCTGATGTAGGCTGAGCAAGACAGTGATCTATGAGTACAGCAGAATATTGTTAGATGTCATTTTATTGCTACTTTCTTTTTTTTTTTTTTAAATAACAGCAGTATTTGGTTTTACCCTAGGTCCCTGGACTATTTAATAATCAGGTTCTTAGTCACTCAAGCAGGGTATATGGGCTTCATCTTGTGGAGTGGCCCTTAAGTCAAATCAGATATTTTTTATTTTCTACCACAAGCTCTGTGCCACCATCGGGCTAGCTTATCTTGTAGCAAGGACATCATTGCTATCAAAGGGTTTATGACTGGTTTGACATTTGCATTTCTCTTTTGGTAGCATGCAGAGTTCTTATACCAAAGACACTAAATACTTAGGAGTGAGGTCTCTATGGAAGCTCCAGCTCAACTTCTTCAGTGAGTTGTGTAGGTGTTATCTTCAGCAGTGGGACTTACTGTCAGTTTGTAGAGAGCATCCTGTAGAACTGGCAACAGCCTGGATTGTTTGGGGACTCCCATGGGACTGACCACTTTAACCAACAACTCTCTTAGAGATAACCCAGTCCCAGTACTGGAGATACTGTACTCCCAGTACTGGAGTCCCAGTACTGGTGACAAGAGATGGCTAGATTAGACTTCTCTCTCCATTATTTTTCAGTTTCATTTAGATTGGATATATACATATATACACACACACATATTTTAGGAAGCTTCTACTGTATTAGGTATTAGCAACTTGGCCTGGACATCACCATGACCCTGGTGGCAATGCAAGTCACCTAGATCAGTATGGCCCCCAGAAACATGGCCCTAGGACACCAACATGGTCTCAGGTGGCTGACCAGTCCCCAGGTATCCACATGGCCCTCGGTGGTGACAGGAGCCATGGACATGAATTCAGACCCCGGCTGCTGTATGGTCAGAGCAGCAGCTAGGCCGGGATATCACCATGATACTGTGTGACAGAGCAGGCCGCTCAGTTTGGCACGGCCTGAGCAGCAACACAGTATCTGTTTTAATATTAATGAAAGGTTAGGTGTTTACGCTTTTTCTGGATTTATTTCTGGATCTCCAATCCACTTTCATTGTCTCCTACCTGTGGCTGGTGTCGTGGCTGGTGTCGTGTTGGCTACATGCTAGCTCTGTTACTATGAGCTTATCAGTTTTGTTTGTTTTTTTAAACCTATGAGATCCTGAGCATAAGCCAGGATTGTGGTTCCAGATAAGGAGCTTCTAATCTCTGGTCTTTGACCTGGGGATCCATGCTGAAGGCTCCCACTGTGCAGGAACTTTGTGCCCGAGAGACTGTTGCCATTGTCAGTTAGCTGCACCTTCTCCTGCAGGCTCTTCCTTTCTCGGATTCTTCCCTGAGCCACCCAGGATTTGCAACTCCTGCCACGGTATGTTTCCTAACAGGGACAGCAGGAACTGCGTGTCTCTGTCTCCTCAGACACATCCCAGCCTCAGGAAAGGCTTTGTTCCTCTTATATGATAGGATGTCACCTTTTGCCATATCCTGTACTCCTCTGTGGCTCATGTGAAAACCTTCGGTTCAGCCTTCAGAGAGTTAACTGTGTGTGGCTCTTAAAGTTACAAAGTAGGAATTTTCATGGCCATTTCCCATTCTGAGTTAAAATTTATTTATTTATTTATTTACTTATTTATTTATTTTTTTGAGACAGGGTTTCTCTGTGGTTTTTTTTGGAGCCTGTCCTGGAACTAGCCCTTGTAGACCAGGCTGGTCTCGAACTCACAGAGATCCGCCTGCCTCTACCTCCCAAGTGCTGGGATTAAAGGCGTGTGCCACCAACGCCCGGCCTTAAAATTTATTTTGAAAATCAATGCTAGAAATGATTTCTTTCATATTATTGCTATGTAGAGTGTGGTCCACTTTGAGTTATAGTACCTTACCTTATATAGCTTACCCGGGGGGGGGGGGGGATTTGTACCAATACAAACACTTTGGTCCTGTCCTGTCCCTGCTGCATCAGCATCTATACTTCATGAACTCCCCTTGTGCTCTTTGTGAGTATTGGAATTTGAAAAGTAAACATCCTAGATACCTCAATGAAGAGACAGTGACACATGTATGGAAAATTTAAAATGCATCGAGAAATTTTATATATATTTATATATCACAGCCCCAAAGCTAACATCTTACTTAATGCTGAAATTTTTTATTTATTTATTTATTTTATTTATTTATTATGTATACAATGTTCTGTCTGTGTGTATGCGTGCAGGCCAGAAGAGGGCACCAGACCTCATTACAGATGGTTGTGAGCCACCATGTGGTTGCTGGGAATTGAACTCAGGACCCTTGGAAGAGCAGGCAATGCTCTTAACCACTGAGCCATCTCTCCAGCCCCCTTAGTGCTGAAATTTTATCCTTAAGTCAAACATAAGACAAGGATGACCAGTATCACTGCTACTGTCTAAAACTACTTTTAAAATGTTGGGGCTGGAGAGATGGCTGAGCAGTTAAAAGCACTGACTGCTCTTTCAGAGGACCGGGGTTCAGTTTCCAGCACTGGCATGGCAGCTGGCAACCACCTGTAACTCCAGTTTCCAGGGGATCTGACACCCATGGCAAAACACCATTGCACATTAAAAAAAAATGTCATTCAATGTCACTAGAGAAAGGAGTGCTTTTCAAAGAGGAAGAGGTGTAGTGATATTTCATTTATGCTCTAAAAATAAAGTTTGCCTGACGATCAGAGGGTGGAGCTAGCCACTAGATAACCATAGAGGTCTGGAGGTCTGTATAGACAGACAGGAAGTGCTACGGCTAGGTGGAGAGAGGACTATAAGGTGGGAGAGCAGCCCTTTTTGGCCGGGTTAGCAAGTTAAGAGTTGGCTGCGTGGTTTGCTCCTTTCTCTCTCTGATCTTTCAGCATTGACCCCGCTCTCTGGCTACAGATTTTTATTATTAGGACCAATTAGAACTCGTGTAACAAAGAGGGGTTGGGGAACTATCTCTGTGCTGTACAGACATGAGGACCTGCGTTCAGATTCTCTGAACCCACATAAAAAGTCAGGCATGGTGGTGTGCATCTATAATCCCAGCCCCAAGGGCATGGGAAGCAAACAAGGAAGGAGACAACATGTGCCTTCAGCCTCTGACCTCTAATCGTGAGCACATGCTCTATATGTGAGCACATGGCTCTATACGTGAGCGCATGGCTATATAACACATAAAGGAAAGGGCTAAGCCGCCTGTATTTATGGGTCACATTATGTTGTTATGTGGATAATGTTTTCAGATCTTTGAAGAAACTACTCAAACACTTAAGTTAGTAAAGTGGCAGAGTTTAAAATTAGCGTGTAGAAGGGCTGGTAAGATGGTTCAGTAGGTAAAAATACTTGTCACAAAACCGATTGTAATGTCTGCTCTGTCCCTTTAAGAGACAAGCCACACCCACTCCCTCTCCTGTCCACAGAGGCAAGCTAATTTTCAGCTTCTAGCCTGAGTCCCTTCTCTTTTCTGTCTCTCCCCTGAAGAGGCAGCTTTTGCCTCACTCCATCCCCCCCCTCTCTCTGTGTTTCTCTCTGCTCTTCCCTCTTCTCCCCTTCTCCCCTCTCCCCTTCCCTTCCATAACCCACTAAATAAATATCAAATCTCATGTGCCTCTGTCTTTCGCCCGCAGCACAGCGTGGCTCCCTGACCAGGACCAGCCACCTTTGGAGACCTACAGGTGGTCTCATGGCATGCCCATCTGTTTGTCTCTCCTCGTGGGACTCGCTGCCCCTCGTGGCCTACTGAAGCCACTTGGGGAACTACATTGTCCCTGTCTGGGACTGGCTGCACTTGGGACCCGCTGCCCACTGCCATTGCTTGGGGGACCTGCAGCATTTCTGCCTCTGCAGCCACTTGGGGATCCACAGTATTTTACTTTTACCATTACAATGATGACCTGAGGGCAATCTCTAGAACCCACAGTGCAGGGAAAGAATCAATATCCAAAAGTTACCCTCTGATCTCCACACCCTATACATGTGTATGCCCATACCACTCACACACACACACACACACACCCTCACATATATACATACACACACAACAGACTAAATAATTAGTGTTGAAATGCTTATAAAATTAGCATATACAAAGCAGTAGATTTCATATGTAAAAGAATAACTAAGAAACTATTAAGATTTTTTTTAATGGACACAAAAATACCAAAGCACAGATCTAATAAGAACTGATCAAAATGGATAGATACAGTGTTCCTCAGATATATAAACAAAGCCATACTGATTAGAATAAGGAAATTCATTATTATAAAAATATACACATCAGTGTTTTCCTTGAAGTTTAACAAATTGATTAAATATTTCATTTTTTAAAAAACTAAATATAAATAGCTTAGCAAACCTTAAAAAAGAAAAATAATGAGCAAGGATGCAGTTTTAAGCCAGATGTTAAAACGGTTGGGAAGTCTCTATAATTAGAAGACAACTGTATTGGCAGGTGAATGAACTGGCAGCCAATGGAACCAAATAGAAAATACAGAAATAACCCTGAGGGCACATAGGACTTTAGACTCCAAGGAGGGCTGCCTCTGACATCAGCAGAGAAACACAGATTTCCATAAGCGATGCTGGGACAGTGGGCATCCACTGGGAAGGACAGAAATGGCTCGTCCTGTGTGCCATACACTCGTGTGCTAATCCAAACACTAGAGGAAAACAAGGCGAGTTCCTTGATAAAAATTGGTGAGATTTCCCCCAGACTTAGGGGAAACTTAACTACTTCAGTTATATTTTAAAAGTTCGGTGTGAAAAGTAAGTCAGCAACCAACTCAAATGCTAAGCAAGACACTAGTGCTGTCTGGGGAAATATCTGTGACTACCTTTATCAACGACAGGGTAACGTCTTAACAGCTAATGAATTTCTATAAATTGAGACGGCAAATAACACCGGCCTGTTAAACTGAGTAGGAATTTGCCACACATAGTTCACAAGAAAAGAAATGCAAATGGCCCGTCCAGATGCGATAAGATGTTCCAATCCGTTCCTCACTAGAGAGAGGAAAATTAAAACTGCATTAAAACACCATCTCTGTCCTGACAGGCTGGCAAAACTCCAAGGGTTTAACAATGGGACTGGCGAGGTTGGAGAGAAATTGGCACTCCCATGTTTTGCTGATGAGATAAAAGGCCCGCCCAGAGGAGGAGATGTGTTCATTATCAGCGTTCCACAAGCATTTATATTTTGACCCATCAATTCCATGTCAAGAAATCTTATGAAGTCACTGGTGGAAAATATGGAATGGCACATAAACAAGACAATTCAATTTGTGTGTGACAGAAAGCTAGAAAACAACCCATGCCCGAAGCCAAGAGCCTGCTTAAAATGAGCTCGTACATAGCCACACAAGGGAGAAAAGTTCAGGGCAGGAAACGCCTATACTGTGCCATTCCTTACCCGAGAACACGGATACATGTTTTGTTTATGTTAATTAATTAGTATGACCCATATCTTATTAATTAATGCTAATTAATTAAACAATAGATGGAGAGGAGCCCACCCTACTACAAAGGGTTCTCTGGGGAGTAGAGAGGAGGGTAACAGGGCTGCAGGAAAGGAAATGGTGGCCTAGGCTTCTTTCAATATGTTTTATTTTATAGATGTACTTAGTTTTTGGATTTTCAAACCAAGCAATAAACATTTTTACCGGATATTAAAGTAAAATTGGATAAGTATGAGGAAAACAAGAAGCAAGGATATCTTTAAGAAAAGAAAACAAAGAAGTGAAATTAAAAAAAAAAACTAATAATGTGCTTCCCATCTGTGGCATTGTGACTCAGTCACACAGAGGGTCACTTCTGGTGACTTTAAGACACATACAAGTTCAGATATTAGCAGTGATATCAATATACACTAAGGATGGGAAGAACCAAATATCATGTTGTATTTAGTAGGCTTGTTGGTAATATTTATAGGGATATTGTTATTTTGAAGCCATAGTAATACATGGAGTAAACATTTATGTGTTGTCATTTAGCACCAAGATCTTTCAGGATAAAGTGATACATATATAAAATTAATGCAATTAAATTAAAATCCTGTAGTCTGAAAATATATGAACTCGTATTTCTTTTCTTTAAAACTAATTTATTTACATTCATTTCATTTGCATTGGTATTTTGCCTGCATTTTTGTCTGTGTGAGGGTGTCAGATCTTGGAGTTAGAGACAGTCGTTAGGTGCCATATGGGTGCTGGGAATTGAACCTGGGTTCTCTGGAAGAACAGCTTGTGTTCTTAACCTATGAGCCATCTCTCCAGCCCTGAACTCATATTTCTGTCCCTAAGAAAACAATAGCAAACACAGCAAAACTTACTTCCTAACTCTGGGCCTTGGAAAAGGCTAGAATCTGTCATGTCATAGAAACAGCTAACACCTTCAGTTAACTCTCAGCCTCGAAATACCAAGTCTGGAACACCATGTAGTGCTGGGGAGCAAAGAGGACAGCTGAGACATCAGGCGCTTCTGAAAACGGTTTAGACGCCAGTATGAGGCATCTTCCACTGGGCACAGAGGAGACTATTTGAACATCTGAAAGAATAATGACTATAATGAATTAAAAAAAATCAAACACATGACCGAGGGATGATGATGTTAGCTGTGATGAAGTGCATTTGTGAGCACTTGAGTTGAAATCCTCGGAACCCATGTGAAAGCCGGGAATGGTAGCTTACACACCGCTAATTCCAGCATTCCCTGCAGAGGCAGAGGCAGGAGAACCTGAAACTCTCAGGCCAGCTCTCCTAGTGTACACAATAGAGAAATGAAAGAAACCCTACCACAAGTAAAGTGGAAGGTGGGGACCAACATCTGGGTATCCTTCACTCTGCATGGTCCCCACGCCTTTGCTCTCACGCACGAATATATATACACATACATGTTACAAACATACAAGACTTAAAAAAGATTTTTTCATCTTTATTTTATGTGTATGAGTGTTTTGCCTGCATGTTCGTGCACCTGTGTGTCTGTTGCCTGTGGAGGTCAGAAGAGGGTGAAGGATCTTCTGGAACTGGAGTTACGGTTATAAACCACCTTGTGGGTGCTGGGAATCGAAGCCAGGTCCTCAGCAAGAGCAGCCAGTGCCTTCACTACTGGACCATTGCTACACACACACAAGATTCTAGAAATAGAAAATATATTAAAAGCTCATTCTCAAAGAGGAAACAAACATTAATAGGCAAACCTTGAAAGCTGTGAGACGCCATTTTGATATTTTGGAAACTAATGAGAAAAAGATCAAAGTGTTTCCCGATTTCATGAGCAAACTTGAAAGTCACAGTGCTTTTCATGTAAAGGATAATCTGTACAGAAAAATTTTTAGCTGAGAATACTAGGGTTAGGGAAATGCAGCCCACAGTTTGCAGCCATAATAGAGTCGTGAATCTTGGATGGAGACTTTTCCAGGATAGCTCAGGCACACCCACCTTTTTAGGATAGCTCAGGCACACCCTCTGTTCCAGGATAGCTCAGGCACACCCATGTATTCATTAATCTTAACCAGGAGTGGCAACCAGATGTTAATGCTTCCCGAAGTGACACAATTTAACAAGTGTCCAGTATCACTTCCAAATATTGTCCTTGAAAAGAGTCAAAATGAAACCAGTCCTTACTGGGCATGGTGATGCAGGTCTTGTTACTGGGGAAAAAGAGGCAGACAGAGCTCCTTGAGTTACAGACCAGCCAGAGCTACCTAGTAACACCCTGTTTCAAAAACGAGACAAGGGGCTGGAGAGATGGCTCAGCAGTTAAGAGCACTGACTGCTCTTCCAGAGGAGCCGGATTCAATTCCCAGCACCCACATAGCAGCTCACAACTGTCTGAAAATGCAGTTCCACAAGATCTGATACCTTCACACCAATGCACATAAAATAAAGTTAAATAAATCATTAAAAAATTAAAAAAAAAATAGACAAAACAAAACCCCAAATACACACACACACACACACACACACACACATGCAAACCCACTATAAAAACTTTACATCTATAGCAGCCAGAACACACAAAAATGGAATACACTGAATGGCACTATAAGAAGGCAATCAGCCAGCCCAAATGAGATAAATTTATCAGCAACTTAGTTTCTTTAACAATTAAAGGCATAAGAAAAAAATGTGGGCAATGGCATTATTAATTAGTAGACTTAAGAGACCAATTAGTGAAGCACAATGTGGCACGCTTGTTTGGATCCCCATTCAAACAAACCAATTATAAAGACATTTACGATGCAAGCAGATTTTCATCATTAACATATATGGAAGTGTAGTATAAAATATACTATTAAATTACCATTTTAACTGCTTTTAATTGTATGGTCACTTCAGGGGTGTCAAATACAGCCACCACGACAACCCAATCCAGAACTACTCTTTTACCTTCCTAGACGGAAATTTTGTGCCCAGGGACGGTTATGTCATCAGCCCCTGAAAACCGCTGTTCAGCTTTCTGTATCTTACTACACTCACCATTTCTCTCCCTTCCAATTGGCTTGTTACCCATTGCACAGAGCATTCAGTGTTCAGACACATCATAGCAAGTGTCCGTTGCCTTCATTTTCAAAGGTTGCGTGATCGTCCATTGTCTGTATGGACGGCATTTGATTTACTCACCCGTTTATCTGTGGACACCTGGGGGCTTCTACCTCTTGACGGCTGTGAACATGGACGAGCAGATGTCTGCCCAGGTCTCTGCTTTTGATTCATTTGTACAGACCCAGGAAGGGAGAGGGCTGGGTCACAGAGCAGCTTTGCTGGGGCGGGGTGGGGTGGGGGGAGGGGGAGGCTGTGCTAGGACATAGCACAGCTCTGGTTTTAACTTTTGAAGGGTTTGCCACCTGGTTCTCCACAGTGTCAGTGTTGATTTAAGTTTTACCAGCCACGTGTGAATATTTCCATTTCTGCTTAATCTCACCAGTTCACCTCTGTGTCAGTGACTGCTGTCCTGGTGGAGGTGAAGAAGTACTTTATTGTTTTGATCAATGATATTGACCATGTATTAATTTGCTTATTAGGTTTTTTGCAGACTCTTCTTTAGAAAAATGTCTATCAAAGACCTTTTCCCATCTCAAAATCAAGTTTGTTTTTGTTGTTGAGTTTAGGAGTTTATTGTGTGGTTAAGTCCTTATTAAATCCTTTAAGTCCTTATCAAATCTATAATTTGGAACTCTGCTGATAATATTCTTTAACCATAAAATTAAAAATTATTTTGAAGTCCAACTGATCTTTGTTAGAACGTCTAAAATATTGATACTAGGTCCATTTTCATTCTAAGGTTTTTATAGTATAGCTATTAAGCTTAATGTTTGCTATTTTTTAATTGTTTTCAGTACTGGTGCTAGATAAGAATGCAAGTTCAGACTCTGTGCCTGGGAACCCCAGAAGCCACACCTGACTTGGACTCAGTAAAATGGGTAGAACTAGAAAAAAAATCATCCTGAGTGAAGTAATCCAGACTCAAACAGATGAATATGGAACGCATTCTCCTATATGTGGATGTTAACTTTTAAACCTTTGATAGGCATGCTCATATCTGAATGTCCACAGAGGTGAGGTTTAGAGTAAGAACTAGAAGGCAGGAAGGACCTTTCAGGGAAGGGGGTAATAGAATATATAGTTAGACAGAAACAAGGGGGGAACTAGAATAGAAGGATTGAACACAGGGTGATGGAAGAATAAGGGGGGGATATGGGAGGAATAGTTAATGCTAAAGACCATTTGAGGGATCATATGGAAACCTACTACAGTAGAAACTTCTTCAAATACATGTATAAAAGAAATCGAAAGGGAGTCACCAAATAACAGGAAAGACAAGCCCCAACTAGAAAGCTCTTGCCACCAAGTAAAACCTCTAGTGCCAAAAATGGGTTACATCTAATTGAATTGTTGGCCAAAGGGGCCCCATTGAAACCTCCAAACAATTCAGGCTTTTGCCAAGCTGTTGGCACAAACTGATGGCAAGGTCTTATAGCTGAAGTCAACTCTTCCGTATTCCATTGATCATGGAGAAGTGAAGCTGGTGCCTAACTAGGGCCTTCACCCCTAGTGACTAGTGTTCCTAGTACTGGAGGGTACTCTGTGTGCTACTAGAGGAGAAAAGAACCTCCATCCCAGCTACAAACCCTGCTCTCTGTAGTGGTGTCCTCCATCATATGCTGGTGCAGTAGTGGCATAAAGCTTATGGTAGTAACCAGCTACTCTCTGATTGGATTTAAGGTCCACTCCATGAGATGGAGCCCATGCCTGACCCTGCTAAGGTGCCCAGCAATCAGAGACTAGTTAGTCAGGCCATGGGCATGGGGGAGATAAAATACTGTTGTTCTGCTAAAGGAGCACAGCAATAAAATGACTCCTAATAACATTCTGCAATACCCAAAGATCAGGGACTCACTCAGCCACCATCAGAGATGCTTCTTACAGGAGGTGGGAGCTGTTTCAGAGACATACAGCTGGGCAATGTACATAGAGTGCGAGACCTTGGAGAACTCAGTCCTAAATGGGGTGTCTCCATGAAACCTTTCCCCTCAGGTCTGAGGGAACTATACAGAAGAGGAGGTAGGAAGATTGTAAGAGCAAGAGTAGATGGATGATGCCAAGGAAACTGTGCTTTCCAGACACAACAGGACTGCTGTACAGATGAACTCAGAGATTGTGGCAGCATGCCCAGGGCCTGCTCAGGTTCAAACTAGACAGGTACCCAGTGCTGAGGTGGGGGACTAGACACGAGCTCCCATCCCCAACCAAGAAGCTATTTCTAAGTAACAACTGCTCACAAAAGAAAAATTATTTTCTCCAAGGGTCTCACTGGGTGTACACACTTCACTTAAGGCAGACCCCATGCCCAGCAGTAGGCGAGAAACACGGAATGAACTCTGAAGTATTTTTGGAGATCTTTTGTTTCTTGCTTGTGTGTGATTTGGTTTTTTGTTGTCGTTTTGTTTGTTTACATCTTACTGGTCTTTTGTTATATCAAGGTTTCTAATTTTGAGTTTTTATGGGTTGTGTGTGTGAGTGTGAGTGTGTATGCATGCACACTTACTCATGTTCCTTGTGTTCTTAGATTTTTGTTTTTTGCTTGTTCGTTTGTTCATTTTGTCTGTCTTTTTTTATTTACCTGTTTGTTTTCTTAAGAGAGAGAAAGAAGGTGTGAAGTTGAAGGATTAGAGAAGTAGTACGGCCAGCCACTAGAGAGACCTTTTACCTCTACCAATGATCAGACCGAAGAGGCGATCCTGTCTTCAGACTGCATCTTCAGACTGCAATTGCCTCCATGAAACCTCAGACTGCACTTAGCTCCTGTCTCCTCCCACATTATTCTCTTCTCTCCACCCAGCCATATCACTCCTGTCTCCATCTTCTTAGTGCTGGGATTAAAGGCGTGGGATCCCAAGTGCTGGGGTCACTTTTGTATGAGCTCTGTTTCTCTTTTAGACAGATTCAATCTTGTGTAGCCCAGAGTGGCCTCAAGCTAACAGAGATTCACCTGCCTCTGTCTCCTCTCCTGAGTCCTGGGATTAAAGGTGTGTGCCACCATTCCCTGGCGTCTAGTGATTTAGTTCTGCATTGTGTTCTTCAGATAGCTTTATTTGTTAAAACACAAACAAAATATCACTACATCCGGAGATGGGGATGATCTCAGAAGGGATGGAGGAAGGAGAAATTGTGATAAGAATATATTGTATAAAAGTTATTTAAAGTTAAAAAGTAAAATTAAAGAAAAGAGTCCAGCTTTATACTTTTTAACCTGTGGATAATTAATTTTCTTAACACCAGGGAGGATGGAGAGATGACTCAGCAGTTAAGAGCACTGGTTACACTTCTACGTGTGTGTGCAGGCAGAACACAAATGTAGATAAAATAAAAATAAATGAATCATTAAAAAAATTCAAAACTGTTTAAAAATTTCATATATCCATATAATATATTTTTATCTAGTTCGCCCCCATTCCTTCCTTCCAGTTCCTCTCCTAACCCTCCACCCCTGCTATTCCTTCTGAGTTTTATGTATTCTGTTTTTTAACCCACTGAATCCACTTAGTAATGCCAATCTGTGCATGAACGCAAGGCAATCCACTAGACTGCAGGAGCCCGTCAGGGCCTGCATCATGGAAGACAGCCAGCTCCCTCTCCAGACAGCCATTGGTTTGCCACTGTCTCCTCAACTAGTGGTAAGACTTCGTGATCCCCCTCCACGCTTGGATTTTGTTTGGTTTGATCATACATAGGTCTTGTGATTGCTGTCACAAGCCTCAGAGAAGTGGTATATAGTTTTGGGGTCTACGATAACCCTCACCGAACTCAGAAGGAGTTATTTGTGGCACTGGGCTTTTCATTTGATAGCCTGTGGCATCTCTGTGATAAGCCTAGGAGGCACACTGTCTCCTTGTTGTAGGCTAACTCTGTTTAAACTCATAAACAAACAACAAAGAACACGGTATGTCACTCTGGTCATAGTTGGCCTGGACTCACTATGTAAACCACATCAGTCTTGAACCCAGGGAGACCAATCTGCATCTATTTCCCAATGCTGGGATTAAGGCAGGTGTCACCTCACTTGGCTAAGTTCGTGTTGTATATTGTGTATGTGCATATCTTAGGAAGTTTCTAGAGCACTAGGTTGCCAGGTGGTTCTTTCAAAAGGCGGTAGTATTGGTTATCCCTCCACCTGCTCAATGCTCTCTCACCCCCACCCCACTTAATGCTTCTTACTTCACTATTTCCTCACCCCTCCTTTGTACAACCTGTGTTCTGTCTCCTCTCCTTTGAAGGCCCCAGGCCTCTGGTCCCTTACTACTTTCCTGGATTCTATGAGTATTTCAGTTTCAATACTTGCATCTAAAGAGTCAAAGCTAGCATCCAAATATCAGAGGGAACATGTGCTGTTTGTCTTTCTACATGTGGCTTACCAGAATCTCTATAGTAGTCTTCAGTTCCATCCATTTACCTGTAAGTTTCATGTTTCTTAACAGTTGACTAATATCCCATTGTGTAAATAGACCATGTTTTCACTTTCCACTTAATGGCCTTCTAGGCGGCCTCCGTTTCTTGGCTATTACAAAGAGCAGCAACGAATGTGGATAAGCAAGTATCTCTGTAGTAAGGCACAGAGTCCTTTATGTATATGCCAAGATCGGTATAGCTGGATCATAAGGTGGACCCAGTATTTCTAGGTTCTTGAGGAATCGCCACATTGATTTCCACGTGGCTGCACCAGCCTGTGGTCCCACCAGTGAGTAAGCATTCCCCTTCCCCGTATCTGCACCAACATTTATTGACCTTTAAAAAAAAATCTTCCCCCCCTAAAGATTGTTACAGAAACCATCACCTTGGGGAGCCTGCAGGGAACCCCAAACCCATAATTATGTTAAGAATAGTCCTATTGGCAAAACCTGCCCCACACCCAATTAGCTATTCGCTAATTGCTAACGAACCTAATCTGATAGCGGAACTGCCCCAAATTCCAGCTATCCAGGGAACTAGGTGTGGCAACTCCTGACTTCTTGGCCTACCTGACCGGATGTAGGTTACGTGACTGGGACCACGCGGCCAGATTCCATGCTCCTGTGCCCTGCTCCCCAAGCCCTCATTCAGGGGGTATATAAGTTGTTACCCTGTCCCTAATAAACGGAGGCTTTGACAAAAAAAAAAAAAAAAAAAAAAAAAAAAATCTTAGTCATTTTTGACTGGTATCGAATGTAATCTCAAAGTCCTATTAATTTGCATTTCACTGAAGCTATTGATATTCAACATTTAAAAAAATATTTCTTAGCCATTTGTATTTCTTCTTTTAAGAAACTGCTTGGTTGCATATTCCAGCTTTTGATTGCATCGGTGTCTAATTTGTTGCTGTTTTGTTTTAGTTTTTTTGTATGTTGTGCACATTAACCCTTTGCCAGGTTATATATAGCTGGTATAGCTGGTAAGGATTTTTTTTTTTTATTCTGTGGTCTGTCTCTTCACTCACATTGATAGTATACTTTGTTATACAGAAGCATTTTAGCTTCATGGATCTTTCTACCGGTTATTGATCCTAGTGCCTGTCTTACCAGCGTCCTGTTTGGAACGTCGTTTCCTATGCCTTTAAGTGGAAGTGTGTTCCCTGAGGGAATTATGTCTTTTTGTGTAGCAGATTCAGGGGATCTGGTCCATGATCTGTCTGGAGATGAGTTTTGTGTAGGGGAGCGGTAACCCCTAGGTTTCTTTCCTCCAGTGGAGCTCCCTTTGGGAGAACACCTTGTGCTGATGAGTCTGTCTTTCCCCCAGTAAGTTGTTTCAGCCTCTTTGTCGAAGATCAGAGGGTTGTAAGATTGTGGGCTTCTGTTTGCATACTCAGTTTATTCCATTGATAAGTATGTTTGCGTTTATGCCAGTACCCTATAGTTTTGGTTACTGCAGCTTTGTAGAATACCCTTAGATCTGGTATGGTGATAATTCTGGCGGTGTTATTATTGTTCAGGACTGTTTTGCTTAACCTGGGTCATTTGTGTTTCCATAGAAAACTGAAGATTAATTTTCAAGTTTCTGCGAAGAATTGCATTGGAAGTTTGATGGGGATTGTGTTGACACTGAATTGCTTTTGATAGGGTGGCCATTTTCACAATATCCCTCTTGCAATGTGTAAGTATGCGAGGGCTTTCCATCTTCTCGTATTGACTTCTGTTTCATTTTTCAGTGTCTTTAGACAAATTTCTCACTTCCTTGGCTTGTGTCTTAGGGTTTTCATTGCTGTGATAAAAACACCATGACCAAAAGCAACTTGGGGAGGAAGGGTTTATGTCATCTTAGACTTCCAGGTAACAGTCTACACTGAGGGAAGTTAGGGTAGGAATTCAAGCAGGGCAGGAACCTGGAGACAGGAACCAGAGCAGAGGCCATGAAGGAATCTTGGGTTGCTCTCCATGGCTTGCTCAGTCTGCTTTCTCATATCATCTAGAACCTCGGGCTCAGGGGTGGCACCACCCACAGTGGTCTGGGCCCACATACATCAATAATTAATTAAAAATATGCTCCACAGGCTTGCCTACCAGTCACTCTGTTGGAGGCATTATTTCAATTGCGTTTCTCTCCCCGGTAACTCTAGCCTGTGTTAAGTTGACATAAGAACTAGGCAACACACTATGGAGTACTAATTTCTTTAAAATAACATTTTTATTATTTGAGAACTTCACACAATGAATTTTAATCATACTCATTCCCCTCCCCCAGCTACTCCTACATTGGTTCCCTGTCTCCTTACCCACCCAACTTCATGTTCTTTCTCTATTTCTTCAAGCCCATCAGATGAGTTTGTGTCGGCCAGTTACTACTGTGGAGTGTGGTCATGTGATATAGAGTTCACACCATGGCTTCTTGGGGACCCAAACTCCAGAGCTTATATTTGTGTGCAGCAAGTACTTTATCTCCTGAGCCACTTGAAGAGCCCAACATTAGTTTTTGAGTTCAGGATCTCCCGTTGAACTGGGACTTACTGTTTCGGCTTTGTTGGTTGGCCAGCAAGGGTGGTTTCTATCTCCCTAGTTCTGGGGTTACAGATGCGTGCGGTTACATCAGGCCTCTATGCAGGGGCTGGGATCTGAACTCCGGTCTTCATGTTTGCACAGCAAGCATTTTACCCAGGGAGCACTTCCCTAGGACCAACTGATTTCTTCTTGAAACTTTCCCACGGATGTTTTTCATATTAAGGATGAAATCCCAACTCCTTCAAGGCCCTCTCTCAGCTGTCCCCGCCTAGGCTGGTCTGCAGCTCTCATCCTCCTGCCCCAAAGCCACACTGTTGCCCCAAACTGCACAGTGAGTTGGCTGTGTTTACTTGTGTGGTCCCTCACTTACCGTCACTACTCGCTGGAGAGTAAGAATCCTGTTTCGTTCATTCCCGACTCGCTTGCCGCAGATTGCTGCCTGTGCTTGAGCAGGTGTTCTGTGAATTTATATTGAACGAGTAAATTTGCTTCCAGGACTTTCCCGGGTGTGTAGAGTGAGTTCTGGCTTTCCCTGGAAAGAACTGTAACAGCCATTTTTATCATCACTACTGGACGCTTGATAGAAATAACTTGAAGAATGAAGGATTTCTTCCTTTCTTTCTTCCTCGTTTCACTGTGTGAGAGAGTATGTGAGCTTCTGGTGACATGATCTCAGTAGTCAGGAGGCACAGAGAGAAGCACTGGCTAGAAGCAGGGCCAGACTGCAGCCCTTAAGGCCTGCCACTCCAGGGACCAGCTTTCTCCAGTGAGGTTTCACTTTCTAAAGGTTCCCCAACCTTCTAACACAGCCCCCTGGGGACCAGATATTCAAATCAGCCAATGGGGGATGTCCAGCATCCAAACTGTAACACAGTTCCACTAAAAAAACCGGGGGACACTATGGTGGTGGCCTAGATGGAGAGTGGAGAAGTGTGAGGGTCAGTTCAGGCCTTTCTCAAAGGAAGAGAAGAAAGACACCAGGAAGGCACAATCAGGTTTGACTCATTGGCTGAAAAGAGACAAGAAAGAAGAGGGAGATTCTGACCCAAAAATTACACGGCTCAGGAGTGAGTGTTATCATCAATAGGAACAGAAATGGATGGGAGTGAGGAGAGGCCTATGGGTTCTACTTTTGATGTAGTATGGCAGGAAGCTAATGGGGAATTAGAGATGAGGAATGTGATGGGGAGAGAAAGAGGTCACTTTGGGAACCGTCTGCAGGAAAGTGCTAATTAAACCCACAGGACTGATTGGAAGCTACCAAACCAAGAAGCCAGAGAGAATGCAGTCTGCAGGAGATGCAAGCAGTCCAGGAAGGCGGGGGGGGGGGGTGGAAGGAGTGCCCAATGCTGAAGGCTGCCCCCGGGTTGCTGGGATGAAGCCGATGGAGTCGCAAAAATCTGTTTTCCACTCAGGTGATTATCTCCTGTCTAAACTTCAGTTTCTCTTCACTGTAAATGTTGTTTTCTGTCTAGTCCTTTCTTAGCCTATTAGCTTTGAAGTCGTATCGTCTATTAACCTAAACAAACCCAAATCATTCAAGAAAAGCTCTTCTTTTTCAGGGATCCTGCACGAAACAACACATTCTGACTCGTTCCGGTTTGGTTTCGGATGTGGTTAGTCCTCCAAGGGTGTCTGTGCTGGAAGTTTGGTCCCTAATAAAGCTGTGTTAAGAGGAGTGATTGTGCACACTCGCACTAGACAGATCACTGGGCGTGCCATGGCTGTAGAGAGCCTCTCCCAAACAAACAAACAAACGAGGCCGCAGGCGTAGCTCACTGGTAAGGAAGGCACTTTCCCAGCTCACAACCCTTTCCCCAGCACAAGCAAAGCAAAACAACAACAACAAAACAAACAAACATAAAATACAGTGGGCTGGGGTCTAGTTGAAGGTAGTTTGGTCATTAGGGGATTACCCTTGGCAGGAATAATGCCATCCTTGTGGGACCCCTACTGGTTGACTAAAGAGTGAGTTAACACCCCTAAGGGGGACGGCCTTCCTCCGGCCTCTGGCTTTCTTCCTGTGTGAACACTCTTGTTACGTGCACTCCGTCGTGATGCAATCTGCAGTGTTGTGACAGAGCAAAGGGACTCCCAGCGGAGGCGGAACAGGTAAGACTTACCAATCTTGTCATCTCAGCCTCTGAGCCCACTTGTTAGTAGATGTCTATCTCCCTTTCCTCTCCCTCCCGGCTACTGCAGTCCTGACCTAACACTGAAGTTCTGGAGGGTCTGCAGAGCAGTCTATGTTGAAAAACCTAAAGAAGTTGGGTTTAATACCAGTAACAACAGGATAGGTGAGCTTGTCAGGGAGAGCTGGGCAAGCAGGCAAACAGCAAAGTTTCCTTCTCCCGTGTTCTTTGCGTGGGCTGCCACCAGAAATGCAGCCTGGGTTTAGGGTGGGCCGTCTTGCTTCAAATAATCTGGTGAAGAAACTCCCTCCTAGGAGGACTCAGTAGCCTGGGCATTAGCTGATTCTAGATGCTGTCGCGTTGACAAACAGGATAAACCTTTGCAGGGAGTAGGGTTTATTTTGGCTTACAGTTCCAGAGCGGATGCTCAGATGCAGTCCATCATGGTGGGGAGGGCATGGCAGCGCAAGCATGAGGCCAGATGTGTGTGTCTATCTATCTATCTATCTATCTATCTATCTATCTATCTATCTATCTATCTATCTATCTATCTATCATCTATCTACCCAGGCATGAGGCTAGACGGGCAGTCAGGAAGCATGTGTGTGTGTGTGTATATATATATATATATATATATATATATATATATATATATATATATAGAGAGAGAGAGAGAGAGAGAGAGACAGACAGACAGACAGACAGACAGACAAAAGACAGAGACAGAAAGACAGACACAGAGACCGACAGACAAAGACAGACAAAAGAGAGACAGACGCACAGAGAGAAAGCTAGAGAGACAGAGAAAATAGGATACACAACCTTGAAGCCTGCCCCTGTGATCCTTACCCCAGTAAGACGCCCCCCCCCCCCTTAAGGGTTCCACAACTTTCCCAGCTGGGGACCAAGTGTCCAATCATCTGAACCCACAGAGCCCATCTCTCATTCACACCCTGATAGGCTCCGAGTACACAAAAAGGGAACTCTGTTTGTTTACAGGATTTCCAGTGTGATTCCTCCATGAACTCACCTCAGGTAGCCCGAGGCCAACACTCAGCCACCTCACCTCTTTCTCCACCTCAGTCGCCAGTCATGGGAGACCATTCGAAGGGGCACCCCACTAACACCACCCTGTGGAGGAGTGCCTTGTTCCCCGTGTGCCAGCCTGCGGCCTGACTTGTTTCCCCCACAGGTTTTCTTTGCAGAAGGAACATGGTGATCATACGTGGAAGGTTGGGCTAGAGGAGAGTCAGCAAGCACCTGTCCTCTTCTGAGATGCTCTGTTGCTTCGGGGTGACTGGACTCTATTGAAATTTCCAACCCTTGAGCACCAGTTGGCACTGTGATTTCTTAAGTGGTGTCAGAGGGCAGGACATGTGACTATCCTCCGTAACACTTCCTTGCCTGAATCAGACCCACCTTTGTATCCCAGATCTCAGAGGTCACTTTCTTTAAAATACAATTTTTAAAAAGATTTTTTTGGGGGCCTTTTTTCCTTTAAAAAATGTATGTAGCTGCAAACATGGATTTTTTTCTTTTAAAGTAAATAATCAGAAGAAAGGACAAACTTTTTATTACAATCTTTAGTTACGAAGAAATTTATGTTTGTAAACAACTTTAATTGGCTTGATTTTCAAGTTCAGAATTATGCAACATTTGGTTCTGTAACAGAATAAGAAGCGTGTGGTTTTATAGATAGAAAGGGGGTGCATAAAACGGAAATGAAAGAGTTGGATTGCTTAGGCCCTTCGAGTAGAGTGATCAGTTTCTTTTTTTTTTTATTTATTTATTTATTATGTATACAATATTCTGTCTTTGTGTATGCCTGCTGGCCAGAAGAGGGCACCAGACCCCATTACAGATGGTTGTAAGCCACCATGTGGTTGCTGGGAATTGAACTCAGGACCTTTGGTAGAGCAGGCAATGCTCTTAACCTCTGAGCCATCTCTCCAGCCCGAGTGATCAGTTTCTATCTTGACCTTTTCTTTCGTGGGCTTTCCTCTCCCCCACCTTCTCTTTCTTCCTCACTGATAGCTGCTTCTTCGTTCCACTGTAGAATAGAGCCGCTATGCTCATGAACACGTGTGAACACCTGTCTGTGCTGACGGCTGGGGCAAGACTGGAGGATGATGTAGGGACCCCCTGTTGCTAGTGTTCATCTACAGTTGAGATAACCGGTTCAAAGCCCGTGGCCCTTAGACTCTGTTATGGTTTGGATACAAGCATTTCAAGTGTCGGAAACCAGCTGCTGGTACCTTTTGGGAAGGTCTGGGAGACTTGAGGAGGTGGATCTAGGCAAAGGAAGTAGGTTGCTGGGGCCATGTATTGAAGGTTATTGCTTGGTCTCCAGTCCCTTCCTCTATCCCTATTTACTGTTCACTGTGGAATAAATCGCCTCTTCCCCTGCACACTCCTGCTACCGCGATGTTCTGTGCAAGCCCCTGGGACAAAGTGACTTGGACTAAGATCTCTGAAACCATAACCAAAAGAAACCCATCCCCTCAAGTCCTTTCTGTCATACATTTTACCACACCATTGGGCAAATTAACCAAAACGCACACCAAACCCCATCGCCGTTTCCCAGACTTGCTCCTTCTGTTCTCTTCTGCAGACTAACTCTGAAGACCAAACTCAGATACCATCTTCTCTGTGCAGCCTTCATATCCCTCCCAGGAAGAGGAAAAAAATAATCATTGCCTCGGGTGGTTCTCACCACAGGTACGGACGTATAGAAATGTGCTGTGAGGAACCAGGTAGCTCTGAACACGCTGGGGACAGGACAGCTAATTGTGGGGCTATTTAAATCTATTTAAAACTCTGCTTGCTGTATGTGACTGTTCTTCGAGCCATGAAACTGCCATCTCGGAGTTCAGATAGGTTATGCCCGCTGGGCTTGCCGACCGTGGGCATGCTGGATGAAGGGGCAAGGAGGGTCGTGAGACCCTCACCCGAGTATTCAGCTGCTCCCTGTTACCTGTTGTATACAACTCTGTTTTAATTGCTTGTGGCCTCTGGGAGGGCTAAGAGTGTATTGGCCAGGGAAGACTTGGGGAGGGGACCTCTATCTGTGAGGCTAAGAGGAAGTCCCATACCCGCAGGATAAAGGCTTTTCAAGGGCAACATTTGGGGGAGAAGACACCTCCTGTAGTGATAGGGAACCCCTCACCTAGTCTTCCTAAGGAAGTCCAATAAACTCAGTACCCCAGATAGAACTCTGACAGAACCTTGCCTCAGTTTGTCTTGAGGCCCCTAGGAGAAAAGGTGTGCGCATGCTTATTTATGCTCCCAGGAAAGGTTTCAGTAACTCTGCTGCATGGATAGAAGTAGGAAATAATTTGTTTTGCTTATTGCATAAAGATGTACGACAGTCATTTGTTTAATCCATTTGCTTAGGAAGAGCGGCCGGTGCTGCCGTGGGTAGAACCTCGAGCAGTAGTTGCTACGTCCCTTCGGGGATGACGAGCTCCTCTTCCTGCTGCCCTGAGCTGTTCCCTTTTCCTTCTCTCCTCCCTTCTTTCCTTTCTTGGTTTACTGGAACGGCTGTGACTGAAGTAAATTTCTATTTTGTGATTTTTTTTTTCTATCTTAAATCGTGAACTTACTTCAAACACCGGCTTGTCAATGATTTAGTGATGATAAAGGTGGTTTTATTGAGCATTATATATTATTGTAAGTGATAGATGTCTATCAAATCATTCCATCCACAGCAGTCTCCATAGGTGTTGTTACGAAGACTTGCAAATGAGGGCTCTATGCTGTAGGGGTTAGCTTGATCAAGACCTCTCAACTACGAGCCCAAGTGACTGTTTCTAGAATCTTGCCTCTCTTTAAGCAAGCCATTAGGGTCTTTTATGCACCAAATACAAAGAGGGTACTGTGTAGATCCAATCCCTGTCATACACATAGAATTTTTAAGATTTAGGTAATTGGGGTTTTAGAGGGCAAACAGACGCCAGAAAACACAAATGATGCCTTGTATCGGAAAAACTGTCTACAGCATTGGGGCTGAAGTGGTGAGAGGCTAGACTCGAACCAGCCTTTAAGCCTTTTTACAAGGCTGCAGTATAAAGAATTAGCCACCCAAGGAGTCTGTGTTACGATCTATTTTTTTTTAAGGCAATTATGCTGCAGTGGGCAGCGGAAGCCCTTGTCAGTGCTGACAGTACGCTCATTTATTCCATGTGATTAGTAGGATTTGTCAGCAATGAATTACAAATTTCTCCTTGTAAAGGCTGTTTCCTCCCTCATTTATATATAGGCAAAAGCCATATCTAGCACAGAAAACAAAATAAAAATAACTGCATGTATTATAAGCAGCTCTGTTTATAAATCAGTGCATTCCCCTTTGGAGCAAACAGTGGATAAGCCCAGTGTGGGCGGTAGCTGGAATATGGAGATCTGTCATGTGCTGTCAGAAGCACTTTAAGAAAAGCGCTGAGCTAATTAAGTCTATTATTTGTCTTCCTCCGCCGAAGGAAAGCACACACACACACACACACACACACACACACACACACACACACTCTGCCGGGGAGAAGCCCCACCCCGTGGGTCCTGTCACAACTCTCAGTTCTTCCTCGTTGTGAACTCCGGAGTAAAAGTACAGGTAGAATTTTCCATGGCGGGGGGCGGGGGGAGGCTTTTGCCTCAGAGAAGTTAGAAAGTTCGCTGCTTTCACGTGCAATAAAAGTCACATTGGCAGCAAAGTGAAGCCCTGGTCCTCACCTCTCTAACATCGCCCACTAACGAGGAAGCTGCCAGCTATTTCTTTGTGTGTTCTCCAGGAGTTAAGCAATCACGCACATCTGGTTTGGAAATTGAGAATTCTCTCTGCTGTAGGTTAAGTGCACGAGTGAAGTAAGAAGGGTAAGCCAGCCATCTGCTAAGGGCTCACTCAGCAGGCAGCAGGGGTAGGCAGCGTTTACCTCGCAAGGAAGCCTGGTTTCAGAGTTTTGCCAGGCTCTCACTCGTCTTCTGGATGCTACCCTGTCCTCGAGGGCTCGGATAATGATCTACAGAGCATATGGCCGGGTGCTTTCCCCCTCTGTTGGTATTTGATCTCGTTGTCTGCAGGCAGGGGCGGGACGCCCACGTGTTACCTTGCAGCACCTGGAATTTGGCTACGTTCAGTCTTGGAGTGATCTGGAATAGTTTCATGGAACAGTGTCACTCGCAACACCAATCTGTAGTGATGTTTTGCTTGTGCTATAACAAATAAAGCTTGTCGGAAGATCAGAGCGCAGAGCTAAGCTACTAGTTAGCCACTGAGGCTAGGCAGTGGCAGCCGGAGGTAGACGCGCACGGGTCTCTGTAGTTCAAGGCCACCCTGGGCTATACTAGGTTGCTCGAGTCTCAAAGAGAAACAGAGCCAAGTGGTGGTGGTTCATACCTTTAATCCCAGCCCCAGGGAGATGGAGATGGGAAGTAAAATGACTGGATGGAAGGAGGAATATAAGGCAGGAAGAGACAAGAGCTCAGATGCAGTCTGGAGATACAGTCTGAGGATTTGTGGGTACAGGATTGCCCCTTCCATCTGAGCATTGGTAGAGGTAAGAACTCTCTAGTGGCTGGCCGTTCTGCTGCTCTGATCTTCAGGCAAGCTTTATTTGTTAGAGTACACACAAAATATCACTACACGAATCCTGTCATTTTAAGGAGTCTACTGATAGTACAAGTACTAGCTTTTAAAGCTTACGACTATAAAACCAACCAACCAACCTAGTACTGGGTATCTCTTAGATGGTCTTTAAATTTTAGATCAGGTAAAGCATTATTACAAATGAAGCCACATGTATTTTTATAATGAAATGTTTGCAATACTGAGTTGGTGTGGGGAGTCCTTCCGTGTATGTGTTGCTTTTATCGGTCAATGAATAATGAAGCTGCTCTCGGCCAATGGCTTACCAGAATATAGCTAGGCTGGAAGAGATATATATAGAGAGAGTAGGCAGAGTCAAGGAGATGCCATGTAGCTGTCAGAGGGGAAAGACACAAGCTGCCAGCTGGAACCTTGCCGGTAGGTCACAAGCTTCATGGTAAAATATAAAATAATGGAAATGGGTTAATTGTAGTTAAAAGAGCTATCTAGCAGTAGGCTTAAGTGATTGGCCCAAGCCATGTAGCCCTGCCGGAGACAGACGCCAGAACTTTAGCTGGTAAACCACAGCCATGTGGTGATACACAGATTAATGGAGATGGGTTAAATTAAGATGTAAGAGTTAGCCAGTAAGAAGCTAGAGCTAAAGGGCCAAGCAGTGATTTAAATAATATGGTTTCTGTGTGATTATTTCCGGCTGAGCAGCCGGGAACAAACAAACGGCCTCTGACAACACTGAATATTCGAAAGCACATAATCAAAAGCCTGATAACTTGAATACATAATAATTATAAGAGTACAGAGAAGACCCATACATATGTGTTGTGGAATATTATTTTAACTTGTGTTACATTTGTTTATGCTATGGAATATTTGTTTAATGATGAGAAGATGTATTGTATTCTTTTATGTTGCATTTGTTTAACTCTAAGAAGCTGCGATTCTTTTTCTGTCTAAAATACCTGGTAGTCTAATAAAGAGCTGAATGGCCACTAGCAAGGCAGGAGAAAGGATAGGCAGGGCTGGCATGAGTAGAGAATAAATAGAAGGAGAGTTCTGGGAGGAGAAGATTGAGAAGGAAGAGGAGAATAGGACTCCCAGCGGCCAGCCACCTAGCTGCACATCCAGTCACAGAATAAGAGTGAAAGTAAGATATACAGAAGTAAGAAAAGAAAAAAGCCCAGAGGCAAAAGGTAGATGGGATGATTAAGTTAAGAAAAGCTGGCAAGAAACAAGCCAAGCTAAGGCCGGGCATTTATACGGAAGAAAAAGTCTCTATGTGTGGCTAGTTGGGAGTTGGGGGTGGACCCCTCCAAAAGCAAAGAACAACGAGCCATAAAAGTTAAGTGTAAAAACAACCAACATATGTGATCAATTTAAATAAATCGGGGGGAAAATGAGATTGACAACGACAGCATAGTTGCCTCTGTTTTTAGCCTCATTACAGTTGGGGTTTAAGTCCCTCCCTTCCTCCTTCCTTCTCTCCCTCCCTCCCTTCCCCCCTCCCCTTCTCTTTCTTTCTGCACAGTGTATATGGTATACATACTTGAGGTTGGGGCATGTACACGCTTGCAGAGGCTGAAAGAGGACATGTGATATTCTTCTCTATCCGTCTCTGCCTTATGCCTTGAGGCTGGCTGGGTTGCTAACTGAATTGGAAGCTCCTGGTTATCAGTTAGACTGACTGGCCAGTGAGTTCCCGAGATCTGCCTGTATGACCATTGCCCATGTGACCATTTCTGGTTTTTTTTTTTAAATAATTTATTTAAATGTATCTTATGTGCATTGGTGTGAAGGTGTCAGATCCCCTGGAACTGGAGTTACAGACAGCTGTGAGCTGCATGTGGGTGCTGGGAATTGAACCCAGGTCCTCTGGAAAAGCAGTCAGTGCTCTTAACTGCTGAGCCATCTCTCCGGTCCCCATTTCTGTTTTTTTTTTTTGTTTTTAATGTGAATGCTTTGAATTCGAAGCCACCACACAGTGTTACTCACTAATCTGTTTCCCTAGTCCTGAGGTTTGGTTTTTAATAAATACATTTCAGAATTCCCAAGAATGTTATTTCTACCAAGAGCTATAATTTTTGTGTCTGTCCTTGAAAGGAAATTTATTAGGAGTAGGTATCCTCCAAAGATAGTCTGCCTTAGCACGAAGACATTGAATTATGATACCGTTCCCTTTGAATGCCATGACTTCTGCTTTGTGAGCTGGAGGAGTACTCTACCCTCTGAAGCAGCTGAAGCCTTTCTTATCTGGGAAATACTGTCCATCCTTCCCATTCACGGGGATCAAGAGGAGCAGCGTAAGGAACACAGATCTGTAATGCAATGTGCACACAGCAAATGAAACTTCATGAATACAATAACCACAGAAAGCTCACCAGGCCACTGCGGCAATCAAGATTTATAACACACAGAGGGAAAATCTGAGTTTTAGGTCAGTGAGCAAGATTCTGCCCTCAGTTTTCCTAAGTACTTTAACATAGTTTATGCATTGGTTAACTCTTCCCTAGTCCTAAGGCTATGGTAAGAAAGTTCAGTTACCTGCTAGAATCCAATCACTTTCTCCTTTGTTTTGGCCGGTCTCCTATCTGGTCCCTTCAGCAATATGATTTAAGCTTATTATTTGTCCTGGGCACATGACACTATAGACGTTTTACAAAAGAAAGGCAGCGAAAGCCAGGGGCAGCCCAGAGATGATCAACTCTGGGGTTGAGTTGCATCATTGGGATGTCATCTTTGGGGTACATGGGGTAACCTCAAACCTATCAATTTCTTCATCTGAGAGTGGAAAACACCCCTTGTCTATCTAAAAGAGTCCTTTTAGTTCTGGATAGGTGGGAGGGGGACTGGAATGTGAGGGTCAAACAGGGAGGGAAGATGGGGGCAACCGAGGAACTATGAGAAGAGACACCTAAAACTAAGGGTCATATGGAAACCTAATACAGTAGAAGCTTCCTGTATTATATACATATATGAAGGCAATCTAAATGAAATTACTGAACAATGAGGGAGACAGAACATCTCTCACCACCAAATAAAGGTTCTAGTACTGGGAATGGGTTACATCTAATTGAGTTGTTGGCCAAAGGGACCCCAAGGAAACTCTCAAACAATCTAGGCTATTTCCAACGCTATTGATGGCTCTCCACAAACTAACGGTAAGGCCCTGTTGCTAAAGACAACACCTACACAACTCACTGGACAAGGAGAAGTTGAGCCGGTGCCTACCTGAAGCCTTCACCCATATAAGGGGGTATTCATGGTACTGGGAGGTACTCTGCAGGCTACCAAATGAGAAAGGCAAACACCAACCCAGCAACAAACCCTCCAGTCTACACGAGTGACCTGCCTGCAGATCTGCTGGTGCAATAGTGCACCGAGTTCTTGGTAGTACACAACCAATATCTGATGTGAGTCAAAGCCCGTTCCAGGAATTGGAACCCATACTCAATACTGCTTGGGTGGCAAAGAACGTGAGACTAGATAGGTCAGGGACCTAGGGGAAAACCAAATATTTCTGTTCTGCTAAAGAAATGTAACAATAATAATGACTCCTAACAATATTCTGCTAAACTCATAGATACGTGCTTTGCCCAGTAATCATCAGAGAAACCTTTTCCTGTAGCAGATGGGAACCAGTTCAGAGACCCACAGCCGGACAAATGTTCAGAGTGAGACCTTGGAGTATTCTGTCCTAAGAGGGATGTCTCCGTCAAATACCTTTCCTTGGGGCTCAGGGAACTCTTGTGGAAGTAGAGACAGAAAAAGTGTAAGAGCCAGAGGGGATGGAGGACCCCAAGGAATTAAGGCCTAAATACAGCAGGTCAGATACACAGACGACCTCACAGAGACTGTGGCACCATGCACAGGGCTTGCACAGGTCTGGGACAGATGGGGTCCTACAGGTGACAGAAGAGGTGGACACACACCTCTGTCCCTAGTTCAGGAATTATCTCCAACTGATAGCACCTTGCATATGAAAAATTATTTTTTCACCCAAAGGAGTCTCACTGAGGATACAAACCACTCTTAGGGGTGGACTCCATGCCCAGCCATAGATGGCCAACACAAAATGAACTCAATGGCATCTTTGGAGGTCCCTACAGGTCTTTTGAGTGCATATTATGGGTTCTGGTTTTGGGTTTTTATGGGTTCCTGAGTGGGAGAACACACGTGTCTCTGTTTATGGGTTTCTTGTGCTTTGCTTTGGTTCTTTTCCTTGTTTGGTTGCTTTGCCAACTTCTGATTTGTTTCTTTTTTATTTATTTTATTATATTATTATTCCGTAGATGCCTGTTTGTTTTCTAAGGAGAGACAGAAAGGGTGTGGATCTGGGTGGGAGGGGAGTTAGAAGGGACCTGGGAGGAGTAGGAGAAGGGGAAACCAATCTCAGAATATAATGTGTATGAAAAAAATCTATTTTCAACATAAAAAAATAAGAGGGCCATTATGACACCAAATGACATAAGGAAAGCTTATAATAATATGTTACACATAACAGAGAATCAGGGAAATTCAGAGCATATATATTTAATTATATAATATAATAATACAATTAATAATGATGACATTAAACTTAGTTATCAGTGTTATTTTGAAACATCTTTCCTGAGAGATTAGCATTTTTGTTTTCTGCTCCTAAATTTAAATAACAAGAGGTTTCTTCCAGCCCACTGTCCCCTCTCTCCTTGTTGAACTGGCAAACCTCTTTACCTTGAATTTATAAGCCTGTATAGACAAGATTGTGAATTTAATTAGCTACACACGGAGTTTATCGTACTGATTTTTGACTCTACCCGCAAACGCATTTCTGGTAAATGGAGAAATTATTGAAAAATTATTGTCTGCATGTTTGCTACATGCAGTGGGTTAGTTCTATGCTTTGAAAGAACCCTTTAAATTCTCCCTCATGCAGAAATTAACATGAAAGAAATGCCGGTTAGTTCATACTTGACTTAAAAAGTGTGCGTTTTCCAAAGGGCACCTGTCCATCCCTAAATACCCCAGTTTCTAAACTATTCGAAGGTAGATGCTTCCAAGCAATTCTGGTTCCTAAGGTCTTTCTGAGGTGTCCCCAAAGAACATTCCAGACATAGATGGCAGTTTGACCGGTATCTAACTCAGTCCTTCTGGGGCTGTAGCAGAGAATTTTCTAGCAAAAAAAAAAAATTTTCAGCATATGTTTTATAGCTCATTGCACGGATGGGAGCAGATGCAAAATCTTCCTTAGAAAGGACACTGTGGTCACACAGACCTGTGGAATAGTCACTGCAGGTAGGGCTGGCTGTTGCTATAGTACAATGGGGGTTGCTTAGAGGATATGGTATGGACTATCAGTTACTCACTTTCAAATATCACCTTATTCAGGGGCAACCAACCTTAAAATACCACCGATAGGAATGCACACACATTGTTCCTTAGGGGTGTTCCTTTCAGGTAAGTTAAACTGAAAAATAGTCCCTTATCAAATAAACAAATTATCTCTAGTACATAGAAATGCAGGAGTACCCAGATGAGACAGTCTATAGGTGGCAGTCAATTAGAAAGAGCCCTTTCTTTTCTAGGCACCTCATGTGCCTTAGGGCATGTCCACCACCAACTCTGGTTTAGCATAGAAATCCAGCATTGTTGAGTGTGAGGAGCCATTTCCCTCCTAAAAATCATTACAGAAACCATCGTCCTGGGGAGTCTGCAGAGAACCCCACACCCATAATTATGTTAAGAATCGTTCTATTGACAAAACCTGCCCCACACCCAATTAGCTGTTATCTGTTAGCGGAACCCGCCTCACATTCCAGCTATCCAGGGAACTAGGTGTGGCAACCCTTACCACGCGGCGAGATCCTGTGCCCTCCCCCCAACTCCTTTTCCTATATAAGCAGCAACTCTGGCCCTAATAAATGGGGGCTTCTACAAATCTTTGCCTAGCCTTCTTCTTCTTTCTTAGCTCATTCTCTTCCAGGTAGCACCCCTCCGTGACCCTGGAGTAATTGATTGCAGGGTGGGTTACAAACCCCTAGACTGAGTAACCCAACCCAATGCAATCGACAGTTGAGAGTGGCTGGTTCTGGAGTTTGACAGAGTCAATGATATAGACACTTGATCTGAAGGGGTTCTGAAAGATAAACAGATAGATTTCTTATTTTTAATTGTATTTTTAAATACCTTTATTTTAAGAGGGCATGTGCATGCTACAGCACATCACGTGGAGGTCTGAGGACATCCTCCAAGAGTCTGTTCTTTCCTTCTGTCATACGGATTCTGGGTATCGAACTCAGGCTGTCAGGCTTCGTAGTAATAGGGTTTTTGTATCATGATAATAGGTTTCCCCACCAATGCAGTAAGCTAGACCAGGCTGAATTAAAAAATTAAAAGAACAGGTTTATTTGAGCAAAACAACTCCCAAGGAGTTCTCCAGCCCCAGAGATCGAGGCCAGAGCAATCATGCTCCTGAACTAAAGCCGGGAGCTTATGTAGCCTGTAGGTGAGGGGGAATGGCGTGTCCTCCATAAACTGGGTTTGTGTCCAAGTACAGTCAAAAACTGAGCACCTTAGGTAGGGATTGGGCCACTGGCAACTTCAGGAAGAAACTGCTGTAGCCACCAGGAATGTAAAACTAGGCTTTTTGGGGGATTCTCTGAGGGTGTAGGTTTTGGAGAGAGAGGAATGAGGCTTTTTGGATCAAGCAAGAGTGCTCTGGGGATTCCGGCCAAACACACAGCAGGCATCTTTACCCACTGACCAATCTTGCTGGCCCCAGATGGATTTCTATTTCATGGTTGCAGGGTATGACTTTGTTTTTAGTTGTTCGATGTACTGAAGACAATCTGTTACCCCAATGTTTCTGTATCACCAGCTGCCTCCCCAGTTCCAACACTGATGAGGGAAGTGTTTGGGTTAAGGATTCACCCCAGCCCCGGGCATCCACATATCCAAAGATTCTGGAACCCCTGGGAGTTGCTTCAGACCAGACTCCACCTCCAAGAAAGCCTACCAAATGGTGACTCCTCCACAGAGATGCTCAAGACCACTCCCATAGAGTATTTAAATTGCCCCCCAGGGAAAGGAGCACATGATTTTCCGGTCTTCTTCCCCAGCCACCCAGGAGCACTGGTATCCGTCAAACCTGGGCTTTTTCTAATTTGGTTTGATTTGGTCTGATTTGGGTTGTTGTATTGGTGGAGAGGTTCATCCGGGTGCAAAAACTTTTCAGGCAGGACCAAATGAATGTAAGAAACTGAGTTAAATTCCTATGTCTATACGTTGAACATCTGTTAAAGTAGAAAGAAATTTTCCTTATTGTTTAGGTGATTATCAGTGTGTTTTCTATGTATCTCCCCAAAGCATACTAGTTAATATCATGCTCGGTGAATAGTTATTAAATATTTTGTTAACTCAAAGAATCAGAATAAAGACTAGTGGTCCGGAAAGCACCAGGGAGCTGGGATGACAGGGTCTTTAGCAAGGTTTAATTCATATGCTGTAGTCCCACACATTTTTTTTTTTATATTGAGTCAAATTTTCTTGAGTTAGCCCAGGATAGTCTCCAACTTGTGATCTTCCTGCCTCAGCCTCCAAGTGCTGGGATTACAGATGTACGTCACCGTGGCTGGTAAAGTTTACACCTTTAAAGTGTACGGTTCAGTGCTTTTGTTTTTTGGTATAGTCACAGAGTTGTGCAAATACCACTAATTTCAAACACTTTCAGCTTTCTTTCCCTTCTTCCTTCCACCGAAAGCCCTAGACCCACTCCTCCCACCTCTACACATTTGTCTTTTCTTGGCCCCTAAATTAGGGTTTCTTCCCTCAGGATGTCTTCCAGCCATTTCTCAGCTCTTATCATTGCTTCCCCGGAATGGATATGTCAGGGCTTATTTACCTACCCACTGATGGGCACTTGGGCTGTCTCTAGTCTGGGGCCATTTATCTACACGTTTATGCATTAGCTTTCTTGTGTCTGCATCTAGGAGTAGATTGGTGGATCGTGTAGAAAGTCTGAGGTTAGCTCTCTGAGTGACTGCTGGTCGTTTTCCAGAGAGTCTGCACTAATTGCTATCCCATGCAGAAATGTAAGCAGATCCAATCTTTCTACATCCTTCCCGGTGTGTATTACTGTCAGTCTTTAACAGTTTAGCTTCTTGTCACTCTCATGTGCTAGTTCATAATTTTCCCCTATAGACATTTTTGAGAAAACCAATGAATTTGAGTCAAGCACTTCTTTTTATTTTATTTATTATTATTATTTTTTCTGAGACAGGGTTTCTCTGTAGCTTTGGAGCCTGTCCTGGAATTAGCTCTTGTAGACCAGGCTGGCCTCGAGCTCACAAGAGATCTGCCTGCCTGTGCCTCCTGAGTGCTGGGATTAAAGGCGTGCGCCCCCACCCCCAGCTGAATCAAGTACCTCTTTAACACAGGTGAAAAGGTTTGTTTGCTCCTGCCACTCTCTGGCTACCCTCTGAGGGTTCCTTATTTCCTAAGAACAATTCAAAGACCCAAAACACCCATGGAACCACCACCCATGGTGGCACATGCCTTTAGTCCCAGCACACGGGAGGCAGAGGCAGGGATCTCTGTGAGTCCAAACCCAGCCTGTTCTACAGAGCGAGTTTCAGGACAGCCGGGGCTCCACAGAGAAACCCTATTTTGAGAAACCAAATAAATAAATAAAATAAAAAAGTAAAAAACCCTGGAAATCTTGTAGGCCAGCTGGGGTTTGCCTGACTAATAAAGATATCCATGCTGTCTATGTTTGACACTGTGGTTTGTGAGCACCCTAATATGAGGCACGAGGCTGCTTTTTCTCTAAGCACTTAGGGCTTTAAGAAGCCTGAAGATGCCGCAGTCACGGAGCTGAGCTGACAGCGACGACTCCTGATATCATCCTTAGGCTACCCCAAACATTAAATTCTATCAATGTGGATGAGGCTCATTTTATGCTATCAGGGGATCTGACTGACCACTCAACGCACCATCACTTCGAACATGTGGCCTGCTTTGTAGAGAATATCTTTAATAAGGTGGTCTGGGAATAGGATAAATGATTACCCAGTTTTTATTCCATTTTGCTCATTTACTTACTGTGTGGTTCACAAGCTCAAGGTTTTAGATCTATTCTGGTTGCCATTTAAATAAGAACTTAAAGGTGTTTTGCATCAGGCCAAAGACATCTTGATCCAAACCATGCATGGTTCTCTGGACAGCAGAAAAATATACATGCTTCTAACTAAAATATGTAGTTTTTGCTAGGACTCAAAGGTATATGAGTCTATTCCTTCTGTTTACAGATGCCTGTTATCGGCTCTTTTTCTACAATATGGGTTTTTCTTTAAGTAAATACATTTTTACTCTGTTTCTAGTTTAAACTTATCCCAATAGGCTTCCACTTGGCTGGCAGATGCTACCTAAACATCAGTTGCTGACTACAACCTGCTCTGAATGGCAGCGAGCCCTGGACTTCCTGAAAGCTGGTGTGGACCAGTCCAGCTGATGTGAACGCTCCCTGTCCCTTCAACAGAGTCTGAGGAGTGTCCCATTGTTGGAATTTCCTCCCTACCTTTGGCTAGCCTTTCAACCTGCTTGGGCCTGGATAAAAACGCCCCAATGTCAGCTTGAAGTAGGCCCCAAAGTCAGCTTGAAGTAGTTGCAGAAAGAAATGCGTCATCCCATGCCCCCTGCCCAGAATAGGTTGAAAGGCTGAGACAAGGGGGAACTGTTGATATACTACAAAAACAGGTCCAAAGTTGTCAGTTAATGGATTTATTAATTTAAGTAGTTCCATGCCTCCTTAGAACCAGGGGCAAGCAGGACCCAAGATTGGGTCCTGTCATCGATGCTTGTGAAGGGGGAAATGTAGGAGCCAGCCATGATAAGCTAAGTATGGACAGGTCACCCAAAGGAAGTTCTTTACTTCCAACTATTATCACCTGCCAGAGTAGGACTCAGCCATCGATAAATTTAAACAAAGGTCCGCGTCTCAGTAGTTTACCCTGAGGCAATAGCTGGTTGCAGGAAGAACCACATGATGTTCTAAAAATGATTACCGCGGCAGGCTGGTGGATCTAAAACTGCGGCAGGAGAGGCGTGAACACAGAAAATAAGTATAAGGCATTTTATTGAGGGAGAGAGAAAGAGAGGGAGAGAGAGAGAGAGAGAGAGAGAGAGAGAGAGAGAGAGAGAGAGAGAGAGAGAGAGAGAGAGAGAGAGAGAGAGAGAGAGGCGTGTACACCGGGAAAAGATGGCGGAGAGAGAGAGAATTGCAAGCGGGGTCGGAGGTTAAAGAGCGTGGGCGTGGCTAGGGCGGGACCAAAGAACAACACCACATACTGAGATTATCCAAGTACCACCCAAGAACAGACCATCCAAAGGAAATGCCTAACATTCCAACAGCTGTAGATAGGATCACCTGCCAGCACACTCACCAGGACACCCCTAGACAAATGTCAGCCAATCAGGGGTCCTGAACCTCAGAAACCCCTCACCCCCACCTTTACTACTATAAAAACCCAACTCTGAGCTTGGGGCTCTCCGTTTATTCCAATATATTGGACATGCGGAGAGACTGAGTTTGCAAACTTGATTAAAATAAAGGCTCTTTGCTTTTTTACATACAGACTTGGTCTCCTTGTTGGTTTTTGGGGGACTTCGCGGATTTGGGCATGACAAGAAGACTATGCTAGTTGTCAGTTCTCACTCCGCCATGCTGGCAAAGGCTTGGTGGCAGCTGTACCAGATTTAAAAACAGCTGTTGTTTTCTTTTTCTAATGTAATAGGTAGTATCACATTTATTAAGGCTAACTTTCTACCTGTGTGACACCGGGCAAGTCACTTAACCTCTCTGTGACTCATCTTTGCATAGTCATCCCTAAAATAAGGAAACATGTCTTATTGTTCGTGTTGCAGGGATGAGATTGGCTGCTTACCTAACCTACTCACAGGCTGTGTGACAGTAAGAGCCGCCAAGGGCAGCGGGAGGTTCATGGTTATGCTAAATTGCCAGGATGCGACCCCTCTTCTAAGGAAGGAAGTCACTAACAGCAGTGGGCCGGAGCCCTTGCAAGGTTTGCTGGGGTTACAACCAGACTCCGATCAAACTCAGAGCTCCTGCTGCTTGCCCCTCACCCCTGCGTTCTTCCCTGCTGCTGAGAGGAAGCTGTTAAATGCCGTGCCACAGTTTCCCACGCCTTCCCTCTCTCCAGTCCTACGTCGTGCTCAGATTCACAGAAAGGAAGAGTCGCAGCAAAGAGAGAGGCAGTGCTCTCTAAGCGGTGGGGTGCGCTACTGGCTACTGTTCTCCGGACTTGCCTCAGGGTTGCTGGCTGAGGCAGCCAGCAGGCTCCCCGCTTCACTGTTCTGAGGTGCAAAGGACGGGGCTTGAAGAGGCGAGAGCTATTTCCAGCTGCAGCCGAGCTTCCCTGCTGTGGCTGTGCTCCTCTAATTGAAGTAATAAGGATGCCCAATGACTAAGATGGATTTCTACTGGGTTTGAGTCAGTAGCAAGGCAAAGCCATGTCGTAAAAAGAGTAGAGTTTGGAGTTAAACCCATCTTCCAGTAATCACGACAAAAAGAGAATGTGACATCGTACATCACTTAATGAGCCAAAGTGAAGAAGAATCTTGGAAGGAATTTGTCCTTAAGGAACACACAGACCTCTCTCTCTCTCTCTCTCTCTCTCTCTCTCTCTCTCTCTCTCTCTCACACACACACACACACACACACACACACACACACACACACACGGAGGGTTCTAGATCGGTTACGTAACTTTTCATTCTGTGTCTATGATCCATGTAGCTAAGACTGCATTACACAACCCTGTGTACACACACACACACACACACACACGCACATACACATCTAATTCTTTAAGACATTTTTCTTGGCTTTAACTAAATGGAGCGCATTCTGACATTCTCTATTTTAATTTCATTTTTTATTTTAAAAAAAAACCCACATGCTGTAATTGACGAAATTGATTTTGGAACCCTGTCTCACTCGTGTCCGCAGGCCTTTTGAATACACCACATTCAATGGATCTTTGAGACCCCATCATCCTTAGTTCTTTAATAGTCTTTAATAGATGATAATTTTTAATAATTAGACTCTCAAGGGTATGAATGTGACAGTCTCTTCCTCGCATGCTTACTCTTTTATGTGGCCCAGGCTGATGATGGGCCTTCTGCCTCCATCTCCTGAGTCCTGGGACCATGCCAGGCTGCTATGGTATCATCTCAAAAGTTTAGAAGGATCGTGCATTCAGGATGGCTTCACAGGAAAAGCATTTTTTTTTTTGACACATTCTTCACGTCTTTCTGGGGTTTGCTACATTTCTCCAATCGAAAGAAGGCACTCTTGTATCCTAAGGTGAACTTTCCTCATGTATAATGGTTTATAAATAATTCATTGATAATAGCCTTTAGGTATATTAGGAGGGAGCTGAATTCTAGTACTAACTATATATTAAAGCTTCCACTGCCCGCAGGTTTATTGCCTTGAAATATAGTTTTGTAAGTATAAAGGTAAGCTACCAAGCAACCTTCTTGTTGCTAACGTTTAGAAAACTCGTGTGTATGTGTGTTTACAGAGTGTTTTCATGAGAAGAGGTGGGTGACAGTGGCTGTTTGGTGAGAGAAAAACTGGGACACTAGGGAACCTATCTGGGAAGTTTTACTTCTGTAGTGAATGTTTTTGTACAATTTGTGGGGGAAATGTCATATTAGCTTTGAGACTGTATTACTGTGTATAGTCAACACTTTTTGAAACATGAATGGATGGAACTAATATAATCTCTGAGGTCCCCTTTGTACTAAAAGTCAAGGAATATAAACTCTCGTTTTCTGTGCCCAGGTAACCAACCTATAACCAAAGCCAGTTAATCAAAACCACTCTCCTTTACTGAGGAATTTATTTGTTCAAGAGAATGAACATTGATCGAACCTGATGGTGCCAGAGCCTGAGGCAGGAAGGTCAGTTCAATCCTAGTCTGGGTAACTTAGGGAAATTCTGTCTCAGAGAAATATGGAGAGACAGAGAGACACAGACAGAGAACTATAGCCCAGTGGGGTGTTGCTTACCTTCCATGTGTAAAGCCCTGGGCTTCATCCCTAACAGAGAATGGGCGCTGAGTATTTTTCTACCAGAAAGAACATAAGAAGATGTTATTCAGTTATGTTTGCTTAGCTTTTGTAGAAGTAGTTGTTCTACAAGAATAGCCTTTAAGAGTTATTTTAGCTATTGTAAGAACACTTTTAGTTGGATACCCATCTAAAATAATTTATAGGCTTCCCTACTTGATCAGGAAATTGTATGGACTCAATGGGTCATCATCATGACAGGGGTGTGCAAGACAGTGGTGTGTAAGACAGTGGTGTGTAAGGGGAGCATTGCAGAATCTTCTGAGTGCTCAGGGCCAGGTGTGTGAGTTCAGTGACGTCATCTCACAGATTCCGGAGTCCCTGTTGACACCTGTCAGAATGCTGGCCTGGAGGAAGAGCCTCTTTGTTCCACAGGAATACATTAGACTTTCAAATCAGCCAAAAGCAAGTTGGGAGCAGTTTGCAAAGCATTGCTGAGCTCTGAGTCAGGGCTCACCTTCCAGACCCACGTGTGAGTGCCTTTAAATGGAGACTTTGTAGCCGTATCAGATCTCTCATTTTCATTAGGTCTTGGTCCTTGCCTGTGCTCCTAACAGGTACGATCGCCCAGCGTTACTAGATCGGAACATATCCTAAGACTAACTAAAATAATGTGCAAGCCTGCCAAGAAGGGAGAACACTTCAGTGGCAGGAGGCGGGTTAGGCGAGCAGAGACAGGTGGCTGTTGGGACGGCGTAGATGGAGAAAGGCTAGCCACAAAGCCTGGTGACTCGCAGCACCTACATAAAGGCTGGGTGTGGAGCAAGCATTGGTAATGCCCCACAGAAGGGAAGCAGAGACTAGAGGATTGCCCCTAATCTCAGGAACTATCCAACCTGGAACACAGAGCACAGGAGCAGAAAGGAGAGCTCTTAGCTCAGCAAGGCAGAAGGTGAGAACAGACTCCTGAGAGGAGCTCTCTAACCTCCACACACATCATGTTATGTACCAACATTCACACATGCACACACACACACACACACACTCTCTCTCCCCCCATACATATACATCCTCTGTCACACACACACACATACTCAAAGACACTCACAGACATACACACTCACACATGCATGCTCTCTCACATACAAACACATACATACTCACATACTCTTTCTCACACACACACAACGTATCTTTTAAAATAGAGTAGATACAGCATATTTAGATACTCGGAATTCTGTCGTTTCCATTATTCTTGTCTCAGGAAAGATAAAATTTGTGTTCCCATAACATACGCTTCTATTTTAAAAGAAACAAGAAGAATAATTGTTTTGTTTTTAATACATTAAATTAATGTTTTACACTTGCATCAATTATGCTGTTTGTTCTTCAGAATTTAGACAGGTTATAAACTAAACAGCAATTGACCCCAGGCGCACGTTCGCAGTGTGGCTGGGATGAGGCACAGGGATGGCACCGACGCAATGCGTGCGCAGTGTTTCCTGCTGTTGGAAACTCTGTAACTGCTGGTCTGTCTCAACATTTTCTTCCTCGGCAGAACTGCTTAAATCAAACAAATGGAAAAA
Organism: Microtus obscurus; assembly: GCA_963919715.1. Classification (NCBI taxonomy): domain Eukaryota; kingdom Metazoa; phylum Chordata; class Mammalia; order Rodentia; family Cricetidae; genus Microtus; species Microtus obscurus. The sequence continues at coordinate 4,172,940 of CAWTZC010002364.1, forward strand.
AGACCCTAACCAACCCCTGGGAGTTTATTCGGTAGGACAGGAGCGTGGATAGCTCCAGAGTTAAGCCACCTCTATACAGCTCGGAAGGAGACTTCTGATTTGCCAGTCGAAGGAGATTCCTACCTCAAGACCATGGACACTCTTAGTTACTTTTCCTCTTGTTTTGACAAAAATACATGACAAGAAGAAACTTAAGGAAGGGTTTATTTTGGCTTACAGTTCAAAAGTATGGTTCATCATGGTGGCGGAGCTGAGGCAGCAAGAGCTTGGGGCAGCGGGTCACATAGTCTAGGCGATCGGAAAGCTGAGAGCAACGAATGCCGGGACTCAGCATACATTCTCCTTTTGATTCAATCCAGGACCCCAGCCCATTGAATGGCGCTGTCCACAGTTAAAGTGGCTCTTCCAACCTCAAATTAATCGAATCTGGATGGTTCGAAGACTTGTCACCAAAGTAATTCTAAATCGTGTATCGATTGTGTACATGTAGATTGTGTGACAATACTAACTATCACAGACATTGTCAGAGCATTTCCTGTATGTGGCCATTGTGGAACAAGTTTGAAAGAAAATGACCCCTAAACGGAGTGGCACTATTAGAAGGTCTGGCCTTGTTGGAGGAAGTTTGCCACTGTGGGGCGGGCTTTGAGGTCTCTTTTTCTCAAACTTTGTTCAGTGTGACACTCAGACCACTTCCTGTTGCTTGTAAGATGTAGGAGTGTAGAAGGAACAGTGGGCTGTGTTCCTGCCGCCCAGCTCCAGGCTGCCTGGCTAGCTTATGCCCCGAAATAACAACACACTAATTGTATTCTTTTAAACACTGCTTGGCCCATTAGTTCTAGCCTCTTATTGGCTAATTCTCACATCTTGATTAACACATTTCTAATAATCTGTGTAGCACCACGAGAAAGATTCATCATGTCTGACCTGGCGGCTGGCTCCATGGCGTCTGACTCACTTCCCTTCTTCCCAGCATTCTGTTCTGTCTACTCCACCCACCTATGTTCTGACTTATCAGGCCAAGCAGTTTCTTTATTAATTAACCAATGAAAACAACACATTGACAGATGACCCACCTATATCATAGGAGGGTACTTCAAGGATAAAGTCTTCTGAGGAAAGGATGCTAAAGTCTCCCCTAAAATAAAATACAAAATGAAACGTACCCACAAAACCACGAAGCAAGGTCACATTCTGCAGGGGCTCATCCATGAAGGAGAGAGGAATCTATCACAGCAGCATGGTAGGACATTGGCATTACATTCTGACTTGTGCAAGACCTTCGATTTGGCATGCTGTGTCATTTTTCTGTATGCATCATGTCCAAGTCGCCCTGGTAATACCACAGCCACAGAAACTAAAGGAAACTAAACCTTATCTGCGAGAGCTAAGGAAAGGGACATTCTGTGCCACTCTGACAGCCTGCCTCCTACCAGGCTTCGTGGCTCACGCTTTATGAGTTTATTAATCATCTGAAAGAAAGAATAAGCAAATGCTCATGGCAGTTGTGGGGAAGACTGAATCGGGAGGTATTAGGAGCTTTGATAAATGGCCAGGATATGAACAGCAGTGTGGTTCAGAAAGACCGAAAACAAATCAGAAATCCGGATGGGAAAATACAAAATTGGTCTCTGAAAGATACAAACAAATATCTGGCAATCTCTGGAGAGGAGAGCCGGGGGTGCTGGAGATGGTGGGCAGTTTCAGATGAGTTGGAAAGAAGTGATGTTGGCATTGGTCATGATGGTGCATGGGCATGGGGGGGGGGGCTGCGGTCTCTCACATAAATGCGTTTGAAAGCACCCTGAAACAACTGTATCCCATTTTCAGCACCCAAGTAAACAAGCAATGCTGACAGTCTTGGAAGGCATCCAGGGAAAAATCATGAAAATGATTAATGGAAGGGAGGGGTTGATTTATGAAGATTTATAGAGTGTAACGTCTGGGTTAAGCGATGGCAGAAGGCATCATGATACATTCTGGAAATGTTGGCAATACATATTGCTCAGATTTGGGGGCTGGAATTTAAACAAACAGGATTAAACAGGGTAGAATTAATTTCCATGCTGGAAAACAGCTAAATTTTTCTAAGCAGCGCTGATTGAATACATTGTAAGGTCACTAAATACTTTAATGGACAGCTACTCAATTACACAGCTACTTCTATGGTAAGTCTTGAAGCACCATCAGCTGTGACATTGTGCCCAGAAACGTCACTTAAAGAAGAATGCTGTCCTAGCAGCAATGTGCATAGAACAAACTATGTGATATTATTAATGGTGTTTCTCTGCTTTGACCTATTAGCAAATAGGCGTGCTTTTAACAGATCCTAAAACAGACTAAGCCTCTGGTGGCTTAGTGAGGAGAAGAGAAATGGCAGGGGGAAGGAGTCCCCTTTTTATCCTATTTTAAGCAAAATTGTGGTGTCATTTTCTATTGCGACATCTTCCTGAGTGAATTATGCCCAAGTGGGAAGGGGCCAATGGAAGTTGGAAGCGCTTGAGAGCCTTTTATGTTTTAAGAGACATCTGCCTACTTCCCTTCATTATAGGGGTCAGGAGAGTTTCACAGTTGTAGAAACACTCATCGGGACGTTCTCTGTCACTAAACAGACACAGGGCTGTTCCACGGGCTATGTGAGTGGGCTTTGCTGTGCATTTTAGGACCGAGTGTGTAAAACAGTCCTGTCGGTCCCATATCCCTTACCACGTTAGAAGTAGATATATTTTACTGAAGGAAACAAGGCCTTCAGTGTGTGATCAAGTGCAGAGTAAGAGCCTTGCCCTGGGGTCTCAGTCTGCGGGGCTCTCTTAGGGAAAATGAGGCCTCTGCAGTGCACTTGGCGTATTACTGGCAAAGTTACACTAGTAAGCTAGGATTTAGGAAAATCTGGTTGAGTTAGCAAGGGGATCCTAAAGGAAATTCTTAAGCCTAAAGGAAAATGAAACTACTTTGTTCATGGCAAGATAAATGTAAATGGGAAATGCTAAATGTCCCAAGGTTTTAGCTTGAGGTTAAATTTACAGCGCAGTTCTAATTCTGTGTTGGCATCTGTAATGAAATCACTACAAATTACAGGGATCCTGGGTTTCCTGCCATCATTAGGTGATACATATTCATAGCCTATGGAGTAGGTAATGATTAACTAGCATTCAATTGACCCTCAATAGATATTGGTTAAATAAGTTAATGAATGAAATTATGGGATGTGATGGCTCTGATGAACGAAGGAGTTGGTTTCACAGTTGAACGTATAGTGGAATGTCATCTGTGTTTTAACAAAAATAGAAAAAAGGAAAAAGCTGGCCTGGAGGTCAGAATTGCAAAGCAGCCACACTAGTCAGCCAAGCAGGCCAGGCAGGGGCGGTAGGAGGAGGTGTGTCTCAACCTCAGTCTTCAGCCTGAGAATTTGTGGAGACAGGATCTCGCCCTTTCGGTCTAAAGATCTGGCAGAGGTATAAGGTCTAGAGCTCTAGTGCTTGGCTGCTTTGCTTATATGATCTTCAGCTTGAACCCCAATATCTGTCTCTGGGTTTTTATTTTTTTTTAATTTTTTTTAAAGATTTGTTTATTTATTATGTATACAGTATTCTCAGTGCTCTGCCTGCAGGCCAGAAGAGGGCACCAGATCTCATTACAGATGGTTGTGAGCCACCATGTGGTTGCTGGGAATTGAACTCAGGACCTTTGGAAGAGCAGGATGGTTCTCTTAACCACTGAGCCATCTCTCCAGCCCTCTGGGTTTTTATCATTCGTGTTACAGATCCTAAAAGTCTCCATGCGTTGAATCTACCTATACCAGTGCTCATTTCTCCAGCTTCAATCAAATGTGACCAATTGGCCCTCCCACCCCCACGCCTATCATATTCTTACAAGTTATGAGTTATCCATATCCAAGTGTCAATATCCATTTGATTCAACAGGCATTTACAGAGCTGTTACTTGATGCTAAGGGCTGGGCTCGCTGGGAAGCAGGAAGAACAAGAGGACTTGCCTTCTAACGGAGTTTACAGTCTGCCTAGGAAGCTATGTGGTAGACATAACTACATGTAACTCTATGAAACATAGAGTCAAAATTCATCGAGATGGGTGTCACAGGTGGCAGTAGTGTCACGAGCCAACAAGGACTAAACAGAGGACAGAATCGAAATGGGAACAAAGTGTTGTGGCTTCTTTTCCTCTCTAAGGCTCCCCTGAGCTTCACTGGAATGAAGCCTGCCTACACATTTGCTTCTAGAGGAAAAGATGATGTACCCTGAACTGTTGGGCCTGTACCTCGAGGCCTATAGGACAGAGAAAAGTCTGGCTCAAGTTTGAGGGAACTAAGTGAAGATGAGACAGCAAAATCTAGGTAGACGCTCCTCCAGCCAGAGGGAGGGCTTGGCTGTGGGGCCCACATCACAGGATGTCACTTAACCTATATAAGCTGATGTTCACAGTAATAAACCGAGTTCCTGCTTTGAATTGACTTCCTATTGCGTCTGATTGTCCCGCGTTGTGGGGCTGTGGAGCAGTCGATCTAATAGCTGATATGATCATAAAAATCAGGGACACCTCCCTCTGACATTATGGAAAAGACCCCTCTAAATTAATAATTCCATTCAAAATTAAGGATTTAGAATGGGCCGCAAAACATTGTTCTCCATTGAGCCTCACCCTGGAGGGATTTCTTGGGATCTGAGATGAAAGACCCGGATAAATCCAGACCCCTCTAGCAGGAAGAGAAGAACCAAAAATCTAGGATTATCTGGTTCAGTGACTCTGTTTCAGGAACTAGCTGAAGATAAAGTTAGATTATAATCTTGAGAATAATCTTGAGAAACAGGGAGTTACCCCCTTGCGATTATCACCGGTATTTTCAAAATTTTCAATGATCAATGGTATTTTTGGAATTTTCCAATGACGCCCTCTTTACCCCCTTTGGATCACTGAGTTGTGGTTTCTTCCCTTAAATACTCCTTCTCCCAGCTATTTGAGGTCGAACTCCTCCCCTGCGTGGGTTATGACCCTCGACCCCAGTGCTGGTACCTGTCAATAAACCTCGTGTAAATGCAGCAAGGACTGTCTCTCGTGAGTTACTGGGGGGGGGGGGGGTCGTGTTATCCTGACACTTGAGTGAGAGTCTCCCTACACCGGGGGTCTTTCATAGACATTCACTTTGGGGAGTCCCGGTTATGGAAGCTATATCAAGAACTACACTGGAGAGTTGCCTTAGTCTTTTCTTCTAGACCCCTGCCCTAAGCATTCACTGTTTGCACAGATAGCGGGAAGAATGGGGCCGTCTTTGTAGTTTTCCCTGCAGCGAGGACCAAGACAGAGATTACCAAAATTCTCCCTTGTGGGGAATCCACTCAATATAAGGAAATGATGGCCGTATATATTGCTCCACAAGAGGTCCCAGAACCCTGCAACCTCTATTCAGTCAGCTCTTATGTGGTGAACCTACTGCCACACTTACCCTATGCCTATATCAGATTGGATGTTAATCCTATTTCCGCCTTGAGGATACAACTCAGATTGCTCTAGAAGGTAGAAAAAAACCCACATACATTCAACATCTCAGAGGACATCAACACCCCCCCTCCCCTGCCTCATTTCCCAAAGGAATGCTGCTGCAGATGCTGCAGCTTCAGGGGCCTGTCTCATAGAGGTCTCAACTCTGCCCATATGAAATGCTACCCAAATGCATGACTTAACTCATGTCAACTGGAGAGGACTCAGATACCTACACCCCCAGATCCCTGCAACAGAGTTAAAGAGAATTCTTCATACTGAAGGAGCCACGATAAACTAAACATGAACATGTCACCCAAAGGAAGTTCTTTACTTCCAACCATTATCACCTGCCAGAGTAGGACTCAGCCATCGATAAATTTCATGAAGGGTCTCAGTAGTTTACCCTGAAGCAATACCTGGTTGCAGGAAGAACCACATACTGAGATTACCCAAGCACCACCCAAGAACAGACCATCCAAAGGAAATGACTAACATTCCAACCACTGTAAATAGGACCACCTGTCAACACATTCACCAGGACACCCCTAGACAAATGTCAGCCAATCAGGGGTCCTGAACCTCAGAAATCCCTCACCCCCACCTTTACTACTATAAAAACCCAACTCTAACTGAGTTCAGGGTTCTCCATTTATTCCAATACATTGGAAATGCAGGGGGCAAGAAAAATGTGAAGTTCAGTGCTAGGCTTCCTTAGCCTCCCTGTTCCCCAGGGAAAGATGAGTGTGCTATCTGCCCAGTCCACACCCTGGATGTGGTGGCTTGACCTGATGTTTGATCTCTGTGATTTGGTAGCAAGGGAGCTGGGATGTGGGAGACTGGATTCCAGGGATCGAAGGGAGACCTGAACACGGAGGCTCTCAGGGGTGCACCCTACCCCAGGCATCTTGCACTAAAGAGCCTGGGTGTTCTCATGTCCTTAGGAGACATGCCCTCCTGCAGACATCCTTTTATGTATGCCCAGGAAGCAACCCGGCTGTCTCTACTATCAGAAAGTGTGGGGCGGCTCCTGATTACTATTGTTCTTCCTGGGGATGTGAGCAGACTGGGCTGGACGTAATTAGAAAAGACAGAGACTGCATTACATTATTTACAAAAGTCTTTGGATTCCTCAGCAAGGGTAACCTTACAAAATAGGAGAGGCTTGGACTTGCTGTTTATGGAACAGGGAGGAATTTGCAGGGCACTTGGGGAAGAAGGTTGCTTCTATGTGGACCATTCCAGGATAGTTACAAGAACCCTAGATGAGTTAAGAAAAGATAGTGATTCTTTTAAGTCAAGAGCCCCCTATGAAACCTGGTTTAATTGGTCCCCATGGCTTACCAAACTCATTTTTTTCCTTAATTGGACCCATGGCTATTTGTTTATTGATCTGTCTTTTTGGTCCATGCGTTCTCCAAATGCTGAAAGAAGCATCCCCAAAACAGATACAACAGGTACAATGTACTCATGGCCCTTCGAGTACATTATGAGAGGCTCGATACATCTCACCCCACGGATGAACTCTCAATTTGAAGGTGTCCAGACCGAAACTCCAGATAAGGGTGGCCCTGACCCATACTCTCTCCCCAGTGGGCTTTTCTGGCTTGGTGATCAGGGTAGGGGGTGGGATATAAAACAAAAGGGGGAGATGTTGGGCCAAAATTATCTCAAGGCCTGTACCTCGAGGCCTATAGGAAAGAAAAAAGGCTGGCTTGAGTTTGAGGGAACCGAGTGAGGATGAGACAGCAAACTCTAGGTAGACGCCCCTTCAGCCAGAGGGAGGGCTTGGCTGTCTCTCATGGGTTGGGGTACCCCCACATCACAGGATGTCACTTAACCTATATAAGCTGACACTCAGTAATAAACCGAGTTCCTGCTTTGAATTGACTCCCTATTGCGTCTGATTGTCCTGCATCATGGGGCTGTGGACTGGGCAGATAGCACACTCATCTTTCCCTGGGGAACAAGGAGGCTAAGGAAGCCTAGCACTGAACTTCCCATTTTTCTTGCCCCCCCGCCCCCCTGCATTCTATAATACACAAGGGCATCTCTTTTGTTTGGGAAGTTTGGCCTTTAATGCAGCTTAATTGCCTGCTGGTAATGACAGAAAGGTTTGCCTCGAATTCATCGGTGGCTTCCCTATGCCATATTAATGCATCTACGTTGACTGTTTCGATGATGTTCTGAAGAAATCACTTAAAACAGAATCAGTTGGCAGGAGTGTGTCAAATGAAAAGATCCGCTAAAAAAAAAAAATCTTTACTCTTAGCAGAATCGAAGCATGTAAAATTGCTGGTCTGCAGAAATTATTTTAATGTATTGTTTTTTTCTCAGCATATTTTGTTGTAAGCATAGAGGCACACAGGGTAGCTACAATACAGCCTCTAGCCTGTCATACCTAAAAAAAAAAAAAGACCAAACTACTTAGCAGCATATTAGGCGTGCTTTATTCTGTCCACATAACACTGAGGCTTTTAATTTAATTTATGTTTCTCTTGACTGAATGTAAATAAATAAAAGATAGGAAGTTCTTTTCCCAGTACTCCTCAGGGGAAGGCCAAAGAGAGACAGTCTGCTCTCACATCATTTTATTTTACAATCAGGATCAGAGGTGGCAGATTTAAGACAGGTCATGTAGATTGCTGTTTGGCTTTGACTACGAAGGCCTGATGTGAACAGGATATACACCACAATATAATATCACTATCCACGTTTTACTTCCACCAGATTTCAGTGCACACTAGTAAATCACTGGCGCTGGATACCAACGTCTGTCCGTGTAAATCCTCCTGCCTGGCCTCTGTATGAGTTTAAATAGAAACGCATTACCTTGTTGAAGTACAGCTTAGATTATCGTCAGCTCCATTATCCACTTCAGATTTCACAATAAGAATAGCCGTACAGGAGATAAAAGCAGGTGTCCTTCCTTTCCTTTTGAAACTTCCCAGGCATGCTGCACTTCAGCAATGGATTTGAAACCACCGTCTGCCGGTGGTCCCCACATGAGAAGACAGGAACATAAAGGGATGAGTGGAGTCATAAGGCTACTTCCAACCACTTTACTATAGTGGGTTCAGCAGAAGCCATGGCATGCCAGGGCTTTTGTTTGGGCTCTGAGAAACATTTTAGTTAGAACCATTTTACCTACTTATGAATGGCATCTTGTACTTCTCATAGAATAAATGTTTTGATTTTGGGGGGGGGGGTGCAGTTTTGATATTGATGGGGGAGAGTCTTCTGTTTTGTGTTAATTTCATTGGTTAAATAAAGAGACTGCCGTGGCCCTTTGATAGGATAGAAAATTAGGTAGGTGGAGTAAACAGAACAGAATTCTGGGAGAAAGAAGCCGAGTCAGGTAGTCGCCATGATTCTCCCGCCGGACACAGACGCAGGTTAAGATCCTCCCTGGTAAGCCACCAGCTCGTGGTGCTACACAGATTATTAGAAATGGGTTGATCAAAGATGTGAGAATTAGCCAATAAGAGGCTAGAACTAATGGGCCAAGCAGTGTTTAAAAGAATACAGTTTCCATGTAATTATTTCGGGTGTAAAGCTAGCCGGGTGGCGGGACACAGCCCGCCGCTTCTTACAACATGATATTTTGTTAGATGGGTTAATATATGGAAAGCACATAAAATATCCCTGGCATTCACTAATGATTAATTCCTGGCAGTGGTAATGAGGATGAGAAGAAAATCACATTTTTATCAGGTTTTAAGTTGGGTGAGACAAGCAGTGTGTACTTGGTAGTACTGAGAGAGGGGCCTCCTTGGTTCACAACCCAAATCCCTCATTTACCTCTCTTGACCTGACCTTGGTTTTAATATTACCAATATTAGTAATACTATACAAAAATCTCATTGCTGTATAATTACAAATCATATAGTTTATACCCATAGGCCCTGCTGAAAACCATCAGGAATTAATTATAAATAGATATTTGTAGTAGGATAGCCGCTTGTTTGTTCCCAGCTGCTCAGCCCTGAAATAACCACATAGAAACCATATTATTAGCAATACTGTTTGGCCAATAGCTTAAACGTATTTCTGGCTAACTCATATCTTAAATTAACTCATCTCCATGAATTTGTATATCGCTCAAGGCTGTGGCTTACTGGGTAAAGTTCCAGTATCTGTCTCTGGTGGGGCTACATGGTTTCTCACTTTGACTCCGTCTTCTTTCTCCCAGCATTTAGTCTAGTTTTCTCCACCTAGCTCTATTCTGCCCTATCAGGCCAAGCCAGTTTCTTTATTCGTTAACCAATAAAAGCAACACGTAGACAGAAGGACCTCCCACACCAGATACTAGTTACAATCTGTATTTGAAACATGAACAACAGATATATTTTAAAAATACATGTGTTTTACTTACTTTTCTATTGCTGTGAAGAGACATCATGATCAAGACAACCTAAAAAAATAAAACATTTAATTGAGGCTTGATTACAGTTTCAGAGGGTGAGTGCCTGACCATCATGGTGGGGGCAGGGAGGACGGCAGCCAGGAGTGATGTTGAATGGTTGGGAACATTCATCTGATCCACAAGCTGAAGGCAGAGAGAGGGGTCAGGAGAGAAGAGAGAAAGAGAGAGGGAGAGGAGAGAGAGAGAGAGAGAGAGAGAGAGAGAGAGAGAGAGAGAGAGAGAGAGAGAAATATTCTGGGCCTATTGTGGGGTTTTTAAACCTCAAAGCCCACTCATAATGACACACCTCATCCAACAAGGTCACACCTCCTAGTTCTTCCTAATCAATTCCACTATCTGGGAACAAAATATTCAAACACATGAGCCTATAGGGGCCATTCTCATTCAAACTACTGCCTTACTCAGCTATATATTTGATAGATGTTTTGAATGTATATTTTGTGTAGAACAGTATTTTAAAATTATGCATGTACATAAACAATGTGTATGTATGTAGATCATGCTTTACTGTGTGACATAATTTAGCATAAGTCTCATAATCACACGTTGGACATACATTGTGAGTGTACACAGTTTACACTGCTGTAGAGGCACCTTTTGCTGTCTAAGGGGTCAGCAGTTTGAAAGTTTTCCTCGTGGGGGGAATGGCTGTGATTTTCACTCTCTCACCTGCTTCATCCAAGCCTCACAGTTAACCTACAAGGCAATTTGAGGAAGAACATTAGACCCCAGATCTTCAGCATCCCCCTGCTGGAAGAGAAAACCATTAAGCATGTCATTTTCTATTCCTTCCTCCAGTGCGATCTGGTTGTGATTCAAGGCAGGCAAAGGAGGAAAGTATGTTTCCAGGGGAAGTGGAGGGATATACAGGCGAGCTGCAGAACCCTTGGGCACAACATTGGGCAGGGGCAGGGGCTCTGTGTGCACACAGCTCTAAGCAGGGCTATTGAGAATTATCTGTAGGTGAATACTTATACAAATAGGTCTCTGCCTTTTTCATGACACAGAAGAAGAGAAAGACAAGGCTGGTGTTGAGATCCATCCTCCATGTATGTTTTAGACCCCCCCCCCTTGAAGTTAATAAGTCTCTGCCTAAAGTAAGAAATACCCAGAAAACCTGGCAGGAACATAGTACTAATTGTTTAAAATTTTAAAGTAATAATTAATTTGTGTGTGTGTGTGTGTGTGTGTGTGTGTGTGTGTGTGTGTGTGTGTGTGTGTGTGTGTGTGTGCCCCTGCACGAATTTATGTGTACCGCCGGCATGCAGGTGTTTGCAGAGGCCAGAGGTCTTGGAGCCCCTGGAACTGGAGTTACGAACATTTATGAGCCACCTGATATGAATGCAGGAAACCAATCTCGGTTTTCATATTAATATACATCTACGGCTCTTTAGCTTCAACAATGTGTCTTATAGTGCGTTTGTACAGACGTTTATTAGCCACACCCCTGCTCATTATAAATAATGAAACCTGGTATTTGCTCAGTAGGTATCTGCTGAATAGACGAATAGATAATTTTCCCTAGCTCTCCAGGAGAAGGGGGGGGGGAAGTCTTTAGGAGCGGTTGCTACATGATATATGCAGCTGAAACTGACTATATGTGCTTTGTTGTAGACAATTTCTTCACACAATGCTAGTAATAACAAACAATTAGCCGCTTCTTACTGTGTAAAAGATGCTGTGTAAGCACTTCCCATTCATTTCCTCATCTATGAGAATATTATCTTCATTTTACTAATGAGGAAATTAATGCCTAATGAGCTTCTGTAGCTTCATTAAGCTACATGCCTAAGCCTCACTTCTAATAAGGGGTGGAATTTGCTTTAAACGTGGACCCAAGGCTCTGGTGGCTGTGTCCTCTGGCAGTACCTGACTTTTACAATTTAGAGAGAGGAAACTGGAGAGAGGTGACTTTGTTCCCTCTGCTTCTAGTTTTGGTTCTTTCTTCACACGTTATTAAAAATATGACCTGGAGAGGAGGGGTTATGGGATGGAGACAGGAAACAAAATGGAGGGCAAGGTCTGACAGTTACGTGTACACAAGAGCACGGAAGAGAGGTGCTGTATAGAGAAAAAGGAAATGATAAGTCTACCAGTTTCAGAATGGACCGTCTCAACTCACAAAATAAACTGAAAGTTTTGTGAGTAGATATGATACATAATGGTTAAATTGCTGTACTTTAAAACGTGTTAGTGGAGGAGCAGTCAGTATGATGATGAATGGCTTGCTGGATTTAGTGAGAAATGTCCGCGATAGGGTCAGGCATTTGAACACTTGGCTGTCTGTAGAACTATCTGGGGAGATTTAGGTGGTGCAGCCTTGCTGGGAGAACTGCATCTCTAGGGTTATACTAGGAGAGTAAAAACTCACACCTACATCCACACTTATTTCCGGTTTGCTTTCTCTTCTCTGTGCTAGAGTTGAGTACATGAGGAGATGAGCTCTCAGCTCCCTCTTTCTGATGCCAGTCCTCTTTCTTACTCCTGTGCCTCCTGTCCCAAAGGACTCTTTAAAAAAATTCATTTATGGGGGCTGGAGAGATGGCTCAGTGGTTAAGAGCATTGCCTGCTCTTCCAAAGGTCCTGAGTTCAATTCCCGGCAACCACATGGTGGCTCACAACCATCTGGAATGAGGTCTGGTAGCCTCTTCTGACCTGCAGACATACACACAGACAGAATATTGTATCCATAATAAATAAATAAATAAATATAAAAATTCATTTATTTATTATGTATACAGTGTTCTGGCATGTATACCTACACACCAGAAGATGGCACCAAATCTCATTACAGATGGTTGCGAGCCACCATTGGGTTGCTGGGAATTGATCTCAGGACCTCTGGAAGAGCGGACAGGAACCTGAGCCATCTCTGCAGCCCCACTCTGAAGGACTCTTACCCTTCTGGAACCATACACCCAAATAAACTTCCTTCAGCAAGTTGTCTTGGCCATGGTATGTATCACAGCAGCAGAGAAGTAACTGATACAGACGTGGGAACCGTAGAGTGGGCTGCTGCTTGAAGAAACTGACCGTAGTGACTTTTCTTGAGGGATGTAGGAAACTTTGGAACTTTATACTAGACAATTTGTTTAACAATGTTGCTAAAGGTTAGCAAGCCATTCTAGTGGTAGATTAGAGGCTGGAGCACTGAAGTCGTGCTGAGAACAATATAGACGTGAAGACACAGCTCAAGAGGGGAACAATATTAGCAACTGGGATAAAGGCCATTCCTATGATAGTTTGGACAAGAATGTGGCTGCCTTTTTCCTTTGTCCTAAGAACTTGCCTGAGATAAAATTGTAAAGTATGGAACTATGCCGTTGTCAGAGGCAATTTCAAGGCCAAATAATGTTTAATCTGTGATGTGTTCTTAGTAATGACTCATACTGATTTATAATGAAAAAGAGCGCACAGGAAAAAAAACGAGTTATAAAACGAACAGTATGGAGAGAGAAAGAGGACCAGAAAACAACCACATTGCTGCTGAGGCCTGTTGTTGAAAAAGATGAAGAGATTAACACCAACAAGTAGAAGCCTCTAGTTTAGCACTGCAATTGGAAAGGATTTGCCTGTAGGGCAAGACCCCCACCCCCACCAGCTGAGCTTTAAACTTGTGAAAAGAAAAGATCCAAGGCAATCTCTACTCCTAGAAAGCCCCTGTCAACACAAGCTGCTGCTAATAGGGCCCAAGGGGGCCACAGTCCTTCTCCACTGAGTAGCTGAACTTGGCAGTGTCCTTCATGTGGTGCTGGCTCTACAGACAGGAAGGATTCCTCCTTCATGGTTTCTGAAAGCCATTGAGGCTAGCCAGCGTGAGGAAGGACAGTGCAGGTCTTCATTGCACGAAGCTGGCTGTGGAAGTGAAACCTAGGTTGCAATGGAGACTTCAAGATGTCGGAGATGCCAGAGTTGTGAGCGATCTGTTAAGGAGAGCTGCAGAGAACCAATCCAAAGGAGAGATGGATGTTGCACAAGATGTTGGAGATGCCAGAGTCATGATCTATCTATCTATCCATCTATCTATCTATCATCTATCTATCTATCTATCTATCTATCTATCTATCTATCTATCTATCTATCATCTATCTATCATCTGTTAAGGAGAGCTGCAGAGAACCAACCCAAAAGAGGGATGGATTGTTGCAGGAGCAAAGTGGCGAGGCAGAGCTTCTGAGTCGTTTAATACCAGATAAGGAGCCACAGGATTTAGTTTGCCCTGGTCTTGCTTTGCTCCAGTATTTCCTTACTGTGCCTTTATTCCTCCTTTTAGAAGTGGTACTGTGTCTTTGGGCTACAGGTTCACAGTATGTAATTTGACTTCTTTATTTCATAGGGGTGACACGTAGGGGATTTCTTTGAGACTCAAAAGGGACTTTGGACTGCTGTGTCCAACATGGGACTGAGTACTTTGGACAGTATGGGACCATGAAGGACTATGGTGACTTGAAGTTGGGCTAAATGCATTTTGCATTATGATGTAACACTATGGAAGCCAGGGAACGGAATGCGGTAGACTGAAGAAGAATTGTTCCCATAGGCTAAGGCATTCGAACATGGAACATATGTTCCCCCAGTTGGCGGTGCTGTTTGAGAAGGTTTAGGTGATGCAGCCTTGTAGGAGGAGGCACATTGCCAGAGGCAGGCTTTCAGGGTTGCGGCGAACTCCCTGACCAGCAGGAAAGAACAGCCACCAGACGAGGATTCTTCCCAAATCACGTTTTATTGGAGCCTCTTGGTTGAAGGGAGAGCAGGAAGCTTCTATAATTATGTATTCATCTTTGGTGGCTATTTATGAAGGTTCCTCAAAGGAGGTTGGGAGTTTCTTAAAGAGCAGTGTCAGTTCATTTATGTGTGGGCTTGGCTTGGCAGTCAGGGCCACCTGTGCTACGTTAGCACTGCATGCAGGTCTTTGTGCTCTCAAAAAATCTCTCTCTCGCCATCTGGTAATCTAATCACTTCTACTTTCTGCCCACCATACATGTGATCCGTCTTGATCTCCAAGCCTTTCCCCATCCATAGTGAACTCACTCCCTAGGTTTACGTCATTGATCTCCACCCTCCCATGGGTATATCTGGCTCTTGGACCTCTTCCTGAGACCCAGAAGTGACCCAGTTGACATCTCAGTTTAGAACTGGTGTGTCGTAAACTTACTCATTGAGTTCTCGGTATGTGCTAACTACTCTCCCCACAGTGTTTTCTGTTTTAGTAATTAGTGCAAAGCCAATCTTATTTTCCTCTCGATACACCTGGAGGCTAAATGTCCAGGAATTGTAGCATCGTGGTCAAAGGCCAGGTTCCCCAGGTTCACATTTCAACTCTACTGCTTACTGGCTCCCCCCCCCCCACACCTCTTACCGAATCTCAGTTTATTTATTTGTAAAATGGGGCAGATAAAGTGTCTTTTCTGTGAGCACTGAATAACTTAAAACATGTTGACAGTGCACAAGTCAGTATCTGACACAGTGTCCTATCAGTGTTAGGTCTCCAGGGACTTCCAAGTCCTCTTACACAGCCAGACACAGATTCACACGAATCGAGCAAGGCTCAAGTTGTCCCAGCCCCTTTCAAGATCACACATCTACTTTATGTCGCATGCTTTGTATTTGTATGTTTGCATCTTTAAAACAGAACCACAAGACTGGAGTCTGATATCGCCTGTCGTCCCATGGAAAAATTACCAAACACCTTCCAAAATGGTTTTGCTGTTCACCACCTCTTGACAGCACCCTGGCCAGGCAGCTCTTGTCTGCACCACTATATTGAGGGGTCTCTTTGCCTTGGACCCTTGCCCTGACTAATCTAGTCTTGAGTCCCTGTGACCTCTGTGAAAGGCAAATCCAGGCAATCATTTATTTCCTTGTTTAAGATCCATCGATGGAAAAGCACATAGAAATTCAGGAAAAGCAAACACATCAGGATATACTCTCCTGTAAACTTCCTGTATATATGATATTTACATAATAAAAGTATTACTTTATTAAATACTTACATAAAATACTTCAGTGGCCCCTATTCTCCTTGTTATAAAACCCACATGCTTTAATATGAACACGTACGGTAAGGCTCTGATGGGCAGATACTATGGGTGGCTGATGACTGTCGTCTGTCCTGGCAGTCAGTTGGAGTCTCTGAGCTTGCTGCCAGGTCATGGCTTTATCTACTCCCAAATGGATGCTTTTGACAGTCTGAAAGTTCCTGTGGAGCCTTGCAATTATAGTAATTAGTTTCCAGGAGATTTCAAACTTAAATGTGGCTCACTGGCCATGTAAGAGGCGGCAACAGCACAGGACGCCAAGTTGACTGCTAAGGCCCAAATCACTGCTGTGTTATTTGATGCAAATAAACTCCCTTCAGACAAATTTTTATCATTTGTAAATGGCGAAAAAATAGTTGCACCAATCTCATATAATATTAAAGAGATTAAACAAGATCAGCCTCTAAAGGAACTTGCATGGTACTATCCCCTAAAATGTACTACTTAAGAAGTAGCTTCATGCACTATATCTGAAAGTACAAATTACATACCCAGTTCATGCTGCATACTGAAGCCGTGGTTGCTATCGCTAGGTTTACAGTCTTAAAAGTTCTCAGGGTGAAGGGTGTTGTCATTTAGCGTGATTAAGAATGCAAAGCTGAAGGGGGACCTTGACATATCTCCGTCATCTATGCACTTGTCAAGGAACAGGTGTAGACTGAGTGCTGGGAAGGAATATAAGTACCACTGTGTAATGACATGAAAATGTGTGATTTTTATTGGTGCTAAATAGCACGTACGGCTGCCATTCCTTCCAAGGATGGTTTTCACCTTCATCAGAGATGGGAGGAAGAATTTCAGCCAGAGCTCTCAGTAAGAGATTAAAATAAAGATGACAGGCCCGCAATATTAATGACAGCAAGCCAGTCTTAACAACTCCGGTGGTGGTTTCAGGCCTTGGCTGTGTCTGTCTAGGGCAAGAGTCCCCAGCTGGCTAGGGGAGGAACAGGAAGAAAGGGTGGCATGACACTTCTGGGAAGGACACAGTTGCTGGTTAAAAAGGAACTTCATGGACCAACCAGGTTTCAGCCAACCGCTCAGACTCCTAAGAGTGGCCAAGGCAACAGGAGGGAACTCACACGCTTGAGGTCCCGCTCCAGCCACAGACCTCCACACTCCCAGAGCCACCTGCTCTGAGCCGTATGGAAGTTTACGGTGTTTGTGATGATATGCATAGATATGTATGTTGATTCTATGTAATAAACATGTTAGCGTGTTTACTGGGTTATTTAAACTTTTTCCTGTCTGAGTTCTTTTTAATTAGCCTTTCTATGACTATCAGCAGAAAGCGTCGCGTCCGAGAATCCATTCCGTGGATCCATCGGCCCCTCACCCCAGCAGGTCTCTTCACAGGCTGTATCACAATTCACACTTTACAAGTACCCCTTTGGCTTTCCTTATTAAATTTCTCCATCTCTCTCGTTCTCACCAGACAGCAAACGCCTTGTGGGCAGGAACCATCAGGGCCATTGGAGTCCTATCTTCAATACAACATCTCCACGGACACTCAGAAGGTATCGATTATTAAATATACACCACAGCTCAAATTTTCAGTGTTCAGAACAACATGGATCCTAACTCTCAAGAAGCACCCTTGTGACTGTTACCCCAATGGCTTCTTATTGGTATTTTGGCGTGTTAAGTTTTTCAAGAAAGGAGCCTAATACAGTGATCAATAAATTGTGAGAATGATTAGAACAGTAAAGAAATGAGCGGCTAGATAAAGAAGTAAATAAATAACTAATTAGGATCGGTAGATGACGAAGCCTGAGTTTTAGATGTTAATTCATCCCCACCCTCATCAACACTTGTTAGTGTTAATTCTTCCAGCACATTCTAATGTCATCCGACATTGTGCTCCACAGTGTAGAAGCAGATTCACTCCGGATTATCGTTTGTGGTGGGATATTTGATTGCACCGTGACTCCAAGACTGTGTTAATAAAGTCAACCTTGAATCAGGGGATGAGGCCAGGGACTAGATGACCAGAACTGGACATAGAAAAGTCAGGAATATGGATAGAGAAGATGCAGAGGAAGAAGTAGGGAGGGACTTAGAGCTCTCGCGGTTTCTTTGCCCTGGGAAGTGTGGAAGAAGGGCGACTGGCCGCTCCTTCACCGCTGCTTTGATCTATCAGGTCGAAGCAGTCTTTATTGGTAATAGAACAACTTAGATAAACACATCTATCAGTTGCTTCAGTTCTTCCTCTGTTGCCCAGAAATTCCAGTGCAAAAGCAATGGTGAGGATTCTTCTTTTCCTTCCTTCCTTCCTTCCTTCCTTCCTTCCTTCCTTCCTTCCTTCCTTCCTTCCTTCCTTCCTTCCTTCCTTCCCTCCCTCCTTCCTTCCTCTTTTTGTTGTTGTTTGAGATAAGGTCTTGCTAAGTAGCCATTTTAGGATTTGAACTAGCTATCTTCCTGCCTCCTGGAGCCATGCAACCACCCAGTGCAGCCCGTTTTCCCAGTTTTAACAGGAGTGTCTCCATTAGCTGTTGATGTTAGCTATGTGAGGATTTTTAAAAATCATATTTAAAAAGTATTTTTCTATTCATAAATGGGGCTTAATTCCAGTATCAGTGGTAAATATATGAAAAGGTATATTTTGCTACTTCTGTGAGACTGGTCTATCACTACACATAAACCGTGCTATAGAACTTGACATCCTCGTTTATCTGTCTTGTCCTTTCCTCCTGGATCTGTGAACATATGAACATCTCGTCTTCCTGCTGAACTCGCCCCTGGGCTAAGGTTGAGGAGATGAGAGAATGGACGTGCTAGATGGCCCACAAGGTTGCATCATTCTGGAAGAATGATGGCCGAATATGTACCTGCTATTATTTGCTTCTATTCCACTGCTCTGGCTTTCAAGAATTATGTTTCTAATTTATACTTTCGGATATACTGTACACAGCTACTACTTAAGTAGTACATTTCAGGGGATAGCTCTACGCAAGTTAGTTTAGACGGTTGAACTTGTTTAACCCTTTTAATATTATATGAGATGGGTGCTATTAGTTTTTCCCCATCTACAGATGATAAAAATTGAGTCTAAAGGGAGTTTATTTGCATCAAACAACATAGCACCGATTTGGGCCTTTGCAGTCAACTTGGTGTCCTGTGCTGTTGCCGCCTCTTCCATGACCAGTAAACCACATTTCGGTTTGTAATCTCCTGGAAACTAATTACCATGATTGCAAGGCTCCACAGGAAGAAGTCAGTAGATTGGAACCAATCTCAAGACGAAATGACAGTAAATATGCACAACTGTATATAATAAGGTGTTGCTGTCTTACAGCATTTTACACAGTGAATGACATCCAAATGAGAGGCTTTTGTGGTAATTTCTTCTTTATTTTAGCATTTATAACAGATGCTTGCCCTAAAAATCCCCGTGTTGCTAGGAAGCTAATTATTATCAGAACTTTCTTAATAATGAGTTTGTATAATGTTTGAAGTCTGCAGCCACCCTGCGAAGCTTTTCTAGAATTTCTAACATAATATTGTTTTCCTGAGTGATGCTAATGAGCCCACATTTGTCTGTTATCATTTATAACCACGACTAGTACATTATCAAAATGAAGTCAGGGTGTTTACATTTCCATTCGAATATTAAGGTCTTAAGAAACATTTAGAAAATGACTACCTACATACAACTGGAAACTGAAAACAACATAGTCATTACCCGGACTTAGGTTCCAAAGGAACAAAATGATCTCATAAAGAATGATGCTTAAAACAATGAAAAAATTCCAGTCAGCATAATAAATGATGAAATCTGCTGAAATGCAAGAAAGTCACAAAGTGAAGCACTTCACCCTCTCAAACAATGAAAAAAAATCAAATTTGAATTACTATCTGGGATTATGTCCTTGAGAAACTCTAAGGGCTTTCATTAGTGCTTACTAAACCTCATGACTTCAGGGTACTCTTGTGGGGAACATTCCACACTGAACTTGGTATAAGCCAGCTCAGGTCAATGCTTGGTCATTACCAGGCAGTTCCCAAGACTATAGCAAGGCCATATTGCTAAAGACAACACCCACACAACTCATTGAAGATGGAGAAGTCAACCTGGTGTCTACTTATAGCCTTCACCCCTACATTCTAGTGTCTTTGGTACAGGAAGGTTCTCTACCAAAGAAGAAACATAAACACCAAGGCAGCTACCCCTTTGGTCTACAATGGTGCCTTGCCTGCAAGATAAGCTAGGGTAGGGGTGGCACAAAGCTTCTGGGAGCAGCGAACCGATATTTGGTTTGACATAAGGCCCACTACATGAGATGGAGCACATACGTAGGGTAAAACCATCATCAGAGAAGCTTCTTCCTGTAAAAGGAAGACCGCAGTGATAATTATGATAATGGGCTGTTACCGCTTCCTGGTGAAGGAAGGTTGGGGGGATAGGGATGGAACATTTCTGGGGATTCATTTGGGGTTCTGTTGCCGGGCGGTGGTGGCGCATGCCTTTAATCCCAGCACTCGGGAGGCAGAGGCAGGCAGATCTCTGTGAGTTTGAGGCCAGCCTGGTCTACAAGAGCTAGTTCCAGGACAGGAACCAAAAAGCTATGGAGAAACCCCGTCTCGAAAAATCCAAAAAAAAAAAAAAAAAAAAAAAAACCCCAAAACAAAACATTTGGGGTTCTGTCTACCACACCCTTCTACCTCTCAGTTTCCCCAAGTCTTAGAAGTTGCCAGTGTTTACAGATTAGCTACAGGTGGGGCTCCAATGCAGCTTCTTTTCCATGATGCAGCTGTTTTTTAGTGACCCACGATCCTATAAGGATGACCAACAAATGCATTGGTTCACCAAGCTGGACCTGGGAAGAACTGTTTCTTTGGTTTGTCGGTGGTGCTCTTTCTGGGGAAATTGCTTGTTTATGTCTCCCCAGAAAGGTAACACGTTTCTGATGAAGCTGCCTGGATCTAGGTTACCCTTTAAAAGTCGTTTTTAAAGCTTAAGGGTAAATTCAAAGTACACAGAATCTGTTCGAGAATTCAGTTTAGTTTTAAATCATCTCAATTCCGGAAGCTAGATTAAGGAGTCTCCAATTGCCAGTGCCTCCAGCTCTCCGATTAATCCTATTAGTTGGAAACGCAATGTCCTTGACGCAAAGCAGTTCTCTGAGTATTAGTGAGCACAGTGTGTAACACAAAATAATAATAAAAAATTAGTCAGTACACGAGGTGATAAGACCCATAAACAAAACCCTGTATTAAACATGACAGGAAAAGACCCACAGGGGTCCAGACAGCAGGGTTGCGAGGCACAGGCCTTAAATTATACGTACTTAAATCTGCTTAAGGATAAGGAACTATATGATATGGTACAATAAGAAGAGTAAAAACTAAGCTTTCAACAAATGCATTATGTCATGGATCTAGATAAAGACAGGACTGAAAGGTGGGTCAGAAAAGAATTTCTGAAATTATCTTTGAGAAAAATCAGAGTGACTAATACACATAATTATATAGTTGGAAAAGCTAATGTATATATACATATGTAATATATGCATAAAGCATAGAAAGTTTGTAATTTTATGTTTATTCCTCTTTTTTAGGGCCAGAGTAGACAAAAATGTATTAACTGGTTTTTCAGCTCTGTTTCAAATAAATATCTACTACTTACATATTTTTATTATATATTTACATTTATTTTTGTTTACTTATGCATTTATTTATTTTGAAACAGGTCTCATTATGTAGCCCAGACTGTCCCCATACTTCCCAGTGCTCTGTTTATATATATACATATATATATATGTGTGTGTGTGTGTGTTTAATACATATATATCATGATACACACATGTCAGGAGCCGTTTCCCTCCTAAAGATCATTTCAGGAACCATCACCTTGGGGATTCTGCAGGGAACCCCACACCCATAATTATGTTAAGAATCGTTCTATTGACAAAACCTGCCCCACACCCAATTAGCTGTTGTCTGTTAGCGGAACCCGCCTCATTCCAGCTATCCAGGGAACTAAGTGTGGCAACTCATGACTTCTTGGCCTACCTGACCCGAACGTAGGTTACGTGACCGGGACCACGCGGCCAGATTCCGTGCTCCTGTGCCCTGCCCCCCCAAGCCCTCATCCAGGGGCTATATAAGCTGTAACCCTGTCCCTAATAAACGGAGGCCGTGACAAACTTAGCATGGCATCCTTCTTCTTTTCTAGCTCATTTCCTTCCAGGTAGCGCCCCTCTGAGACCCTGGAATAACTGATTGCAGGGTGGGTTACGACCCCTAGACTGAGTAGCCCACCCAACCGCAATCGACACACACATATATCATAACATATATAATAATATGCATATATGTTTATATATGCATCATGGGGGAATCTAGAAGGCTGATGACTAGATAGACACTGTGTCTTAGCGAGGGTTTCTCCTGCTGTGATGAAGCACTAGGACCAATAAGGTAACTTTGGGAGGAAAGGGTTTATTTCATCTTACAACTTGCCGTCCATCACCTACGGAAACCAGTAGGACCCAAGGCAGGAATCTGGAGGCAGGAGCTGATGCAGAGGCCATAGAGGAGTGTTCCTTAATGTCTTGGTCCTCACGGCTTGCTCAGCTTGCTTTCTTAAACCATCTAGGACCCCCTACCTACCCAGGGAAAGCCCCACCCACAGTGGGCCTGGCCCCCCTACGTTAATAACTAACTGAGAAAATGCGCCACGGGCCAATCTGCTGGGGACATTTCTCCGTTGAAGTCCCCTCTACTCCAACGACTATCTTGTGTCAACTTGACAAAAGATTAGCCAGGACAATGGGCCAAAAGTAGCACTTGAAGACAAAAGGGCTGATGAGTTTACAACAGCCAGTAAGGAAGTCAAAGAACAGATTCGGAGAACTGGACCCCAGAGCAGAAGAGACAAACCCGAGAATCCAACAGCAGACCCTGCGAACCGCGGCTCCTCCCACACCTTTGCTGATCCTTCTCAGTAGTCCAGCTGTGGCCCGTACCTCTTCTGGGATTGTGAATTTGGGTTTTGTTATCGTTGGGCGGACTTTGAATTTTGTAGTGAGTTTCTTTGCTCCTATTAAAGGAAATTAGCATTTTTTTTTCCCTAGTAGGAATTGCACAGTCAGGTTCACGGTTGTTTGGGGTTAGGGAGTGGTTCTGACAGTGTAGGAAACAGCTGAAAAGGGAGGAGTGGGGCTTCCGGAGGCTACAAGGTAATCAAACAGATTAGTTCAGATTTTCAAGTGAGCTATTTCCAAATATAAAAGATTGTACGTATGGTATAGCCTGAGCACTAGGAAGGTTGGGGGCAGCCTGGGCTACATAATAAGACCTGTCTCAAAATAAATAAATGTACATGGTAGCAAAACTAAAACTAAAAGTCAGCAAATAACAGAAAAAACAAAATGTAAGAAATAGTAGATATCTTGGACCAGAGCTGAAACACCAGATAATACATTTTTTTTAAAAAAAAATCTATTCTGGCCTTAAAAATGAGGAATAAACGTACAATGGCATACTTTCTATATCCTATTTTTGTATTTTAAAACACAAAGCCTAAAGATTCCATTGCAAAGACATTTTTCCTGGAAGAGAAGAAAGGAGGGACCAGAAGTCGATGAGAAAGCTGTGACAGCTGAGTCGGCGCTCACTGTTACTCATCAACGGCTCCGTTCATCTCTGCCGATGGCTGTGGAGAAGGAGACGCAGACAGCTGACCCATCTGCCTGCTGTTGTCATAAATAGCATTAAGGAAATCTGAACTCCCGGGGGTGGGGGGGGGGGGGTGGCAGGGACGAGTAGCTGCCTGCTTTCAGGGAAGTCAGGGGTAGAAGCTGCTTTTCATCTCCCACCACCCCAGCGCCCCCACCCCACCAGACTACCAATCTATCCCTGATTTCAGAACCGGAAGAATTTTGAGAGCAGAGTTAAGAAGTTTAAAAAAATGGCTAGAAACCATTGTGGGAGCCTAGGCAGTTTGGATGCTCACCTTACTAGACCTGGATGGAGGTGGGTGGTCCTTGGACTTCCCACAGGGCAGGGAACCCTGATTGCTCTTTGGGCTGATGAGGGAGGGGGACTTGATTGGGGGAGGGGGAGGGAAATGGGAGGCGGCGGTGGGGAAGAGACAGAAATCTTTAATAAATAAATAAATTAATTAAAAAAAAATGTTGCCCCAGTATTTATAAAGAGTGTATAGCTGAGCTTGTCTAAGAACATGAATTCTGGGAATGGAAACCTAGTTATACTGATCTTTTGCAAGACTCCAGAGTGAGTTTTAAAATCGGCTCCTTGTTAGGCTAGGAAGGGAAGTGACGGGCACCAGCACCCAGCACAGGCCTGCGGTGAGTAGACAGTGGTGGATACCCTGTTTGATTCTAACACTGAACTGGCGGGGTGGCGGGATGCATCATGACTATAGCAAAGCAGCTGACAGGGGTTCTGAGTATTGTTGAAGACAGATTTTTAAAAAGGTCTAGAAGATGAAGATGAAGGGTTGATTCTCACCGAGATGACGGTTGGCGTCCCAGGATCTCACGCTAGTTACTGGTCGTCATCCAGGTGGAAAGCTCGGGTGCATTAGCTGCTAAAACTGTCACCTTTAGGTGGCTGAGATGACTTAGTGGGTGAAGGTGCTTGCGGCTCAAGCATGATGACCCAAGTTCAATTCCCAGAGCGGACACAAAGGTAGGAGAGAAGCAACTCCATAAAATTTTCATCTAATCTCCACATACACCCGCCCTTATCACACATACACACACTACATCATATATTACAGACACACCGCCATACTACACATACGTACACCCATTAACCCGTAGCCCACACACATACCCCCATATGCACACCACCTCTCCACCCTACACCATATACCATACACACACACCACCACACCACACGTGTACCTACCTACACCCATCAACCCCACCCCCTAAATACCCCCCACACACCACCTCACCTATCTCCACCCACCCACACCACACACATATACCCCCCACCTATACACCATATACACCACTTCCCACATCCTACACCATACCACACAGGCACCCATACCCCACATACACATGCCCCCCTGCATCCACACCCACCACCCACCACCCACACACATGCATCTCTCCTACATACCCTCTACATATGCATCACACACCACACACCACATACGCACCACACCTCCCCACACAACCCCCCCCCCCCCCCAGATGTATACGCACACACTTCTACTCACTTCATTCTCGGATGCTATCATAGACATGAAAGTATTGAGTGGTCAAATGAAAATTCAAAAAGTTATGATCACGTGTGACAGAGGATTGAGGAGAAAACATCGAACAAATCTAAACGAATCCAAAGTAAACACTCCTCTTACATTGAAAATCAACTGTAGGGGCTAGAGAGTTGGCTCGATGGTTAAGAGCAGGGACCATTCTTGAAGAGGACCCAGGTTCAGTTCTCAGCACACACAGAGCTAACGACCATCTGTATAACTCCTGTTCCAGGCCATCTGGCCCTCTCTTGTGACCCCTCGGGGCACAGCACACACATGGTACAGACATACATGCAGGTGAAACATCCATACAGATTAAAGTAAAATAAATCCAACTCTACACTGTGGTAGATTATAGAGTTAAATTCAAGTTTCTATGAAGAAAGAAAGGCCTTGAGATTTTAGTTGAAAACTATGAGGACATGATCACGCGATGTGATTTGCACTCCAAATATCTTCAACCAAACAAAAGTGGGGGGAGGGGGGAGCTCACGTTGTGAATGACTAAGAGAACGTGTTCCTTATCTTCACGAGAGATGCATTCGCAGGAGGTACACTGTTTTATGTTAAACGGAAAATACCTTTCACTGACTATCAGAATCACCAACGTAATCACGCTGGATAAGTGTTTGCTTAGTGGTTTAGTGAATTGAGCATCAAGGTGGGAGGCAATTGCAGGAGTCACCCTTCTGCAAGCACTTGCAATTCACTGGAGCTGGTGATGGCGGGGTGCTCTTTTCCCTCCTGAGAAGGGGAAGCGTTCCCTCATCAGAGGCATTCCATGAGTGTGTATGTCTCTCTGTGTGTCTGTATCTGCGTCTCTCTGTGTGTGTCTCTGTCTGTGGGGCGGGCAGAGAGAGGAAGGAAGGAAGAGGGAGAGACAGATTAATCAACATATCCTTTCCACGCTCAGGGAATTATTCCTGCCAAGAGATGAGGGAGCACAGGTGTTGTTCTGGAACGAGGCATGCTTTGGCACACCGTGAACTCATCTGCCTTCGCTTATTTCCGCAAAACTGACAACACTTCCACTAGGAAGAGTCAAATAGGGATCTCTTTGTCCTCATCATTATGCGTTTTGTGGGGTAGTATGCACCGTAGTGGTGATTGACAAACTGGAGAGCAAGCGTTCCTGCCTCGGTAGAGCTGGCCAGCAGCTTGCTTTTTCTCACTTTAACAGTCACCGTTAATAATGAAGCTAGTGTCTTTCACCCAAGATATTACATTGTGATGGAGGGCTGTTTGTAGACTCAGCACTGTGGCCTGCATGAACCAATTGCATTGCTTTCTAGAGACAAGATCCGTTAGGATGTCTAGCATTTACAGTGAGATGTCAGGTAATTCTGATGGGCAGGAAACACATGTGTGTGCACATGTCAGCTCTACTTACTCATGGATCGAGAGATCACAGATGCACCTCTCAATGGGAAAGAGCTTTAGAGATGGTGTTGCTTCACACTGCTCCGTTAAAAGACGGCAAGTGGAAGGGATACATTGGATACATTGGTACATGGTTGAAGGGGTTCATCCATGAAGGGCCTCAGCTTGCAGTTTTTGTCCATTTCCAAAGAGTGTATAGGAACTGGCACTGCCCATCTTGATCTTCTTTTTCCCTTTATGACAAGAATTATTTTATTCTTGAATGAGTTTTTCTATTAGAATGCAAAGGGATGGGCTCAGTATGGCATTTCATTTATATGTAGCATTATACTTTGTTCTGAAATCACCTCCTCTGCCCTTCTGCTCTTCCCCTGTCCTGTCCCCTTGTTGGTCCTCTTCCCCACCCTAAATAATCCCTCCTCTGATTTCATTGCACACGAATTGCGTTACCTTCTCCTTGCCCTGATCACGTATAGCTCTTTCTCCTTTCTCATGATCGTTATTCTAATGTTTATACACACGTGCATTTAAACGCAGAGGGAATGCATTCTGATTGGGGTGAGATGGAATCTCAGTACAGTTTTAATGTATGAGAGAAAACGTTTAGTGTTTGTCTTTCTGATTCCGACTTCTGTCTCTCAACATAATTATTCCCTGAACCATCTATCTTCCTGAAAATGTCACAATTTCACTTTTCTATACAGCTGAATAGAATCCTATTGTATATATGCACCACAAAGTTTTTTAATCCAGACATTTGGTGATAGACTTCTAGGATGGTTCCATATCCTGCTTGCTGTGGATAGAGCAGCAATAAACATGGAAGCAAGTTATCTCTGTGGCTGTTTGCTATAGTCCTTCAGGTGCAGCCCAGGAGCGGTTCGGTTGGGTCATACCCTGAAACTTTCCTTTTTGAGAAAACTCAATACTGATTTTCATAGTGGCTATACCAGTTTAGACTTCTGTCATCAGTGAATCAGCGAATACAGATCCCGTTAGCCACATTCTCGTGCTTGCCAGTAGTTGCTTTTCATGAAGACAGATATTCTGGCTGGGCTGAGATGGAATCTCAATACAGTTTTAATTTGCATCTCCCTGATAGCTAGAAACGTTGAGCAGTTTTTCAAATATTCATTGCCTGTCTGTATTTCTTCTTGAGGCTTGTCTATTAAATTTATTATTTAACAAGATATGGGTTGGTTGACGTGGTTCTTGACATTTAATTTCTGTGGTTCTTCATCCTAGATATTAAATTCTAGACATTTTGCAGTTAACATTCTAGATATCAGTCCTTTGTCTGGTATGTAGTCAGCAAAGATTCTTTCTCTACTGTCTTAGTCAGGGTGTCATTGCAGTGAAGAGATACCATGGCTGCTGCAACATTTGATTGAACTTGACTTACAGTTCAGAAGTCTAGTCCATTATCATCATGGCAGGAGGTGCAGCAGCACGCAGGCAGATATGGTGCGGGAAAGGTAGCTAGGAGCTCTGCATTGGATCAGCAGGCAGCAGGAAGAGATTGAGACTTTGGGCCTGGCTTGAGCGTCTGAGTCCTCAAAGGCCTCTTCTAGTGACACCCTTCCTCCAACAAGGCCACATTTTGTACTAGTGCAACTCCCTATGAGCCTATGGGGGTCATTTTCATTTGAACCATCACACCCATGCTGAAGGGTTCTCCTCACGCAGGTGAGCACCCTTTGCTGTGCGGAAGCTTTCTAATCTCATTTAACCTGCCAATCCTTGGATTTATTTCCTGAGCTATTAGAGACCTTTTCAGAAAGTCCTTTCATGTGTCTTTATCTTGAACAGTTTTATTTCCTTTCCTCTAGAAGTTTCAAAGCTCCAGGTCCCACATTCAGGTCCTTGATATATTTTGACCTGATTTTTTTGTGCAGGGTGAGAATTATGAATCTATTTTCATTCTGTCATGTAGAAATGCAGTTTGCCGAGCGCCATTTGTTGAAGATACTGTCTTCTCTGTAATGTCATTTTGATATCTTTGTTGGTTTAGGTAGCTTTAGTTGTTTGAGTTTGCTCTGGGCCTCCTATCCCATTGGTCTACATGTCTGCTTTTGTGTGGGCATTGCACTATTTTTCTTACTGTGGCTCTTTAGTATAACCTGAGCTCAGGAATAGTTTTGAGGCTATTGTTAGCTGAAACTTTCCTTTTACTCTTGGTTAATTTGAATAGGAACCTCTCAATTTTGATTATTTTTCCAAAGAACTGACTCTTTGATTGATTGTATATATTGATCCTTTAATCTCCATTTCATTCATAACTGCTCTGGTTGATATATATATTGCTGTTTTGGGGTTGGTTTGTTCTTGTTTGTCTGAGATTTTGAGCTCTATCATTAGGTTATTTAGCTTCCCTCCCTTCTTTCTTTCTTTGTTTATTTTATTTTAAAATAGAAAGCAAACTATCCTTTTTCATTTTAAATACCAATCTCAGTTTCTACTCCTTCCCCTCCTCCAGTTCCCTCCACCTATCCCTGCACACATACTCATAATTACAAATAATTATGTCACTGGGGGTGTGCTTTGAGGTTTCAAAAAGGCCATTCCAAGCCCAGAGGCTCTCCCTTCATGCAGCCTGCAGATCTAGATGTAGAATTCTCAGCTACTTTTCCAGCTCCATGTCTGCCTGCATGCCGTCATGCTTCCTGCCATGATTATGTCCTAAACCTCTGTAAGAAAACTCCAAATTAAATAGTGTCCTTTGTAAGAGTTGCAGTGGTCATGGTGTCTCTTTCAGCAATAGAACAATGGCTAAGACAGACCCACAATTGAACAAAATTCAGAGAGTAAGAGATTTTGGAGCACGCAGTCCTAAACAAGATGGCTTAATAAAACCCTTCCCTCAATACTCAGGGGATCTCTGTGGAAGAGGAGAGAGAAAAATTGTAAGAGCCAGAGGTAATGGATGACCCCCAGGAAATGTTATCTTCCAGCAGGACTTGCAGAGGCTGTGGCAACACACATAAAACCTTTACAGGGTCAAGATAAACAGGGTTCCAGGAGTGAGAGGCATCTATCCAAGACCAATGGAGACATCCAGTCATATGGACTGAACAGCTACTGGATTCGTAGACTTATGATTGGTAGACAGCCATTGTTGGACTATCTGGACTGCAACCTGTGAGCCACTCTAATAAATCTCCCTTTATATATGTTCATTCTGTTAGTTTTGTTTCTCTAGAGAGCCCTGACTCCTCGCTCATCTGTTTTCTCCAATAGAGTCTCATCGGGAATATCAACCACACTCCAGGGCAGATACCAGGCCCCAGAATGGTCAATCAACACAAAATGAACTCGATATATGTATATATTTACTTTTAGTTTCATCTTGCTTTGCTTTGGAATTTTTGTCTTGTTTTTTGTTTGTTTGTTTTTTCATTTTGTGTTTCTTGTACTTTTTTGTAACAGAAAAAAAGGAAAAAAGTTTGATGGGAAGGGGGCTGGGGAAGATGGGGGAGAAGTTGAGGGAGGAGAAAACATGCTCAAAATATATTGCATGAAAAAAATTAATAAAAAATAAGGCAAACCTGATGTGGGAGTGTCATATATCAATCTGTTGATTTCATTGGTTAAGCAATAAATAAACTGCTTGGTCCTGATTGGTTAGAACATAGGTCGGTGGAGTAAACAGAACAAAATGCTGGCAGGAAAAGGAAGTGAGCTCAGAAATCACGCAGCTCCTCTCAGAGCAGGACACACGCGATGAAGCTCCGACTCAGGATGGACGTAGGCTAGAATCTTCCCGGTAAGCGCACCTTGGGGTGCTTACAAACCTGATTAGAAATGGGCTAGTCCAGGTGTGAGAATTAGCCTAGAAGAGGCTAGATAGAAATGGGCCAAGCAGTGTTTAAATGAATACAGTTTGTGTGTTGTTATTTCGGGCATGAGCTAGCAGGCGGCCGGGGTGCTGGGGACGCAGCCCCGCCGCTCCTATCACAACACAAAACCAGGCAGTGGTGGCACATATTACTAAAAGTATAGTAGAATAAAAATGGGGAAAGGAATTTTAACCAAAAAGGAATTAAAAAGATAAAAGAATTGAAAAAGGAAACAAAGATTGCTCACTCATGAAAAACAAGGAAAATAAGATAAATATACTAAGGGAGACTAAAAGATATAATCAAAAAACTGTGCTAAACTAAGCATATTGGTAAAATACAGTAAAAAGAGAAGATGAGGAAGCACATAAAAACATCAGAAATAAAGAAAAAGTGTTAGAACAGACTTGTGTGTCTGTGTGTGTGTCTTTGAATACTGGAGACTGACAGCCACATGCACTGTAAAAGATGGATGTCAGTTGAACTTGTTGACTCTTGTATGGTTTATCCTGGTGTTGCGAGTGTATTGAATAGGTGTCTGGGGTCACCCAGAGTTGTCCCTCTCTTTAGAAGCCTAACATATTTGTGGTCTAACAAGTGCCTCAGCTGTCTAGGCAGCCTCTCTCCTCCTCCTCATACTGTTCCACACAGTGGGTGATATAGCCGGAGCCCTTTCCCACATGCATTGGGGAATACAGTCTAAATCACAGCACTGAGATCTGTGCAGGCAGAGGAACCCTATGTGTGCCCGTCAGGATGTCTTGAGTATTAAATCTCCTTGATAGCGGGATGAGGCAGAGGATGTTGCGTACCCAGCTGGCACTTTGGAATGCCCTCTGTACTGTGGATGGCAGGTAGGTCACGGCTGAGGAGACAGCTCCGTTCACTGACCTCAGGCCTAGAGCTATCAACCTTCAGGATTATTCTTAACAGATGAGCTCTTGCAGCACCGGAACACAGAACTCTTTCCCTGTCTACTTTGGTGCCTGAGCTGAGCCTCCAGCTGCCTCCACCCTTTGAGTGGTCAGCCTGTTCATCACCACCACAACCACCACCACCACCACCACCACCACCACCACTTCCTCCTTGATAGCTGTCACTCCATGGCTTGTTAAAGTCTGGCTTATTGACTTTCGGTTACTCCTTGATGGCTGCTGCCTTCTGAGTCCCTCATCCAGTCCATCCAACTGCCTTCTGAGTCCTCTTGAGTCCCCCGGATTGATCTCTTTTCCATTGTTGACCTTGTCCTCTGAAAAAAATCAGTCTCACCGAAACCTGTCACTGGTTTCTGCTGTCTCTAGACTTGTCCACTGAGCAGGACTGCTCGCCTGCTTGTGCCAGAGCCTGCCTGGCTTGCCTTGTATAGAACATTCGGGGCATCTTTTTGTGTCCCCTTTGTGGGTTTCTGAAGAGCCTTTTTCTTTCTGTCTTTGCTGTAGCTTTGTCTGAGTCACGCAGAGAGGAAACATCAACTCTGCCATAGTATGTGGAAGTCTGTTTATTTTCTTTAAAACCTGCTATCAGTCTTAGAAGAAACAGGACCTAGAAACAGTACTTATTTTTAAATGTAAATCCTATTCTAAAAGAGGTTTGGAGACTCACCTGCAGGGTTCATGGGGTGCCTGGTGTCAGAAAGCAGGTCTATGTAAAACATTCAGATACCGCAGAATGTGTTTTTCCCACTTGTAAGCAGGGCTGTGAAAGGTATCTAAAAATACGGTCACACGCCTTACAAGTAAGCAGGTTACAAACGGCGTTAACATTCAGACTTGAAAGTTTTGTTTAGAGGCTAAAGAGATGGTTCAGTGGTTAAGAGTGCTATGCCCAGATCCACGAAGTCCCCCCAAAACCAACAAGGAGACCGAGCCCCATATGTAAAAGCAAAGAGTCTTCATTTTATGCAAGCTTGTAAACTCGGTCCCTCTGTGTGTCCAACGTATTGGAATAATCCGAGAGCCCCGAGCTCAGTTAGAGTTGGGTTTTTATAGTAGTAAAGGTGGGGGCGAGAGATTTCTAAGGTTCAGGGCCCTGATTGGCTGACATTTGTCTAGGGGTGTCCTGGTGAGTGTGTGCTGGCAGGTGGTCCTAGCTACAGCAGTTGGAATATTAGGCATTTCCTTTGTCTGTTTTTGGGTGGTGCTCAGGTAATCTCAGTTTGTGGTTCTTCCTGCTTCAGGGTAAACTACTGAGACTCAGGATGGCTGAGTCCTACACTGGCAGATGATAATGGTTGGAAGTTAAGAACTTCCTTTGGGTGGTCTGGCTCCTACAAGAGCACTTGTTGCTCTTTCAGAGGATGCAGGTTCAGTTCCCAGCACCCACATGGCAGTTCACAACCCATTACTCTAGTTCCAGAGGATCTGATACTTCCTCCTGGCTTCTGTGGACGCTGCACACATGTGGCACACAGACACACATGCAGACGAAACACCTTTATCCCTGCGTCTTCTGTTCCTCTTCTCTTTCTCTGAAAATTCCACAGTACTCATGTTTCATATGATAAATGTAATCAATGTTTGTGTAAAATTACCTCCAGGCAATATGGATCATGCTATACATGAAACAAATAAATTTTGAGTATGCATTTGGGTCTGATCTCTGTCAGGAGCCGTTTCCCCCCCCAAAATTATTACAGGAACCATCACCCTGGGGAGTCTGCAGAGAACCCCACACCCCCAATTGTATTGAGAACTGTTCTATTGACAGAGCCTACCCCACACTCAATTATCTGTTAATAGAGAGCTATCTGTTAGAGGAACCCGCCCCACATTCCAAACTATCTAAAGAATTAGGTGTGTCAACTTATGACTTCCTGGCTGAGGAATCGAATCATGACCTGACCTATCGTAACCTCCTGGCCTACGTGACCTACGTGGACCACGCGACAAGAGCCCAGGCTCCTGCCCCCCCTCAAACTCCTCATCCTATATAAGCTGTAACCATACTCTAATAAACGGAGGCTTTGACAAGAGAACTTTACTTGGCCTTCTTCCTGTCTCCTGCCCATATCTTCCAGATAGCGCCTCTCCGGGACCTTGGAATTACTGATCAGCCAGGTGGGTTACAACCCTAGACTGAGTGACCTGCCAAGGCAGTCTACAGATCTCCAAGATATATCATTAGATGTTAACCCCAAATCTAAATAAAAATTGAAACCCCAAACACTTTTATCCCAGGCATTTTAGTTGAAGAGATTTTTAACCTGTGTAACCTGGTTGTACATTTTAATGCCAACTTATAATTATTCCTCTCTCATTGCTTTCTTTATCCCCTACTTTCACTGAGCGCCCTGGCCCCTTCTTACATACACATAAAAGAAAAAGAAATCAGTCTGTAAGAATAGGTCTGGTTTAGACTTTGTATCAGTGATCGTTGCTCATATTGTCTAGGAGTAGGAACAGCACTGTTACCTTTGGTCCTCAGACTTACTCTCAAACTCAGAAAGTTTGCCAAATAGGGAAGAATTAAATAGGTTGAGAAAGCATCAAGTTAAATAAAAAAAGGGGGACTTATTTATGACTTGTGCCTGGGACTAACGTCGGAAGTAATAATGTGTTCTATTATGCCCTCCAATGCGATTCTGTAACACACAGATGGTGTTTTCGAGTTTCCTTCCTGTTTCTTGACCTCCGTCTCCCATAGTGACATACATCTTGGGGTTTTGTTCATTTTTCTTTTGCAATTATTTGCTCCTGTCCGGGATTTAAGAGTGCTGGTTATTTGAAAGCTGATTCATATGCCTTAACTCTAAAGTTTTGTAATTCTTTAAAGCAAATCTTCAGAAGATTTAGGATGTATTTGGGTATGTTCTTAGATACACACAGTGTCTCACGAATCAGCTAATGCTTAGAATGAGAACTCTGCTGATGTTATAACGTCCCAGCAGCGAGCAGATGCCACCTTGGAGCCTCTGCGAAAGTTGAGCTGCCCTGATTTGATGTTGGTATTTACCCTGGAAACACGCAGACAGGTCTGAGAGCCCACTGTGTGGAATGCCATCGTCTGAAACGCGAAGATGGGTGTTATACTCTCTTTCTTTAAATCTACTTTAATCCCTTGAGTCTAACAAGACTTAAAAACACATCAAGATGAGTCACCTTGAAAAAAGTGATGATGGTTTATACTAGAAACCAGCCCCAGCAGTGAGGACGAGATGCTTCTCCAAGTGAACAGATTTTGGTGTCTGATGTTTCTTGTCTGAACAGATTGCCTTTGATTATAACCGGAAGGGTTTCTTATAAAAAATACCAAGTCTGCCAGGTGGTGGTAGCGCATGCCTTTAATCACAGCACTCTGGAGGCAGAGGCAGGCAGATCTCTGTGAGTTTGAGGCCAGCCTGGTCTACAGAGCTAGTTCCAGGACAGTTAAGGCTGTTACACAGAGAAACCCTGTCTCAAAAAACAAAAACAACCAACCAACTAAACAAACAAGCAAACAAAACAAAACAAAACAAAAAACCAGGTCCTAGGCTGGGCATAGAAAAGTGGGCATTCTCTGGGATGTGAGAAATTCAGGGAGACCTTGTGGCAGCATTAGATGGCTAGTATTCCTAGTCAACAATGTGTTTTCTCTCTCTCTCTCTCTCTCTCTCTCTCTCTCTCTCCTTTTCCCCCGCTTCCCCCTTTCCTCTCTTCTTTCTCTGAAAATTCCACAGTACTCATGTTTCAAATGATAAATGTAATCAATGTTTGTGTAAAATTCTCTCCAGGCAATATGGATTATGATATACACAAAACAAATAAATTTTGAGTATGCATTTGGGGCTGATCTCCAAGATCTATCATTAGATGTTAACCCCAAATATAAATAAGAATTGAAATCCAAAACACTTTTATCTCAAGCATTCTAGTTGAAGAGATTTTTAACCTGTGTAGCCTGGTTGTACATTTTAATGCCAACTTATAATTATTCCTCCCTCATAGCTTTCTTTATCCCATGCTTTCACTGAGCGCCCTGGCCCTTCTTGCGTTTTCCTAATTGGGATGTGGCCAGGCCAGCAGGTGTGGGAGGGAACAGGATGATAGGATGGAAGCTGCTTGAAGTTAGGCGCTTCTCATCTTTTGTAACTCATTTTGGAAATGGTACTGCTTGTTTGGTATACCCATTGTTAGGAAAAATCCTAAGGCCGCTCTGCCATCTATGGTGGGATCTGATGCCCTCTTCTTGCATGTGGGCATACATGCTGACAGATAACTCATACAAAAAAAAAAGTCACAAAATGAAAAGAAAGAAAATTGCAACAAAGTTGGCATAAAACGGACAACTGAAGTCTACTTCCTTCTTCTTAGAGGAATCATCAAAAGAAATGGCCAGTTTACATCACAGAGCCGGGCAAGCCAGAGGCACCAAGGGCCATGAGAGGAGGGGAAGCATCGACCTGAACTAGGAGCCCTCGTGGAATGGTCCCCTCAGAAATACCAACCCCACTTGGTGCAGCTGCCTGAGCCACTCTTCTCTCTCAAGAAACTGGAATACTGGGCCTGGAGAGATGGCTCAGTGGTTAAGAGCACTGACTGTTCTTCCAGCGGTCCTGAGTTCAATTCCCAGCAACCACATGGTGGCTCACACCTATCTATAACTCCAGTTTCAGGGAATCGGACACTCTCACACGGACATGTATACAGACAAAACATCAATGCACATAAAATAAAAATAAATTATAGAAGCGCCGAAGGACCCAGGAGCAATGGGAAAGGCAGCGGGCTGGTGATGTCCTGTCCCGTGAAGGGTGGCCAGTCCAGCCCTGACAGCTGAGCTGGCCCGAGGAAACGATTTGAAACCCACAGAGCAGGTAGGAACAGCTAAAGAAAGCCTGTTCTGAGGAAAACTGGGCAACGGTAGCCCTGGGAGACGCTGATAAGGACCAAGAACCTTCAAGCCCAGTAAGAAGAGAAAGAATTCCAAGGAGCTGTCGAAATCTCTCATTTCTTGTATTTTAACTCCGTACTCACACCAGGCGTGAAAAAAATAGATGACGTTCATGTGAGGACAGTACACACACGGGGCAAGATAGCTGCCAGGCAAACCCATGAGAAACATTTTCAGGTGCACACATGCTCCAAAAGAGACGCTCATGTGGACAATGGGACGCTTGTTTCAAGTAAAATTATCTGAGAGCGGAATGAGGAGCCTGGCCCTGCTCAGGACGTGTTGAAAGCAGCTCTGGTGTCAGGCTGCAAGGCACGCAACCAGCCTGCTACCTGAGGAGCGTTAGCATGCGTCAGCTGCAAGGCACGCAATCAGCCTGCTACGTGAGGAGCGTTAGACAGCGTGCGTCAACAGCTCTGGATTCACTCATTCCCTTTGGCCCATAAGCTCCACGTACCTCACAGTTGTGAATGCTAAGACTTGCTTATGATCCATTGTCCTTCATAATGTTTAGGAAGTTGAATTTATGGCAATAAGTGACCAAATGAATTATGGCCTTGCTGCACTTTAGTAGTATGCCGCCATTGCAACTTATGTTTACAGAGTTTATAAGTGTGAGATGCGGATATAACCCCGTTTAGCAGCGCCAGGCGTGGTGACGCACACACCTTTAATTCCAGCGCTCGGGAGGCAGAGGCAGGCAGATCTCTGTGAGTTTGAAGCTAGCCCGGTCTACAGAACTAGTTCCATGACAGCCAAGGCTACACAGACAAACCCTGTCTTGCAAAACAAAATAATCATGTTTCGCATCATAAACACTTGCATCAATTATGTAGAAAAATGCAAAACATGTAACAGTACTTGTATATGCTTGGGTTGTAGCCTTTTTAAAAAAATCTTTTTCTTATTGATTTTTTAAAGTTTTCCAAATAAATTTTAAAAATAGGAATATTTTGCCGATTTTAAAAAATTGCTATGTCTTTGTTTATTAACTTCAAAGTCACCAGAGAAATCAGCCACAAAGAACTTTTTAGTTTTATGTATGTATGTACATATGTATGTACGTATCTATCTATCTTTTTATTTAGTGTATTTGGGTGTGTCTGTACTGCAGCATGTACTTGGAAGTCAGAGGAAAACTTACGGGTGTCAAGCTTTGCTTCTTCCACGTGGGTCCCAGGAACAGAATTCAGGCCGTCAGTTGAGGCGGCACGTTCTTTACCTGCTGGGCTGTCTTGTCAGGGCCCTGATATAATGAGCTTTGTAGGATTTGGACCTTGAGATTTCAGTCCGGTGCTCCAATGTGGGTCTCTGTCTCTGTCTCCTTTCATCGCCTGATGAAGAGGATTCCTATATGTTTTTCTTTGGGTTCTCCTTCTTATTTGGCTTCTCTAAGATCCCGAATTATAGGCTCAATGCCCTTTATTTATGGCTAGAAACCAAATATGAGTGAGTACATCCCATGTTCCTCTTTTTGGGTCTGGCTTACCTCACTCAGGATAGTGTTTTCTATTTCCATCCATTTGCCTGCAAACTTCAAGAAGTCCTTGTTTTTTACTGCTGAGTAGTACTCTAATATGTATATATTCCATACTTTCTTCATCCATTCTTCAATTGAAGAGCATCTAGGTTGTTTCCAGGTTCTGGCTATTACAAACAGTGCTGCTATGAACATAGTAGAGCATATACTTCTGTTTATGATAAGGCCTCTCTTGGGTATATTCCCAAGAGTGGTATTGCTGGGTCCAGGGGTAGGTTGATCCCGAATTTCCTGAGAAACCTCCACACTGCTTTCCAAAGTGGTTGCACAAGTTTGCGTTCCCACCAGCAATGGATGAGTGTACCCCTTTCTCCACAACCTCTCCAGCAAAGGCTATCATTGGTGTTTTTTATTTTCGCCATTCTGACAGGTGTAAGATGGTATCTTAAAGTTGTCTTGATTTGCATTTCCCTGATCGCTAAGGAAGTTGAGCATGACCTTAGGTGTCTTTTGGCCATTTGAACTTCTTCTGTTGAGAGATCTCTGTTCAGCTCAGTGCCCCCATTTTATAATTGGTTTGATTAGCCTTTTACGGTCTAGTTTCTTGAGTTCTTTATATATTTTGGAGATCAGACATTTGTCAGTTGCGGGGTTGGTGAAGATTTTCTCCCAGTCAGTGGGTTGCCTTTCTGTCTTAGCGGCAGTGTCCTTTGCTTTACAGAAGCTTCTCAGTCTCAGGAGGTCCTATTTATTCAATGAGTGAGGCCCTTACTGTCTGTGCTGCTGGGGTTATACCTAGGAAGTGGTCTCCTGTGCCCATGTGTTGTAGAGTACTTCCCACTTTCTCTTCTATCAGGTTCAGTGTGTTCGGACTGATATTGAGGTCTTTAATCCACTTGGACTTGAGTTTTGTGCATGGTGATAGATATGGGAGAGAACAGCTGAGGAGATTTTGGAAAGCAAGAAGAAGTGTTTGGAATTTACGGTTTTCCATCCACTAGAGTCTGCCTAGAGATGTGGTCAGACTTAAAGGGTCAGGCCTGCGCCTGAGAAGCGGTAGGCAGGCATCTTGAAAGGGTCTGTTTCCCTGGGTGCTGAAGAACTGACTCAAAGCTTCTATTGACTCTTTTCCTCCCTCCCTCCCTTCCTCCCTCCCTCCCTCCCTCCCTCCCTCCCTGCTTTCTTTCTTTCTTTCTTTCTTTCTTTCTTTCTTTTTTCTTTCTTCTTCTCTCTCTTTCTTTCTTCTCTTTCTTTCTTTCTTTCTTTCTTTCTTTCTTTCTTTCTATAGAGTTATTTATTTATTTGACCCACTTCTGTTACCTAACAAAATCGAGAAGAGCAGAATGGACAGTCTTTCCACGCCCCTGTTCCTCCCATCACAGACAGCCCCCCTCCTAACTGATGCCATGGATGTGTTTTCTGCCCTTCCTAATACCTTCTCACAACATTCTCCACAACTCATCTCTCAAGAAAAAGGGTGCAGAAGACTGACCTGAGACAATGCCCCTTGAAGGGTGGCCACTCCTCTTCTGCCTGTGGCCTCCTTCCCTTTCTCCCCACTTTAGGTCTCCTGTGTAGCCCCTACCCATACAACTAAGCAGCTCTTGGTGTATAGCTCGAAACATGCTCTCTCCTTACCTTTTCACTTCTGAAGGACATAAGAGTGTGTCCTCTCTACTGTGCAGAAACATGGCGTGACTCCAGGTCGACCCCTGTACATTTGAGAACCCTAGGGGATGATGCCCGACTTGACTTGTGTTTCTCCCACACACCGTGCTGTCTTCCCAGACTGTTAATAGACCTTCTTTCCTAAATTTTCTATCCTTCTCAAGCATAGGGAACTAGAATTCATTTAAGACCTAGTGAGAGCCCAAGCCATCCCTATAGTTACACGTGGACCCTGATCATCAACCGGGTCCTCTTCTGACTTAGAGTAGCCTTGCTGATGTTGGCACCTGCTCTTTGTGCTTTGTGGGGGTGTGACTTCTTGGCTATGTGCCAACCTTTGTCTGAGCTAAGATTCAGTTCTTGGATTTCTCCGATCAGATCAAAACTGTGGTCCTCAGGGTCATTCTTCCTCTAGGGCAGTGTTGGAGTCACCTTGAGCCTTTCTCCACCTGCCTATGTTTCTGCACGCTTGGGGGTAAGCCCAGAATTGCTGAAATAGGCACCAGAGACACCGTCTGATGTTAGAAAGAAAACTTAGGAACCCTCAAAGGAATTAGGCTCCAGTAGCATGTGTCCTGCTGGTACCTTTGTGGAGGACCCAGCGTTTGTCACTCGTGGAAAGACATTTAAATGTTGCTGTGAAGGGTGACAGGGTGGTGTGAAAGGGACCAGTGTACACTGAGCCCACAGGGCCCACACAAGGCAGCCAGCATAGTCGCTTCATGTTTATAGTTGAGGAATTCAAGACTCGGGGAAGGCTGAACACACTGGAGTGCAGCGAACCCAGAGTCTAGATCTACATTCTCCCAAGCTCCGTATCAAATGCTTCAAGAGCAAGACCCAAAATCAAATCAAAGAGCATGGGCTAGACCTGTAAGCACCCAGGCTCCAACAGCTGTGGATAGCGTGGCTAGTTTGAGTGCTCTGTCTTCAGAGCAGCTTCCTTCTCTGACCACAGCAGGGGATGTATGTCTTCTAGTTGATGGATTGAAAGTGAAGTGTCACCCCAGTTCCTGGCATCCATCTTAGGGGCACCAATGGAGCAGAACACTCCATTTCAAGCCCCCTCCCCCTGGGAGTTGCCTTGGTCTGGACTTCCCCTCTGGGAGGCCTGCCAAGTGCTGACCCCTCCCCAGGAAGGGTCAGGACCACTATTTAGGTTGCCAACACGCGGTCACGGGTTTCACATGGTCTCTCCCTCTCTATCCCCCCCACACACACACACCATGCTCCTGACCTCCTGGGAGCGCTGCATTCATTAAATGTGGGCATCTTTGATTCGGTCTAATCTGGTCTGATTGGAGTTATTTTGCATCGGCAGAGAGATTTCTCTTAAGGATTATTTCTAACACTAGTAAGCGAGAAAAGAGTTTCAACCCGATGACACAGAAAATAAAAAGTCCTGAGCAC
This sequence comes from Microtus obscurus, assembly GCA_963919715.1. Taxonomy (NCBI): domain Eukaryota; kingdom Metazoa; phylum Chordata; class Mammalia; order Rodentia; family Cricetidae; genus Microtus; species Microtus obscurus. Next base: position 4,213,771 of record CAWTZC010002364.1, read on the forward strand.
CCTCTGGAGAGGTATGGTTCCAGATACCCTGGAAGGTTTTCATCCTAAAACCAGGGAAAGTATGAGACAGCCAAGAGTGTTTATTTTACATCACACGGGTATGTTTGCCACTGAACCACAGTAATTTAAGAAATAAAATAAGTGCACCATCTCTCAAGAGGGAAAAGAAGTCTCTGTGTAAACCTGTGTATCCTTCCCATGTGAAGCAGCAGGAAATCCTGAGTCGCCAGGGTGGCCTTGCCGCTGCCTCAGTAAAGCTGGCCTGGCTGCTGATCTGGGGCCTGCTGTTCTCATAGGGGTAGGAGGGTTTGGCTGCCTGTTTGTAGCAGGTAGATGTTGTGGAGGCCTGGGCACACTGGCCTTGTCATTCAAGGCTGTCTACTCTGAACCAGAGAAGGCAGCTGTGCCCGCTTTGCCAAGGCCCTTTCCCCAGGATTACAAAGCCTTGCATTGATGTAGACTGGTGCCGAGCGAGCATCAGCCTGTCCCCTCATGACTGGAAACCTGTCTTGAGTTTCTCATTCCTTCAAGCAGCTTTGGAAATGATTAGCCTTTTATCCCACAAAAATGTGTGTGCGTCTGAACAAAGACTTGCGGCCTGGAGAGATTGACAGGCCGCCCTCCCTGCTCCCTGTGGTACCTGCCCACTTTCCAGTCATTTCTCAGAGCACAGCGCCTTCCTGGGCTCGCGGTGACGTAATTAATATAGAGCACCGTATGCATTTTGCACTCAACAAAATGAAATCTGCGAAGTTTAGGGTTCTTTGCTTAAAAATTTCCTAATTAGAAGGAACTACCGGCCACGCGTTCAAACACTCGCAGAGCCATGCCAACTCTTTGCAGGTGTGTCTTTGCCATCTGCACTGCCAACTTGCTCCTACTCCTGGGCAGGAGAGTAAGCGTGGCAGGGAGGGGAAGAGAGAAGTATGCATATTTGAGTTACTGGGGGGGATTTTTAAACTATGGCTCTTCTCATTTCTCCTTCTCTACTCACGACAACGTTCCCAACCAGTCCTCAGTCTCTGAGAAGCCTAGTATGGAGCTTCCTAGCAAGTTGGAGCTTCAATTTCTAAGGAACCAAGACAGGGCAGATGACTCATGACAGCAAACTCATGGGAATCTGAGAACGTTAAAGTTGGAGAGAGAAAAGACAACGCAAACATTTTAATTCCAACTGGTAGAAAAAAAAACCCACAAAAATAAAACAAACCCATCCTTACTTAAATACAAGCTCACCAGACAAGTCAGAATGCACACACCATATTGTATTGTATTGTGGCTTTTCTGATAAAAAAAATGCTACCTTGTTCTTTAGGGGCCTGGAGAAAGGATGGTGAGTGTTAAATTCTCCCCTTTAAATTCCAGAGGAGGTGTCTGAGGACTGCCTGGGGGTAGGATGTATGGGAGTGGAGATGGGGGTGGGAGTGGTGAGTCTAGGGGTGGGGGTGGTGAGTGTGGAGTTTGGGGTGGTGAGTGTGGGGGTGGGGATGGGGTGGGGTGGGGTGAAGGTGGGCCTACAGTCCTACTAGGCCCAGGTAGAGCATTCCCCACCAGAGCATTTCCTTTGTGACTGCCCCATGTGTGGAGACATGGACAACTTCTACACCTCCTCCTTTATATTAGAGACATTAAGTCTCAAATTAAGACTGGATCATATTGAGCTAACTGTTGGTGACAGGGCACCCCTGTGATTGTTTTCATTCCATCATCTCTTTGTTTTAATCTTAGTTACTATGAACAGGTGTTTGGTTACAAGCCAGAGGGCTCACAGGAATTTGGGAAGGAAGGCCACCATCTTCCAGGCCTTATCCTACTTGGCTTTTGTAGCTCACTTCACAGTTCGGGATGTGTTTCTCTCTCTGCTATCAGCTCTCCACTGTGAGGGGCCTGGTGTGGTTTGCCCATTTCACCGTTAGCCACTGAGCCCCTGGGTGCTTCCTTCTCTCTCGTTCCAGCTTGATGATAGCCATGCTAGCATCTTCAGCTATGTGACTGGTGACTTGATATTTTAAATACATCCATAGAGGAGAAATCTTCAGACCTGACCTTCACACTCCGGTTCTGACTGCTTTTTTTCTACCACTTTTATCAGCTCTGAAAAACGACCTGGAAAAGTGTAATTAACAGTAGTGTGAACTCACGTGGCAGGCTTTTTACAAAATGCTAGGGAAACTTTACACCTGACTATTAGAAATATAAAGTCTAGACGTTTATATCAGGTGCCTCATAAGTTTGTGCTTCATAAGAACATAGTTACTGTCAGAATTCTAAGAACAGAAGCCAAATATTCTGTGTGTGGCTACCCTCTGCGGCTCCTGACTTTGTAGAAATCAAAGTACCAAGTGAAAATGAAATCTGGCCATATCTCTATCAACCAGATGCTTCAGGATAGTGTGTGATGTGCTTGAGAACAGACCACAGGCTATACAATGAAACCCACTTGAAGAGTTTTTACTAATAAAGAGAAAGGAAAGAGAATGAAGGAGAATGTGAGGCAGGCATGTCTACTTTTTAAAGGTAGTTCAGGGCATGATTATAGGGGCTTAGGTAGCCATGCCATGCATACGTATAGATTATGTGGCCATATCACACATGCTCATAGTAAGACCCTAGGGTGACCAGGCAATTTGCCTGAATGCTGATGGCACATGTGCAGCTGTGGGACCCCAGAAATGCTAGCACCTGGGATGGCTAAGCATTTTATCTGAATGCTGAGGGCTGTGGGACCCCAGATGTGATGGAAATGACAACATTGTGGAACATAAGACTAGTGAATTCCATGATCATGGACATATTGCTATTATTTCTGTGTGACATGAGTTTCTGGATCAGAAGTAACACTGTGTGGATGAGCGGGACAGTAGATATTAAAGTTTCTCTAAGTCCATAGATGGTTCTTTTGTCAGAAGCACTGCATTCAGAGAAGGCAAGCCACATCCACAGTAAATATCAGTTCTAGCAGTGACACAATGCTGCCTTTCCCATGCTGAACTCAGCCTATTGCGAGGTGCATTACCCCAGGAAATGGCTCGGATACTGGCTGACTGGGACCTCGGCACTGTCATAGTGTGCTTGACCGGGTAAGTTGTAGTCCATGTTTCTGGGTCCATGCACAAACTCCTTCCCCACCCCTGTAGCTAGTTCATGAGCTCACTGGTTGATGAAGGGATGACTTGGGGAAGAGGGAAAGAGAGCATCCTCCCCTCTCAGCTGTTAAAGTCGCTGCTGCAGTCACCTTTTGGTGTGTATGTCAGACCTATTATCTTTATAGTTTTCCCATCCAGAGAGACCAACCAGTTCACATACCTGTCCCCCAAGTTTTCTGCCAGCCAGGGTATTTCCTTGAGGGTCTTTGAGGAGCATTTCCCTCCTCCAGTTTAGGGGTTGGTCAGTTTGAACAAAGCCAGGAAGGCTGACAGGTCCACACATTTGGGGTGCACATATCCTGGTCTGACCTTGAACTTAGGGGACTGGTCCTCAGGCAGGGGAACCCTACTGATGGGAGAGAAAGGCTTTTGTTTTGTTTTTAGGTCAGGAGGCTGAGGCAGAAACCAACCTTAGAGTTTCACCATTTCTGTTATCTAGTCATGGCCCCTTTCCCTATCTGTCTACCTGTCTGGGAGGGGAATCTCTAGCCCCTTACTTCCACACAGGATGGCTGGAATTGTCAGTCCTTGGTGGAGTGAAGTTCTAGAACCTCCCACGTGGGCATCATATGTGACCTTTTCAGAAATGCAGAATCCCTGCCTCCATTCCACCACCACATCATTGTCTGTGTTTTAAAATGTCCCGGATGAGCTGAGTGTGGCGGTGCACACCTTCCATCTCAGCGCTTACGGGGGCAGAGGCAGGTGGATCTCTGAATGTTCAGGACCAGTTTGGTCTTTGTAGCAAGCTTCAGGTCAGCCAGGGCTAAAGACTATGACTTAATAATACATATACACATGTATGTATATGATATGTACATATACACATGAAAGTGTGTGTATATGTATATATTAAGTTAGCTGAGAGTTAGGGCTTGGTCATTAGTCAAGGAGACCCTATATAAGTGCTCTTGGAATAGAGGAGCATTCTTGGGGATATATATATATATATATATATATATATATATATATATATATATATATATATATCCCTTGTTGGAGGAGGCTGCTTGTTGGTTCCTGGCTGCTCAGCAGCTCAACCCCCTGAAATAATCACACAGAAACTATATTATTTAAAACATTGTTTGGCCCATTAGCTCTAGCTTTTTTTGGGGAGAGGGGGCACCAGACCTATTAAGAGGGTGAGCACCATGTGTCGAATTGAACTCAGGTCCTTTGGAAGAACAGGCAATGCTGTTAACCATTGAGCCATCTCTCCAGCCCTAGCTCTAGCTTCTTATTGGCTACCTCTTACATATTAATTTAACCCATCTCCATTAATCTGTATATCACCATGTGGTCGTGGCCTACCAGCAAAGTTTCAGTGCATCTGTCTCTGATGGTGGCTCCATGGCTTCTCCAGACTCTGACCTTTCTCCCAGCATTCCGTTTAGTTTTCCCCGCCTAGCTCTGTTCCCCTATAGCTCTACTATAGGCCCAAAGCAGTTCCTTTATTAGCCAATGATATTCACAGCATACAGAGGGGAATCCCACATCACCTCCCCTTTTCTGTTTAAGTAAAAAAGAAAGGTTTTAACTTTGACATAGTCAAATTACATATGACAAAACAGGTATTAAGCAGTAATCACAGTTACAATATTTGTATCTACTTTATCTTTTAGCATAACTAAGAAAAACTATAGCTATAAATTCTTCAACTCCATCGAAACAATCCCTGATGACTCAGAGGTATGTTAAAATTCAGGAGGAATAATGTAGCGCAATGCCTGCTCTATTCACTTTGGTATGGTTTGTGACTGGGGCAAAGGCCTGGAGATTAAAACACACACACACACACACACACACACACACACACAGAGCCAAAAATGCCCCCAAGAATTGTTGTAATACGGAGCGGTGGGGCTGCGTCCCCGGCACCCAGCTGCCCACATTGCTAGCTTATGCCCTGAAATAATTACATGGAAACTGTATTCTTTTAAACATTGCCTGGCCTCTTATTGGCTAGCTCTTATATATTGACCTAACCCGTTTCTAATAATCTGAGTAGCCCACGAGCTGGCTTATCAGGAATGATCTTAACCTGCGTCTGCCTGGGGTGGGAGAATCATGGCGACTCCTCACTCAGCTTCTTTCTTCCAGCCTCCTTTTCTGTTTTCTCCACCCACCTAAGGGTTGGCCTATCAAAATGGGCCTAGGCAGTTTCTTTATTAATTAACCAATGAAAGCAACAGATTAGAAAGAAATCACTCCCACATCAAAGAATGTTCCTTTATTGTGTTCCAGGGCAGCTTATATAGGGTCTCCTTGACCAATGGCCACACCCTAACTCTCAGCCGCAAGTGCCCCAGAAACCACTCCCAGGATATCAGGAACTCCTGAGGGTCTGGTGCCCAGAGAAGCTGGAAGGCAAGTTGTTTGTTCAGAGCAGCTGCAAGCATAGGAAAACAAATTGTTTACTCTGGCAGGCAGGGGGCGGGGTCACAAGAAATTCAGGGTTCGGGGGTCCACAGTCCCCAACAGAATAAGACTAAATGAAATAATGCACCTTCAAATAGAGGGTTTTACAGCTTGTACAGCAATGATTCTCAACCCGTGGGTCACGACCCCATTGGCAATCCTCTACTTCCCAAAATATTTACATTATGTTCATAACAGTAACAAAATTACAGTTATGAAGTAGAAACAAAAACAGTCTTATAGTTGGGGGGGGGGTCACCACAACATGAGGAACTGTATTAAAGGGTCAGGAAGGTGGAGAACCAACAGCCTTAAAGCCAAGCAGCTGTCGTGCTCAGGAGTTCAGCTGTGACTGCTTGCAAAGATCCCAGCTGGGTTTGTTGACTGTAAACATCCACTCATAGAAGGATGGGGGTGGGAACATCATGGGACCCTCACCTGACTAACCAGCTGTTCCTGCCAACACCGTTGTATGCAATTCTGCCCTAATTGCTTAAGGTTCTGGGCTCTCGGGGAAGGGCTGGAGGCTATAGGCTGAGGAAGATGAAGGTTAGAGGACCTTGTCTGTGTGGCTTTGGGGAGCCATCCTCCACTTGTGGTCAAACTTTTCAGTGTGCTGCTCTGGAGGGCCTCACACTTCTGCCAGTAACCGTCACCCATGCTCTGTAAGAGATCCCTATAAACTCACTGGTTCCCCAGGAAGAACGCTGGCAGAATACAACTTTGGTTTGTCATTGGAACCATAGAAGGAATGAGGAGACATTGTCCGTGTCCTGTGCCCAAGTAGAACATTCTTGTAACACAAGGCTAAGCACATTCAATCGAGGAATATCTTTGCCCCCCACCTCGTGTGTGGATCTGTGTTATACACGGCAAAGAACACAAATCTGAGGAAGGGCCGGTTCCTACCCTCTGCCAGTGTGTGCCTCTGTGTGTGTTTTATAATGAGTCTCTTGCAGTACTCATTTCAACCTTATCTTGGCTTAAAAGATAAGGAAAGAACCAAAACATATGGGGTTTGTTGGCACACGGGGGCTGAGTTATGAATACTGTCAAAGACACAGGAACTGAAAGGTTCAGACAAGGAAAACAAGCAGAAAAAAAAAAAAGGCTCCAGAATGTAGGCCCCTTCTCCTCCCCAACGCTGCCAATGCTGCCATTCCCCCAACCCCCTGCAGATTTCCTGCAGAAAAGAGCCTCGGGGATCTAGGAGCACAGCCTCTTCCTTTGTCAGGACTGAGGATCCAACACAGCTGCTCACTGGACTCACGCTTGTTTGGTGCAGGCCATTTTCTCTTAAAATAGCTGAACTATTTGCCAAATTCTCCCCAGTCCTCGGTGCAAGCTGTTTACTTCCTTTTCCACGCACTCCCTAGGATGGGAGAAAGTAAGCTTCTAGACCCTTCCGCATCACTCTGTTTGAAGTCCGGAATTACTGGAACCAGATCTTTTATGGAACAAAGAACTTTCTTCTGTTGGCTAATCTACTTGAACTGATTCTTACTCCTATACATATTTGTATCAAATTCTTCTCATTCAGCAGACTCAATTTCCGTTCTGAGGATATTTTGGATCTCATTTGGAGTTCAGGGAGGGACCAGGTCAGCTCTCAGGATGGATCATGGCAACACTTACCCAGATGTACCTGGTAGGGCACTGGCAATGCAGGGAACCAGCCTCCCTCTGAGTCGGTACCATTAGTTTCTAATTTATAGTCTTAGATGGGATGGTATACAATGATATCTTGGTTGGGGCTGAGCCCTTAACTGTCTCAGCTCCTTAAGCACCACGATGAACCTCTGTATTCTGCTGCCATTGTAAAGAGAGGCTTCTCTGATTAAAGGAAAATTTGTGGGCATAAACACAACTATTTAGACTATAGCCTAGTGCTATGAGAATTTAGCTTTAAAAAAAATGTATTAAGTTCGCATCAAGTATCTAAGACCTCTCGGCTATGAATTTGGGGCTGCGTTTATACTAAGAGGCACGGATTCTCTCTGGCGGAATGGGCCCCAAATCCAATCAGAGAAGATGGTTCCTCCCACAACAGACTTGTCCCCTGCACCAGTAGGTATGCATCTTGCCTGACAAGATGGAATCGTCGATTTAGCCAAGACTGTTAAGGAGCTTCCCACACTGTGGAGGCTAGCCAGCAAGGAAGAAACATCTGACCCAGTTTTGACTTCATTTCTCTACATTTTGCAACCAAGGTGTGTTGACTCTTCAGCAAGAGAGTCTTATCAAAGTTCTGGTGGGCAAGCAAGAAAAGTGGCAACAACTTGTGCTGTTTTGGCAGGGCCTCTGGGACCTCCCTGACCAGCTCATAAGGAAATAGATCACGGCGGACACTAGGGTTTGGTAAACTTGGGCTTCCCAGAGCAGCATTATTCAGAGGTGCAAACTGTCCCAGTGCCCCCTCCCCACAACCGTATATCTAATTGCCTTGCCGATGTGAGTTTCCGCATGACTTTTTCATGCACCCTTAGTTTCCTTAATCTTCCCTCCTTCCTCCATTTCCTCATCCTTCTGCATCCACCCATGCTTAAACTTTCCATTTCCCCAAATTCCACACTTACGTTTTTATATTTCCTATGTTATGTAATAAGAGAGAGAACATGTGGTGTTTATCTCTCTGAGCCTGGATGAGTTCTCTCAGTATATTTTTTTCTAGTTTTTTTCCATCTATCTGTAAATTTCATAATTTTTTCTTTATAGCCGAATAGAATTCCACTGTGTATATGTTTCACATTTTTATCAGCCGCTCATGTGTTGGTGAACATCTAGCCTGATTCTGTTTCCTAGCTCTTGCGATGGAGCATCCATGAACATGGGTGAGAAAACATCTCTGAAGTAAGGAAAAAGAGTTCTCTGAGTGTTGTCCCAGAAGTGCTGTAGCTGAGTTAAACGGTCGTTCAATTTCTAGCTCTCTGAGGAACCATCTCACTGATTTTCACAGTGACTGAGCCAGTTTGCATGCCCACCAACAGTGAATTGGGGTTCCTCTCTCCTCACAGTCCTGCTAGAGTTTATTACACTTGGTTTCTTGAAGAATAGCTTGCTGTTTTGAGAATAAAAAGGGGGTAGTTTGGGGAAGCTACATGAGAAATAAAATCGAAGCAGGGAGACCATCTGGGACACTTGAAAGAAATGGTCATTGTACAGCCAGGTTGAATAGCAAGTTTCAGGGGAAAGTGGGCACATTCTGAATGTAGTTTGAAGATAAAGTTTACAAACTCTGTTGTAACATGAGTTACATGAGGTTGGACATGGAAGTTTGTAACAAAAGGACAGGAATCAAAGACGATGCCAACATTTCTGATCTGGGCAGCTGGAAGGACAGAACTGTACTAACTCAAGTACAAAAGACAATGAGAAAGGGTGATTATGTTGGAAGGTTATCATTCTATATTGCTTTTAACTAAATTGCCATTGTTTTATTTTATTAATAAAGACTCAGGAACCAGATAGTGGAGTGAAAACCTGCTAGCTCACAGAGACAGAGGAAGCACCCAGCTGCTTCCTCCTCCACTGACCTCCCCCAAAGAGCTCAATTCCTATGCCGTCATCTCAAACAAAAAGCTCCTTCAACTGAATGTCTTTCCCTACTACTTTCTGTGCATCTCTCTCTCTACCTTCCTGACTCTCTCTTACTCTCTATGGTTTTTTTCATGTCAACTGGTGCTTGCTCCTTTTGATCTATGACTGATTATATTTAATCCTGTTTACAATATTCAAGTGTAAAGCTCTGGATTAAAGTGTGTGCTAGGGCTGAGCCACAACCACAGCTAAGAACAGGTTTTTCTAGTAAATAATGCAATTTTGGGGTTCACAGTGTGACCAAAATATTCTGCAATGATTCTATCTAGAAAACACTGTGTCTTCTTTAGAAATCTAGATGCCCAAGGTCTCTTGACTACTTGAAGATGGATATTTTCTATTTTCCTCCAAAGACAAGAACAGAACCCTGCCCCAACTCTTTGAAGATTTCCTTACAATTTGTAGGATTATCACCTCTCTGGATGAGCTGTCATTTCTCCTTATCAAGAGGTTTCTTATTTTCAAACCAAATCTTGATTAATTTTGATGGTATCTATAGCTTTTCTTCTCCTGTGGAAATAAGAATGAAACTCTTCCCCGATGTAGCACATCTGTTTTCCATTTTGTGTTCAACACACCCTTGAAGTACACCTGTTGATTTTATTCAGAAGTGTTTTTCTATTGTCCGTGTCTCTGTGAAGCTTTTGTTCCTTTCTCATTAGCACTAAGAAAATTCAAAGTTAATATGCAATCTATTTCTGTGCTAGGCTTCCTTAGCCTCCTTATTCCCCTGGGAAAGATGGGTGCGCTATCCGCCCATTCCATAGCCCCATGATGCAGGACTATCAAATGTATTAGGGAATCAAGTCAAAGCAGGAACTCAGTTTATTACTGTGAGCATCAGCTTATATAGGTTAAGTGACATGGTGTGATGTGGGGGTACTTCCAGCCAATGAGAGACAGCCAAGCCCTCCTTCTGGCTGAAGGGGCGTCTACCTAGTTTTTGCTGTCTCATCCTCACTCAGTTCCCTCAAACTTGAACCAGGCTTTTCTCTGTCCTACAGGCCTTTAAGTACAGGCCCTGAGATAATTTTGGCCTAACATTTCTGGAGGTATTAATCATCCCTTTCTGTTTATTTATCCTTTAGAGTTTGATATGATCTTTTTATAACTGCCTGGCCTATAGGATTGTATGGTATATCTGTAATACGCTTTACATTATAATATGCAAAAACAGTTACATTTTCTTAGAGACATATGCTGGAGAATTGTCTGTGTTTATTTGTACAGGTATAACCATGGTGGCCATAACTTCCAGCAAAGGCGTGATTATCAAATCAGCATTTTCTGAACTCAAAGCAGTTACCCATTGAAAACCTGAATAGGTATCAATGGTGTGATGTACATACTTTAGTTTTCCAAGTTCTACAAAATGGAATACATCCATCTGCCAGATTTCATTCCTTTGAGTACCCTTTGTTTTACTTCCTGTAGGTAGTGGTGTTTGGTTGTATAAAGAACAAGTAGGGCCTTTCCTTATAATTTCCTTGGCTTGTTGTTGTGTGATAGAAAAGTCTTTTTTTTTTTAAATCTTTGCTATTGACATGATTTTTTTTATGAAATGCTGAGGACTTCAGCACAATTAATAATTGACTGATTTCTATATTACCTTGTGCTAGAATACCTGACAGCCCTGTATGGGATCAAGTGTGTATTATGTATATGGGGTGGTTCCTATTCCTTACTGCATCTTGTAACAGAATAAATAATAAAGTCAGTTCTATACCATCTGGTATGAATTCATTGGTTTCAATATACAAAACAACTCTTGCTGCATATTGTGAATTGGTAACTATGTTGAGAAGTTCTTTCTTTAAAATCTCTTAGTACCATGAGAATAGCATATAATTCTGACTTTTGGACAGAATCATAAGGGATTTGATCTACTTTATATAAGTTTTCTGATTTGTAACCTGCCTTTCCTGATTTATTTGCATCAGTATAGAATGTAGGGGCTCTAGTTAATGGTGTATCCCATATAATGAGAGGAAGAATCCAGTTAGTTCTCTTTACAAGTCAGATTCTCTTGCTTTTGGGATAGTTGTTATTTGTCTCTACCAGAAAATTACTATAAGCTCTTTGCCAGGGATCACTTTCTTTTCATAATTTGTTAATTTCATCATTATTAAAAAGTACTATAATTTCTGCTGGGTCTATTTCTGCTAATTGATGAAGTTTCAATTTTCCTTTTAGAATTAACTCAGAGACCTCTTCCATATAAGTTTTAAATTTTTTACTTGGTTTATGTGGGGGAAAAAGATCCATTCTAAGATAATATCTTCCCTCTGCATTAAAATTCCTGTAGGGAAATGTTTGGAGGACAATATGACCAGAATGTAGCTAAGATTCAGATCCATGTGGTCCACATGTACCTTCTGTAATTTTTCTTCAATCAAAAATGATTCTCTCTCAGCTTCAGTTGATAATTCCCTTGGACTATCTAAGTCCTTGGCATCATATAAGGTTTTGTTTAAATTAATCAGATTATCAGGACCTATCCCAATATTTCACCATAGATGGGAAATGTCTCCTGGCAATCTTTGGAAGTCATTAACAGTCTGCAATCAATCTCTCCTAATTTGTACCCTTGGTGGTCTATTTTTTCTAAACCTATTTTATAGCCTAAATAATTAATAGAATCTTCTCTTTGTATTTTTTTCAGGAGCAATTTGTAATCCTCAATAAGTCAAAAATTTCTTTACTTCTTCAAACACTGTAAAATATCTACATTTGAGTTAGATAGTAAAATCTCATCCATGTAATGGTTAACTATATATTCAGGCAATGGCTATGCATTATTTTTAATGGCTTGCAAAATATTGGCACATGGTGGGACTATTTAGCATTTCCTATTTGAGACTCTTCCATTGATATCTCTTAGCAGGCTGAGAATTGTCATAAGTGGGCAATATGAAAGCAAATTTTTCTCTCTCTTTTTCTTGTAAAGAAAGTGAAGAAACAATCTTTTAAATCAATAACTGTAAGAGACCATTGTTTAGATATTAGAGAAGGCAAAGGAATTCCAGACTGTAGAGAGCCCATTGGCTGAATCACCTTTTTAACAGCTCTTAGATCTGTCACCATTCTCCATTTTCCAGATTTCTTTTAAATAACAATACAGGAGAATTCCAAGGGCTGGTTGATTCTTCAATATGCCAAGCAATTAGTTGCTCCCGTACTAGCTGTTTTAAAGCTGGAAATTGCGCAATCTATACAGGTTTGTCTGTCAACCATCTTATAGGTACGTCTGTTGGTGCCTTTGGAAGATTAGCAGCTTTTGTGCCCTGTTCTTATGCTACCTGAATGGTCAGTGACTGTGATTTCCCTACCTCTAGCTTTACTCCATTGCTCAAAGTCTTAGTCTCTTCTCTGAATGAGCTACTACTTCACTGCAATTGTGGACCAGGCTCTAAAAGAGCTTTAGCCAAATCTATGCAGTCTATAGGGATAATTCTATTACAAACTGACTTCCAGTTTAATATTTTCTTCACAAAAGGTAAATGCATGCCATATCAGACTACTGCTTCCTTGAATCTCCTTAACTCTAACATTGGCACAGGAGTCCATTCAGCTCTTACTCTATCATTTGGAAATTCTTGTACAGTTACTGGATATATTAAGGTTGATTGTTTGAAAACCTTAGGCTGTTCCTCACTATTCTTATACTGCAGCTCTAATATTGGTTGTTCATTAAATTCCTTTGTGTGAATTTGAATATCTCTATGATCATTTTATTAAGCATATTCAAGGCCTATATCTTAGCACTCAGAATAACCAATGTTTTTAGTGATAAGGCAAAAATGATAATGCTGATAACGTTTACAATTGACATTACATAAATCCCACCCTAATTAGTTACCCTCTCATTTCACACTGGTTAGCATATTATCATTCAGAGACACAAATCCCTCCAATGTTATGATATTTCCCTTTTTTTTTAATGTGGGAAAAAAACTCCTTTTAAACTAATTCTTCCCTTTAAGAACTCCCCAATGGGGGGCTGGAGAGATGGCTCAGAGGTTAGGAGCATTGCCTGCTCTTCCAGAGGTCCTGAGTTCAATTCCTAGCAACCACATGGTGGCTCACAACCATCTGTAATGAGGTCTGGTGCCCTCTTCTGGCCTGCAGGCATACATGCAGACAGAGTATTGTATACATAATAAATAAATAAATAGAATTCCACAAATCTGCTGGCAATGTTGATGAAGATGTGAATCTTATTGCTGCTGCATAGAACACTAAAAACCTGACTGGATTTCAAGGGGTTTCAGGGAGAGCCCACCAGGAGAGAAGAAATAAAAAAACCCAGCCGGCAGGGCAGTGACTCTGATCCTTTGTAACTCTGGCCTATGCCAGTGGTTGTAAGATCACAGGTAAATGGTTGTTTTGTGAATTTGTTCCCCAAAGGTGGTCGCCAAACGTAGCATGAATAATAAAAAACCCTGAGACAGATAGTGGGGTTCAACCTGAAGATCAGAAAAGCAAAGCAGCCAACCACCGAAGAGACCTTTTACCTCTACCAAATCTTCAAGCTGAAGGGGCGAGAACCCATCTCCATGAATCCTCACACTCCACACTCCATTGAGTTTCTGTCTTCCTCTTTATAGTCCCCTCTCTACCCAGCCATATCACTCTTGTCTCCACCTCCCTAGTGCTGGGATTAAAGGTGTGAGCCACCACTTGGATCTGTTTCTAGGTCAATCTTTTGCAGCCCAGGGTAACCTTGGACTCATATAGCTCCATCTGCCTCTCTCTTCCAAGTCCTGGGATTAAAGTTGTGTGCCACCATTCTCTGACCTGTATGACTGACTAGCATGGCTGCTTTGGCCTCTGATCTTCAGACAAGCTTTATTTATTAAAGCACAAATAATATACCACTATACTGATATTCATAGGTTGTCATCTGACCTTCCTTCCATATGCAAGCCACATACAACAGAAATAAATAAATATAATTAAAAATTTAAAAGAATTAATGGGAGAAGACAAATAGCAGAGAGTGGTTTAGATAATTCTCTTCCATCTCATCAGGGTCTGGTTTATATTTCACCTAGACCATTTGACTATATTCCCTGCCCTCAGTCTTTGAGTTTTTAACTACCTTGTTTGTTTGTTTATTGTGTGGGTGTGAGGGGGTGCATACATGCCGTAGCACATGTGTGGAGAGGTTAGAAGAGACTTTGTGGGAATTGAGTCTCTACTTCCCCTATGGGTTATCAGGCTTGGTGGCAAGCACCTTTAACCATGGAGCAATTTCCCTGGCCCAGCCTCAAGTCTTGATGAAATCTTTAGCAAAGTACTCAGGGCCTTCACGCTTTGGCTTTGACAACTGCGCAGACTCAGAGCCTAACAACACAAGTCACTGTGCCAAGAGTTCTCATAAGCATCTGTAGCATCCCATAGCTTTCATATGTTTCTTTGGGAAACAAATCCCAATCTAAGCCTTTTCTGTTCTGGCCATTGTTAAGTTGTAGTGCAAGGTCATCTCCTGTGGTAAATCCTTCTTTCTCTTTGTTCCTTGGTCACATGATGTTGGTATTTTAGCACGTATCATCTGATCGTGCTGTAATTTGAACACAATCTAACTATGGTCTAAGAGTTCCAAGGTCTGAGAGGCAGCTCATCAAGCAGTTGGTTTGTTTAACGATTACTGTTGCACTGTGGATAACCTTTTGCCTGTTTTAAAATAGCACTGTGAGGTAGTTACTATAATTATCCTTCATCTTACATGAGAATAAATGTGTCTTAGCAAGCCAAGAAACCTGACAATAGAGCCACTAACAAGTAATTTGCATCCAAGGCTCAAGCCTGGCTCTGCCTGAATTCAGAGCCCATGTTTGAATTAAGCACCCACCCGGCTGCCTCTGCAATGGGTGCTAGGATGTATCTACTTTGGCTCTACTGTTGCTCGCATGTGAAGAATTTATGAGTGGAAACCAGCACTGCACTCCGCTGCTCCAGAGAATTTTCTGTAGCAAGGAACTCCACATTACTCAGTCTAGTAGTCAATAGCCACAGAGGGCCACTGAGCATTTGAAATTTGGTTGGTGTCACCAAAGAAATATCAGTTCACTTAATGTTAAACTAGCTTATCTTTAAGTGGTCATGTGTGACTACTGGGCCTCGTGACTAGTTCCATAAGGGGTACTGTAGATCTAGGAATGAATCGTTTCTCCACTGTTAGAAGAAAGCATGTGACAAAATGTGCGTGTGTGTGCACGTGTGTGCGTGAGTGTACACGTGTGTGCGTGCTTCTTTAAAACTCCATTACTTTAAGAAGATCCATGAAGGGCTAGAGAGATGGCTCAATAGTTAAGATTACTGGTTGCTCTTGAAGAAGACCTGGTTTTATTTCTTAGCACCCACATGGCTCCTCACAACTGTCTGTAACTCCATTTCCCAGGAGACCTGGAATCTTTTAGATCCTTTGGGTACCAGGCACACATAAGGTGAACGTTCATACATTCAGGCAGACATTCATACACATAAATAAAATAAGTAAGTTTAAAGATAAAAACTAAAAAGTGCCCTTGCCGGGCAGTGGTGGTACACACCTTTAATCCCAGCAGACAGGAGGCGGAGGCAGAGGCAGGTGGATCTCTTTGAGTTTGAGGCCAGCCTGGTCTACATAGAGATAGTTACAGGACAGGCACCAAAGCTATACAGAGAAACCCTGTCTGGAAAAACCAAAAATAAATAAATAAATAGATAGATAGATAGATAGATAGATAGATAAATAAATATTAAAAATAAATAATTAAATTAAATTAAAAAATACCCATGAGCAGTAACACATGCAAAACTTTGGTGTGCAAAACTCAGCTTCAACACTCTATACCGTGGGAAGCCCCAAAACCCACAACGACCCTATTTTACAGAATATAAAGAAACCATATTTAAGTTTCAGATACATTATTATTTTTCATACTGCTAAGCAAAGATGCTATCTGTTATAATCATAAGGTACCACTGATGATCAGACACATTCCAATTCCAGAGTTTTTAAATGTTGGGTAAAATTAATCTTGGCACAGTGAAAATAAAATTTTAGTTACTTTTATGATTTTCAGAACGATCTCTAGATAGCCATTTTTTTCTTACTAGTGACTAGTGTGATTTAGGTTACTGTTGAGAGAGTCAACAGCAGGTGCTATCATTTCCAGTTTAGTTTAATTTTTGAGATAAAAATATCTACTGTAGGAATTGGAATAACCCACATCTTTAATAAGGTGTCTTCAGCATGATCAAGATTTGACATATTATAATAATATTACAAGTGGAATATCTACTTTTAATTTATTTTCCTGTAACTTTTTTCCCCATTTATTTTGGTTAAGATTTTTTTCTCCTTTTTTTCATCGCACATACTAAGCTGTAAATGCTAAGGTGTGTGGTGAGGCTCATGCAGAATCAGCTGACCTCACAACCAACTGATTATGCATAATTTTTCATTTGTGGAACCAGGGATTGCATTCGGGGTTTTGTACATGGTAGGCAAGCTCTACCACTGAGCTAAGTACCGTATACACACACATATACACAGACACACATACTCATTCACTCACTTTTTTCTCTCTCTCTCTCTCTCTCTCTCTCTCTCTCTCTCTCTCTCTCTCTCTTTTTCTCTCTTTTTGTGACATGGTCTTGGAAATGTAAATTGCCCAGGCTGGCCTTGAACTTGTGATCTTCCTAATTCAGCCCCTCAGATGCTGATTTTACGAACTCGCACCACCACCTTTGGCTGGATTATATATTTATGATATTTCTGTGACACGAGTGAGGAGGTGGAGACTGAGAGACACTTGGCAGCATCTTCATCTTTTAGCTCTATGCCATTTGCATAGAACCTTACATGCAACTGTCCTGGCTGCAGCCTGCTCCTAGATCAGCTGTGGTTCTTCCTCCGGCTTCAGAGGCTTGGGGAAAACAAACAAAAACAAACCACCAAGGCACAAATCTGCTTTTTCCAGTAGAAGCATCTCCCGCTTGGGACTGACGTAAGCTGGATGGCATGCCTTTTGATATTTAGGGCATTAAGTCCTAATCCTTGCGTGTGGTGCCTCCACCACGTCACCTTATATGCTAAGAAAATGCTCCATCCTTTACTCACCCACAACAAATTAATAAGTAATTTCAATCATTAAAATCATTTTGATCCTGAAATCTACTCCACATGCTCCAATTTCTTGGAGCCTTAGTAAAATCGTTAAAATGTGTATGAGACTTAAAAAAAAAAAACTTTGACTTTTTTAATTCAGATGACCCACGCCACACACATTCTGGTGGCAATTTTAAATTTCTGGTTAACAAAAAAAATCTTTCATCTAATAAATGATTATACTTCAAAACAGCAAAGGGTTGGAGCTTATTACTTAAGCCCGAGATCAGAGCACACATGATAGAGACGTGCCAACAGGTCACAGACTCTCACAAGGCACTGACATCAAAGCTGGCCACACTGCACAGTCGAGAGAGCTCAATGTCCTAACCTACAAGGCCAAGAGCCTTGCTGAAGGAGGAAGTGACATGGAAACAGAGCTCGCAAGCCCAGGGATCTGCAAGCCAAGCGGACACCCATGGCGATTGTTTCTTTAGAAAAGACGCTAGGTGCTGTTTATTGTATCTGATGCCATCTTCGCTCCAGGCACTTGCCTTGCAGCCTTGAAAGTCTCAGTGGTGCTCACACCTGCTAGGGTTGGCTAGGTAGCCCTCTCCCTCGGTGAGGACACAGAGGCCAGCCAGACTAAGTAGCCCCCATTATCCCACAATGAACAGACCTCAGACCTACAATCAACATCACTTTTGAGAAAGTCACAAACAGGGCCATTTGAGTCTGTCTCGGCCAGCCTCTTTCTGTTTTCTTTTGTGAATGTGTATGACTCGCTTGCCTCGCCTACCATGCTAATGCTAATTGCACCCCTTGGGTCCACCTTGGCTGCTGTGTTAAACACACCTAGAGTTGTTTTCTTATTAGCATGAAAACTAGTTGACACAAAAGACTACCTGTGGAGGCACTGAGGGACGCTGCAATAAACTTCCAGCACTTAAAGGGCTAAGCGAGTTCAGAACGCTGGCAGAAGGAGCCCTGCCCAGAAAGAGAAGCCTTCAAGTCCCCATTGGGTGCGCTTGTTAAGTGAGACTATGAAATCAATATTATGTAAAGAAAACACCCTTGCTAGTGTGTATGTGGGGGTGGCGGGGGCTGTGTGTGTCAGGGTGAAGGTAGGCTGTGTCTTTTGACCGGAACTTCTCTAGGACTGATGTGTGGTTCTCCCTTGCCGTGTATTACACCGCTGATGGAAGATGTTCAGAGTAGTTCGAAGAGTATGGGAAAACATGTCACAGTTACCTAGGGCAGAACTAAAGTTTAATCTCAGACAACTCAGTGTTTTCCCCTGGAGACCCTTAGGTGTGTGGCCCCTGAGGGTTACTTCATTTGGGTGCTGTCTAGGCAGATGTCCTTGCTCCTACTGAGCCTCACGCCTAGTTGGCGTAAATGCCTCTGAAAGGTCTATGCTGTTCTTGGGCTCCCGGAGAGGTCCTCAGGCTGCTCCTGCTTGGGCATCTTAAGTGCATGTTTCTTCTGTGCTGTGACCTGCCCTGCTGGTTCCTGGAACCCTGGCTAGAACGGGGCAAGAGTCTGAAGAAAGGACAGACACAGACAGAGTGTACAGTGTCTGGCAAACTGGGATCAGGTGTGGCTCTGCTGCTGCTCCCTGCAGCCCTGGATCTCAGCAAGTTTATTAGGTAGGGCACAAGGGAAGGGGTTAATTAGTCTCAGTAGGAGGTCTCTGTAGGTCAGCAGTCTCTGGCTGTAAACATCCAGAAGGGGGAAAGACGCAGTTGCTAGTCTCTTGCTGGTCTCTGTGTACAGTAACCAGTACTCATAAACACTCATACTGGACTCTCAAGGAGATTTTGCCACCCTTCTTCAGCCTGGGCCATATGGGCACCAAATGGCTTTTGCCGGTTTCCCATAGGTCAGAGTCCTTGGAGACCTGGCCATGTGGATCTGGGTTCTGACAAATGAAAGAAGAGAAAACATCCTAAGACATGGCGCTGTGCAGCTTCCGAGAACTATATTGAGTTCCCTGTTCCCCGCCTACAGTACCCCGTCCATGTCCCCCCCAGCCTACCTGTCAATCATTATGCACCCCTCCACCCCATCCATTTCTCTCTTGCTTTGACTTCACTCAGGACCTAAGCTTATACCACTCAAAACACAAAGCATTAGAAGTCCGAAAGTCTTGGCTTTTGACTGAATCTTTCAGTCCCGAGGGGATATATGCAGCTCACCAAATGTGAAAGAAATAGCCAGAAGGGGATTCTAGAAAAAGATGTGGATGTGAACGAGGGGAGCTCACAGGGAAAACCCAAGAGTATTACTCCATCACGGTTTTCTTGTACAAAAAAAAAATCCTTTTTTCCTTATGTGGAGGTGAATTTATTGAGGCAAAAATCAACACCCTCCTGCAAGTGAGAGGAAGCACTTTCTCTGCCTCAGTAAGGACATTTTACTCCATTTACCCTTTTTATAGCAACTCCCTTTTTCTCCAGGCAGACTCACCAATCCCTCCTGGTTCAACTCTCTGCCTGAGTCATAGTCTCAGGAGTGCAAGGAATTTCTAGGAGGTAGGATCCTATTCTTCCCGTGTCTCTCATTTCCACCAGACAGGGTTCCACGAAAGCAACTCCCTACTCTACTGAATCTCAGAGCTTTCCAAGAGCTTAGAACTCTGTGCCTCAACTTATCTCCACACCAGGGCTCTGGAAGAGGTAACCATGCCTCTTAGTCACTGTCTCAGGAACACAATTGTCTTGAGGTACCCATCATCCTCCCGACTAATGCTTTCTCTTCCCCATCATTCTCCTGTGCAGTACTCCCCCTCCCCATAATCCTCCTGTGCAATGCTCCTCTCTACTTCATCCTCTGGACTAGTGCTCTTCCTCCCCTTCATCCTCCTGACTAGTGCTCCCCCTCCTCCTCATCCTTCTGTGCAGTGCTCCCCCCTCCCTGCAGCCCAACTGGAGATCATGCTTTCTTCTTATGCACGACAATCACCTGACATTAGACACCAGGTGGAGGGCAGGTGAAGAGCATGCCTCACACTGGCTGGAACTACAGGTGCCCCTGAATTAAGATCCTACAACTTCATAATTTTTCAACTTTAATATGTTGCGAAAGCCACGTGCATTCAGGTAAAGCCACACTTCTAACTTCAAATTTTGATCTTTTCTACAGTCAACAGCATGCTGTATTTGCCCTCTACTTACTCCATATATCTCTTTCTCAAGATACCAGGCTGTGGCAGCCCTCCACAGCTCCCAGGTCAGATTCCTGATCATGAGATGCCATGGTCTATGTGTCTGTTGCCAGCTAGTTTTGGCTACAGGTATCCAGTAATAACATGAAATATTAATCATTATGGTAAAGATAGGCTTCATATTAGATGACTTTGCCAACCTGTAGATTGCCACAAATGTTCTGGGCTTGTTTAACGCAGGTGATGCGAAGCTGTGATGTCAGCTCGGTTGGTTTCTCTCTCTTCCGGGCAGCTGGTCTGGCCTGAGTCTTCTTCATTGCTTGACTTTTGTGGGAAAGATTCTCAGCTTTTCTTGTTCACTCTGGAAGGGAGGGGCCTAGGAAATGTAGTCAGTTTCAGGGACTTCCTGAAGCTCCTTTGACTTGTTTACCTTCCTGGTTAAAGATCTCTCCCGGAATGTCTTGGTCTTGGAGGGAACTGTTACTGTACACCACCACAGGTAGTTCTCCCTGCTCACACTTCCCGAAAAACAAGAGATCAAGCTTAGGCTCTCTCGGCCTTTAGAGGGAATATTCTGTCTTATCTCAGAAAAATTAAATTGTGACAATGATAAAAATTAAGAGGTGTTTTTAATCAGATATTACTATATCCCTGAATTTTATGTGTAATATAATATTATATTTATTCATGGCAATGAGTATCTAAAACTTAAAATATTAAGTATTCCCATTCTACAGGTCAGATAAGTAAAGTGCGAGGAAATGAAATAATTTGTCAAAAAAAATTCACAAACAGGGCATGTCAAACCCCAAACTCTGCTCTTTCTGACTCATACGCCCTAGTTCCTTACTGTAGCAATAAGGAGCGGCAGGGCTGCGTCCCCGGCACCCGGCCGCCCACATGGCTAGCTTAATATCCGAAATAATTACACGGAAACTGTATTCTTTTAAACACTGCTTGGCCCATTATTGGCTAGCTCTTACATATTAATCTAACCCATTTTTAATAATCTGTGTAGCCCACGAACTGGCTTACCAGGAATGATCTTAACCTGCGTCTGCCTGGAGTGGGAAAATCATGGCGACTCACTGACTCAGCTTCTTTCTCCCAGAATTCTGTTCTGTTTACTCCACCCACCTAAGGGTGGGCCTATTGAATGGGCCTAGGCAGTTTCTTTATTAATAAGAAATCACTCCCACATCACCTTACACTGTTATTAACCAAAAGGACTGGCATTTTATAGATAGACATAACCTAGTGTCTAGCAACAGCTGCAATGTCCAAGGGCAGGGGCCTCAGCAAGGCCCAGAGCTCTTCCCACATTCTCACCTGAATTTGGGGCTCACCGGGCCACTTCTCTTTCTTGGTAAGCAGCACTCAGCCCCAGGACTTTAACAAATTTAAGAAAGATAATCCCATTCCTACTTAAATGTGGAATCAATTTAGAAGACAGACACAGGAGTCCATTACAATCAAAATGTTGACTTCTACTGCCAAAAGAACTGTATTAGTGGCACGGCTGTAGTATGTGATCAAATGAGCTTGCCTACATGCCCTGCCTGTTCCCCACACTGGCCCAGATGTTGATGCTCCAGCCTAGGAGAACTTTGGGACCATAGACTTACAAGCAGATGAAATTACACAGGGCCTCTGGTTCAAGGCAAAAATGCAGAATAAATCAACTCTTTAATGCTTCTTAATAGAGAAGAGACAACCATTAACTTTATTACTTAGTAACTTCCTAACAAGCCCATCAAACGCTGATGACACATAGGGAGAATATGCATTTCATAACATCACAGCTTAGCTGCACCTGTGTCAAAGAAGCTCAGATTGAGCTCTTGCTAAAAAGAACCCTGCTGTACTCTAGAAGTCAGTATGTTTATTTTATAGACTTGAACAGGGAGGCAGGGTTATTACATAACAATAAACAGGAGGCAGGGTTTATATTATACACCTGGAACAAGGAGACAGTCGTAGCTAACTTTGGTAGGGACCATCCCTGCAGGGGAACAGTCTTTAGACCAAAAATACCTGCCCGAGGCAGAAAGCTATGGTGGAATTTTCTGCACACTCTATCAATACTTAAACTTGATTTCCCCAAGGAAGGTTTTACAGCTCTCTGATCCTGAGGCGATGGAGTCCTTGATATGGCCATGCCTATATTAATAACTCACATTAATTCAGTACTCCATATACTCAGGGCTTCCTCTGCTCCCTACACATGACAATATCAATTCAAAATGCATTTAGTGTGACTTCAGAAAAGTCTCCATAGTCCTTCACAGGCTCAACACTGTTTAAAGGTCCAGAGTTCAAAGTCTTGTCTGAGACTCAAGGCAATTTCTAAACTGTAATTCCCTGTAAAATAAAAAACTATATATATAATTTTTTTCCCTCAAGACAGGATTTCTCTGGGTTGTTTCTGTTCTGGAACTCTCTCTGTAGACCAGGCTGGCCTCGAACTCACAGAGATTTGCCTGTCTCTGCCTCCCAAGTACTGGGATTAAAGGTGTGTGCTACCACCACCTGGTTACAAATCAAAAACTTTTAATATACAATGGCACGGAATATTCGCTACCACTCCAAAAGGGAGGAATTAGGTGTACTGAAGAAATAACGGATCAGAGCAAGACCAAAGCCCAGCAGGGAAGACTCCAAATCCTGCAGCTTTATATCCAGGGTGAAAGGACTTCAATGGCTCCACCCCTGCAGCTTTTCTACCTATAATATGCATTTGTTTCTTGGACTGGGCCTACTCCCCATGTGGAGTTCTCCTTGGCAGATATTTCTTAGCTCTGGCACCTCCAGTGTCTTGAGGTCTCTACTGAAACACAAGCTTCGCTTTCTTAGCTTCACAGAGTGGCCCCTCAAGGGCATCAACCCTTTTAGGGTTTTCATGTAGGGATTCATCTGGTGTTTGCTGCCTGGCCTCAGCGACTCTCTGAAACTATGGGGTTAGAATCCATGCATCCTTTACACTTGCATCCTCGTGCCTCTAAAGCATGCATCCCCTGCATGGGTGCTGCTGTTGAGTTTGACAACCAGCTAGGGATGGGCCCTTGCCTCCTTGAGCCACACTTGCAGAAGCATTTGAGCTGTTTTTATGTTCTCCTTCACAAGCGAGAAGCTTAGCTGGGTGGGGTCTTGCCCTGGAGGCACCCTTCCCTTTATTCCTTTACCAAGCCAGAGGCCTCTCCTTAAAGATGCCAATCTTTATCCCTAAGCTCTTGCCTTAGCTGTAACATTAAATTTCTGGTCCTCTTTTTCTCTCCAAACTGTACACATTATAATCTCTCTTTGTCCCATGCACTCTCTTTCATTATAAATCCACCTAAGAGTTGTTAATAATAAGCACACCACAGATTCAATATTATGTTGCCTTCAAAGTGC
Source organism: Microtus obscurus (assembly GCA_963919715.1). NCBI lineage: Eukaryota > Metazoa > Chordata > Mammalia > Rodentia > Cricetidae > Microtus > Microtus obscurus. The sequence continues at coordinate 4,237,589 of CAWTZC010002364.1, forward strand.
TTCAATCAAATAAATTAGTCTAATGCCTTTTATGTTAGCCTCTGGCAAGTTCTTAGGACAAGGGCATCAAGCAGCCAGATTCTTTGCCAAAATATTAGAGGAATGGTGTAAGCCCATTTGATGATTCTGTTCCCTCTGAAACCCCTGGAGCTGAGTGTCCGTAGTCTTCACTGATCTCAGGGCTGCTGTCTTTCAAGCTCCTCATAGAACAGCCCTTTGAGCTCTGCTTACAGCATTTTCTAGTCCAAAGCCTTCCACATTCCTCCAAAAACAACGTGGCCAGATTCTTCCCTGCAGCAGCCTGCTCTCTGGTACCAATGTCTGTAGTAGTCACTTTTCTGTTGCTGTGACAAACACCATGGGCAAGACCTTTAAAAAAAGAGAAGGTTTATCTTGGGTTATGATCCCAGAAGTGTAAAGTGTCCACAATGATGAACTGGAAGTGTGAAAAGTAACAGGTACGGCGGTTAAGAGCTCAAGTTTTGAACTGAAAGCAGGAAGTGGACGAGATGAACTGGAAGTGGCACTGAGTCTTTAAACTCTCAAAGAGCCTCCTTCAGTGATACGTTTCCTCCAACAAGATTGTACCTCCTACATCTTCCCCACAACATCCCTCACTGGGACCCAGGCTTCAGACATCTGCTTCTACGAGGAGGACATTCCCATTCAAACCGTCACAACCCGCAAGCATCCACCCCAGTTCTTGACATCATTAATGGAAGCATTGATAAGGTTTGTAACATTCAGCGTCTGTATGCTATGCTAATCATGTCTCTAATTCTCACATGTGCATATCTCTCTCAACTGGCATTTTCTTGCTTAATTTAACTTGTCTAATTTAGCTTCTTTCTCAGATATCTGGGTGTGGTAGGTCTTTCTTTGGACCACCAGCTTCCGAATGACGACACAGAGACATTTTATTAATTATGAAAGCTTAACCTTAGCTTAGGCTTGTTTCCAGCTAGCTCTTAAAACTAAAATTAACCCATTTATATTAATATATGCTCTGCCACATTGCTCTTTACCTCTCCTCCATTCCGTATGTCCAACTTCTATGTGTCTAGTTGGCAAATCTCCCATGCCTGATTCTTTCCCAGAGTTCCTGTCTCTCCCCGGAAGTTCTGTCTATCCTCTCTTGCCTAGCTATTAGCTTTTTAGTTCTTTATTAAACCAATTAGGTAAGATTAAACAAAGGTATATCTTTACAGAATACAAAATGATTATTCTAACATATGTGGAATCCACTTGCATCTTTAGAAATCTAAATTTTTTTGTGACTTTTTGCTTTTATCTCTACTAACTTGTAGTGAAAATTTATGAATCTCCTCAGGAAATGACTAGAACCTTGCCACCAGACGAAACAACATAAAAGTAAGAGCAAAATAATGTTTGGTTGTTTTTATAACAAGTGAGATTTTCTTTGGTTCAATAGACAACTGATTTCAGTTTATGATCCACACACTGATGAAGACAAAGCTGATATGGGATTTCTCTTTGTATGCTGTGATTACCATAAATGAATAAAGAAACTGCCTTGCCCTGTTGATAGGGCAGAACTTAGGTAGGGGGGGGGGGGGGGTGCTAAATGGCATGCTGGGGGAAAGGAGGCAGAGTCAGAGAAAAGCCATGTAGCCCCACTGGAGCCAGATGGAACTTTAGTCAGTAGGTCATAGCCGTGTGGCGATAAACAGTTTAATAGAAATTGGTTAAATTAAGATGTAAGAGTTAGCCAATAAGAAGCTAGAGCTAATGGGCCAAGCAGTGTTTTAAATAATATAGTTTCTGTGTGATTATTTTGGGGCTAAGCAATCAGGAACCAACAAGTGGCCCTCCTCCAACACAAAGCTAAATGACAATTTTAGTGAGGAAAAAAAAGAACCAAGGAAACAACAATAATGGGTAAATGAAAAATGCCCCCACTTCCTGTATTATACTTGGCTCCTCTAACCAGAAGATGGTTAGAAAAAACTCATAAAACACAGTTATGCCATATGTAGATCATTCATTTGCTATTTGGTTGAAAGCCAAGTGGGTTTTCTTCTTCCTAATTGTTGTGATGATGATGATGTGGCTGGAGAGATGACGCAATGGTTAATGTTAGTGCTTACTGCTCTTGCAGAGGACCTGGGTTCAGTTCCCAATACCCACAAGGTGGCTCACAAATGCCTGTAACTCCAGTTCTGGGAGGCTGACATACTTACCTGGCTCATGTGCATACATGGCACACACTCACTCAGGCACACACACATGCACGAATTAAGTCCAAAATATATTTAATTTTTTATGACGTTTGTTTGCATGTGTGAGTGTGAGTGTGACTGTGTGTGTGTGTGTGGTAGTAGTAATAGTAGAAATAAGCACATGCTCACGTGTAGGGAGAGAGCAAGGACAACTTGTGGGAGTCGGGTTTCTCCTACCATGTGGTTTCTGAATTCGGCATGATCCTTCTTGCCAGGCTGGGTTTTTGTTCAGGAACAAACTTTATAGAAGAATAAATAAATGTGTATCCCACACACGTAGGATCATAGCCATCCTGCCGTTGGTCTGTAACAAGCACCCAAAAGGCTATGGCTCTGCCATATTTTGGGGAATGATTTGTCCTATCCAAGCTCTGTGATACTCACCTTGGCATTGCAACTACCGCTCCTCCTTGGTGTTGTGCCTGGCCACCTGTCAGGAACCACCTAGACCCTCACAAGCCCTCTGCAAGGATTAGTCAAACGCATGAATGCATAGCCTCCAACTGAGTTCTTTCCAAAGAGTCCAGCTGCATGCATCTGAGAAGCAATTTACTAGTGTGAATGGATGCACCTGAGTCCAACTGCATGCATCTGAGAAGCAATGTACTAGTGCGAATGGATGCACCCAAGTTCGGCTTGAAAACCACATCTATGTGACTTTTCTGGTTCTGCAGGTTCAAGTATTAATGAAAATTTCCTTAAGCTGTGGGTGGACCTGAACTACCAGTAAGAGGAAGCTTTGTAAACTTCTCCCTCCCTCCAGAATGGGCGTTTGAATTCAGGCAGCATGAAATCAGAATCATGCTTTGTGCTCACCTTTCAGTCCTGAGCTTGGCTCACAGATGTAAGACCAGCCATTTGTTCTGGATGGAACAGGACTGAATTAGAGAATGCACTGCTCACCGCTTGCTATCTTCATGCATCTGTTACAAAGTTAGTCATGTGCGTCTGTGTCTGTAGCCAGATAAGACAGAATAGTTGAGGGATAGGTCTCTGAGTTGCTTAATTTTGTCTGGAACTGTACTTGATAGATAATATTATGGTTAATAATATTTTCTTGGTTTTTGGACATGGGGTGTTATTTTGATCTGTTCAAGATAAGATCTCCCTGTGTAGACCAGGCTAGCCTTGAACTCGGAGATCTGCCTGCCTCTGCTCATTCCGTCACACCAGGACTGGGATTAAAGGTGTTTGCCACCACATGCAACTCAATAAATGGTTTTGGATGGAAATTAATAAAGGCAAATAGATGAACTCCTTTCCTTTGTCTACAAACACGATTGGTGTTTTTAGTACTCGTCTTGTCTTTGAAGATGTAGGTTTAAGTCTCTCATTCAAAGTCAGGCTTTTAGGGACAAGCATTTAAAGTCGCATTAAAAAAATTGTCTCTTGATACATATTATTTTGCATGTTTAGTATATGCCAGGTGCTTTGCATGGAAATGCCAATGAGACAGAGCTCTGACCTCGATGACGTCATCATATTCTTAAAGAGCTTGGCAGCAGTCATTAGCTAACGCTCATCACAGACACGTGGTTTTACTTAGAATTCAGCTATCTTTAAGACCTAGGATGCTCTGAGAAAATACTGGAATGTATTATATATTTGTGTTAATCTCAACATAAGGAGAATAAAGTTCTATAGTCTGTTCTGACGACACAATTGTTTTCCAGAACAAGAGCAGATTCTCAGAAATAAGAATGGTTGAAACTTTTACCAATGCATACATTTAGGTAACCCGGGGAAACTGGAAATGCAATGTCATGCTTCCCAGGCTGAGAATGTTTTTATTTTTAAGGAACAAATGCTGGGTTGGTAGGTCAGTGACAGCAAATGAGGACATGTATGTCTTGCCATCTTTCAAAATATAATATTGGGAGAAGTTTATTTTTGATAATAACTTTCTCAGACACCAGGCGGAGAATGCTGATCAGTTTGTACTGTAGACTCAATCGTATTCTCAGCAGGGAGACCTAATTGCTTTGATGATGGAAGAGAAAAGACTTGAGCAGCCGGAAGGCTGGGAAGATTCACTGATAAGGGTAGTTCACACCAACCCAGAGCAGAGCAGACTTACATTCTCACAAGGGTTAAGTTCTAAGACGATAAATCCTGAGAAGTCTCCTAGGAGACGTCGCTGCTGGATGCTGCAGACGATGTACAACGTGTCATCTGAGTTGCTGGAATTACTTTTCCTAGAATTCCATTCCATGTATGGTTCTGGGTTAGACTTGGCCACATCAAAAGTTGCTTGCAATTTGGAAGCAGCAGGGAGGTGGCTGGCATGACTGTTGGGCCCTGTGCCCTTTTGCACGTTGTCTCCTGCCTACTGATTCCTTTGTTGGCTGTGGGCTGCAGCTGGGCTGTGATTTCATCAGCCCCAGCCAGTTGTCTATGGTGACAGGTACCTGCTCTTTCTGGAGGCCTTCAGTCTCTCGGAGGCTGGCAGAGGGAGAGGCAGCCATGGAAACCCTTTGGTTCTCTGAGTTCTACTTCACCCATATGGGTTCTGGTTTTTCTGTCCTCTGTGTTACATGCAGAGTTTCTTCTTAACACTCGTCTTTCTGAGCTATAGCAACTTTAGGCTCACTGCAGATGCCAGGGCAACGTCCTTTGTGCCAGATTCTATAATGAAATCTACCATAATCTCCATAGTCCAGGGTCATTCAGAGTGGCTGTGTCCTGCGGGAGTCCGTAAGTCCTGACTGAGACACTTTAAAAAAATGGATCTGTTAGAACATCCTCTAACATGATTTCCCTTTTGCCTTTAAGATACCAACCCACTTGGGCGTGGTCTCTTGTTCTGTAAAAGCAGCAGTAAACATACGCTGGCTCTCTTGCTTTTGTCTCCTGGTTCTGGCTGCTAGACTCTGTTCCTGTTCAAGCAGAGGACTGTTGTCTAGGACAGTGATCTGTAAGTTTTCCCTTAAATAAATAATCATTTTATTATTCATAATTCTGAACTGGTGTGGGATTGTTTTGTGACTTATATCATTAAGTAACTGTCCCCTGGGTCAAGCCACTGCCATCTTGGGGCATTTGTCAGTGCCCCTTTGCAAAAGATTATCCCAACTGAGCTTGTTGAATGTTTATACAACCTACACACACAGACACAGACACACACACACACAAACATAGACACATTCGCACACAGAGACACATACACACAGAAAAACATACAAACATGCATACACACACAAGCATAGCATACACAGACACATACATAGACAGACACACACAGAGACATCTACATACAGAGATACATACACAGACAGACAAATATTTAGAAACAAGCACACAGATACACACACAGGCATTACACACACAGACATGCTCACACATAGACACATACATACAGAGATACATACACAGACATACACACACAGACACATACATACAGAGACACATACACAGACACACGTTTAGAAACACAGACACACACACAGGCAATACACACACAGAAGTGCTCACACATAGACACATACATACAGAGATACATACATAGAGAGACACAGATACACACACAGACACATGCACACACAGGGACAGAGACACACACACAGACACACAAAGAGCCATGTGTACACATGAGACACATACCCATACTCCCCCCCACACACACACAGGTGGAATAAGCATGGGATTTTTTTTTTTTTTTTTTTTTTTGGTTTTTCGAGACAGGGTTTCTCTGTGGCTTTGGAGCCTGTCCTGGAACTAGCTCTGTAGACCAGGCTGGTCTCGAACTCACAGAGATCCGCCTGCCTCTGCCTCCCGAGTGCTGGGATTAAAGGCGTGCGCCACCACCAGGTCCTGAGTTCAATTCCCAGGAACCACATTGTGGCTCACAAAATAAGCATGGGATTCTTGCCTACATATCTGGCAGCTCCCTACCACCTGACATCTCTGTACATGGCCTGGGGAAAGGGCTAGAGACAGAGATGGGAGCCTATCTATGCAGCTAAAAGAAAGCTCTTATCTCTGCTGAGTTAGGCTTTCCAGGTGGGGCATGCTGGGGAGGCATGCCCATACTCCTGCAAGGAACCCCTCCCCAGTGTTTTGTAAGGAAGTACAATAAATTCATTCTTCCCCAGAGTAGACTTTGGCGGAATCCTGCCTCTGGTGTTGGGACCTTCCTTAGAAGGGGTAGACATTGCTTGTACCCCACCCCTAGAAAGGGATTCTAGCAACATCTGTCTTGACCCCACTTTCTGGTCATATCATGAGGTGGGTGCCTTGAGTTTTGAACCCCATGTTGCTGGGAAGGATGTATCTTGTATCTTCTTTAAATTTTTTTCAAAGATGGGGTCACAGGCTAGTCCAGACTGACGTGTAACTCACTCTGTGGCTCAGGCCAGTCTCCCAGGGATCCTCCTACCTCAGCCTTCTGTGTGCAGGGATTACAGGTCCTTTATCTCCTGGGTGCCCTTGTATGATGGGGAGCTGCATTCATTCTTGTCTGCTCCTTTCTCAATCCCCACCCCTTGGCTAACACAGTCACTCACAAATGGGTACAACTGAAGATTTGCTTGATTGCTATCTCAAAGTTGTAACTTGAGCAGATTGCAGCTGTGAACCTTGCCAGTGGGGTGGAATGAGCATGCCCAGACCCCTGAAGTCATGGGAAATGGTAGAGAGGCCTGGAGTGATGGAGGTGGGTCTTGTATCTTATCTGTTGATTTCATTGGTTAAAATAAAGAAACTGCCTGAGCCCATTGATAGGCCAACCCTTAGGTGGGTGGAGTAGACAGAAGAGGATTCTGGGAAAGAGAAGCGAAGAAGGAGTCGCCATGATGTTCACACTCCAGAGAGACACAGGCTAGAATCTCCCCGGTAAGCACACCTTGGGGTGCTACACAGATTATCAGAAATGGGCTAGTCCAAGTGCAAGAGCTAGCCAATAAGAGGCTGGAACTAATGGGCCAGGCAGTGATTAAATGAATACAGTCTGTGTGTAATTATTTCGGGGACTAAGCTAAGCCATGCGGGAGGCCGGGTAAGGGAACACAGCCGCGCCACCCCTATTACAACACTGGAGGAGGACCCACCCAGCCTGCTGTTCTGGAAGAGGAGCAGGGTTTTCGGGTGAGCGCATGCTTGGTAACAGATGCAGATCTATCACGCCAGAGTTGTGTACATCTTACACTTGGCAGTGAGTTTTAATTAATGATCTGCCTACCTGGAGGCTGGGTTTCACTCACATTCTGCTCAACCAAGTTTGCAGACCTGAGCTTCACTGTTTCAGCCAAAGTCATGCTTCCTTAACAGTATTTATAATTTTCTCAACGGGGTTTGGACTTTACTCTTTATGACACTAGAGAATTGTAAAAAGCCACTGTCTTCTCCTTTCCTTCTTACCTAAAGCCTCCCATTTTCCCTTTGTCTGGAAGAGATTTTGCCCTTGCTCATTAGATGCAGGGCCTAAGGAACTCTACTTGACTGTACAAGTCTTTCTCTGTTCCACCAGCCAGCTCCCAAATAATGACACAGAGACTTCTTATTAATTACGAAAGCTCAGCCTTAGCTTACACTTGTTTTTAACTAGCTCTTATCACTTAAATTAACCCATTTCTATTAATCTGCATTCTGCTATGTTCCACCCATCCTTCTTCCTCCATGTCTCCTCACTTCTTGATTTCTCCTCCTCTTCCTTTCTTTCCCTAGAAATCCCGCCCATACCTCCTGCCTAACTATTGGCCATTCAGCTTTTTATTACATCAACCACAGCAATGCACCTTCCCACAGTGTACAAACATCCCACAACCCTTGACCAGCCAGCTCCCTTGAGTTCCACCATCCCAAAGAGGCCGATGCTCAGCATGGCACTGAAGCCACGTCTCAGTGGCCACAGTTTAACCTCAGGCCTCTTGACTGATGGACCTCACCTGCATGGGTTTCATACAAGTTCACAGCCTGCTTACTGTGCTCAGGCTGTTTCCAACTCCAGCCTGTTGATTCCTGCCCAGGCTGGGGACTGCAGCTTGCCCTACCTACTGTGGTGATGTTTCTAGTTACCAGCTACCAAGAGACCCAGACCTCTTTTATAATTTATTTCCAACCTTGCAGAGAGCAAGGTTGTGTGTCAACCAGAACTTTACAGGAGTTCAGGGAAACACAGGAAGTCAGAGGAACTCACGGCTGGTTGTTAAATATGAGGACTCTTCAAGGACTTGCTGAGGACCACCAATCTGGCCTGTCATTAGTTTTTTTCTCAAATTTAGTTTATGTGTATGGTGCTTTGTTTGTTTACATTTTAATGTACTACATTTATTTCTGGTGCCAGAAGAGGGCATCAGCTCTCTTGGAACTGAAGTTACGGATGGTTGTGAGACACCATGGAAAAGCTGGGAACCCAAACCCAGTGCTCTGTAAAAGCAGCTAGTACCCTAACCACTAAGCAATCCCTGCATCCCTGGTTTGTCTAAGGAGTCTCTCTCTCTCTGCAACTTAGTCCTCTCAATTTAGCTGCCACCTACTGCCTTGCTGCGAACGCCAGCCTCTCATGCCCGTGATCAATCAGCCTGGATATGTTGAGCTCTAAGCTGAAAAAGTTAAGTTCTCAGAGGACTTCTCTCTATGGCTCCTGTCTGAGGTCTCACTCCCAGTTCTGAACCCGCCCTTTCCCAGAGTGACTCAGAGTGGAAGTAGCCTCTTTTGTGAAGAGACAGCTCAGGCCCCAGTTAGGAGGTTTCTTTCTCAAAGTGAGCCACGAGGAATACAGCATCCCCGCTCTGTGTTGTGAATAAACAGACCCAAGAGGGTCACTTCCTTATATTTTCCTCTTCCAAATTACAGAAAGGAGTCCTTCTGTGAAGATACATCACTGTGAGCTGTTTAATAAAAAGTTAAATGGGCAGCCGCTAGGCCTGGTGGCACACGCCTTTAATCCCAGCACTTGGAAGGCAGAGGCAGGTGATCTCTGTGAGTTCGAGGTCAGCTTGGTCTACAAGAGCTAGGTCCAGAACAGCCAGGTCTGCCACACAAAGAAACGAAAAACTGAGGGGAAAAAAAAAGCTAAACGGGCAATACATGACAAAATTTTCAGGGCAGAGAGAACACTGGGAAGAGGGTGAAACCATGAAGACATTCCAGGCACACAGGGCAAGCAGCATGGGAATTTCAAAGAAAGCTAACCAAGCCACATAAAAGAATGAAGATTAAATGATAAGGGTTAATTTAAGTTATAAGAGCTAGTTAGAAATAAGCCTAAACTATTGGATGAGTTTAATAATTAATAACAAGTCTCCATGTGGTTCTTTAGGAGCTGGCTGGCAGGACAGAGAATTCCTTTCTTATTCTCAAAGGCTGGCTTGGGAAGCTTCAGATAATATCAGAGAAGTTGAACACCATGCTGCCTTCCTCCTGTGGCCTAGGTCCTAATGCCTCAGCAGCAATGACTTGACTAGGAGCTCACATATCTTAAAACACAGTCTCTTGAGGTTGCAGGCACATGAGACCCACACTTAGGATGGAACCCATTTCCATGAGAAATCATGTGAAAACTATAAATCAGCTTCAAACATTCCAAATCTTGGGCCTCTGAAGGAAGCTGAATGACCAAGCACTTGCTGAGCCCCTTGGTAAAAAGGGAAATATAATCTGACCTTAGACCCACAGCTTTACATGTGTTCGTATTATTTGTATAAATAAATGACTTACTAAGATGGCTTTCAGCATAGTCCAGGTGAACAACAAACACTTTTCAAGTTAGAAATAGCTTAAAATGACGAAGATTCTCTCTCTCTCTCTCTCTCTCTCTCTCTCTCTCTCTCTCTCTCTCTCTCTTTCTCTCTGTAATATTCTAAGGTCAACTATGCTCACAGTGACTATACAGGGACCTGGGAGAGAAAAGGTTCAAACATTGCCAGCCTTTGTGCAACTGGGACAGGACACACAGATGGGCCTTGCTCGGGGCATTCACTGCTTCTAATTCAAAGACCTACCCCTCATTCATCCAGGGAAGCCAGGAAGTTCCTTCCCACAGTAGCTGTATCATGACCTCGTTTCTGAGATTTGAAAGCTACTGTAAGTACAGTGACCAATGGAGGTGGCTTGGTGTTTGCTTACTAAGGTAAGCATTAACCTTAATCATCTCCCAAGGTCCACACCATCGCACAGACTTTACAGATGTAGAAACTGAGTTACCGAGGGCAGGACCAGTTTCCTCTGGGTGTGTAGAGCTGCCAAACAGAACCAGGTTTTGGAATCATGAAGTCTACTTTCATGAGCTGTGCTTTAAAAGGCTCATACACAGCATGGATCCTATTGGGTCTGGCGGAATTGAGCTTGCCCTTTGCATACCAGCTTAACGGATGCCGCACTTGCTCTCCCAACACTGTCCCAGCCTTGGAGAAAAGCTACAGCCCACCTGGTGTGAAGTAGCAGAACTCTGGGAATTGGTCTGAATCCCTCTTCCCTGAATCTGCTCCTTCAATTCAAGCTAGTTTCCAAGGCTGACCGCCACACTCTCTCCTCCCACTTGGTACCACAGGCCCCTCACAGGAGTCCCGAGGTCACACCCCTCTGCTTCCCATAATGCAGGTGGAATAGACTCCTGGGACCCTGTGCTGAGCATTCTGAGGGTCACTCCCTTGGTAAAGCACTGTGCACACTTCCCATTCCTATGAGGGGGAGGCCTCAAGTTGTACTGGTGCTCCGCCTACTGGAACAGCCTTGTGTCCCCCCCACCCCCCACCGCCCCAGCTGATCTACAACTGTCAGTGTAAGTGTCACTTTGGTACACACACTTCCAGATTGGGTTAGTCTCCTTCTCTGAATGTTTCCTCAAGGCAGTCTATATTTTTAAGCACCCATCAATCACGCATACTGATTTGTTCCGTGTTTGTTTGCTTATGATAGAAAACACACTTCGTGAGTGCAGAAAGGAGGCTGCTTCTTTCTTTATCCATCTCCCTGTGGCCCCTCAGCACAGCGCTCGCTGCAGCCCAGACATTCGATGTCTACATGAATGGGCACATGTGACTAGAGACAATTATTAGCAATCTGCATCACGGCCGGTTACCACCCCTGGGCTGGTGAGGAGTGGTGATGGGAGACGCCTCGGCCTGATATCCTACCCAAGCTTAGATGCCAGATCGCCATTGGCACAGGCTGCCGTGGGCAAGTTAACTAAGGCTCTGCTGTTGCTCTCACGAGCAAGTGGGGAGAGCTAGCAAGGGATTGGCCAGGGAATTAAGTCAGGCAATGTTGCTTTCTCTCCCTAGGAGTTTCCTCAGCAATTTCTTTCCCTAAGTCTGTCCATGCCTCCTCCTTTCTCCTTTCCTCTCCCCTCTTCCTTCCCTGGCTCCTTCCCTTTCTCTTCCCCTCCCTTTCTTCATCTACTTTTTTCACATGATCATGTAGCCAGGCTGGATTTGAACCTGCGACCCTCCTGCCTTAGTCTCCCAAGTGCTGGCTTTCCAACAACGCCTTCTGCTAAATTCTTAGAGAAAATGTTCTGCCTGTGCCCTCCTTCTTGACAAAACATGTCCACTTTTTACCATTCCAGCTCAACATGGCCTCACATTTTGGCCTGTTTCTTAGCCTCTGAGTGGGACGTTCACTCCATCTTGACTTGGACTTGATCACGCCTGGCTCTGTGGCTGTTTTCCAGCTGATGAGCTAGACAGAGGCACATTCACTGGAGGGGCTGCCTTCACTTTGAAGGCTGCAGAGTTTATTGTGCAAAGCGGGTAAGCCCAAAAGCAATCTATTGTTATTTAACAAATGAATTAATTTACAGAGCCCGTCTAGGAAGGGGTGGTTCCTTCACACAGCTGTTCATCTCAGCCAGGATGGTTCACACCTCGTGTTGACAGGCAGTGCGCTATGCAGCCATTTCCAGTCTTCATCTTCTGGAATGTGACGTGAAGACGAACCGTGGGATGGTTCTTTTGCTTTTTGGCACGAAGATAGGAACTGTATTTAAATAGTTCATTTGTTGAAGCTGAAATAGCAAAAATAACTTTAAAATACTAATTTAAAAAAGTGAATAAAAAGTATCAATTAGCAGGAATATGTCTATACAGGAGTAGGTCTATATCTGTTTAATAAATTGAAATTAAATCCAGAGTAGAAAAACATCTGCCCACCTTCCTCCGAAGACAGAAAGGATGAACAAAAGCCTCTAGGAATAGAAAACTTCATTAGTGGTTTCTATTAAATATTAAAAAGCAAAATAATCAAAAACCTGATAGCTATACAAAGATCTTTTAAAAACCTGAAGCATGTGTATGTGAATGTGTGGAGGGTTAGTTGTCAACTCATGTGTGGGAATAGAAGCATCTTGGAAGGTATAGACTATTTGTCATGAAAACATGCACAGAAAATCTTCACGAAATATTAGTAAACCTAATCTAGTGATATCTACAAAGGGAACATAGTATGATTGAGCAAGTTTTATCCTTGGACCACAAGGCAAGCTCAGCTGCAATACACTATGTCAACAGTGTAAAAAAGAAAAGTCATATAGCTGACTTGATAGAGACACAAAAAAGACCCATTCATGAAAGAAAACCCAAGCCGTAGCAAAATGGAGTGGAATCCCCTCAACCCAATAGTGTGCATCTCGCAAGAGTATTTAAAACAAAGCAGAAAACTGTGACTTGGTATCTTCTCTCGATCAAGACCAAGGGAAGATTTCTATTATCAGTATGTTCTTTCAGTTCTAGACCAAAGATCCTAGTGTGTGCAAGAAAGCAAGGAAAACAATGAAATGCATGCATTTCAAAATGAGTGAAGTAAATCTGCCTGTAACCTCAGATGACGTGATTGTCTACACAGCAGCTATCAAAGACAGTAACATACTGCTATTTCAGGATGCCAAATCAACAACAAAACAATGTGTTTTTATACACTTCACACACACACACACACACACACACACACACACAGGAAGGAACACACATTGCAATTCCCTGGCCAATCCCTTGCTAGCTCTCCCCACTTGCTCGTGAGAGCAACAGCAGAAGCTTGTTTAACTTGCCCACAGCAGCCAGTGCTGATGGTGATCTGGCATCTAAGCTTGGGTAGGATATCAGGCCGAGGCGTCTCCCATCACCACTCCTCACCAGCCCAGGGGTCATAACCGGCCGTGATGCAGATTGCTAATAATTGTCTCGAGTCACATGTGCCCATTCATGTAGACATAGAATGTCTGGGCTGCAGCGAGCGCTGTGCTGAGGGGCCACAGGGAGATGGATAAAGAAAGAAGCAGCCTCCTTTCTGCCCTCACGAAGTGTGTTTTCTATCATAAGCAAACAAACACGGAACAAATCAGTGTGCGTGATTGATGGGTGCTTAAAAATATAGACTGCCTTGAAGGAACATTCAGAGAAGACTAACCCAATCTGGAAGTGTGTGTACCAAAGTGACACTTACACTGACAGTTGTAGATCAGCTGGGGCGGTGGGGGGTGGGGGGACACAAGGCTGTTCCAGTAGGCAGAGTACCAGTACAACTTGAGGCCTCCCCTCATAGGAATGGGAACTGTGCACAGTGCTTTACCAAGGGAGTGACCCTCAAAATGCTCAGCACAGGGTCCCAGGAGCCCATTCCACCTGCATTGTGAGAAGCAGAGGGGTGTGACCTGGGGACTCCTGTGAGGGGCCTGTGGCATCAAGTGGGAGGAGAGAGTGTGGAGGATGTTTGTATGAGTGTGTGTGTGTGTGTGTATTTCATGAAATTTCCATCTGATAAAGGATCCATAAAAAGATTGCACATGAGACTCTTTTTTTTTTTTAAATATTTATTTATTTATTTATTATGTATACAATATTCTGTCTGTGTGTATGCCTGCAGGCCAGAAGAGGGCACCAGACCCCATTACAGATGGTTGTGAGCCACCATGTGGTTGCTGGGAATTGAACTCAGGACCTTTGGAAGAGCAGGCAATGCTCTTAACCTCTGAGCCATCTCTCCAGCCCCTGCACATGAGACTCTTAAAACTCAATGTAGGAACTGGAGAGACGACTCAATGGTTAATAGAGCTTGCTTCTCTTGCAGAGGACCTGAATTTGGTTTCCAGGACCTATGTCAGAGGGTTCAAAACTTCTTGTAACTTTAATTTCAAGGATTCCACAGGCACCTACACTCACATGCATATAACCTACCCAGACACAGCTGCATTCTCTCTCTCTCTCTCTCTCTCTCTCTCTCTCTCTCTCTCTCACACACACACACACACACACACACACATACACACACACACTTAAAATAAATTTTTACAAAAATATTTGCAAGTTTTTAAAAAATCTTTAATGAAAGAAATAAAGCCAGTTTTAAGCTGTCAAAATTCTAGCATGGGGAGTGGGGTGAGGTGAAGAAGGGACTCAGGAGGTCCTGCCCCTTGCTGAGGAGCTATTAGCATTTGATAACTGCTGGGGGAGGGAGAGGGAATTTTCTCCAAAGCTGTGGTCCCTGCTGGGCTGCCCAGAGCTCCAGTGGGTGGCCCTACACACATGTGTATATAAGCAGCATTAGCTGGAGTTAGAGTATGAACAACAACAGCAACCAAGTCTACAAAACAAATCAATTGTGGGCAAAAGATTTTAACAGAATTGATGTGGGGTGTCCTTTACTATATGCATTGCTTTTATTGCTTGATGAATAAATAAAGCTTTTTTTGGCCAATGGCTTAGCAGAATAAAGTCAGGTGGGAAATCCAAACAGATACATATATATTTAGAGAGAGTAGGCTGAATAAAGCAGATGCCAGGCAGTTTCTGAGGGAACAATACATGTACAAAATGAGGTAATGCCTTGGCCATGCGGCAATATATAGGCTAATAGAAATGGGTTAATTTAAAATGTAAGAGCTAGCTAGGAATATGCCTGAGTCATAGGTCAAACAGTGCTGTAATTAATATGAATTCTGTGTGATTATTTAGGGCTGGATGGGCAGGAAACAAAAGTGCAGTCTTGTCTACAAATGGTGCCCAACATGGGGCAAGAATTTACACATAAAGCCTAAGAAAACTTAAAAAAAATGCTGTTAGACCCAGGAAAAGAGAAGTCAATTTCAGCTTCTTGGTAGCCTCATTTTTTCAGATAGGCTCTGTTTCCTGGTGACAAGCGGAGGTGTGGCTTCTTTAAGAAATGGCCTCCTGGATTGTGCTGGAAGCATGAATGGCTATGGCTCTTTCAGGAGGTCCTGCTAAGGAACACTTAAATAGTTTGTGAGCGGCATGCTACTAGTTACTGAGTGGTGACATAGACCTGCTATGTACCTGAAGATGGGGTGGTGAGTGTGGTTCACCGTGTTGGACTGGGTGAAGCCAACAGGAAAAGCCACAATGTTAGTCCTAGCCACACCCACTTAGCATTTAAAAAAATGCTCCTGTCAGAAAAGGATTACAGATACACAGTAATGACAGAATCGGATAAAAAAGTCTTGTAAATGGTTTACAGTGTGTTTAAAAATATACATAGGCATGGGAGAAAAAAGAAAAAGGATAGAGAAGTCCTTAAGAAAAGAAATAGAGTTTCCAGCATGGTGGTGCATGCCTTTAATCCCAGCACTTGGGAGGCAGAGGCAGGCAGATCTCTGTAAATTCAAGGACAGCCTGGTCTACAGAATGAGATCCAGGACAGCCAAAGATTCACAAAGAAACCCTGTTTCAAAAAACCAAAAACTCCAAAAAAAAAAAAAAATTAAATGAAACAGAGTAAAAAAAAAGCCACATAAAAATGAAAATTCAAAGAAAACACAATAATATACACAGTGTCTAGATTGTGTATATTATTGTGTTTTCTTTGAATTTCTTGACTCTGAATGAGCTAACTACAGAGAGATATTTCACTATAGGGGTTTCTAGGCTAAGCCAACATATATGTTTTAAAGGTATATTGACTTCAAAATTTAAGTCTAAGGACATGTTACTTTGGAAAGGAGCTTCTGCTTTTGTTTCCACAGAGAATAGAAAACTGTGGACTCCTTACCGGCTAATATAGTTTGATCAAACAAGACCCCCTGAAGCAATGGCCCAGGTGGTCCAACATCTACAACATCTTCAGGATTGAATACTAAGATGGATTTACCACATAGAATACCCCATGAAAGATCTGATTAATAGCACCCCAATCAGCAGGAAGTAGTCTTAAAAACTATACCCAAATTCCCAAATATTGTTTATAAATGTTTGTTTTCACTTAAAGGAGGTTGATTATAAATGGTTAATGATCACAGTCAAGGTCTTTTTTAAAGAAAAAAAGGGGGATATGATATAGAAATAAATATTTTACATTGGTATGGACTTTGGCTTATTGTTACAAATTTAAGGTCAATTTTGTTATATGTATAGTTCTACTCATGTTTAAGGTATTATATTTATGTATAAACATTTGAAAATATAATGTATAACTAAAAATTATGGATTAATAGACAATCATCTATAATAGTCAAACATATAAATTGTCATGTTAGGTTTTCTAGATATACAGAAGTATATTTCAGATGGATTGGTATTCTTCAAACCTTTCAAAGACCTATAGACTATGACATTTAAAATGTTTTCAGAACTTAGGCTTTTCACAACAGTGGGAGATGTATGCTTCTGGCAGCATCAATTCCTTCAGAGAGAGGTTGGTAGGCATTGAAGAAGCTCATTGTGAAATTTGCCTTCAATGTGACAAGGCTAGTTATTTGGACAAGAAACTGCTCTTGCCTAGACTGCTTGATGGTGTGCTCTATGACCTGGACATGCAGGACCCACAGAAAAGTGATGGTGAACTTTCCAAAGAACAGGGTGGTCCTTCAGGTTTCCTGCTTCACAGAAGAAACTGCCAGACAGTCTGCAGGACACAGAAGAGAGCAACTGATTAACTTTCCCATTACAAGGTAGAACAGATCTTCAAATTTCCTACTTCACTGAAAAGTCTGCCAGATATTATGGGCCTATAGCATGAAGATGGATACCCCAATGTTACAAAAGAACTATGGGTGGCTGTCCAGGCAGGGAGATGTCTCTGTCATTTCTAGAACTTTGGAAGTTGCTTATAATGCCCTTCCTGTTTACTTAGGTAATATTATATCCTTCTGGGATCTTTGATGGAGTTGAAAACTAGATAGTTATAATTATAGTTTTCCTTAGTTATAATAAAAGGTAAATTAGACATAAACTATAGACTCACAAAGATAGGACAGATGATTGAGTATTTTCCTTAATTTGCTAAATGTAAATGGACTCAATGTTATAACTATAATTCTTGCTTAATAACTATTTTGTATATGCAATTTTACTATGTTAAAGTTAAAATCTTCCTTTTTAATTAGGCAGAAAAGGAGAGATGATGTGGGGTGTCCTTTTGTATGTGTTGCTTTTATTGGTTGATGAATAAAGCGGTTTTGGCTGATGGCTTAGCTGAGTAGAGCCAGGAGGGAAATCTGAATACACACACACACACACACACACACACACACATAACACACACACACACACACACACACACACACACACACACACGTACTGAGAGGGAGAGATAGAGAGAGAGAGAGAGTAGGCAGAGTCAAGGAGACACCAGCCAGCTGCCAAGGAAAGAAGACATGTAGAAAATGAGGTAATGACACAGCCACATGGCAATACATAGATGACTAAAAATGGGTTAATTTAAGATGTAAGAGCTAACTAAAAATACTCCCGAGCCATCGGTCAAACAGTGTTGTAATTACATAGTTTCTGTGTGATTATTTGGGCCTGGGTGACCAGGAAACGAAAGTGCAGTCTCTTTGTACACAGAATATTTGTCAAAGACAAAGACACATGGCAAAGAAGCATGTGAAGATGTGCTGAGCATCTTCACCAGTAGAAAATTCTCAAGAGCAACACAGGCACCCTCCACACACCTATTGTGATTGCTCAACCCATGGCAAGCAGGAACACTGAACGCTTGAAGGATGTTGGATAATGCTATGTTCACTGGTAGAAATGCAAAATATACAGCTACTTAAGAAAACTATTTGAAAATATCTTTTAATGTTATACACAGCTTGGTGTATGATTTGGAAAACCTGTCATGAAGAATTTATCTGAGGGTAATGAAGACCTAGGTCCGCACAGAAAGCTGTATATGGATCCCTATAGCAACTTTAGTCACAAGTATTGAAAGCCAGCAAAAAAATCAAATATTGTGTGGGTAGATGGATATGTAGTGGCACATGCCTGTGATCACACAAGAAGACTATTCAGCAACATAGAGAAATGAATTACAAAGGCATTCATAACATTGCTGAATTAAAAAGAATTTTTCAAATGAAAAACATCATGTTTGAAAGGATCCATGCTGTATGGTTGCATTGATTTGTCCAGAAACAGCAGAAGTAGGAATCAGACCTATGGGTTCCATGGTGCTAGGGGCCAAGGAAAAAGTAGGCAATGACTACCCAGGGACACAAAGGTTCTGTTCAAGCTGTCACAAACATTCCATACCTTGTTTGGCAGAGGTTCCATGACTAGATAAGGCTCTTGGAATGTACTGAATTATATGTCTTCAAAGATGAATTTTTTGCTAATTGTTCTTCAGTTCAAAGACTGACATTTCACAGCTTCCTGAAGAAAACTCATAAATGAAACTAAAAAAGTATGGAAAACAGCTCAGCGTAGCTGTTCAAGCTCTCCTCCTGATCCATCCCTCCTGGAGCTGGGGCTGCTGCATGAACAAGTGGATGCAAGAGAGAATGAACAGAACCTACTTTTTGAGCATTAGCCTGGGCTGAGAATGATCGCTTCATACAGAGAAGCCTCTGTTCTACTTGAAGACAGTAACTAAAGTAAAAGCAATGATCTATCACATTTAAAGAGGCTGCCTGATGTGATTTTTTAAGATGAGCCCTGATTGGTAGTGAGTGAAGGGCATTTTCAAAGAGATACTCATGTCTTTTCCTTATTAAACATCAAAATCCTGTATAATTTCTTACCATGTCAAGTGTTCATTTCAAAAGATGAACACTTACCTTAAGGCACAAGGAAACGTCCAGTTTGTTTTGCCAAAAACAAAACACCACAGTAGCAAAAATGTTGCCAACAATTGTGCCAGGGAATGACTGTACAACTGGAAACATTCAGGATGCTCTTTAGAACAGCTGTGAAATACTTGTGAGCCAAAGAGAACAGTTCAGACATGACCCTGGGTGCCTCCGACAGTCTCTATAGGTGGGCAGCACATGTCTGTCACCACAGCCATTTTGTTGTTTGTTTTGGTTTGGTTTTCTGTTTCTTTTGGTTTTTCGAGACAAGTTTTCTCTGTAGCTTTGGAGCCTGTCCTGGAACTAGCACTATAGACCAGGCTGACCTCGAACTCACAGAGATCCACTTGCCTCTGCCTCCTGAGTACTGGGATTAAAGGTGTGTGCCACCACCACCCAACTGTCACAGCCATTCTTAAGATTCTAACACCTGCACCAAGCCATCTTATTCTACTCCAGCATCCTGTCGTCTCTCATGATGGTCCATCATCTTCCTCTCTGCATTTATGGCCTGACCTTTATGAGAGCAGGAATGAGGATATCAGTGAGATTCTCTGGCATAGGAATATGTAACAACCACATTGCTTCTGTTTTCTTGGCTTTTCATAATTAATTATTTTTCTATTGTCAAATTTTGTGTCCTAAATTTTTTTCCCAAAGCTGAGGACTGAACCAAGGGCCTTGTGCTTGCTAGGCAAGTGCTCTACCACTGAGCTAAATCCCCAATCCCTGTCCTAGATTTTAACAGAGAAATGCAGTTATGTTGTGAAGAACGGTAAAGACAGGCTGAAAGGTAACAACCCCAAATATTTTTCAACATCTCCAGCTGTCTGTCACTGTAAGACGGTCATTCAGCTGACATTATTATGAACCAATATGGTTTATATATAGTCTTAAAAAATATTGGAGAAAAGGTTGCTTTTGTGCCGGGCGATGGTGGCGCATGCCTTTAATCCTAGCACTCGGGAGGCAGAGGCAGGCGGATCTCTGTGAGTTCGAGACCAGCCTGGTCTACAGAGCTAGTTCCAGGACAGGCTCCAAAGCCACAGAGAAACCCTGTCTCGAAAAAAGAAACAAAAAAAAAAACAAACAAAAAAAAAGGTTGCTTTTTGAAAAATAAAGTTTCAAATGTATATAAATAAAAATTACTTAGTAGATATGCTTACCTAAGAACCAAATATCCCTTCTAACTATGAGAGGCTTTTTTTTTTCAATTATTTTATTTTAGAATTTTACACTCAAGTATTTGTATAACTTCTAACCCTCTCTCCCCCTTCAAAATCCTCTCATGACCCCCATCACTCTCAAATTAATAAACCTTTTTAAAATTACTATTGTTACATATATACATTTGTGTTCATTTAGTGTTGCTTATATGTGTAAGTGTTGTCATTGTTTGGGGAATCACATTGTTGAACTGTTATGGTGCAACTTCCCTCTCGTATATACAAGACACTATCTTACAGTAGATCTCCTGGTCCTGTGGCTCTTGGGATTTCTCTCCATTCTCTTCCCTGAGTCTTGGATTTGGGGTTTTAGTGTCAATGGGAGATGCACACTCTACAGGCTGTTGTTCTTTGCATTTTGAACAGTTACAGATTCCTGAGGACCTAGTTTTCATAGTATTCAAAGGTGCTATTCAAACTTCTAAGAGATCAGAGTGATGAATAGTCCTAGCCAGCTACAATACTTACAAACCACAGCAATGACCAGCCTGGCAAGACACTTGCAGTAGTGCAATAGTAGCCCTTACATTTTGGCAGCAACCAACAGTTGTCTAATTAGATTTAAGACTAGCTTTCAATAGGAGGGAATTTATGCCTGTCACTGAAAAACTAGTCTACCATGGCTGGTGAAGTTCTAGACTCTAGATGAGAACCCACTACCACTTTCCTAAACCAGTGTAATTTCTACCTGAACTTTAAATCCCACCCCCCCCATACAGATAAATAAAGCTCTTACCACCTCATCAAAAAAGCTTCTTTTTGCAGCATATGGAGACTATTTCTATTTTCTATATCACATCTACTCATTTACTGTGTGTGTGTGTGTGTGTGTGTGTGTGTGTGTATGTATGTGTGTATGCTGGGAGGTGTGTGTCAGTGTCACATTAAGGAAAATAAATCAAAGTGAAAGATCCCTGGAGTGGGGAGACTCTCACTTAAGTCTTGGGATAACATGACCCCCCAGGAACTCACGAGAGACCATCCTTGCTGCAATCACATGAGGTTTATTGACAGGACAGGAACCACTGCACTGAGGCCGAGATTCATCCTCAGGCAGGGGAGGAGTTCGACCCCAGTAGCTGGGAGAAGGAGTATTTAAGGGAAGAAACCATAATACAATAATCCAAAGGGGTTAGGGAGGACATCATTGGAAAATTCCGAAAATACCAGTGATCAGTGAAAAATTCCAAAAATACCAGTGATAATCACAAGGGGTAACTTCCTGTTTCTCAAGATTATAATCTAACTTTATCTTCAGCTAGTTCCTGAAATAGAATCACTAAACCAACTAATCTAGATTTTTGATTCTTCTCTCCCTGCTTAGATTTTTGGCTCTGTTTTTTCTGCTAGAGGGGTCTGGATTTATCCAGGTCTTTCAAAATCACTTCTCCTTAGAGAAGTTTAAGCCCAGATTTCAATTCTTTACTTCTCTCCCTGTATCTTCTGTCATCTCCTGCCTGAATGCTGTCTTGTTAATCTGTCTGTCCACATGACTGTCTGTCTGTCTGTCTGTCTGTCCCCAACAAAGGGCTTTGTTCTCTCTTTTATTTAACAGAAAATGTAGTATTCTTCTTGGGGAGGGAATGGTGGATACTTTAAGGAAACTGTCAAAACTAGTTTTGACAGAGTTCTACAAAGGGTTGAAGCTTAACTGACTACGACTGACTCGGCAGCCCAGATAACAAACGCTATGTCAGCATCGAGCTATGTACACATGCTGCTTTAGCATTTAGGGTGGATATTTGTTTTATAAAATTGCTTAAAACCAATTTTCTCTTTTAGGCATTTATCACCATATCACACATGTATTACTCTAGGTCGGGGCATAGAAGAGTACATAATTTAAGATTAAAATTATGCATTAGTTTAGGATGTAAAACATATGGGAAACCCAAGGCAAGTAAAAGTCTTAGTCTTAAGTGATCTCAAGGTGTGTTAAAAACTTTGTAAGATTCAGCAAAAATTCTGGTTTCTTTGAATGTAAGAGATATTTTCATAATAATGTTTTGCAACTGTGCACATGTATGTGTGTGTGCACGTGTGTGTGTGTGTGTGTGTGTACTTGTATGGAAGTCAGAGGACAACTTAAAAGAGTTCATTCTCTTCTTATACCATGTAGGACCCAGTTATTAAACTCAATTATCAGGTTGGCAGCAAATACTTTAACTATGGAGCTGTAGATAGAGGCTGCTTGTTTGTTTTTAGCTGCCCAGACCGGAAATAATCACACAGAAACTATATTAATTACAATACTGTTTGGCCATTAGATTAAGTATATTTCTAGCTAGCTCTTACTTCTTAAATTAACCCATTTCCATTATTTTATATGTTATCGTGAGGCTCATGGTTTACTGGTACAGGTGTATATGCGTCTTTTTGACTCTACCTACTCTCTCCTCCTCTATCTGCTTGAAATTCCTGCCTTGCCCTATTCTGTGCTTCAATAGGCTCAAAGCAGATTCTTTATTAACCAATGGCATTCACAGCATATGGGGGGGAGGGGCCTCCATCATGGACTAGCCCAGTGAAAGACTTTTCCTTCCTTCCTTCCTTCCTTCCTTCCTTCCTTCCTTCCTTCCTTCCTTCCTTCTCTCCTTCTCCTCTGCCTCCTCCTTCTTCTTTTTTCCTTTCCCCTTCCTCTTCTTCTCCTCTTTTTCCTTTTATTGAGATAGATTTTTTTTTATCACATAATTTCTCCTGATTACAGTTTTCCAGCCCTCTTTATCTCCCAGTTCCTTCCCACACCCCTCCTATCTGGATCCACTTACTTTCAGTCTCTGATTAGAAAACAAACAGGTTTCTAAGGGATAATAATAAGATAAAATAAAGTGTCAGGAGCCATTTTCCCAAAAAGTATAGTAGAGACTATTGTCCTAGGGATGTTTGCGGAGAGCCTCACACCCCAACTGTATTGAGAACTGTTTGTTGGCAGAGCCCGCCCCACACCCAACTATCTTGAGAGCTATCTGTTAGGGGAACCCGCCCTACATTCCAACTATCTAGAGAATTGTTTGTGGTTGGAATCACAAAAGGAACGATTCTGTTTGCATAGAGAACACTAGGTGTGTTGACTTGTGTGTTAACTCCTGACCATTGCTGCCCTGGCAAGATCCCTCCCTGTCCTTGCCATGCCCCTGCCCCCATCCCAAGCCAAATTCCTCATTCAAGGGCTATATAAGCCACAACCATTTCGCTAATAAAGTGAGACCTTGACAAATGGAGAACAGAATCTTGTCTGGCTCTTGCTTGGTCTCTGTTTCTCCCTCTCGCCCATGTCTTTTTCAGATAGCGCCTCTTCGGGACCCTGGAATAACTGACCCCCTGGGCGGATTTACAATAAAGTAAGATAAAACAAAAACTAACACAATGGAGTTGGACAAAATAAACCAAGGGAAAAGAGCCCAAGAGAAGGCACAAGAATCAGAGACCCACTTGTTCCTACACTCAGGAATCCCATATAAACTTTAAATTGGGTCATAATATACAAGCAAAGGTCCTAGTGCAGATACATGCAGGCCCTGTGCATGCTGCCTCTGCGTCTGTGGGTTCAGATGAGCTTTTATCGTTGATTTAGAGGACTTCATTTCCTTGATGTCCTTCATGCCCTCCAGCTCTTCAACTTTTTCTGACTCTTCTGCAGGGTTCCCTAAACCCTGAGGGGAGGGATTTGATGGAGACACCCTATGTAGAGCTGAGTGTTTCCACTCTCTGCATATTGTCTGGGTGTGCATCTCTATATTTGTTCCCATCTTCCATAGGAGGGAGCTTCTCTGATGATGGTTGAATAAGGCTTTGATCTAGGAGTATAGCAGAAAGTCCTCAGAGGTCACTTTATTTCTACTTGGTTTGTTTTTTGTTTCTAGAACAGTAGTATTTGGTTTTAGCTTAGGTCCCTGGGCTATCTGATCTCAGGTTCTTGGTCACTGAGCAGTGTCAGTTATGGGTCTACTTTGTGGAGTGGGCCTGAAGTCAGACCAGATATTGCTTGGCTGTCTCCACCATGGCAGTAGCCTATCTTGCAGGCAGGACACCATTGCTGTCCATCCGAGAATCCGTGGCTGGGTTGGGGTTTACATAGAACACCTCCCTGAAGCACAAGTGATAGAACGTAGGGGTGAAGACAGTATGTAGGCCCCAGCTTGACTTCTCCATATTCAGCAATGGAACCTGGCCATCTGTTTGTGGATAGCAACTGATAGTCTTGGCAACACCCTGGGTTGTTTGGGGAGTCCTCTAGGACTCCATTGGCCAAACATTAAATTAGATGTAACCCAATATCAGGACTGGAAGCTGCATTTGGTGACAAGAGGTGTCCAGCTGGGGCAGAGAGACTTCTTCTACGTCACTTGTCTGTGGACTACGAGGCAGGCCCCAGGCCAAGTGTTTTCCATCTTTGGAAGGCTGTGAGGACAGTGTTTTCCAAGAGGCTTAGGTCAAGGCTGCCCACCCAGAACGTTTGTCTCCCAAACCTGCTTTTTCGATGCTATGTTTCGAAACCGCCATTCATCTCTGTCCTCCAGCTCCTGAATTGACCCTATCAGCAAGTCTCAAACACATCGCAAGCCCATCTCTCTTCTACGTCTGTATGGCTCTCATCCAAACTCTCAGCTTTTCTCAGGCAGATGAAGGGCTGTCAGTTTGTTTGGTGAAGGTCAGATGAAGGCCATGTGGTTGGTCATTGAGGCAAATGTTCAATGTGACCATGTTATTCCCAGAGCATCCATATAGTACATCAACAGATGGGGTAGCTGAGCTCCGACACAGTGTCACTCACACAAACAGACCTTGGGAAGTGGTTGGCAGGCACCTCCCAGGTGACTCCAACCAGCTTCCTACCCCTTCAGCCACCATTCCTGCTCTTTGAGTCTAACAGCGTCAGGACTCTGGTCTCACAGCTGAAGCTTGAGCTCTTGGCCTCTGCCAACAACTTCGTTCTTCTCTAAGGTCCAGAACTCTCACCATGGCCAAATGCCTTCTGTTGTCACCTAAAGCATCGTTCCTTGGTTTCTCCATGCCACTTTCAGGGCCCCCCTCTCTCTCACTGAAGGGTTATTTCCCACTCCTGATATGACTTCTCTAAGTCCCAGTTCTATATGTCATTTCTTTTAAAGGATTTTGGGGCTGGAGGGTAGCTCAACCAGTAAGGTGTTTACAGCTCAGCTGTGAGTTCAATGCCCAGCATCTGTACAAACCACCAGCTGTGGTGTCCTGAGCTTGTGATGTCGAGCACCAGGGATGTGGAGACAGGAGGATCCCTGGGGGATAACTAGCCTGCCAGTCTAGCATGCTCTGTCTCAAAACACAGCCCCCAAATGACCTGTGCCCCCCAACTACAACAGCCACTTTTTTTGACCATCACCTTTCTTTTGTGAGTTTTATTTCCTTGGTGGTAATAACCCTGTCATAGAGGTTGTAGTTATGTAGTAGTAGTTCAGTTTGTGATTCCTCATTTGGTGTTTGTCCCGTGAAACAGTAAGCTCCAGGAGGTGAGGGGCTGATATGATAGCTCTGTGGCTCCCCATAGCACACACATACATCCTACATAGCACGTACATCCTCAGAGCAATTGAGCACAAACAACACATCTCGGATGCAACAGTTAAGCCAAGCAGAGATTCACTTTCCTCACACTGGAATAAGGCTGAAAACAGGCAGCCCAAGGAGCTATTTCTGTTCCACTTTGCCTCCATACTTGCAAAGCGGTGGCCTTGGTTTCAGGAAGTGCAGCTGTGTTCCCGGTAGGTCAGTGATTCTGCCAGCTGAGCAGCCACAGTGAAAGGAGTACCTCAAACCCAGCAACGCCCCCTTTCTGTTTCATGATCTACACCTGATAATGTGGCCAACGCCACTTGCAAGGGAACAGTGTGGGGTGGGGGTGGAGGAAGCAGTAAACTGTTTCACAAATCACACTGATGTCTTGAAAGAACGAATCACGTCAGTACGGAATAAAATGAGGATGGATATTGAGCATCTACTGTGGTGAGCAGATTATCTACAAACTTTTTTAGAGTGACCAAATGAACGCTTCAAAACTGCTATGCGGCAGAAGCACTTTTTTTTTTAAATATTTATTTATTTATTTATTTATTATGTATACAATATTCTGTCTGTGTGTATGTCTGCAGGCCAGAAGAGGGCACCAGACCTCATTACAGATGGTTGTGAGCCACCATGTGGTTGCCGGGAATTGAACTCAGGACCTTTGGAAGAGCAGGCAAGTGCTCTTAACCACTGAGCCATCTCTCCAGCCCGGCAGAAGCACTTTTAATTCAGAAAAAGATTTTGTCACAGCAGCATGTGTGTACATAGCAAATCTCTTGTTTTTTTTTAAAAAATATTTTTAGTATTAGTTAAATTTAAATTTTATGTGTATGGGTGTTCACCTATATGTTCATCTGTGCACCGCCACCTGCACTCCTGGTGCGTGCAGGGCTAGAGGAGGACCTCCAGTCCCCTGAACTGGGGTTACAGAGGTTGGGAGCCATCGTGTGGGTGCTGGGACTCAAACCCGGGTCCTCGGCAAGAACACCCAGTGCTCTTGACTGGCGAGCCACCTCTCCAGTCCCTTTCTTACTTTTAGCAAATGTTGCTCTTACGGTTAATGTTTGGGTTTCACTTGCTCTGGTTTCAGGATGGGCAATGTCCAGACTGCAATGGCATCGGTGGCTGTGGTTTCTGCATCTGCAGGTATTCCCAACGATGCTCAGGTTTTGTGAATGTGTGCATTTTAACCCAATGCTATTTTCTCTTGAAATACCTTATTACAAAATTATAATACATGAATATTTTAGCAGTAATAACATGGGAAATCATCCTTAATGGCCTGCTCTGCCTATAGGCTTCTGGTTTAGGATATAGTATTACTTCAGGCGGCACTATAAACATGATTTTTATGTTGCCCTGCTGTGAGCATCTTCAAGTCAATAGCAGAAGAGATACTCTTCTCTTATTTAATTTTTTAATAGCTCCCTAACCTACATTCGGAAACCTCACTCTATAAAGCGTGGTAAGAAGACAGCCTCAATAGATAAACCATCCAATCTTCTGCTATTTTTCTTCTAGTGTAAGCTCTCCACCCCCAGCCCTGCTTCCACTTAGGAAAGTGGAAATTGGATTTTTCTGAAGCATTAAGAATTGGAACAAAGATGTATTTTAAGATGGAGGCACAATATTAATAATGTACAGTGTTCTTGGTGGCACTTGGAGCCCGTGCATGGCAGTGTTCAGCCTAAATGCATGGCGCCCTGGCCTTTTTTCTGGTCTGCAAATGTCCTGTCAGAGAGTCTCTTCTTCCAAGTGTGGAGATTTAAGTGGGATTGCCAAGAGCCAGGCCAGAAACTGGGCTTCCCCTAAAACTTTAGACCACTCCTATAGTTGGGTCCATTCCCCACTGCCAGTGATGACGGACATTTAGAAACTTTTCTGGCTCCTTCTGAGACCTGATTCTGAAGTAGTTTGGTTCTGAGAGTTGGTCTGCATCCTTCCACCAGGTTCTCTTCACTACGGTTGCTGCAATCTAGGCACCACGGCAATACACTCTACCAGACAACAGCATGAGCCCTGTGATGCCGAGCTCTGGCAGATCCGCAGAAGACAAAGTCTTCTCTAGTTTGATTTACTCACAGATTCTTTCGGCTTTATTTGGAGTAGAAATTTGCCCAGTTGTACATGTTCAAAGCTATGGGTAGCCTTGTGATGTGTGATTCCAGAAAATGACCTATAAAGGGAATTCTTGTGGGGTTGCTATCCAATACTCCTATGGCACCCTAACTTCCTCCAGCTCCTTTTGCTTATGTGGCATGAAGGTGTAACTCCTCAGAGGAAGTAGGTGTGCTATGGTTATGAAGTGAGGTATGAGCATAGAAGGCTGCTCCTTTGAGGAGAGTGAACGGAAGGGAGAGGGAAACGGAATCTGGAATGTATCACTGCCGTCTGGTGGTTCTACTGACCTCTGTGAAAAAATCACCAAGCCCTCTTTGGTAGATTCACCAGATTTGGGTTTGGGTGTTTCATTACTGAGAGCTATATATGTTCCTAACTGATATGGAGTATTTTATTGTCTTATATGACAACATCGGCTGTCAAGTAGCTATTAAAACATACCTGTTAAAAGAATAAATAAATCATGAATGATGTTAGCAAGAGGTTCTGTATTTGTGAGCATAATCTCAAAATCACTTGTACTTGCAGCTAGCTGTTGTATAATGCTACTTCATCGTTCTGATACATCTACTTTATCTGAGACCGCATGAAAACCCCACCCTGCAGAGCCTCGCCACGTTCCCCCCTGGTTTTTAGAGCTTTTCTCATAACCATGCAAGCCTTTCTGGGAACCAGGTCAATCCTTTGCCCTGCAAAGGGGTATGGAAGGGAGGGCTTAATCCAGAGAACAAGTACTCTTGATTAGGAGCTTTTGTAAAGAAGGCAGTTGGTATTTGAAGCATTAATCTAATTAATCTTTATCAATAAAAAATAAGGAATCAAATATTGGGGTAAGAACCCAAAAGGTCAGAGAAGCAGGGAGTGGTTGCCAGTCGCTTTCTACCTCTACTGTTCCTCCATCCAGAAAGCCTGAGATCCTCTCTCAGCCCCACCTTGCTACTTCCTGTCTCCTCTCTGTTTAGGATCCTCCAAACCTCTACAGCTAATTTTTGTCAGCTAGTGGCTAGTTCTGCCCTCTGACTCCAAGCAAGATTTATTTGTCATAATATAATTAAAATATCACATAACATTTTCTCCTTTTTGTCTAAATAAAAAGCAAAGGATTTAACTAATATAATAAAATTATATATACAAAATGTACAATAACTATATAGAAATATATAGAGGCCCAGAATTGCATTAACAATGTCCAGTCCATTAGCATTTGACAAATGCTGTGGAATAGTCCTTCTGTACATTGTATGAATATATGTCGCTATGATTGGCTAATAAACAAGCTTATTGGCCAATAGTTGAAAGTATAAAGTTAGGCAGGAAAGCCTAACTGAGAAAGATGGGATGAAGGAAGGGTGGAGTTAGAGGAGTCATCGGTTAGATTCATAGGGAGCGGGAGATGAACATGCCATGCTAATAAAAGTACCACCACATAGCAGAGCATAAATAAGGAATATGGGTTAACTTAAAACATAAGAGCTAGTTAGTAATAAGTACTATATATTGACCAAGCATATATAATTAATATAAGCTCCTGTGTGGTAATTTGGAACTGGCTCCTGGGTTGGGAAAGCTTTGCTTACAGGCATTGTCCAAGTAGACAGCGGGGAGGTAGGGTAAAGAGGACTTCTGCCTAACCACATTCACAGCACCTGTGGAGCACACTCGCCGCACTTGTGAAACACATTCATTGCATTTGTGGAGCACAATCGGTGCATCTGTGGAGAACACTCACTGCATCTGTGAAGCACACTCACAGCACCTATGGAGCACACTCACACTCACTGCATCTGTGGATGGAGCACACTCACAACATCTGTGGAGCACACTCACTGCATCTGTGGATGGAGCATACTCACTGCATCTGTGGAGCACACTCACTGCATCTGTAATGCACACTCACTGCATCTGTGGATGGAGCACACTCACAGCATCTGTAGTGCACACTCACTGCATCTGTGGGGCACACTCACTGCACCTGTGGAGCACTTTGCAGGTGATAGTAACTTTTTTGAGCATTGGTTGTACAATTTGCAAAGTGGAGAGGGTGGGAAGCACCCATCTTTCAGATTATGTTACCTCAGATGAGGAAAGTTCTGAAACTGCTTTGTCACTGTGGACTGAGGTATCAGACGATGAGTGGTCTAAATGCACCTACTAAGTTTTCTAGGGTCAGCACTGTCAAGGCAAAGACATGAAAACACTTGAGTGTTTTCTTTTGAATCATTGGTCTCCTTGGGCTATTTTGATATTCTCATTTTGATTCTACTGCTTATACTTGTTGAGGTCTCTCAATGTTTAACCCATGCTATTACCTTCATATTCTTGGACACTGTCAAACACTTATGAGAGATTCCCACAAGTAGGCTATTATCATCTGGAACTTGGCCAGACCCCAACTGAGCCAAAGAGCTCATGATGTATTGATTAGGCATCCAAGTAGTTATGGAAGAGGCCATGGTCACATTCCACAGCCCTCCAATACTGGAGCCTGGGAATGAGGATCCTGGGTTTTCCCTCCTTTTTCTATCTCTGCATATAATTGTTTACATAGCGATTTATACAAGTTTTACAAGGATCCTTAACAGGTATTAATTATGACCTTTATTTTTGTCAAAATTCTATGTGGTGGTAATCCAGTCCCTTCCGTTTTAAAGAACTGCTTTTGTTGCAAAACAAAACTAATCTGGTGTGGTTCTGTTCTGAGAACCACTCATCTCAAAGTTCTCTAGGGTTCTGGAGATCTGATCAGCTACTCGCAGCTTGTGGATTATCTGTTAAAGGGGAGAGTATTCAGAGACCCAAAGATTGGCCATTACACTTAACCATTAGTGATTCCTATTGGAAACAGCTCACTGTCCAGCTGTTCTGAAGCACACAGTGTCCTTTTTCTGGGCTGTTCTACTTTGTTTCTCCTTTTCCCTGTCACAGAGTCAGGTGGCCACCTTGACCCAGGATGGAGGCTTTGGAGGAAGCTTTTAAATAAACACTCTTGGGTCTAGAGTGGGCAGGCCAAATCCTAAAGACCCAGCCTTTTCAGTAGCATAGAAGAGCTTGTGAGAACATTCCAACATTATCTATACCCAAAAGATGTTTGAGTCTCCGTAAGACTGAACCCAGTGATCAGAGGGACTAACGGGAGTGAAGGCTTAGAAGCCTTAGAAATAGGGGATTTTTCAGATCATTTGCTTCTGTAGTGGCCTAATTTGTTACAATCTATGAGAATTTGGAAGTCCAGTGTGCCATTTTCTAGTCATTGAGGCTAATCATTCAGTTTGTATAATATATAATGTATAATAAAGGCCAAGCCCTTTGCAACAAGACCAGTACGTTATAATGGAATAATGGAATCTCTGAGTCTGAGGAGGGAGCGAGATTAGAGAAGGCAGGTGAGAGGAACTGATGAGTCTAGTAAGAGGCCATGGTTAGTTCCGGTTCCAGCAAGTGAAGGAGAGAGATAACACAAGCTCCATGAGCAAACAAGAGACAGAACACGTGGGAAAGGAGACCTCTTTAAGCATCTGGCAGTAGCTGTAGAGAATTTCCAGGAACAGAGCAGGGTCTAGGTGGGAGAGACTTAGGAAAAGAGTCATAAATAGGGATCTTGCCAGAGGGCGGATTCTCCTATTATAAGAACAGAGACAGAAAGGGAAGGGTGAGTGCTGTGGTGACAGTCTCAATCCGAGGTTGTCCCCAAGGGAAAAGAGACTTGTTAGAGAGATGTCCAGGGTCTTGTGGACAGGTGTCACTCATCTCTGGGATGGAGTGTCCAGGAGGGCATAGAGAAGCTTCCTGAAGCACCTGCATGGCTTATTAAGCAGGCTCCGGGGAGGCAGAGAGACAAAACAGGCAGCTCTGAGAGGGCAAAGTGCATGGCACAGGTGAGCAGAAACAGCTGGAGTGGAACATGATGGATCGTAGAAGCCAGCACTGGCAGATGTTCCAAACCCAGCAGGATAATCGTCAGTTAGAAGGGACAGGGCCCATTGGAAGGGGGTCTGAAAGGACTTTGGCCCACCTGTGCATGGCAAACACTACTCTGGAAGGCCTTGCCCTTCTCCTCAATTCCCTTTGCCTTTCAAAACACTGTTAAATTACATTCCTAAAGCTAGCCACCAAGTCTATTCCCTTATTGGCCACTTCCTCCTCCTGAGGCTGACTAACAAGGTCCAGCTATCAAAGCATTGAAGTCCAGCAATAAAAAGCCCCCTTTGGCTTGCCCAATTAGTGTGGCCAATTAAAATTAAACTCCTCATCCTAACACAGGTTTTCCCATTTTACCTTTATAAGCTGCCATTTTCCTAGGGGCCACAACTGTCTTCTCTCTGTCCAGAGGCGGTCCTTTGTCCCTCCAGGACAAATACCCCTTTCCCCTTTCCCTTGTTCCCATCCCCTTCTCCCTGGTTCTCTACCTCCTCTCCTTGTCCCTTATCCCTGACCTCTGTCCCTCTCGGGGACAAATTGTTAGGAGCCGTTTCCCCCCTAAAGATTATTACAGGAACCATCACCTTGGGGGGCCTGCAGGGAACCCCACACCCATAATTCTGTTAAGAATAGTTCTATTGACAAAACCTGCCCCACACCCAATTAGCTATTCGCTAATTGCTAACGAACTTAATCTGTTAGCAGACCCATCCCAAATTCCAGACAATCTAGAGAGAACTAGGTGTGTCAACTCGAGACATCCTGACAGGGAGAATCAACATCTGACTTCTTGGCCTACCTGACCGGACGTAGGTTACGTGACCTGGGACCACGCGGCCAGATTCCATGCTCCTGTGCCCTGCCCCCCAATCCAGGGGCTATATAAGCTGTAACCCTGACCCTAATAAAAGGAGGCTTTGACAAATCTTCGCTTGGCCTCATTTCTTTATCTTAGCCCTCTCTTCCAGGTAGCGCCCCTCCGAGACCCTGGAGTAACAGGCTGCCAGGGCGGGTCACAATTCTAGACTAGTGACCTACCCACGGCGGCCCACAACAAATAAATCTCCTTTGTGCTGAGAACTCAGGTCTTGGGGGTCCTGAGCCAATACTTTTCCTTTCAAAGCCCAATGTTTCTCTCCCAGGTCTTGGCACCAAATATAAGCAAGGGCACAGTGTAAAAACTAGACCACTCCATGGGTAGAAAGATTTATTGGGGATCAAACTTTGTCACCAGCACTGCCATTGGGGAGGGCTGCTTTGGACCTACAAAAGCATCTTACCTGCACATTGGAGGCCACAGGACAGGAAGATCACCTTGATGCTCACACATGTTTGCACAGAGTCTTTTAAATTTCATTTCCCGCCTGAGCCATTTGACAGCTGTTCACAAGGTGCCTGGAGGGGTGGAGCACATTGTTGCCTTTGTGTCTGTAGTCACCTGGGCCTTTGCAGTAACAGCAGTGGGACTGTTGGCAAGTGGTTTCCCTTTTACAGGCTTCAGCGCCTTGACTCCGTGGGAAAATCACAGAGCCAGGCCAGATAAGCACTAAACTCACTTCCAACTGCACTTTCCATTGCTCCCTGTGCAGAGATCAAGGATATTGTCTTGTTTGGTGTGTAACGGGGAAAGAGCAAGAAGACCGGGAAGTCCCAGAACGCCAGTGAATTTTAAAGCCAAGCAGGTATCTTTGATAGCAGATGGTGTATACCCTTAAACATCTCCTCTCAGAATTGTAGACAGGCATTGTTCCCTGTCTCTGATAAGGGAAGATGGGTACTTCCTTTGATTTTCTTTTTCATATAGAGAGAACTCCTTATGAAGGTTGCACCGGTTAACTTTTGTGGACTTGTTACAAACCGAGTCACCTGAGCAGAGGAAACCTCCATTGAGGATTTGGTTTTATCAGACTGACCGGTGGGCAAGCTTATAGGGCATTTCCTTGATTGTTGACTGATGGGTTAGAGCCCACCTCACTGTGGGTGGTGCCATCCAGGGCCTGGTGGTCCTGGGTTCTCTAAGAAAGCAGGCTGAGCAAGGCAGTGACCGAGGCAGCAAGCAGTCTTTCTCCATGGTTCCTGTCTCTGTTCCTGAGGAGTTCCTGCCCTGACTTTCATAGATAATGGACTGTAATCATGACTGTGAGTCCAGGCAACCCTTTCCTCCCCAGGTTTGGTCATCATTTCATATCTGCCCCAGAAAGAGTCTAGGTCAAAGGTCTGATTTAGGTCAAAGGGTTAATGCTGCTTTTTCTTCATTCTCTCAAACTCGCTCTAGCAGGGAAAAAGTAAGAATTATCTGAGAGTCAGGCTTGGGTGTGTGTTGGCCCACATTTCCCGCTTTCTGCTTGGGCTCCACCTACCTGCAGGGAGGCATGTACACTGATTAATAAGGGTTGTCTAGACCTCTCAACTAACACGAATTTTCAACTGCCTTTAGGAAATGTGTTCTACCCAATCAATGGCTTTGAGCATTTCTATTGGACTCTTAACTATAAAATTGCATCTATCAGCCAGGTGCTTGTCACCAAATTTACCTGGGTGCCGGGTATAGGAACCCAGGCTCAGTCTTGCACAGCGAGCACTTTATTGACTAAGCCCTTTTCTCAGTCCCTGCCCCTGATTTTTCCTTTCCTTTTTCTTTTTTATTTTGCATGGTCTTATGTATCTCAGACTGTTCTCAAATTCAATATGTAGCTGAGGCTGAACTTGAACTCCTGATCTTTCTACCTCTCCTTCCTAAGTACTAGAATGTGCCAAATTCTTAAAACTTAAAGCAGAAATTCTCAACCTGTGAATCAAAATCCCTTTGGGGGGGGGGGTTGAATGATCCTTTTGCAGGGGTCACCAAAGACCATTGGAAAATATAGGTATTTACATTATGATTCATAACAGTAGCAAAATTACAGTTATGCAGTAGCAATAAAATAATTTTATGGTTGGAAATCACCACAACATGAGGAACTGTATTAAAGGGTTGAAGCATTGGAAGGTTGAGAACTTCTGACCTTGACTCTCTGCTTAGGTTGGGGGTTTGTGGAGCAGGCTCTGAATATAGGAGGGGACTCTTCTCTCCCATGCTAATGTGCCCAAGCCTGGCCTCCACAGCAACAGGTGTCCCTTGGAGGAGTCACTCCTGTAGCCTCTCCTGAATGCCAGAGTGATTAGTTGTGCCAACTCCCAGCCAAAGGCAGCCTGGCATGTTCTAAGCCTGATAAGGGAGGATAGAGGCTACGCCTCAAAGGACTGCAGAGATTTTAACTAACACTTGCTGGCAGCAGCCAGGGAGGAGAGCCAGGGAATACCTTTTGATAGGGCTTAATCAAAGAGGCAGGAACGTGAAACTGGCTAAGCAGGAATTCACTGATTTTAGGGAACTTTCTCACAACATGAAATTTAACATTAGCAAGCTCAGAGTCTTGGAAAAACTTGGCCCTAAGTGGTCCACAAGGAGATGAGCCAGTGGTTCAGCTGGCTATGGGAGCCTAGGAAGAAAGGAGCAGACACAGTTTTACAAGACCACCCTTGTTTTGATTGCAGTTCAAGAACTGGAAACTCCTTTGATCTTGGAAGAGCCCTTGGTATCCATTCACTGGGAGCAGTATATATTCTTGGCATGACAGTTGCCTTCTCTACCTGCAGGGCTTCAAGATTTATGCAGGTGTTTGTCCCAGGTGTGGAATCTTGTCCAGGACTTGGCTATCAACCCGACCACTCCGCACAGGTCAGTTAAAACCCACTGGCCTGGACATATTCTTCACTGTGTCATGAGGAGTAAAAAGCAAGCATTCAGTGGTATGGTGCTTCAAAAACAGTGTAAAATGTAAAATACCCAAGGCCCTGGATTTGATCTCTAGCTCTAGAAAGAGAAGTCTAGGGAAGTGCGGCTGCCGTATGAGTCACATTGGAGATATGGCAACAACCCACGCCACATGTATATTTATGATTTTCCATGACTCGAGCAATATGGAAAATGCCATGGGATGATACACAGCATCCTTAGAAATATGTGCTGGTCATTACCGCTGGCAATGTGGGTCAGAGTCTACCAGAGTCTTCTGGTAGAGAAGGGGAGGGAAACTGGACAGGAGGCAGTTTAAATAAGCATTGCACTTTAAGAAACGGCCCATGACAAGAAGAATGTTTTTGCTATTATCCCATTTGTGAATTGAACAAAATACGGCTTCTGAGATATGAATAGTAGTTATCTTAAAGTGCTCAAATTCCAGAATACACCAGATTCTACAGTCATCTGTGGCTTTTTTGGCAGTCGGTCGGTCTTAGAGAAGCTTCAATTTTTTAAACTATTTTGGTTTTCAGTTATAAAATGAGAGAATGGAGCCAAGGCACTTATAATATGCAAGGCAGAAACATTTACAATATTTTAAATATGCATATATACATATAATTTAGTACAACCAGAAAATTGTACTATTTCTTCACACCTGGTGAGCTTCAGAGTTCTGGGATGACAGATACAGTGGCATTTATGATATGCTTTTATGTATATCGTATATGTACATCTAGATGGAGACCCAAACCCAGTAACAGGCTCATTTATATGAAAAGTACTGCACTCAGAATTAACATGTCTTTAATCTCAAGGCAAGGTGAAGGGCCATAGTACAGCCTAAGAGACTGCAAAAAGTATTTGGTATACCCCCACTGCCACACGGACAAGTGGCCATTTTCTCTGCCTCAGGGCTGTGTGATATAATTGCAACTATTTTAAGAAAAACAGTGCTTTAAATAAAGACCGAAAAGAAATATGTCAAAAATCTCAACTGTGGTGAAAGAATTACTAGAGGCTTTCCCTACACCTTTACACTGATTGAAATTCCCCTAATTTGTTCCAATGAGTATGTAATGGGGATGATTTTATTGAATTTTATCAGTTCAGGATGAGAACACTTGTACCTTATGTGAATGACTGTTCTGTAATGAGTCGGGATGGGGAGTTTATTTATGATCTTAGCACAGGCAGTGTGGACACGTAACCCTATCTTCTAAGAGAGTGTAGTTGAGTGAGTTAGGCACTTGACTCATCCCCAGATTGCCATGCCCTTGTGGATCCCTCTCAGGCCAGGAAAGCCCACGCAATAACTTCAATTATGTTCCTGAGTATCCTGAAAGAATGGTATTGTTTGGAAAACTAGGGGTCAAATACTTGCCCAGATGTTTTCCAATTTAGGATTCGCTATTAAAAGGCTTAGTCTTCATCCACAAACCTTGAAGGCAGGGTTCTTGGGTGTGATTCTTGCTGCGGCTTGCAGGGCAGTTAGTTTGGCATCTGGGCTATGGTGGGAACTCGCCTTGCCATGATGTCCCTGACATCTAGTATCTCTGCCATAGAACTCACCATGCCTTACTAGAATCATGCAATGTTGGCCTTCCCAACAAACTGCAATGTTTTTCCTTTCTTTTCAGGCCCAAGACAGTGCCTGGTGTAATAGCAACTAAATAATTATATATAAACAAATAAATGTGTGATTTTGGGTCCAGTAATGGGCTACATGCTTTTAACATATCAAACACTGTAAAAAGTGTTTTACATGTGTAGATTCAATTGATTCTCAAACAACCCAAGGAGGCAGGAACTGCTATTTGCCTACACAAAAGATTATTAAGCCACATGGGTTTATTAACTTGCCATGTTTCACAGCTAGCAAGTGTTAGAATGGAGACATCAACCCAACAGGTCTGATTTTGTGTTTTGTGCTTTTAGTTTGGGCTTTATTTCAGTCAGGGCCTCATATAGCCAAGGCTGGCCTCAAACAAACCAGTCTGGCCTTGAACGTTTGGCTTCCCTGCCTCCACCTCTGATATTCTGAGGTTATAGGACACAGTCACACCATGTTCTATGCTATAGATTCTCTAACAGTAAAACGTTAATAATGCCCATTGACTAGATGACTGGGAAAAAGCTTAAAAACTCAGAAGCACACATAAAGCTCTGTATGAAGTATGAAATTACTGTTATGATTAATATCAGTTATTTTCATTGATATTTTAACAACTTAGTAGCTCTTTACACAAAACCAAATCAAACAATTTAACATTTGTTTTTGAGGCGGGGTTTCATGTAGCTCAGGTTGAGCTTGAATTTGTAGGTAGCCAAGGATATCCCTGAACTCCCCAATCCTCCAGCCTCTGCATCTCAAATGCTAGGACTTCAGTGTGTTCTACCACAGCTGGTTTGGGGCTATGGCTCTCTGATTTCAACTTGAGAAAGATTTTTTGAACAGACTGGGAAGAAAACTGTTGTTACGTTGTTGGGGTTCAACTATCCCCTCCCATAGTTAGCACCTGCTGCCAGCCCAGCCTGTCTCAGAGGTGTTGAACTTGATCCTGGCCATGGTTTGTGTGGAAGCCTTGGGTTGGTTTAAGAAGGGGGATGGGACGATGTCTTTGGCTGAGAAGGAGTCTCCCCCTAGTGTTGGCATTTTCAAAGTCGACCCTGCTTCAGTCTCTCATCTGCCTGCGGTTTTAACCTGGTCCTCAGGAGTCCTATGCTTCCTCTGGGAGCTAAGAGTGCCGAGCTGAGCCATTTCGGAGCTGCGGAAGTGAGGGCCTAGCCGGCACAATTAAACCACACTTTTGTGTTAAGCAGGGATGAATGGAATTCCATGGTTGGACACGGATTCCTAGATCCTTGGCCTTGGTTTTTAATCCCTTAGCTTTACAACGCTTGCTGTGTTATCCGTTTAGGGTTAGGATAATTATTACCCCATGTAGGGTTGACTCGCACCACATTGGAATAACTTAAAGAAAGGCAATGGGTTTCCTTGGGGCAGCTACCAGCTGACAAGCACCTGGAAAGAAACGTTGTCTTTTCATGTCCCCCTGTCCCTCGGGAGGCATGCATTCATCTACCCAAGTATTTCAGGACTGAGGTCCAGAAAGATTTGAAGGCTTGCTGCATCCTTATTCGGCCACTGTGGGATAAGTGTGGTTTTCGTGCCCACTTCTAAGTTACAGGTCAGTCCACTGACCTTGGCCTTGGTGGCTCATGGTGGCATGAGGGTTCCTGCTATGCTGAAAAGATCATTACACTTTTTGCCCCTTGGAAAACCTCCTTTAGGTAACACAGCAGCCCTACGATTCTGTTCTAGGCTTACACAGACAAATTGCCGCGGCTACCTATGGGTTATATTTTGGCTCGTGGATGATGCGCTATAGAAAATAATGTCGCTGAAGAATGTTACTATAGAGATGTAGGAAATTAGAGCTAGATGCGGTACTCCTTTACAGCAATTTCGTTTTAAATAAGCTTGGCGGTTGGAGATTAAATCCTTCAAAACCTGAATCTGCAGTGATGGAAGAATAAAAGCAACACTTGCTGGGGAAAGGGAAGGCCTGCCATCATCTCTTAAATCACAGAGGGGACCTTCTGGGTGGAGAGTCATGCTGGGGCCTGAGTGCTGTCTGATATTCTAGAGATTTAGGGTTTAGCTAGAAGGAGGGCTGTGAGGGGAGAGGGGGGAGGAGGGGATGCTGTTTGGCAACTGTCCAGTTCCTTGAGCAAGTTCTCGGTTTTCTGGGGGAGCTGAAGGTGTTTCGGTGAGTAAAGCGCCCATTCAGATCACCTCGGTTGGCCATAAGCTGAAACAGAACGATGACCAATCACCAGGTATTCACATTTGGGTCGATATCCCAGGCATGAGCTCATTAACCCCCAATCCTGTTATCTCACACAGGCGAGGCAGATTGTGTTTAATGTGATGACATTTTCAGTACCTACACCCGAGTCCTGATGTGGTAAAAAAGCTTGAACACAAACAGGCATCTGTGCTATTATCTGCACAGCCCATAAAGTGACGCCTGCAAGTTAATGGGGAGATGCTTATAGCACACAGGGTTCAGTGTGAGCTGGTGACCTTGATGGATTTCTGGTTGTCCCTTGTCTTATTTCCCATCTCCTTGGGATTCTGGCTCTTGGCTGGAATTTAGAGACTTCCCTTAATATCTGCAGACCGTGCTTCCTTTTTTCCCCCAAGATGTTAGTCTTTGAAGTGAGTCGGTGCTGTGGTTTTTACATAGTTTAATCTTCTCTGTGTTTTTCTTTAACCATGTTCATGCACAGACTTAGTGGGTGGGACGCACATATCCCTACAGATACATTAGCACGTACCTCCTGGAGTCGTCTCTTCACATGGTACCCCATTTTCTGTCTCTGCAGGAACACGCAAATTCTTCTTCACTTTATTATCTCAACAACTAATGAATTCAACTGAAAATTACTTCTGAATCATGTGGCTGCATCTCCCACTTGTTTTATTTAGGGGTCCTCTTTGATGCTGGATCATTTTTTTTTGTGTGTGGTGTTTAAGTAAGGCATTCACTGATGCTGTTACTAACATAAAAGTTAAAAATCAAACTATTCTGATTTGACTCATCAGGCCCTCTTGATGTCTTCGAATGTAAATTTTGATTTCATCGCATTTAGAGGAAATGGTTCATAGTTCCCTTCATCTCTAAAGAGTTGGGGAAGATTATCTACCCTGCCTATATACGATCATTATCAATGTTACATGTATTTGACACATGTAAAATGCTAAACAAAAATCCATAGAGATTTTAGACTAGGGGTTCATCTGAGATGTGTTTGCCCCCAGGAAATGTTCGGCAATCCCTGGAAACAGTTTTGGTTGTCAAAATTTGTGGAAGGAGATTCTCTTGGCATCTAGTGGGTAAAGGCCAAGGTGGTTGCCAGACATCCTGTGACAAACTGGAAAGTCCTCTACAAAGGTCTCCCTCCCAGCCTGGGAAGTCAATGGTATAAAAAGCAGAAATTGGTCCCGTTCAGAAATCACCCACTCTCCTGTTCACCTGTGTGTACCACTGTGTTCATCAATACTTTCCGAACTAATCTCTCATTGTAGGCAGCTGAATGATGTAATGACACATTGATTGCAAGTGCTGTGTCTTCTATGTCATCATATATATATATATATATATATATATATATATATATATATATGTATTTTATTGAACTCTACATTTTTCTCTGCTCCCCTCCCTGCCTCCCTTCCCCTTCAACCCTCTCTTAAGGTCCCCATGCTTCCAATTTACTCGGGAGATCTTGTCTTTTTCTACTTCCCATGTAGATTAGATCTATGTAAGTCTCTCTTATAGTCCTCATTGTTGTCTAGGTTCTCTGGGATTGTGATTTGTGGGCTGGTTTTCTTGCTTTATGTTTAAAAACCACTTATAAGTGAGTACATATCATAATTGTCGTTCTGAGTCAGGTTACTGTTAGGAGCCGTTTCCCCCCTAAAGATTATTACAGGAACCATCACCTTGGGGGGCCGGCAGGGAACCCCACACCCATAATTATGTTAAGAATAGTTCTATTGGCAAAACCTGCTCCACACCCAATTAGCTATTCCCTAATTGCTAACGAACTTAATCTGTTAGCAGACCCATCCCAAATTCCAGACAATCTAGAGAGAACTAGGTGTGTCAACTCGAGACATCCTGACAGGGAGAATCAACATCTGACTTCTTGGCCTACCTGACCGGACGTAGGTTACGTGACCTGGGACCACGCGGCCAGATTCCATGCTCCTGTGTCCTGCCCCCCAATCAAGGGGCTATATAAGCAGTAACCCTGTCCCTAATAAACAGAGGCTTTGACAAATCTTCGCTTGGCCTCATTTCTTTATCTTAGGCCTCTCTTCCAGGTAGCGCCCCTCCGAGACCCTGGAGTAACAGGCTGCCAGGGCGGGTCACAACTTCTAGACTAGTGACCTACCCACGGCGGCCACAGGTTACCTCACTCAAAATGACGTTTTCTAGCTCTATCCATTTGCCTGCAAATTTTAAGATGTAATTTTTTTCTGCCGTGTAGTACTCCATTGTGTGAATGTACCACATTTTCCTTATCCATTCTTCAGTCGAGGGGCATTTAGGTTGTTTCTAGGTTCTAGCTATGATAAGCAATGCTGTTATGAACACAGTTGAACATATGTCTTTGTGGTACAATTGAGCATCCTTTGGATATATATCCAAAAGTGGTATTACTGGGTCTTGAGGAAGGTTGTTTCCTAATTTTCTGAGAAATCGCCACACTGACATCCAAAGGGGCTGTACCAGCTTGCATTCCCACTACCAATGCAAGAGTGTTTCCTTTACCCCACAACTTCTCTAGCATAAGTTGTCATCAGTGTTTTTGATCTTGGCCATTTTTACAGGTGTAAGATGGCATCTCAGAGTTGTTTTATTTGCAGTTCTCTGATGACTAAGGATGTTGAGCATTTCCTTAAGTGCCTTTTTAGCTATTTTAGATTCCTCTGTTGAGAATTCTCTGTTTAGGTCTGTGCTCCATTTTTTAAAAATTCAATTATTTGTTCTTTTGATGGCCATTTTCTGGAGTTCTTTGTATATTTTGGAGATCAGACTTCTCTCTGATATGGGGTTAGTGAAGATCTTTTTCCATTCTGTAGGCTGCATCAGACATATTTTTAACCTGTCATTTTAATCAGCAAGTACCATGCGGGTCAGAATAAGAGGTGATTTCTGAATCAGTTCCTTGCTCTCGTTCATCTTCAGCTGAGCCCCTAGTCATTAAAGAATAGACTTCGAGAACCAAGGTGGGTCTAGAGATGTTGATTAAGACTCAAAGTAGAGACTAGACAGCCAGGCCTACACAAAGAGACCCTCAAAAACAAACAACTGAACAAACAGAGAAAACCTAGCAATGCGTGTTAATTTCAGACAACTGCAGGGACTGCCAACATCTACGGAGCACTTGGCAGAGCTCAGGCTTATTGCTGTGTTCCTTTACCCCGTCGTCAGTCAGCCCTGAAAAATAGATACATCAGGCTGGTTGAAATCTTATGATTAAGAATGGTCAGGCAGTGGTGGCACATGGCTTTAATCCCAGCGCTTGGGAGGCAGAGGCAGGGTGATCTCTGTTAGTCCAAGGCCAGCCTGGACTACAAAGTGAATTCCAGGACAGCCGGGGCTACACAGAGAAACCCTGTCTTGAAAAAACAAACAAAACAAAACAAACAAGCAAAAAACCAATGCTTAGAAAGAAAAAAAAAACCCAACTTTTTGCAATTAAATCTCACCACAACTTTTTCAGTTTCCCTAAAATGCCCCGTGTGTGTGTGTGTGTGTGTTTGTGTGTGGTCAGTTTTGGTGTGTGATGTTTTATATACACGTATACTCAGATATTTTTATCTATGGGATTATAGCATGAATTTAGTGATTTCTTTTTAAATATACGTCCTCAGCTTGGTCTCTGTAGCCCAACTGTATAAGGAGTAGATAAGTCTACCTGCCAACAGATGAAGTAATGTTTATATCAACTACGGATCTCTACACATTGATCACCTGAGTCCATTATGCAAATATGTTAGCAAATAGGCTACCTGTAGAACTGTAGACACAGTATAAAGCGTTCTGTTGAAAATAAATCTGTGAGTTTTAAAATTATCATAGAGAAGGTCTGCTCAATTGAACTATGGCTACCTTTGGAGTCGAATTACAGAGACACATTCTCCTTTCCTGCATAATTTAATCTTTTATAGTGATTGTATGCAATTCTAAAGAATAATAAGGATATTTCTACTTAGAATATGTACATTAGTTAGAAATTAAGAATCTCAACACTCATGCAAAATATCCCTCATCACAAAGTAGCAATAATAAACCAAACAGCCTATGCTAACAGAATGTTAACACCATGCAAATGAGATTTTAAACATTTTGCATACCCAACCTTATTTATTGTTATAATACATATATGAGAGATTTTAATTCCTACGTCGCAAAACACAAGGAACCCGAGACTCAGCGAAGGCAAGAAAGTTACCCAAAGTCACAGAGGACTCACAAGCCTGAGGACTTGAGCTCAGCCTGTCTGGCTGCAGAGCCCGGAGGTTGCATGTTCTGCTGCCAGAGGAGTGGCACCACTGAGGAATGGAGCGCTGTGCAGGCGAGGAGGCTGGGGGACCAGGGTTTCCTATGCCAGC
The DNA here is from genome assembly GCA_963919715.1 of Microtus obscurus. Classification (NCBI taxonomy): domain Eukaryota; kingdom Metazoa; phylum Chordata; class Mammalia; order Rodentia; family Cricetidae; genus Microtus; species Microtus obscurus. Next base: position 4,281,570 of record CAWTZC010002364.1, read on the forward strand.
AATCCCAAACGTTGTACTGGACCTTTTAGGCTTCTGTAGGGTAGGCCCCGTGTCTGGGTTTCCTTTAGCACCCAGAATAGATTTCTTATCAATGACAGGTCTTTAGAAGCTGCTTGAGACATTAAAGATTTCAAAACTCACCTAGAAAAAAACAAATCTGTTTTCCAGGTGGGTAGACAGCTACATCCTTTTTCTTGGTGAAAATGTTTGATTCAGAAAGCCGCCGTGGCTGCAGTGTGTGCCATCACCACAGGTGAGGGTGGTCACCTTTAAACACCTTCCACATGCAGGCCCTGTCGTCCTGGAGACACAATGTTGCTACTTTGTATGATTATTACTTAGTGCTAAAAGCTGTCAGAAGCAAACTGGGCAAAGGCTGGCATACAGAATATGCTCAGCTCTTGGCAGCGTCACAACCCCTGCGAAGAAAGGGTGCTATGAAGTATACATTTTATAGTAAATTAAATTATTACTTTAAGGGATAATAAAAGGAAAAGGTTCTAACGCCAGACAAGGCACTGTTTCTGCATTATTGAAACAAGGACATTAAACTTAATGGCACCAAGGGGAAAAATACTAAAAAAATTATTTTCTGGTCACATGTTATTAGCCATAATATAATAAATAGAACCATGGGAAGTGACTGTTTACATCCTTAAGGGGCAAATGGCACTGGAACAGCAGAAGAAGGGCTGCTTGCATCCAACTCAACTGTCTCCTGGGCTCCACAGACCACCCCAGAGTGTTTGGTATTCCCACAGGGCGTGAAGCCCACCTTAAACGATTCTCATTGCAAGCCGCAGAGTTATTTTCTGTTGTCCTTGGAGACAGAAAATAAGCTTTTACCTCTCTCCCAGATTCATTTTCAAAAATGATTCTTGGAAATGAGTTTTCCTTAGACACATTTATATATAATGACAAGCTAATATCTTACACACTGTTACGGTATATAATAACAGTGTGCCAAACTGACAAGAACTAGGCCAGAGAGGGAAGGCAATTAGCTTCCAGAGAGAGCGCTACCCGGCAGAAAGGATGAGCATCGTCCACCATGTGGTGACTTCATGGTTACCAAGTGATAAACGTGAGCATCTCCGGAGGCGAGACTTCAAAGAAGCGCAATTTGTCTTTAAGGCCCCACTTTTTGTTTTCAGTGTCTTCTTCCTAGTTCTCAAGGCCTTTTTTACCATGTAGAAATTCATAGCCCAGAGCCCAATATTTCCCAACTGATTACAAACTCTTATCTTGACCCGAATGCACAAACTGGTGAATGGATGGACGGGTAGCTGCATAGGTAGCTGACTCATTCCTAAAAGATGTATGGAGCTCCTGCCACTCACTTAACTTTTATTTCTGTGATGGATTATTGGCTCTGGTATTTGAGGGAGGGGTGAAAAGAGGTTTTTTTTTGTTGTTGTTTGTTTGTTTTTTTAGATAACAAGGATTTCTGGTTTATAATTTATTTTATTATTACGGGGTACATGCATGCACAGTGCACTTGTGGAGGTCAGGGGCTGACTTTTGGGAGATGGTTCTCTCTTTCCACTGTAGGTTAGAACTCAGGCTTATATAGGAAGCACTTTTACTCCCTGAGCCATCTTGTTGGCCCCGAGAAGGATTTTTTTCTGTACCGTTGGCTCTTTGAGTAGTGTACCATGTGGAGAAGCACAGGCAGATGAGAGGGCTCTTAGGGCTGGGATCTCTAGGATGGAACCCACCAATGACTTCCTAGCTAAACCATCTTGGATCATTTCCTTGCTGGTGAAGCAGGGATAAGCAGCCTGTTCTCCTCCCAGGCTTACATTAAACACCAATGGCTGATACGTGGAGAGTCCATCATACGGCTGGAGTGTAACAATACAGGCTCCTCCTCGGTTGCATCTTGTATCAACAGAAACCAGACGTATCTAAGGCAAAAGAAGAGTGAAGAGTCACACACGGATGTAGCACGTCTCGTCTGTGCCCAGACACCAGAGTCCCACCCATCTTTCCTTTTGGCTCTTTTCTTGCAAGAGCTCAATTGCCATTTGAACCAGTTTCTTCCTCTTGGGTAGAAAAATAACCTCCAAGTCTTTCCTCACTCGGCCATAGCCACCCAGGTCCTCTCATTTTTCTTCAAACACAACCTTGTTCTACTGTGGAACTTTGTGGTAACTGCTCACTTGGCAGAAATGAACCTCCCAAGACTTCTATGGGATGATTTCCTTCGTCTTGCTCAAGTTCTTGTTAAAAAGTCACTACCTGATTGAGGCTGGGTTGGACCACCTGGAACACTGGTATCCTACCCTCTTGACCCCCGTGTCTAGAATCACATTCTTCTACAACCCATAGTTATTCATTTATTATGTCTATCATGCATTTCTCCATCAATCAGGAGGTGAGAACCTTAACAGGGATTTTTATGTTATCATTTTATCAATTTCCCCAAACCTCCAGCTATTTTAATACTCTGACATATGGACAAGTGTTTGGTAAATAATGATCAAAACAGACATAGAAGTGTAAGATGCAAATTGGCCCCCCAACGACCTGAGCTAGAGTGTCAAGATGAATCTTTCCCTCCATCCATCTGTCTCCAATGGAGGGGCTCATTCTGTCTCGGAGACGTTCTTCAGTCCACTTCCCTTTCTCCATTTCTACACCGACAGCTTCGTTATTTCCTATTGAGCGATAATCTGCATTCTTCTTCGATTCCTTGTTACATCCAGATCCAAGGGTTGTTTATGTAAAATGCAGATTTATTTACGTCGCTGTAGTACTTAAGAACCCTCAGTGATTCCTTGTCAGCAGAGGTAAAATCCTGATAGCTCTGTGACTAATAGGCCATGTGAGGTGGGCAGAATGACAGTCCCTCCTCCAAGGCGTCTTGGAACCCGTCTCTGTGCCAGGTCATGTGGGCAAGGGGAATTGAAGTTATAGGTGAAATCGGCATTGATGATCAGCTAAGGTTTCCTAGTCAGGACCCATGCCATCACAGGGGTCCTAAGAGGGAAACCAGGGCAGAGTGCACAATGGGAGAACTTGACCTCTGGAGTCTGGGGATGGAGGAAGAGGGTCGCTCGGCTTCCAGGAGTTAGAGAAAGCGAGGAAACAGATTCCTTTAGCTGTCTTGATCTAGTCTGAGTAAGATCTATGCCAGACTAGAAGTTTAGAACCTCAATGAAATCAATTAATATACCGTATAAGGTTTGTTTTTTTCCCTCCTTTTTAGACTTAGCTCTTTATTACTTTCTTGTGAAATGGAGATTAGCAATACCAGCCTTTTATACTGTTACAAAGATCAGAGAATTTGCAGTCACCAAGCATGTACCACAAAGGTTCTTTTTTTTTTTGGTTTTTCGAGACAGGGTTTCTCTGTGGTTTTGGAGCCTGTCCTGGAACCAGCTCTTGTAGACCAGGCTGGTCTCGAACTCACAGAGATCCGCCTGCCTCTGCCTCCCAAGTGCTGGGATTAAAGGCGTGCGCCACCACCGCCCAGTACCACAAGGGTTCTTAACACACAGTAGCTCATCGCTGCTGTCTCAGGCATCTCTAAGTACAGTCCATTGTTTGCTCTTACTGTTCCTGTCTGGAAAACCAGACACTCAATTGGTAAATGTCTTCTTATTTCTTTTAAGACCAAGAAGGTCTAATATCTTGTCGTTGGACAGGTGTTTTCATATTCTGCTCCCCAAACCGGACAAATAAAGTCTACCATTCCTTTGCTTCCTCAACCCTGTGATTGAGTGAAATAGCTAACAAGGAGCCTGGTACGAAACCCAAGAAGGAATTCTTTGCCTGGACCACCGTCTCAGATACCCCACCTTAACCTCAGTCCTGGTCAGTTGTTTGAAAGGAAAACCGGATCCAAGCAGATACAGATGATCCTGCTGGTAGGTGGAAGGAGGGATAGATGCTGCCTGCCTTCTTACTTTATTATGCACAAGCTCCCAGGGGAGAACCTGGCACATGGCTGACACTGTGTCAGTCGAATTGACTGAGGTGGTAGCTATGAGTAGAAAAGTGGCCAGATATTTGATGTAGAAGCAGTGATGGTGTTGATGACGATGATGGTGGCGATGGTGACGACAAAAACCTAACCTGTGTATACCGTGTGCTAAATACCTGCTAAGTGCTTTGTATACAAGTCCCCTCATGGCTCCGATTGGCACTATTAGTAAAATTTTTACTCGGACATAAAGACACTGTTTCCTCAAGGCTTGCACTTAGTAAGTTCACAGTAAACGGAGAAAGCGAACCAGAGAATGCTGACTCAGCAGCCCTCTGACTTGATTTTGTCATTTTTATTTAAAGTGCTGACTGAAAATTTGAGCTCCTTTTTACTAACCAAAGGCTCATAATTGTGCTTAGGGTTGACACTGAATTTTCAAGGGTCTAAGAGAATTCAAAACTCCTGGGGAAGCCACCCCTCTCCTTTGTCGGCAGGAGCAATGGAGGGGGTATTAATGGAGACACTGAGAGGGAAGGATGTGGACTGGACAGCAGGCCCGCCCTGCCCTGTGGAGTGTGTTTACCCCTTCGCTATGAGTGTGCTCTACGGCAACTTTGCTTCTGGTGTAATAAGTTGTATGAACTTTATGCTTGAGTGAGTTATCTTTCAAGATAGAAAAATGTGTATTTTCAGGAGTCTTTTTTCATTTACACATGGAAGTGTACAGGAGGTTAAAAAATGGATTTTAAGAGCTCCCGTGATGGCTAAGAAATTGCTATTTCACTCTTGAAAATTGCCTTTTCTACCAAAAACACTGAGCCAAGAAATCAGACCATCTGATTCTGCTGAATTGGAAACATTACTCAGGTGCTGAGATGCCTCCAAAATTTGGCCTTCTTTCTCCCTGACATTATAAAAAATTCAATCTTGGATTTTCTCATTAGAATATACTTGATGGAATAATGCAGAAAGTCAACTTTTTATTTATTTTAAAGATTGTAGGCTCCAAAATACCCTGAGACTTTTTTTTTTAAAAAAACATTTATTTATTTATTATGTATACAATATTCTGTCTGTGTGTATGCCTGAAGGCCCAAAGTGTGCACCAGACCCCATTACAGATGGTTGTGAGCCACCGTGTGGTTGCTGGGAATTGAACTCAGGACCTTTGGAAGAGCAGGCAATGCTCTTAACCACTGAGCCATCTCTCCAGCCCTACCCTGAGACTTTTTAAACATCTATTGTGATGAAATTGAGATAACTCTACTGAGTCCCATAGTGGGTAGACGCTGGCATTCTAAATAAACTCGTGAGCTTTATGTCCCATAGTGGGTAGACGCTGGCATTCTAAATAAACTCGTGAGCTTTATGTCCCATAGTGGGTAGACGCTGGCATTCTAAATAAACTCGTGAGCTTTATGTGACTAGCTTAGTCTCCTATTTTTAGCCCATTGCTTGCTAAAGGTGTGAAGACAAGCAGCTGTAACAGTAACTGCAGCTCGGTTTTTTTTTTTTGGGTATCTCAGGTCTTTATAGCCATCCGTGCTCCTTCTTCCTTTAGCAGCCACAGACAATTAGTTACTCCTCTGTCACAATGGACTGTGGGAAAGTAAAGATGCCTGCCAATCAAATCTGCCCAGTTTGGGAAGACACACTTGTGCCTTGCTGGTGTTCACACGTCACCCTTGATTGTAAAGGCCTGTTGCCATCACCGTTTTTATCATCTCGTGGTCATCTGCCAGACCCTGGCCTCCTTCTGTTGCTGAATCCAAAGCAGAATCTCTGCTAGCAAAATTGTAGTGTGTAATAGACTTTGAAAGTTGGGGATCCTGAGTGAAATGGCATGACAGCACTTAGAAGTAATCTAAACACAGATATTAGAATTTCAGGGTTCCAGCTGTGACTAAGAGCGGGTAAGAGTGTTACCCATCGCTCCCCAACAATAAGAACAGATTAGATCATCGACAAAAAGCACACATTTTCTTGGATCTAGGAAACGCATCCGCAAAGAAGTCAACTAGCCTGAGGTTTAGGGGAGGCCGGTGTCATAAGGAAAGACAAGGAGAGAGAGAGAGAGAGAGAGAGAGAGAGAGAGAGAGAAAGAAAGAAAGAAAAGAGACAGAGAGATCCTGTCAGGGCTCAGAGAAAGATTGGGTCAGAGAAAGTTAGGAAGAGTTCTGTTAAAGACTTGGATGAATTACTGAAATTTGGATATGGGTACTACTCAAACAAGGATGAAACATATCTATCTGTGGGCTTTTTTTTTTTTTAAACATTGGCCACAGTCACAAGGATTATTAAGAGTAGGGCCGGAGGGCTGGAGAGATGGCTCAGTGGTTAAGAGCATTGACTGCTCTTCGGCGGCTCACAACCATCTGTAATGAGGTCTGGTGCCCTCTTCTGGCCTGCAGACATACAGACAGACAGAATATTGTATACATAATAAATAAATATTTAAAAAAAGAATAGGGTCGGAGCCTAAAGAATGCTTAAAGTTTATAATCAGACTGGGAGGGGGGATTATACCATAAAACAGCCAGGATCCTCTGCCTGAGTCCTTCTCTCTTTGAGGAATGAAGGCCTTAAGACACAGAGACAGCAACAAACCTTGGAAATCTCAAGTCTTTGTTGCTGGAGGATGGGTAAAAGAAAACCTACAAAATGCCATTTTGGGCCCTCACCATTTGAGACCCCTTTTGTAGTCCATAAAGGAGAGAGAGGCAGAATCAAAAGAAAACCTCAGCCTGGGGACCCAGAGAGACAAGGAACAACTCTTACCTCTCTCACACTGTCTCCTGCCACACCAGACAATATTGAGAACAAAACTAGTTAAGGTAGGCAGATCTAAAAGAACTGATTATTATGTTAAAAAGTATTTTTGAAAATGATGTACAAATGTGCATAATTATTAACTCTCACTGAAGACATGGAGCCCTAAAGAAATGGTCACATGAAAATGCAAGGCTGGGGGAGGGGGGCTGGAGAGATAGCACAGCAGTTAAGAGCACTGGCTGCTCTTCCAGAGGTCCTGAGTTCAATTCCCAGCAGCCATCTGTATTGAGATCTGATGGCCTCAATGGTCAAGCAGGCATATATGTAGGCAGAACACTATCTACATAATAGATAAATAAATAAATCTTTTAGAAAAATAAAAGGGGAGCGAGACATAGCCAAGACAGCAAATGCCCTTAAAAGACTCCTCAGTGGACTTGACACATTTGAAAGAGTTGGTGAATTTGAAGCTTAAAGACAGACCAATAGCCAGGCAGTGGTGGCATACGCCTTTAATCCCAGGACTTGGGAGGCAGAACTCCGAGTTCAAGGCCAGCCTGGTCTACGGCGCAAGTAGGCAGGGCTACACAGAGAAGCCCGTCTCAGGGAGGAGTGCAGGGGAGACAGACCAACAGGCACTATCTAAACACTATCTAAACTGAAACACAGAAAGAGGAGCAGGTCGGGAGAAAAGCAGCCAGAACCGAGCATTCCGCTGGTCGGACGAGAACACGGCAGCTGACATATGAGCTTAGGAATCCCAGAAGGAAAAAGGAGTGAAAATGGAGCAGATAAATATTTGGAGTGATAATAACTGAGACTTTCCCAAAAGTAGTAAACTGGGAATTGAGTACATTGCTCATCAGAGCTTTGCAAGTCAGGGAACAGTGTACGAAGGCCTTAAAAAGCTACCAGGCAATCAATAGAGGTCAACTTAGAATTTAAAGGAAGGAGCTATCAAAATTGAAGAGTTTCTTTAAAAATAATAAAAGAATTAATTCCTAGTGTAAAACATGTTAAAGGAATTCCTTCAGATTGAAGAACGCGGATAAGAAGTTTGCCCTGCATGTGGGCTGGAGAGATTGATTGCTCAGCGGGTAAGAATGCTCACTGCTCGTCCAGAGGAATTGATTTCAGGGTCCAGGAGCCATGACTGGTGCCTCAAAATCACCTGTCACTCCAGCTCCAGGGATGTCGTATGCCCCCTTCTGGCCTCTTCAGGCAAACACACACATGACATCACTCACACGGATGTACATGCATACACTTCTTTTTGTTGTTGTTTTTGTTTTTGAGACAGGGTTTCTCTGTGTAGCTTTGGAGCCTGTTCTGGCACTCACTCTATAGACCAGGCCGGCCTCGAACTCACAGAACCACCTGTCTCTACCTCCCAAGTGCTGGGATTAAAGGCGTGCGCCTCCACTGCCGGTTGATAGACACTTAAATAATATAAAATCTTTGAAAAAAGTTTGTTCTACACAAACAAATGAAGATCTCTGAAAACAGTTAAAAGTAGTATGAAAGTAGTAGAGGCAACCAAGAAATAGCAAGGTTGCTTGGTTTAAAGGGGCCTAAAGAAAGCATAGCTGTGAAGAGGAAAGGGGATAGTGAAGGAGTGAGGGGTTTTGATGGGGAGGGAGGCAGAAAGATTGTAACAGCCGGCAGTGGGGAGGACTGTGGCAAAACAGGCTTCGTTAGGCACGACAGAAGCATTGAACTCACGAACTCATCGCAGATATGGTGGCTTATACAAGACCTGTGCATATAGCTTAAGGCTATGTAGCATTAATTTCTTGGAAGAAAACAATAGCATCATATAAAGAAACAAACAAATAAAATGGCATTCTACTATATGTTATAGCAAAGCGAAAAAAAACCTCTATAGTGGTTTTTTTCTGTCTTCAGTATTTTTGGGGTGTGAGTATATGTATGCATGTCTTGGTACACATGTATGTGCAAGAGCACTTACTCATGCATCTGTATGAATGTGGAGGCTAGAAATCAAGTGTTGCCCCTTAGGAGTCAACTACCTTGTTCTCTGAGTCTCTCTCTAGGACCTGGAGCTTGCCAAGTAGGCTAGGCTGACTGGGCAATGAAGCCCTGGGTCTGCCTGTCTCCACCTCTCTAGCACTGGGTTTGTAAGCATGTACCTTCAAGCTTCCTTTTTACCGTGGATGCCTGGGATGGAAGTGAGGTCTTCACGCTTGCACAGTGAGCCATCTGTCCAGCCCCATTACTGCAGTCTCTGTTCCCTGCTCACCCTCCTCGGTCCCTTGTGAAGAACAGACATCTGCTCAGAAACCACTATCGGGGCTGGAGAGATGGCTCAGAGGTTAAGAGTACTGACTGCTTTTCCAGAGGTCCTGAGTTCAATTCCCAGCAACCACATGGTGGCTCACAACCATCTGTAATGAGATCTGATGCCCTCTTCTGGTGTGCAGGAAAACATGCTGTATATAACCAATAAATAAATTTAAAAAAAAAAAACAAAAAAAAAAACAAAAACAAAAACAAACAAAAAAATTCTTGGGGCTGGAGAGATGGCTCAGTGGTTAAGAGCACTGCCTGCTCTTCCAAAGGTCCTGAGTTCAATTTCCGGCAACCACATGGTGGCTCACAACCATCTGGAATGAGGTCTGGCGCCCTCTTCTGGCCTGCAGACATACACACAGACAGAATATTGTATACATAATAAATAAATAAATATTAAAAAAAAAAAAAAAAGAAACCACTATCATTCAGTGAGTTGGAGCAGTCACGCAGATGGACCGCCGTGGGTAGATCACTGGTCTAGAATATGTGACCCACCCTGGCAGCCTGTTACTCCAGGGTTCTCGGAGGGGCGCTACCTGGAAGAGAGGGCTAAGATAAAGAAATGAGGCCAAGCAAAGATTTGTCAAAGCCTCGTTTATTAGGGACAGGGTTACAACTTATATAGTCCCTGGATAAGGGATTCGGGGGCAGGGGAGCGGGATCTTGCCGCCGTGGTCCCGATCACGTGGTTTTGGGTTCCTCAGATTCGTCACGTAGGCCAGGAAGTCAGATGTTGATTCTCCCAGCCAGGATGTCGCCAGCTGACACACCTAGTTCTCTCTAGATTGTCTGGAATTTGGGATGGGTCTGCTAACAGATTAAGTTCGTTAGCAATTAGCGAATAGCTAATTGGGTGTGGGGCAGGTTTTGTCAATAGAACTATTCTTAACAGAATTATGGGTGTGGGGTTCCCTGCCGGCCCCCCAAGGTGATGGTTCCTGTAATAATCTTTAGGGGAGAAACGGCTCCTAACACGCAGACATCTGACTGAAGAGTCTTCCAGGGTAATAAGATGGTGCATTGCCTGATGTGTGTGTGAGAAGCTTGTGTGAGGAGTACAATGGGACAAGTGTGACCAGAACATGTCAGAGAGGAAGTGGGTGCAGGGCGATCAAGTCTGAAATGCAGGAGGGCCCAGAGGGTGAGGTCCTAGCAGGCCGTGCCATGGTAGGAAGGGGTAGGGCTGCATGCAGAGTGCTTGCTTTCCTTCTCCAAGCACGCTCCCAGTTTTCACTGGCAGCTGCATAGAGGAAGCTCCCGGCCCTGAGCCCTGAATTACAGTGCATTAGTTCATGCTAAACTGTTTGAATGGCTACATAGGCCTCAGCTTTGCATTTCTTAATGTACAAGATGCTGGTTATCAGGCTGTAAGTCACACTGTGTGAGTTCTTCTCGTCTTTCAGGGTACAGATGTCTGGGAATAAACAATGCCTGGGAGTGACCCGTATGCTCATTTGGCAACAGGCAAGCAATTCTACAGAACACCAATGAGGGTAGTTGTGCAAAGAGAAACGACAGAGTGGTCTTTAAGGGACAAGGGTCATTTTTCACAAAGTTGCCACCATCAGTTAACTGACAGTTGCAGCAATGCCCCTCAGCCTGCTCATATGAAGGAAACATGGTTTCTGCCCTAGAAGGGCTCCCAAACTAAACCGCAGCATTTGAAGGAGATCATGAAAAGCATTGGCTTGTGCCTGGGAATTCACCTACAGATCTGATTAATCTTTTGTGACAGAATTGGGGAACCTATTACTTTCTCGTAGCTTAGGGGAGAAGCTGCGGCATCTTCTGGGAGTTCAAGAACTAGACCTTGAGAAGCCGTGGGAATGAGATGAATTGGTAGAAAACAATAACATTTGCGCAGCTGGACCATCTGGTGCGTTATTCAGATGTAGCTGAGTTTGTCACCGAAGGCAGCCATAAAGCACCAGAGGAAGATAAGAGCTGACATCTCCCCTCATTTTCCAAGGCTTAATTACTTTCCTTCCCTTACGTTCTGGAAATGAGAACTTCATTTGCAATGGCCTCGGTATTTTGTAAAATGCAATCCTTTTAAAGGCATCTCGAGATTAGAGACACTTAGGACAAGAATATCGCATCTTCATAGTCCACCCTATGCGTGCCCTCCTTCTGCACAGGTACCGCTGTGCACTTCTGTACAGAGAACGCCTGCTTTAGCTGCCAGTAATTTAAAGGCATTCCATTCCTTAGAGTGATATAGTGGGGCTTCTATTGTTTGTTCTGGGTTTTGAGACAGGGTTATGCTGTGCCTCAATCTTGCTATCCTCCTGTCTCTGTCTCTGAGTACATCTTGCTTAAGTCTATCCTTGAATGCAGATTGTTGATATGAGTCCCAGCTCTTTCCTAATTGGTCTGGGGCAAATCCCTCACTCTTTGGAGGCTTCAGTTTCTTCATCTTAAAATAAAGATAATTCTAAGTGCACTCAGTAGATTTAAAACCAGAGCACATGAAGTTGAGGGGAGGTAATTGTGGGGTAGGGAAAGAATGAAGGGGAAGGAATGGGGGTGGACTCGACAGAAACATATTATATGCATACATGGAATCTTCAAACAATATAAAAAAGTTAATGAAGGCAATCCTCTTATAGCGTGTGCCTCACAGACTTGTTGAAAGAAACAAGTGAGTTAATTCAGAGTTTAGACCAGCGAGCGTCACATAGTAAAGAACCGTATGATGTTGCTTTGGTCAGCATAGCATCAATAATAAGAGTTTCTGCTACCCAGCCGAGTGAATGGAATGCCACTTTCCAGTTATTTTTAGACTTACAGGACAAAGGTTTCACCCAGAAGCTCATGAGCAAGGCTATGTTTTATACTACGGATAGAGAAGATTCATCAGCATTACTCCAGCAGCAATGAGCACGACTCTCTTATTCCACTATGGTTATGGATCAGGTTATGCTCGGTGCTTTCCAGTCAGCACGCATTTGCTGAATTCCTCCTGCTTGAATGAGATGTTGATGATCCAACAGGAAACTCAAGGGCTGCTTCCTGCCTGGGATGGAGATGTTATTAATGTTCTTTGGCCATGAAGAAATTGAGCCCTGGGGCTGGAAAGATGGTTCAGTGGTTAAGAGCACTGTCTGCTCTTCCAAAGGTCTTGAGTTCAATTCCCAGCAACCACATGGTGGCTCACAACCATCTGTAATGAGGCCTGGTGCCCTCTTCTGGCCTTCAGGCATACACATAGAATATTGTATACATAATAAATCGATAAATATTAAAAAAAATTGAGCCCTTATGAATTAAAACAGCTTATTTGTTACCTGGTTACTATGTGAAGTTTCTGAAGAGCCATTTGACCCCAGAGTGTGTGTTCTGCCCACTCCATTTTGCTTTTCCCTTGGCAGAGCAATAAAGAGAATTGGAGATTCAACAATACGGGCACATTTGGGATTGTTTGACTATCATACAGAATAATGTTGGAAATGGATTGTTATTCATTACTTTAAAATAACAACACAAAAGCCCAAATCCTGAGTCAGAAAGAGATGTGGCAGCCGGAAGAGAAGGCTCTTCTAAGACGGACACTTATATAAAGAAAAAAGGAGGGCCTGGAGAGATGGCTCCATGGTAACAGCACTGACTATTCTTGCAGTGGACCTGGGTTCAGTTCCTAGCATTCGCGTGGTGGTTCACAACCATCTGGTGACTCTAGTCCCAGGGGACACAAGCCCCTCTTCTGATCTCCATGGGCACCAGGCATTTACATGGTGCACTACATGAATGCTCAACACCCATGCACATAAAATAAAGTAAATCTAATTTTTAAAAAAGAAATTGTGAAATTAGAGAGCTTATCATCATTTCCAAACCTCAATTTAATAATAATCGATTAAACCAAGTATTAATAATGAATCCTAGTTATTAGATAAAATCGTATTAGGGATCTGGGTGTTAACAGTCTTTCTGCACCCCACTGATTGTGTTTTCCTTATCAAGTACAGTTCAGTGTGAATTGGTGTGGTTGTGGAGCAAGAGAGAGAGGGGCGAGAAAAAGAGATGAATAATCTAGGGAAGGAATGTAGATGTTCTTGTGGGGCTGGAGAGATGGCACAGCTGTTAAGAGCACTGGCTGCTCTTACAGAGGTCCTGAGTTCAATACCCAGCAACCACATGATGGCTTTCAACCATCTATGGTAGGAACTGATACCCTCTCCTGGCATAAAGTCATACATGCAGACAAAGCGTTCATATGCATAAAATGAAATAAGTAGACATTCTTGTAGTCTTTCACCTTTGGACATTTTTAGAATTTGAGGACAGGAAAAATGCTGAACACTACAGTTCTTTGTAGACTAACTAAAGCCCAGCAACTAGCTATATCCATAAGCAGCACTAGGGAAGGTGGAAATTCCCTTTACCTACAGGAAGACGTGTTCACTGCATAGCTTCCAGAATCGCAGGTCTTTGCATGCACTGATGAATAGAGTTTAGCTAATGTGTCTGAATTCCAATTTCTGAGAAAGCAAATCTAATTACTCTAACTCTGGTTCAAGTTCAGTTGGCTCTAGGCTAGTCACCAGCAATGGCATTGCTAAGAATGTTTTAACTGTACAGATGCACTGTGGAGCCAATGTCTGGGGTGGGAAGGGATTGAACATCTGCTGGGTGGGTCCCTCCAAAGGGTCTATCACAGAGGGTGTCTGCTGAGCTACATTGTCATGAAGAACGAGTGGGAGTTTGCCAGGAAAAGCAAGTGGGGTGTTGGCAGTCAGCTAGGGAGAGGTTCCACTTAGATATTGTTCTCCAAGGCAAAGAACACACAACATCTGCTCCCGACATGCACAAATCAATAAATTAAACATCTACTTACTATTCTATATTATAAAATAGACACGCTGGTTCAGCTTAATGGGTATGAAATGAAACTAAGTCAGAGTTCACAGATTCCCTTCCTTGACCCCAGCATTTTATGAGTGTTTCTATTTCTCAACACCTCAACAGTTTCTATTTATGGCTGGGACTCGTTTGTGGCCATCCCACATTTATTAGCGCCCACAGGGGCTTTTAATTTGGTTTCATAAAGCAAAATGAAAAAAGTAATTAAAATCTTTATGCCTACTTACTTGGGAATGAATTGTGTATAGGTTCTTATTTTCTCCATTGATGGTTTGGACTTGCCAGTCATGAGTCTGTTCTTGAAATTAGCAGACACTTGATCTCTCTTTCCTTGGAACTGGCTCCCATTCTCGGCTCTCCCATGAGTTCTGTACTTATTGTTTGGAATATTGATCTTCTAGCACTTTCTCTTCTTCTTTTCCTCTTCTAGCCTTTTTATCAGAGACTTCTGTTCTGTAGAACCGGAACGTGTAAATATATATACACTTTATCTGAGGATACACAGCATATGCAAACTAATAGATTATATGTCATAAATGTCTCACTAATTTTTAAAGAAGGGAACTAAAATAAAAATAAGTGGATATAATAATAGCGTCTTTAAACATAGGACTTATATTAGGATTCTCCAGGGATGAGAATAAATGGAATGTCTATATTTATGATAGCGAGGATATCATACACAATATATAATATAGTATAGTACAATATAGAGTATTTTTATATAGCAGAAAGAGAGAGAGAGAAGAAAGGTTTCTAAGGATCATGATTGTAGACCTGTAAGTCTAAATCTATAGATCAGCTGGCAGGCTGGAGACCCGAGAAATGAAGTCAAGGGAAGTTTGCTGGAAGAATTTCCTCTCCGTCGGGGAAAGGCTAGTCTTTTTCTCAGGCCCTCAGCTAAACAGACAAAGCCCACTGACACTTTAGAAGGCAACCTTTATTTGAAGCCTAGTGATTTTAATATCACTTAGAAATGATTTTCCCAGCGTCATCCAGCTGCGTTAGCTGAACATCTGGCTACTGTGGCTCAGCCATGTTGACATGTAAAAGAGTCAGGAGCTACTGTAGACTCTTAGAGTGCCGTGATTTTTCATTCATCACAACGTAGGACCCATAGATTTGACAAACCATCGTAATTACTAAGTTATCAATAATAACTCTTTCCTCTTGACCATGCTTTCTTCTGGGTTTGTCTTTTCACTGGACCCTTTCACTGTGGGCGATTTCAAACTGGGTCTCCATGTGCTGGCCTTTTTATGCTTGTGCAAGCCTGACGGTGCTTGGAAACACCCTTACTTCAACTACATATACATGCAACGTTTTAGCTGTTATGAAACCCTGGCTGCAGTAATGTCTTCTGTCAACCCTTGCAGACATCCCTCTGTTAAGCTCTTACACTGGGTGCTGCTGCCGGGACAAAAATCTAACACTGAGCTGGTTCTCGTTCTTCTGACCAGTTTTCCTCATTGGCGGCCTTTGGGTTTTTCTTTTTGTCTTTCATGTTCTCGAATTTGCCCATAAAGAATCTAGTTACTGGGCCGGTCATCAAGTCTACAGTTCTGAGTTTGATCCCTGGGTCCTACATGCCAGAGGGAGAGAAGCAACTCCAGCAAGTTGACCTCTGACCTCCACACATGTGTTACCTCGCCACCACCACATACACACAAACAATTTTAAAGACTATAACTACATTTTTTTTTGTATTTTATGTGAGTTCTGGTCTCTGAACTTTTAAAATTTGAAGTGTACATATTTTTTCCTTGATCATTTATTTACGATATTTTTGATGTCGAAATTTTCAATATTTCCTTGATCATTCATTTTCTGCTCTGTTCTGCTTTCTTTATTCTACTTTTCCTCCCAGGCTTCTGTCCTATAGAGCTCAACATTTTTGTTGCTTTTCTTTATATCTTTAAAGCTTTCGTTCTCTGGTCTTTTGGATATTTTCCCATAAGAATATTAAACCAGATTTCTGGTCTTCCACTCTGCCTTTTAAGTCTGTTAGTTCTGCTGTTTGATTTGTTCAATGATTCTTTATTTTATCGATGACTATTTCCATATCTAGGGTCTTTAGCTTGCTTTCCTTCTTTTAATCTCTCTGAGAAGTTTTCTTTGCATTTAGATTATTGTTTTTTCTATCCTATCTACAGATTCTGCCTTCTCTCCTATGACTGAGATGGCTCTCTTTCCCAGTTGTATGGTTCTCAGGTGTATTTACTCCTTCTAGGGATTCTTATCCACTGTAGTGTGCCAAATGCCTTGGCCAGTGACGTGTCCCTGGAGGGACAGACCTAAAATGTAGGTATCAACCAGGCTATGAATGAATGTCAGGAGGACCTGAGTGTGAATCTAAGACCTCGGGCACTGCATTGTTCCTGTTTATTTGACTCTGAACACACACACACACACACACACACACACACACACACAAGATGTATGCACACACACACATACTCAGGGAATCTGCTCATCTCCCAAGTGTCTGTCTGTGCTGTGATTATCTCACCTGCCACACACTAGAGGACCATGTGCTTGTTATGTCCAGATCCACGAAGTCCCCCCCCCAAACCAATAAAAAGACCGAGTCCCATATGTAAAAGCAAAGAAGCCTTTATTCTTATACAAGTTTACAAACTCCATCTCTCTGTGTGTCCAACGTATAGGAATAAATGGAGAGCCCCGAGCTCAGTTAGAGTTGCATTTTTATAGTAGTAAAGGTGGGGGTGAGGGATTTCTAAGGTTCAGGACCTCTGATTGGCTGACATTTGTCTAGGGGTGTCATGGTGAGTGTGTGCTGGAAGGTGGTCCTAGCTACAACAGTTGGAACCTTAGGCATTTCCTTTGGATGGTCTGTTCTTGGGTGGTGCTTGGGTAATCTCAGTTTGTGGTCCTTCGTGCACCCAGGTATTGCTTCAGAATAAACTACTGAGACTCAGGCCTCCCTTAAGCTTGTCAAGGCTGGCTGCTACTGTGTTCAGGGTCACCTGGCCCACCTGCATTCTTCTTGATCATCTTCACCCACCCCAGCCAGGACCTAACACTACCCTGACTCCTGCATCCCCTGGCTACAGAGACTGGTTTGCTTCTTCCATTAAGCCCAAAGACAGACCTAGTAAGTTGTAAAATACAGAAAAAAGAAAAACCAGCCGGGCGGTGGTGGCGCACGCCTTTAATCCCAGCACTCGGGAGGCAGAGGCAGGCGGATCTCTGTGAGTTCGAGACCAGCCTGGTCTACAGAGCTAGTTCCAGGACAGGCTCCAAAACCACAGAGAAACCCTGTCTCGAAAAAAGCAAAAAAAAAAAAAAAACCAACGCACACAGACAGACACAGATACACATACACTCACCAAAATAAAACAAAACCACCCCCAAACAGAACAAAACAAAATCACCAAACAAATAAACAAAAATCCTAAAACAAAACCCACAACAAATGGAGATTGTCGTGTGTAGGACATCTCTGCAGAACTCTGTTCTCTGGCTCCCCTTTTTGCTGGCCTGTCATTTCCTCTCCAAACTGGGATTCACCCATGTCTTTTTCCGAATCTCTCTCTCTCCTAGCTTCCAGATGTTCTCTCTTGCTTTCATGACACATCCAGAGTTGGAGTCAGAGGAAGAAGTTGGTGGCTTTTGTTCCTTCTTGCTTCCCGGTGGCCAATCTATGATCTGCATGCATGCAGGTCAGAAACACCTCCGGCGTGTGGATCTGGCTTGCTCAATGTGTCCTCCGTTCACTGGCTCTGCCTTTTTCTCTTCTCCTATGTATGCTGTGAGGCTCTGCCCCACTCAGGCCTTTGTTTCATGTTGGGCTGCATAAGGCTGGGTACTTTTCCCTCAGGGATAATTAACAGTCCCTGTGGCCACAAGGGTGCAGGCTTAGATTCTTGGTTTGTTTTATTAATCTCGTGTAGTTCGGACAAGACTCAAAAACGATACATGGCCAAGGCTGGCCCTGAACTGCTGATCCTCCTGCCTCTACCTCCCAAGTGCTGATTTTGTAGGCATTTGCTGCCACACTGAGTTTAAAATCTGGTTCTTGGACGGGCGGTAGTGACACACATCTTCATCCCAGCAGAGGCAAAGACAGAAGCAGGCGGATCTCTGTGAGTTCGAGGCTAGCCTGGTTTACAGGACAGGCTCCAAACAAACAAAACAAAATTTCAGCTCTTAGCTAAGTTCATCCATTATCTGAATTAGCATCCATGAGTTCAAGGTCATCCTGAATGCGGGTGGGCTTCCTGGCTTCCATAGAGAGACTCTGTAGGCTGTAGGTCACCATCCACTGTTTCTGCACCTGTGAGTTCAAGGGCAACCTGGGATGTAGATGGGCTTCCTGGCTTCTACAGAGAGGCTCTGTAGGAGTCTGCATTCCGGGGGAGATTACACTAAAGATGCCAGATCTCCATTCACGTGCTCTACCTCAGCTAAAAGAATGCACCTTCCTAATCCTCCTGTAGGGACAGATTAGCACCAAAGACAGAAAGGCCAGCAGAACAGAGTGATGTAGCCCACTAGAAAAGAATGTGTGACAGGCACAAGTTCCAGGGCTTCTGAACCTTAGCTTGGCTGTTATTATTTTGCCTTTACTAAGTCCTTAAGCCTCTGTTTCTTCACTTGTAAATAGAAATAATGCTCATTTATACACTAGAAGTTTCCTTTGAAAACAAAGGGTTATTTAAAGATTAAAAACAACCGCCCAGAACGGGGCCTGGCATTAAGAATATAATTGCTACCATTTTTATTTTTATGGATCCTCCAAGGCTTCCGAGCCATGGGGAGTAGGCACAGGAATGCCTGAATGTCAGTGTGTGGCCTCTGCCGGGCCCAACCCATGCTGGCACATCTGAGGAGCGCCACAAAGGTTGGTGAGTGATTGGGACAGGATGTCAGGGTGTCAGACCAACTCATCTCCATCCCCTCGCTCACCCTCTGCGTCAGGACACAGATCTACTGGAAAGCAAAACGATATTAATGATGCTTACATACTTGATGCGTACATTTTAGCATCCGGATTTAGGCAGTCTAGCATTAATTTAGAAGTATCGCTTTTCCCCCCCGTCTGACAAGTCATGAAATACTTTAATCAAATGCTTCCCCTGCAATGCTGTGATTTCACAGCTTGGAACAGCCCCTGCGCAGCGCTCAAGTGCATCTTCAGGAGAACACAAACTTTCTAACTTGCTTGGTGGTGTCTCTAGCAACTTTCTTCTGCCCCATGAACACACACTCGCCTAACCTTAGAAAAGAGGGCTTGAATTCTGTTGTTCGTTATGGTCTCTAAGGGCGACTTGAAATGACTTGAGACGTGAGCTGCACCTGTTGCCATGGAGGAATAATTAACGCATCTGTGTTCAATTTCTTTGCCTTGTTAAAAGACCCAGTTATAGCCAGGTTTTCAAAAATCGTAATTCTAGACCTCAGGAAGCTTAGTTGGAGGACTCTGAGTTCGAGGCTAGCTGGGCTCAGGGAGCTCCAGTCCGGTTTGGGTTATAGAGAGAGACTTTATCTCACTCCCCACAAAACAAATAAAAACAGTGACCATTTTAGGCAAATGTATTCTTTAAAAAGTCATTTTATTTTAGCGCCCTGTATCTCTCACAGCACTGTATTATGTATGGAACATAGAGCAATTATCTTCCCGATAGATAAGTTTGGGGGTTAAAACAACAGTGCACCTTATATTTTAGTATCTATGGTTAATTATTTGTTCTTTTATGACCCTAGTATAAGCTAGTACCTTATTGTGTTACAATGAAGGCTGAGATAATGTTACTGAGGTCCAAGGGACAGTGTCTATCGCATTGGGAGGGCCCTGCGGGTTATTGCCATTAGTAGTTATTATCATCATAGCTGTGTTATTAGTGCTCCCTCCCATCCTTGTGCAAGTGAGAAACAAGAGAAAATAGGATCAGAGCTTTCCCATTGCCTCCCCCAGGTATGGCCTAGGGCTTTGTTGGAAGGACAGCTGTTCTCAAGTGTGTGTTAAGTCTCACCAGCATCCAAAGGCTGCTGGTTGTGTCTGTTTGAGTCCTGTTAAGAAACTACAAAGACCAAATGGCCTTGATGTGGGAGTGTCATATATCAATCTATTGATTTCATTGGATAAGCAATAAATAAACTGCTTGGCCCAATTGGTTAGAACATAGGTGGGAGGAGTAAACAGAATAGTATGCGGACAGGAAGAGGAAGTTAGCTCAGAGAATGCACGCAGCTCCGCCCAGAGAAGTCAGCCTCCTCTCTCACGGGCCGGAGGGGATCGCTCGGCTCTCTGAGGCATGCTCCTGATGAAGCTCCGACCGACCCAAGATGGACGTAGGCTAGAATCTCCCCGGTAAGCGCACCTTGGGGTGCTAACACAGATTATCAGAAATGGGTTAGGTCAATATGTAAGAGCTAGCCAATAATGGGCCAGGCAGTGATTAAATGAATACAGTTTGTGTGTTGTTATTTCGGGCATAAGCTAGCCAGGCGATTGGGGTGTTGGGGATGCAATCCCGACCGCCCCAATTTCAACAGATGGTGCCCAACATGGGGCAACTGAATCCACAGAAAGTCTGAAAAAGCTTGGGAAAGAGTAAAGCATGTTTTCTTGGTAGCAGCGATTTCTCGGGTCTAGCGCTGCTAGAAGCAAGCAAGCACTCTCATCTAAGAGAGGCTTCCTAACTCAGCTTTAGCTGCAAAGCCTTGCAGCTCTTTTAAGAGGTCCTGCCACGAAACACTTAAAGGTTGTTGACGAAAAGCTGATCGCATGCCTTTCCGTTTTCAGCCGGAGCAGGAAAAAAGCTGCGCCGTTTAAAAATGCCGGTTTTCTGGGCCATCCTGCCAGGGCAAACTCTGACTGTTTGAGGCAGGAGGGCTGGCTACAGAGAGAGGACTTGAGTGTTGTCTGTTGCAGCTTAATTGCTGGCAGGGACCTTGAAACACTGTAGACTTGTGACACTGAACGCGGCTCTGGCCGGTACCTCAGTCACAAGGTTGGAATGGCAGAAAGCTAAGGAATGGACTGGATCTAGCTGGCAAAGCCACGCCTTTAGTCCTACTGAGATTGCTTGGTAAATTAAAGACTTATGTGGTCAGAAAAACAGAGAGATACAGTAAAAAGAGATTCAAAGATAAAGAAAATTTTTAAATGGTTTACAGTGTGTTAAAAATATATGCAAGCTAAAAGTAAGTTCTTAAGAGTAAAAAAAAAATTGGAAGAAAAAGAGAAGTTGGTTGTGGTAGTACACGCCTTTAATCCCAACACTTGGGATGCAGAGGGAAATTGACCTCTGTGACTTCAAAGTGTGGTAGCACAGGCCTTTAATCCCAGTGCCTAGAAGGCAGAGACAAACAGATCTCTGTGAGTTCAAGGTGTAGTAGCAAAAGCCTTTAATCCCAATGCCTGGGAGGCAGAGACAGGCGGATCTCTGAGAGTTCAATAACAGCCTGGTCTACAGAGATATTCCAGGTCAAAGATATACGCTCAAAAAGCAAAAAGTTAAAAGTAAAAATAAATGAAATAGAGGTTAAAACAAAGCGCACAAAGATGGAAAATACACAGAGAATCTTGATACTGTATGCTATTATGCTCTCTTTGAATTGTTTGAATGCTGAGGAAGGAGCAAGAGCTGCTAAAAGGTATTTGCTTATAAATGCTGCTAAACTAACCCAACATAGACATTGTGAAAATGCCTTGACTTTGGAATTTGGATGTAAGGACACAATACTTTGGAAAGGAGTTTCTTGTTTTGTTTTCACAGAGGACAAGACCCTGTTAATTTCTTCTATTCCGATATGGTATGATGGACCACGCCCTCCTGAAGGGTTGCTGTGACCGCCTTCAGAAAATTGCCTCACTCAACTGCCAACTAAGATGAAACCAGCACACAGGTTATACCATGAAAGACCTAATTAACAACGCCCCCATTCAGCAGGAAGCAGTTTGGAGAGAAAACTGCGCCCATGTTCCCAAATATGGTTTATAAGTGTTCTTTTATATTTAAAGGGGGAAATGGTATAGGTATGAATAATTTACATTGATATGGATTTTGCTTTAGTGATTTAAATTTAAGGTCAATTTTGTTATATGTATATGTATTTCTGATCTTGATTAGGTGTAGTGATTGTGTAGTTCATTTAAAAATGTAATGTATATAGGTTGTTAATAGATTAGTTAAGTTAGTTAATATGTTAGTTACGATTTTCTAGATGTACATAGATATATTTTAGATAGGCATTCTTCATATCTTTCAAAGATTACAGAATAGGACATTTAATGTTTTAATAACTTAGGACTTTTCATGACAATGAGACACATCTGCTCCTGGCAGCACCAATCTACTTTAAGAGGAAGATGGGCATCGAAGAGGATCCTTATGGAGTTTGATAGCCATTTGGGCAAGAAACTGCTCTTGCCTGGACTATTGCATAAACTGGACACAGAGAACCCACAGAGAGAGGACTACTGAACTTGCCTAAAGGTGAGATGATCTTTCGGGGTTCCTGATTCATGAAAGAGTCTGCAAGACATTATTCAGGACAAGCAGATATAGTGACTGCCTTTGAAATTTCCTGCTTTGTGGAATGTCTGCTGAAAACTATGGGCCTGTAGGCCGAAGATGGATGCCCCAATGGTACAGAGGAACTTTGGGTGACTGTCCAGGCAGCAAGATGTCTCTGTCATTTCTAGAGTTTGAACATTGCTGTTAAAGTTAAAGCTTTTCTTTTTTGTTTAAACAGAAAAAGGGGAAGTGATGTGGGAGTGTCATATATCAATCTATTGATTTCATTGGATAAGCAATAAATAAACTGCTTGGCCCAATTGGTTAGAACATAGGTGGGAGGAGTAAACAGAATAGTATGCGGACAGGAAGAGGAAGTTAGCTCAGAGAATGCACGCAGCTCCGCTCAGAGAAGTCAGCCTCCTCTCTCACGGGCCGGAGGGGATCGCTCGGCTCTCTGAGGCATGCTCCTGATGAAGCTCCGACCGACCCAAGATGGACGTAGGCTAGAATCTCCCCGGTAAGCGCACCTTGGGGTGCTAACACAGATTATCAGAAATGGGTTAGGTCAATATGTAAGAGCTAGCCAATAATGGGCCAGGCAGTGATTAAATGAATACAGTTTGTGTGTTGTTTTTTCGGGCATAAGCTAGCCAGGCGATTGGGGTGTTGGGGATGCAATCCCGGCACCCCAATTTCAACATGGCCTTTCTACTTAACTGGCAGCAGCTGAACACCTACCTTTCCTACGTCACAGATGCCACTGCAGGAGGTGTGGCCTCCTCACATCTGAAATCAGACTGGGAGGCATATCTAGTTCCCATAAGTCTCTGGAGCCTTTCTGAGGATATGCAGACTCCTCCTCCTTTTCCCAGCCCCCTTCAGCAAAAGGAAAGCAGACATCAATGACTTCAGAAGTCACTCATTTCAGGGCTTCAAAGCACAGCCTTCCAAGGCTGCTTGGCAATACCAAAAACAGCAGAGTCTTTAGTTCAGGCACTGTAGCTTCCAAGAGAAGGGGAAACACTGTTCTCACCCTCCTGCTCTTCCTGCTTTGATCTTAAAACTGAAGAAATCCGACTAATTAAAAAAATAACAACAAATTGAGATTCCCCCCCGTAATAATCATGTTCTTCATCCTACAGATCTAAAGGCCAATCTGACAGGGACCCATATTCCAATGTGACCGAACCAAATGTATTATTAGGCCAAGTTAGGAAAACCTGGCAATGTGATTTATTGTCATGCTAAAGAAAGCACTGTCTTGGAGTCCATAGAATGAAGGGTACTTTAAGACAATTTTACTCAAGTTTGGAGAACATTTCACTATCAGAATGGATTGGAGTTTGACATGCACAGCAGGCAGACAGATGTGTATCAAATAGCATCTACAGCTTATGAAAGTTAATTTTTCATGACCAGTAAGAGATAAATATAGCAATGTTCCTCATTTGAAAGTGTCATTTACATTGAATAGAAGTGTGATATATTGTGTGTTGGGGCGGGGTGTGCTCAGTCTATAAATAGCTCTGCTTTGGAATCCCCATCTTGGAATGGTTAAGGGAGCGAGGGAGGGGAGGGCGGTGGAGGCCTCTGCCTACGAGCTTCGGCCTAGCTGTCTGCAGCTCTGACATCTGGTTGTCTTCAGAGTTCATTGGGCTCATCATCCTCCCTCTCTCTCTGTCTGTCTCCTTGGTCCTCTTTCTTACTTTGTCTTTGTAAATGATACCATTGTCTAGAAGAATCATAAGCTCTGGAATCATCTTCGACTTTGCCTTTTCCTTACACCTAAGTCCAGTTCATCAACTGTTAGTCTTCTTTACCCTTGACCGTCACAGGTTTAGACCCTTGGAAACAGCCCGCTCAGCACAGCGCTCTTGTGTTTCCAAATGAATCTGTTTCTAGTCAGATGTCATAAGGGAAAACTGTACACACACAGGTGTCTAGAACTGGAGGCATGGCATGCCATGTGGTGGGCACATGAGGACACTCAGGTTTGATTGGGAGTGGGGGTAGACTTGCTTGTGGCTTCCATAGGACGGTTTGGCCAACGAAGACTAAAGGTTGGCTAGTTAGGGCAATTCTGGCAGGCACTGGAGCGTGGGAATAGTCACTAATTGCCAGTATTTGTTTCTCAGTGCTGAGGAAAGTGAGTAGAAGCCCAGGCAGAAAAACTAGAGGAAAGGGGTGTTGGGGGGTGGGGGGAGTGTGAAAAATGAGAAGCTATGTAATTGGTTAATCCTGAAAGGGGTGGTCCTCCCAGGATCAGCAGAAACACAGTTAATACACCTGTTCCCAGTCTCCTTACAGCCATGCTTCCCAGCCAGCAAGAAAGCCCTGCGGAGAAAGAGCATGGGAGTGGCTCTCCAGTCCTCATTCCATCAGTAAAGCCTTTTCCAAGATGACATTGAGTGATCTGGTCCCTGACCATCCCAACCTTAGCAAGCCTCTTGGTTTATGAATCCCCAGTCATGTTAGCTTGCTCTCAGTTCCTTACATGTGCCGTGGTCCCTCCATGGGCCTATACACACACAGCACACAGGCACACACACACACGCTCACACACATACACGCTCACACACACACACACACACTCACACTCACACACGCTCTCACTCACTCCTCTCTGCATGAAATAACTTCCCTACTTTCTTGCCTCTGTGGTTGTACCTAACCTCTCTGGCCATCAGCCGAAGCAGCACTTCCTCAAGAAAATCCCTCCTTCCCAGCCTCAGGGCATGTCTGCCACAAGGGCCTGTAACGTTTTATGCTTCTCCTTGCCTGTGCCTATTAAGGTTCGAGACTGGATACTCATTTATTTTAATTTAATTAGGATTAACTTCTGTTGTTTGACTCACAGTGCATCCTCAACCCTAGCAGGCCACCTCAATACACGTGGAAGCCTCCTGTGTCTGTGCATGGACAGATGCCATTCTTGGCTTAGGATACAGACAATATTTCAACTTAAAGACTCATTTGGAAAATTGGGAAAGATTTTCCTAAGCGTGTTTTTAAAAACATGTTCAAAGTTGACGCCTAATGGCATTGAGTGGCATATTCTTGGGGGTGATGGGAACTGTACCAAACTGTCTCTCTTGTATCACAACGAGCAGTCAGGCATCTGGCACAGTGTGGAACACAGAGAAATAGATTTTGAAAGACCATAAATGCATGGGGAATTTTGTTTTTCTCACGAGAATAATTTTCTCATGAGAGTCATGAAGTTTTTTTTAATGTCTAATGGCATGCTTCATGACTGTATTTAGTATGTGTGTATGTTGCATGTGCATGTGCTTATGTGCATATGCATGAACATGGAGGGTAGAGGAGGGCATTACTTCCTATTACACTCTTTGACATTTTTAGATTAAAAACTTTTAACATGTGTGGGTGTTTTGCTTGCATGTATGTCTGTGCACCATATGCATGCCTGGTGTCTGAAGAGACTAGAATAGAGTACTGGGTCTCTTGGGACTGGAGGAAAAGATGGTTGTGAGCTACCATATAGGTGCTGGGAATTGAACCTGGGTCCTCTGCAAGAACAGCAAGTGCTCTTAACTACTGAGCAATTGCTCCAGTCCCATCTGTCTGAGTTTTTGAAACAGAGACTCTTACTCAACTTGAAGCTTTACTGTTTCAGTGAGGTTGACTTGCTAGTGAGCCCTTAGAATCTACCCATCTCCACCTTTGAGCACTGGGGTTGCGAACACATGCAGCCATGCCTGGATGCAAACACATGTAGCCATGCTTGGATATGAACACATGCAGCCATATCTGGATTCTAGACGTGAACACATGCAGGCATGCCTGGCTTTTGCATGGGTATGGGGATTTGCACTCAGGCCTTCTTGCTTGCATAGTTCTTATACTGAGACACTTTTACAGCCCCTCATGGCTGTCTCTGTAGGGGATGGTGATCTGTGTGACAAACATTTTAGATGGGAACAGATAGGGAATTCTGTGTGTTCCTCTTAATCACTTATGAAAGTTTCATTATGAAAAAATGGCACAGCAATCTCCTCTTGATGTTTGTTAAGAAAAAAAGCATAAAATGAAGAAAAAGAAGAGTTTTAGATTTCATGATTTTATAAAAAGAGAGTATCAGATGAGTATCTTAACTTCAGTGCCAAAGACCAGAGGGGACAATGCCATCAAGGGACTCCAGATTCTTACAGAAGATGCCAAAACCTTTTGCTTTGTATCATTCACTGGGGACTTTTAAAATACTTTAAAATAGGATAACATTTTATGTATATGTGTGAGTTAGGTGTGTGTGTGTAGGTTGGGGTTGGGGAGTGCCAATGGAGGCCAGAAGAAGAGCTGTATCCCCTAGTCCTGGAGTTACAGGTGGGTGTGAGCTGTCTGATGTGGGTGCTGGGAACCGAACTCTGGTCCTTGGCAACAGCAGTGAATGCTCTTACCTGCTGAACTGTGTCTCCATCCCCCTAGTCTTTTCCCATAGTATTACTCTGCATTGTCTATATAACCTGGGTTTATTTCCCTTTGAGATTTAAGGAAGCTCTATAATAAGATCCACAGACAGGGGCTGGAGAGATGGCGCAGAGGTTAAGAGCACTGGCTGCTTTTCCAGAGGTCCTGATTTCAATTCCCAGCAACCACATGGTGGGTCACAACCATCTGTAATGAGATCTGCCGCCCTCTTCTGCTGTGCAGGCATACATGCAGGCAGAATGCTGTATGCCTCAAATCAATCCTCAGATAAAGCAAAGATTTAGACCAGAAAATGAATGAATGAATATATATATATATATATATATATATATATATATATATATATATATACATGAACTTTTTTCATTTGAGCTGACAGTGTTCCTCCAAGATAGAGAGACCACCTACCAAAACCCACAATAACCAGAGATGAGAAACCCTCTTTTGAGTTGTTGGTTAGGCCTGTCCAAGAGACTGTCAAAACATACAGCCTATTGCTATTGTCCTTGATTACCCCCAGAGGTAATCAAGGTAATAGGTAATACCCCTATTGCAAAAGACACCATGCACTTCAGTAACAGGGCCCAGAGACCCTTTAGCTAGAGCTGACGTGAAATCCCCATCTCTGTGGACTAGCTTTCATGGCATCAGGAGGTACCACAAAACCTTAAAAGGAGAGAGGAAACCATCTAATCCTGCCCAGCTAGGACAGCTATGAACCATATTAACAACCAGTGTGGTACAATAACGCTAAGGATGCAATAATGGCCCAAATACCGTAGCAGTAACCAACAGCTCTCTCATTGGACTTAAGACCTGCTCAACAAGAAGGAAAGCATGCCTGGAAACTCAGCCACCTACTCAGTGCTAGAGAAGCCATGGTTTTGGGAGGAGAGCCTACAACCATTAATTCACTAAGTCAACATAATCCCTTGTAATGATCTATAGACATTTGTCCCTATACCTACAGATAAGTATAGTCTCCACTCCTAATCAAGAAAACTTCTCTTTGCAACAGACGGAGACCACTATAGAAAATTACAACCAATCAAAATACAGAGTTGTGGAGCCCTGTCCCAAGGGGTTCCTGATATTTGATTATATGTAGCGATTTGGAACTAGACGTGAGCTATAGGTGAGAAAGCACATATGGAGTTTGTCTTTCTGCATTTGGGCGATCTCATTCAATATAATATTTTCCAGTTCCATCCATTTACCTGAAAATTTCATGATTCTGTTTTTCCAACAGTCATGAGGCATTTGCCTTCATCTGCGTCAGTTCTAATGGACAGCATGCAGTGGCTGTTTAGGAATGTCTCAGTGCTGTTGCCTTGTTGTTTAAACACCAGCAAACCTCAGGGTGTGGACATCCTGCGCTGTGATTACAACTGCAGTGCTGTGTGCTTACCAAGCCAATTGGCTTCACCTTTCAGGTCTACATTCTCTTTTTAAATATAATTAGAGTGACTAGACATCCAAGGACAAGAGTGGAACCAAGATGTGCAGAAAGAAAGAAAAATATAAGAAAAAAAGTATGTAAGGAAATAGGTGAGTGAAGCTTATACACGAAAAAACTGTTATTGGTGGGTTTATTTCTTACTAACTTACATATTGATGAATAATTTAATTCGAAAAGTTGGAAATTAAGTTATCTTTCATTGGCTATTTAACGCACAGTATAGAAACTAGTACTTTGCAGGTGTCCAGTACAATAGAAAAGTAAGTTGAAAATGACTTTTAGGTAACCAAATATACCCATGAGTGAGCATGGTCACTTGTATGAAGACCAGTGAAAGCTGTAAACTTGACCTTCAGTGTCTGCAGGCTTCACATGCAGAGATTCCAGCATCTGTCAATCAAAAAGGATTTCATCGGAGTTGCAGATGAACACACATTGTTTCTTATCAACATATCCTGGGTGATATATCATAATAACCAGTTACATATTACACCCTAGTAGGCGTTATACCTAACCTAGACTGGATGATACACCATAATAACTAGTTACATGTTATAGCCTGGCAAGTGTTGTAAATAACCTAGACCTGATGATACACCATAATAATCTGTTACGAATTACACCATGACAGGTGTTACACCTAACCTAGACCTGATGATACACCATAATAACCAGTTACGTATTACACCCTCGCAGGTGTTATAACTAACCTAGATTTGATGATACATACACCATAATAACTAGTTATGCAGCTTTCATATCCTAACAGGTATTATAACTAACCTAGACTTGATGATACACCATTATAACCAGTTACAAATTACACCATGACAGGTGTTACACCTAACCTAGACTTGATGATACACCATAATAACCAGTTATGCAGCATTCACATTCCAGCAGGTGTTATAACTAAACTAGACATGATGGAAGTATCTGGAAGAATATGGAAAGGCTATGTGAGACACTTTTCCATCTTACATGAGACTTGAATACCTATAGATTTCATCATCTGTGAGAAGTTCTGGAAACAATTCTTTACAGATACCAAGGGATGGCTGTACATTCTAGTACACATTAAAAATAAAAACAATGCTACTTAATGACAGAATAGATTATGCTTCTAAAATGCACACCTGTGCCTTTACCCATGAACCCAGCACTCCACTGAAAAGTAGAGCATCTCTCTGCATTGTACAGTTCCTTGCTGTGCTCCTCAAAGAGTTATTCTACATCGAGTAGTAGTTTCCATTTCAGTATTTTTGAGTAGAACTTGAATTCTGCCCTCTTGTTGGCATCCGGGAACATTTCCATTCTAACAAACTCTCCCTTAATTGTGCTATTATTGGTCTTGCACCCTGACCACAGCAGCTACCTCTGCTTGTTTCTGTAACTTAGGATTTGCTTTTATGTTTCTTTTAAAAGTAGAATAGAGGGGCTCTGTGGGTAAAGGCACCTGATGCCAAGCCTGATGCCCTGAGCTTGAGCCCAGGATCCATGTGGTGGAGGAAGAGAACTGACTCCTAGAAATAGTTCTCTGATCTCTACAGGCATGACATGGTATGTGCGTGCACACACACACACACACACGCAAATTTAAAAAATAGAAATAAAACACAAGTTTCTGATTAAATCAGATTGGATTGAATTCCTGTCTCTAGATCAAATGGTCTTGCTGTGTAGCCCAAGCTGGCCTTGAATCCGTGATCCTCTTAACTCAGTCTTCCTTTCTCGGTCCTCACATTACAGGCACATGCCGCTGTGCTTCATTTACTTAATCATTTGTGATAGGAGGAGTCATGAGTTGCACTGCCCATTGTTGACAGAGGTTTTTGTCCCACTCCGTTCCACATCCATTCAGTCCCAAAGAAACATACAGAGGTCTACGTTAATTATAAACTGGTTGTTCTACTAGTTCAGGCTTCTTATTAACTAACTCTTACATCTTAAATTAGCCTATAATTCTTGTCTGTGTTAGCCACATGGGTGGGATCTTTTATCAGTGAGGCATTCTCATCTTGCTTCCTCTTCATCTGGGTGACCACTGCAGTCTGTGCCTTTTCTCTTCCCAGGATTCTCCTGTTCTGATTGCTCTGCCTATGCTTCCTGCCTGGCTATTGGCCAATCAGTGTATTATTAAACCAATACAAGTGACAAATCTTTACATGGTACAAGACCATTGTCCCACAGTACTTTCCCCCTTTTTTTCTTTTTAAAACAAAAACTCTTAATCTAATCTCCTTTGTTTAGCTTTTTTTTCTAGACCATTATCCATAAAAATTTGTAATCAACATACAAAACAAAGACAAACATCCATAATCCATTTTGTGGGAATGTAGGTTTAGTTTTCTGGGCTACTACCTGCTGATTGGGGGCACTGATAATCTTATGGGGACCCAAAGAAAATTTTTAACCCAGAATGAATCCATAACCTCTCATTTTTTGTGGAGGCAGAAGTAAAACCTCTTCTCCAACGTAACATATCTTTTGACTTAAATTTTGAAGTCAAGGCATTTAAAAAATATATATGTTCGATTAATCCAGCAGGATTTATAATTAAATATCTTTTAGTAGCTGTTGCTTCTTCCTCAGCCATCAAAAATTCAAATACAACACAATAACATACAGTATCAAGATCCTTTGTGTATTTTTATTATTATGTGGTTTTATTTTAAACTCTTTTATTTTTATTTTTAATTTTTTTTTGAGACACGGTTTCTCTGTTTATCTTTGGACATCCTGGAACTCACTCTGTTGACCAGGCTGTCCTTGAACTTACAGAGATCCACCTGCCTCTGCTTCCCAAGTGCTGGGATTAAAGGTGTGTGCCAACACACCCAACTACTCTCTCTCTCTCTTTCTTTCTTTTTTTTTTTACTTTATCCTTTTTCTTTTCTCTCCAAAGCCATATATATATATATTTAAATACACTGTAAACCATTTAAAGGTTTTTTCATCTGAATCTATCTTTACTGTATATCTCTCTTGTTCTGACCACATTTAATTTGCTAAAGCAATAAAAATTAGCTTTAATTTGCTAAGCAATATGGCTAGGATTAAAGCCATGTGATGTGGAAGTTCCCTCTGTGTGTTGCTTGTTGTTGGTTAATGAATAAAGAAACTGCCTTGACCTGATAGGGCAGAACTTAGGTAGGTGGAGAAGACAGAACTAAATTCTGGGAGGAAAAAAGTAGAGTGAGAAGGACACCATGGATCTTCAGCCAGAGGTAGACATGCTGAAACTTTTCTGGTAGGCCACGACCTTGTGGTGATACACAGATTGATAGAAATGGGTTAAGTAATGATGTAGGAGTTAGCCAATAAGAAGTTAGAGCTAATGGGCCAAGCAGTATTTTAATTAATACAGTTTCTGTGTGGTTATTTCAGGGCCAAGCTAGCTGGGTGGCCAGGATGAACAAGCAGGCCCTCCTCCTACAACAACCATGGCTTTGACTGTTGGATCCACTCCATTCCTTAGCTTTCTGAGATTTTAGCTCTATGGAGAAGGTATTGGTGGGAGCCATGTTTATTGCCAAAACTCTTTGGAGTTTCAAGGTCCCTGCCCCTACTAATAAGCATGCTGTCAGCTATTCATAAACACCATTTATGTGGTTGGTGGCACAGCCTCTTAAAAGAGATGCAAGATTTTTGCAGCTAAAGCTGGGTTAGAAAGCCTCTCTTAGATGAGATGTGGTTGTCTCTAGCAAACAGAGCCCATCTGATAAAATGCTGCCACCAAGAAGTCATGCTTAACTCTGTTCTTTTGTGTCTAGAATTACTTCTGAAGCTCTCTCGGGTTTTATGTGGATATAGTTGTCCATGTTGGTACCATTTGCTGACAGAGGTTTTTGTCCTGCCTGGTCCCACATCCATTCAGTCCCAAAGAAACACACAGAGGTCTACATTAATTATAAGCTGGTTGGCATATTGTCTCAGGCTTCTTATTAATTAATTCTTACATCTTACATTAACTCATAATTCATGTCTGTGTTATCCACGCGAGTGGAACCTTTTATCAGTGAGGCATTCTCATTTGGCTTCCTCTGCATCTGGGTAATGACTGCATACTGAACCTTTCATCTTCCCAGAATTCTCCTGTTCTGATTGTCCAGCCTATACTTCCTGCCTTGCGTTTTATTAAAACAATACAAGTGACAAATTTTTACAGGTTACAAGACCATTGTCCCATATTAGTCCATTCTCCCTAAGTTATGTTAAAAAACAAGGCATTATGGTGTCAATATTTTGTTAAAGTGTCCACTCTGAGTTGAGCAAGGCTAAAGGCAACAGATCCACCCAGAAGGGACGTGAGTGGTGGAGAATGCTGTTTGTACAGCCTTGAATGAGGCTTGACAACAACTCAAGGATCCAACTTTCAAACTTTGGAACAGGCCTCATTCTCAGGTAGCAGGCAGGCTATGATATTCAAGTAGGGGTAATGAATAAATAATGACAGCATACTTGCCAGCCAGCCAGCCCATTAGCACCCAGGCAGTGTGAAAATCACTACTACTGGGCCAGGAAAGGCCCCTTTGCCTAGAAAGATGAAGTCATACTGGAGCGGGAAAATGGGACAGGACTGGAAATGCAAAGTCCGGTAATGTTCTTACTGTAACTTAACACAGCTTTCTGAGGTTGATAGAAAAGCAAGTTCCAGGGCCCAAGGCCAGTGATCCCCACTTTCTGATGTTGTAGATGTACATTACTGTTTGAAAAGTTAGGGTTTATATAGCACAGGGTCTCCCCTTCCTACTTGAAGACTTTAGAGATGATGTGGTTTGGGGGCTGATCCTGGCATGGGGCATGGGGCAATCCTGGGAGTGGTGTGAGAGGCTAAGTCCTGGGCTCTGAAGAGACAGAAGATCTTAGGGACAAAAGGAAAGTTTGAAGTCCAAACATTAGGGATGAGTTGCTCCAGATACCACTCACACAACCACAATTGATGCAAAAGCAAGAGGATTTTTATTCTGTCATGACAGGGCCCTTCAGGTTCGGCATATGAAGGACATCTGATAGCTGTTACAGCCCATCTTTTAAAGCGAAAAGCCACAGACACAAGGGGGGAACCTGAAGGTTGTTTTCCAAATTGGATTGGCTTATTCAAAGGATTACTAGCAGAGATCGGTCTATTCCAGGGCAGGAGAATAGCTGCATGATCGGGTAGATAAGGGGAGCATCTGTGAACAATCCTGACCTTGTTCCACTGACTAAATCAATACATTAGGAATTGAATCAACATCTGTGGGTTGTCTTTGCCTCAATTCCCAGAATGCAGTTTTGTTTGAAGATTATTCACAAGGACACAGGAGGATGAGCAGTCCAGCATGTGTGCGTGTGGGCAACTGTCCCATTTCCAAGACAGAGTGAGTGTAAGGTTTTAGAAAAATGTCTTAGGGTTGAGGGGGCTTACAAATGCAGTTAGAGTCTTTCAATAATTTTTTTCTGATTTTAAAAATATTTATGTGTATGGCATATAATATGTATATACCTACATAGATGTCTGTGTGCCACTTGCATGCAATGCCTGTGGAGGCCAGAAGTGAGCACCAGATCCCCATGGAACCCAAGTTACAGCAGGTTGTGAGCTGCCGTGTGAGTGCTGGGAATCAAATGGCGGTCCTCTGGAAGATCAATGAGTGCTCTTAACAGCTGAGCCACCTTTTCAGGCCTAGGAATGGCTATTTCTATCAATTTCAATCACCTCAAATATTTTCATCCATTTTCCAGCATCATTCTTTTCTGACATGGTTATTGGTGTAAATAACTAAAAACCCAGAGTCAGATATTAGGGAGTAGGAGCTGAAAAATCAGAGAAGCAGAGCAGCCAGCCATGAGAGAGACCTTTTACCTCTACTGAATCCTCAGACTGAAGGGGGTATAATCCTGTCTCTGTGAATCCTCAGACTGAATGCCATCTGCTTCTGTCTCCTCCTGCCTTATATTCCTCTCCCTGCCCAGCCATAACTCTTCCTGTCTCCACCCTCCTAGTGCTGGGATTAAAGGCTTGGGACTCCCAAATACTGGGATTAAAGGTGTGAGCCATCACCACCTAGCTATGTTTCTCTTTTAGCTTGGATTAATGTTGTGTTGCCCATGGTGACCTTGAATTCACAGATCCCTCTGCCTCCCAACTGCTGGGATTAAAGGAATGTGCCACCACTGCCTGACCTCTATGGCTAGCTAGTGTGGCTAGCTCCACACTCTGATCTTTAGGCAAGCTTTATTTGTTATATCACAAACAAAATATCACCACAACAAATCAGTAGATTTTGATGTTAATATGCATAAATGCTAAAAAGCTGCCACAATAGTCGTGGTTAGGATAAATTATTTCAAAGATGCATAGTCAGAAAAATGTTCTATGACGAAATACTGTGTGACACACATGATCCAAATCCACCAACAACATAGTCTCAGAAGAGACTGATTTTAAGTCACATACAAAATTTAATCTTTTCTATCAAAACATAGGGCCATATGAAAACAAAAAGGAAGACAGAGTTCGGAATTTTGAAAGTAAACGAAGATGTGACCATAACTCTCAGATCAATCTCTATGATATGAGAGGAGGAGTCCTGCCATGATTGCTGGTAGTGTATCTTTTAGGACGGTGGCTTATTAGCTTACCTTCTTAGGGAGTAATTTTAATTGATGAGACTGGTGGGGAAGAAGATGTTTGTATTTATAATTGTACTGCTTTCTGTGCTTATACGATGCTGTATGTGACAGGTCAATAGATTGTACCATTTTCTTTCTAATGTTAAACTGTTAGAGCTCAGAGGATCCATGTGGCTGAAGGCTGGATCCAGGATGTGAAATTCACTTGACCAAAAAAAAGCTCCAAGTAAAATGTTATTTTATATAAAGACTCTAAGGACCATTGTACTTTATTATTGTTTCAATCAGACCCCATAGTTACTTGCTTTTGAAGTAATGGTTATTTCTTTCAAGTCCTAATTCCAGGCTATAAATGTCTTTCATGTTAAATTTGACATTTTAATGAAGTTTTCTGCAAAATATTTGAGGCTGTATGACCCTGATATATTATGCTAGAGGCCAGAGAGTCCTGTGTGTTGGGCTGAGGACAGATGGAGCTGTCCGTTCTGTTCCTGATTAACACCATCTGAATATAGATTGGGGAATCCAGGTATGAATCCCCAGTGATCAATCCATCACAACTTGCTAAATAAATCTGCTGTTTTATAGCTATATTAGTTATGAATATTTAATTAAATTTGGTAAAAAAAAATCTTGAGGCTATGTTAAGCATAAAGACCTGGATCTTCCATGCTTGCAGAGAGGCTCGTGCATTGTCTCATTTGCCCTTCACAACACTTGACCTCAGCTAATAGTGACAGAACCCAGAATGGAGCCTGTCTCCCACCGCCCCCTGTCAGAGTTCTCTCTCATCACACTTATCTCTGCCCAGCCTGCCGTGGAGTCATTGATCTGTTGCCATCTGGTCTTTACTGATGAACACTGGGTGATGGAGAACATCAATGTACAAATTATTTCCAGGTTGCTCTTACCACTGGCTTGAAAGATACTACCTGCTGCATAACCCTGACCCAGGAGTGAGAGTTTGGCAGTGTCAACAGGTGCGAGCCGGGTCATCATCCTTCACCTCAACAATGCCTCATCTGTGCTTTACAACCCTGCTCTGAAGTATGGTGTCTTTGTTAAAACTCCATTTCGAGCAGAAGAAAAAGAGTATGTCTGTCTTGAAGAGTGTACCTACTCCATCAACTGCTGCTCAGGACAAGCCAAACCTGTTCCTTCATTGTCTGTGATTGGAGAGTCTTAGCTAATCCCATCATAGGCCAACCATTGGCTGCTGACTAGCAGTTAGCCATTATTTATAACCTTACTTAGTTGGCTAATAAATAGTAATTATTTATGAAAGAATGTGGGGGTCCAACATTGGAGCTTGAAAGAAATGGCTGTTATTTCAAAGGCTAGCTACTTGTCGGTGGGTCTGACACACTAGAAGAATGCAAGGTTTCACAGAGCTCCTCCGTGGTCTCCTCTCTCCACTCCCTTGGCTAGAACTCAGCAGCAAGCCCTTGTGGCTATACCTTCAAGTCTGTTCCTCACCAATCTATGTGTCTCCTTCTCTGTTGCTGCTTCTAAGGCAGGCTCCTCTGTGAAACCAGAAATGGTGAGAGCTTCAAGATTGGTCTCTTTCATCAGGGTTGCTTTGAATATATGAGATTTTTTGTAAGATCTGTAAGTTTTTACTTTTGTTTTTGTTTCTATTTCTATAATGAATGGCATTGGAATTTTGAATGAGGTTGCACTGTATCTGCTTTCAGGAGTGCAGGCTGAAATGGATTAATTAAAAAATGCTGCAGGATCCCTGGCAGCTGCCGCAACAGAAATGCAGCAGGCCAGGTGGTGGCTAGAGCAGCCAGTCCCAGGCAAGGATGGCACAGTTCCCCAAGTGGCTTCAGCAGGCTATGAGGAAAGACAGATAGATGAGCATGCCATGAACCACGCCACAGGTCTCCGAAGGCGGCTGGTACCAGGCAGGAAGATATGCTGCAGCTGGCGAGAGACAGAGACATGGATAGGGGCACCATGCATAGTGAGGTTGGATATTTATTTAGTGGGTTATGGAAGGGAAGAGGAGAAGAAGAGTAAAGAGAGGGAGAGAGGAGAGGGGAGGGGAGAGAGGGGGGAGAGAAGGGAGAGATGGAAGCTGCCTCTGAGAACAAACCATTAAACAGGTATCTTCACAACATTCACCAACATGAAGATTCTCCCATCTTCTAATATCCTCTTCAATGGTTTTGTCAGTGCTTTACAGTTTTTATTGCAGAGGTCTTTGACTTTTTTGGTTGGGTTTATTCAGAGGTATATATTTTTAAGCTATCATGAGTGGAAGTACCTTTCCCAAACTGCTTGTGATTAGTACATGGGACGCTTACTAATTTCTCCATGTTGATTTGCATCCTGACACTTTGACCAAAAGTGTTGGTCAGATCTTAGTAGCTTCTGGTGGAGTCTTTAGGATCTTTTGTGTAGATTAACAGAATAGAATATGGTTTTATAGTCACAGCCATTTAATTTTGGAAAAAAAATGTCAAAAAGCACATATTGGGAAAAGATAACCTCTTCAACAAATGATGCTGCCAATACCAGACATTCATGTGTTGAGGAATGAAACTACAGCAAAAAAAAGACCATTAATCAGGTTAAAAGGCAATCTACGGAATGGAAGAAACTCTTCACTATGATGGAGGATTGATATCTGTAATACACAAAGAGTTCAAAAATCTAAACGAGAACTCAAGCAACCCATGCAATATGTGTGCTAATGAAATGGACAGACTGTTCATAAGAGATGAAGTACAAATGGCCAGGAAAGACATGAGAAAAATGTTTAGCCTTACTAGCCATTGGAGTAACTGCAATTCAAACACTGAGATTCTATCTCATCCCAGTGTTGGGGTCCAGATTCACTGGGGTTTCCACATTCCAGGGTAGGGGTGTGTGGATTAGAAAAATTAGTTAAGAAAAAGGAGATACAAAAGAAATACAGACACGTAGACTAGAATCGGGAGGGCAATGCAGTGAATACTGAATATGCACATGTTTATTTTCCATACGCTTAAACACCCCGAGCCAAAAAGGGGGCAGGGAAGAAGGCCAAAGACTGCTTTAACATCACACAAAGAATAGACAAAGCAATCACCTGCTTCAGTACCTGAACCACTAAGCCACTGTATCCTAAGTTAAGCATTTTGTTTAGGCAGGACGTGCAGCAACTACACCTTAACCAAGCATTCTGTAGGCAGCCATTCCCTAGGTCAAACCTCCAAGGAACAGAAATAGGCTTAAATTCTCTGACCTTTGGTCAGTGTGGACCAGATCCACCCCTGGGAGCCATCTCAATACCCAAAACACCAAGTAACCAAACCCTAGGTCAACAAATCTTGTTTATAGCCACACCTTTGGTCAGATCTCTTGTCAATAACTTTAAAAGGGAAAGATAGGCTTAAACTCTCTGACTCTCAGTCAAGGTGGAGTGGACCCACCCTGGGGGCCCCCACATATTTGGCCAAGATGGAGTGGACCCGTTTCTGTGGGTTCCCACACCCCAGTTTCATAGCAACCATCATGAAGGCAAATCACTGAAAACTCTGTAAGGATCTGGACAAAAAGAGCCCTCGCTTGCTGCTGGTGGGAATGCAGACCTGTCCGGCTGCTGTGGAGACGGTGTGGTGGGTTCTGAGAGCCTAACAGCAACTCTACCTGACTATCCTTCCCGGCAACCTCCCCGAAGCCTCCAAGTCGGCGTCCACAAAGGCGCTTCACATCACAGTTCACAGCAGCATTGCTCACGACAGCTGAGTACGGAACCATCGCAAGCATCCTGCAACCGAGAAATGCATGAAGACCGTGTGGTCTGTGCGCACAGTGGGATGCTCTCATCAGTAAGAAGGGAGTTATGTCACTTGCAGAAAATGGGCACAACTGGAAATGACCGCATTAAGCGATTTAAGATTGTCTCAGAGAGACAAATATCACATATTCCCTCATTTGGCATCTGTGGTTCTTAGTTTTTAATATAGCTACGTGAAAATTATATAGATTGCATGTGTGTGTGAGAGAGAGAGAAAGAGAGAGAGGAAAGAGAGAAGAGAGAGAGGGGGAGAGAGAGACTCTAGAAGAAGATAGGGACCAATAGGAGAGCAATAGGAGAGGGAGAACTTAGCAAGGGAAGGGCACAGAGGCACGGAGGGGAATACACTCCATGTACAATGTGTGCTTGGGAGAACGTGCCCTTATGTGGCATACTATCACACACAAAACCATTAGCTAATAGTAATCACAAACTTAGCAATGCTGGCGTGAACAGAAGCTGGAAGAGAGGACTATATTCCCCCCTTCAAGTTTCCTGAGGGGTAACACAGTCTGGACACCTTGATTTTAGACTTCTGGGCTTCTAAAACCATGTCAGCATGACTGTGCCTTATCTTAAACTACCAAGTTTGTGGTTATTTGCCTCAGCACCCACAGGAGCTAATAACGCTCTGGTTGGGAATTCTTTTTTTTTTTTTTTTTTGTCTGTGGTTGGTTTCTAAGGCAACTCCTACCCGTCTCTTTCTTGCTCTTGAGGACTCCTCAGATGCCAAGCTCTGTACCGGAAATGTTACTGACACTAGTTTTCCTTTCAAGTATTGCTTAAAATGGTGAATTTCTCTAAAAGCCAAATCCTGCATGAACATACATACTGCTTAGTTTAAGTGAGTCTCATAAAATAAGTATATTCCCCAAATATTTCAAAGGATATTCCTACAGAAATTACACTTTATAAAAATTCAAATTTAGCTGGACTTTTTGTCCATCTGCCCCCTCCCCATCTCCACCTCCAGACCTGGTAACTGTGAAATAAACAGAAATTGCTATGTTCCTTGGGAGTGAGCTCAAACTAAGATATTAAGATATTACAAACTTTTCCTTCAAACATCTTTTTTAAATATGGTTATTTATTCTCCAAAACCTCAAGTGATGCACCGCTGAGTTCACCTGGTGAGCTCACCCTGCTTCCTCTGAAGCAACGTCAGAGACAGGCCAGGGAGAGGAGAGCTCTGCTGGGAGAAATCTCGGGCTTCATGAATGGATCTCACTCACGATGGTGTGATCAGGTCAAAACCCTGAATGATCAAAGGTCGGTGGATTTCTCTATACTCAAAACAATGTGGAAGATGTCACGGTTGATGGGAGAATAATGAATGAGTTTGTTGGTGCACAGAAAACCGTTAACAAACCTCAAGATGGACAGCACAGTACAGAAACAAAATAACGGCAGGTGTTCCAGAAAGGCTGTGCCCTACAAGGGTGGGGGGAACAGTTGCACATCACAATGCAAGACCAGACTAGTTAATGATCTTGAAAACCGGCCAGCCATTCCAGACTACCTCTGTGTACCTGCCCATAGTCTATACTGGTTACACATCTTTCCAGATGTCCAATTTTTGTTTTAATTTTCCCCCACAAGTTTAGACAGTCAGTACTATTTTTTTTTCCAGTTCACCGTGCTATAGATTTCATCTTCACATCGTTTCCAGTGCTGGAGGTATGAATTATGAAAAGGCTGTTAGGCAGTGCTAATCTGTTTCGTAGTTTGGGCAAATTTGATGACTTGAGAGTCCACAGTCACAAGGCTGAGTGCGCACGTAGGCATCGTCTGGGTCTGCAGATGGCACGGAGAGCAGGGTGTAGTGGGGACATGCCTGGAATCCCGCACTTCGGAGGCAAAGACAGAAGGCCTGTGAGCGGACAGCCTGGGTCGCAGAAAGAGGCCATGTCTCAAACACACCTGCTTCATGCACACCATTCGTAGAGAGAAGGAGGGGGGGAGATGGAGAAATGCGAGATGCAGAGAGGGGGAGGGAGGAGGGGAGAGGGGGAGGGAGAGGGGAGAGCACCTTAGAAAGTTAGGTTTTAATCCATAGCATCCGTGGAAGAGCTCCCTAACCTAGCAGGCTTGAGGTCCTCAGTGAAATTTCCAGAACACTAATGATCGGTCAAGGCTGTCTCCGTGGCTCATCTTCCACCGTGGCCCATCCCATCAGGAAGTTGGCCAGTGCCGCGTGAGGCATGCTTTGTCCCTTCTGCCTTTCCACATCTTTCTTTCTGAATGTCACTGGTCTGTTTGCTGTTGTAATGGCTACTGTTGCTTTATAGCATTTGTTCTTAGAGATGAAGGAATGACATTATTGTCTGTTTTATTGTCCAAGTGGTCTATGACGAGATCTGCCATTTTTGCTTCTAAATAATTATCCTTTTAAAAAGTAAATAAATTTCTTGCCCCCTCTTTCTTGCATTTTGTTTGTTTTTGTTTTTCTGAGACAGGGTTGATATGTAGGCCAGCCTGGCTTCAAATTTGTAATTCCCCTGTCTCCATCTCCCAAGTATTGAAACTACACGTGTTTCATTAGTATGTTTGTACTTAAAACTGTACATAAGTATATTTCAAATAATTAAAAAATATTTTCCAAAATGTTTTCTGGGTTTTGTTCTTTGGGAATTGGTGACTTTATGGGTTGATTTTTGGTGATTTCACCACTCTGGGCTAAGACATTGGCATCACATTTTGTAGGATTAAGACTCAGAGTTCACCTAGAGATAGGTAGACTCTATGGTGGAACGATTTACACCTCTGACAGCAATGTAAATATTTCACGAATGTTTTCATTCCTTGTTGAGGTTCTTGGGAATGTGACTGTTAACCCAGGACCCTAGCCTGTAGGATAAACAGAGAAGATGAACTTGATGCTTCAAATGTCTCTAGGGATTTTAAGTAATGGCCATCTTGTTGGCTGGGGTCTCTTTCCTGCCTCTATGGGAAGTGGCAGTCTGCTGCTCACATCTGTGTATACTCATAGGTCGAGAGGGAAACCAGAACTGGTCACCCAGCCAGGGCAGGCCATGTTCTCTGTGAGAGGAGATGAGACACCTGTGCCAAGAGAGCAAAAGATCGTACACTGGGCCCCAGTAGCTCATACAAGCTTTGTCCCAGAGCAGCATCTTGGTGGGAAGTAGTTGTTCCCCTTCTCAGATCACTGATTAACCCAAGGAGAAGAGAATGCTTATGCTTTCTGTGGGCAGGAAAGTGATTTGGGGGTGTAGCTTATACCTCTGGCTCCCAAATTTTCTTCCCTGTGAGAACGGCCTGGCTGCACAGACCTGACAAGGCCACACTTAATGGATCTGGCTGGCTATGATTCTGATTGATAATCTCCTTCCTCTTGACTCTGTGTTCAGAGTTACCCTAGAACACAGGGTGTCATTCTCCGTGTGTCCGGTGTAACCAAGTGTCCGGTGTAACCAAGTGGCTGGATCAGCAGGGTCTTTTTAAGTGGCATCTTAGTGACCGTCCAGGTTAGTACACATAGAAGTTGTTTCTGTAACTACACACACATTGTCTCTCCATTCCACCCTCCTCCCCTTTAAATGCATATTGCTGGGAGTGGAGTGCAGTTTCCCAAGACTGTCCAAGTTAAGCATGGCTCTGCGTTAGTACCACTGGGTGATGGGGTGGGGAGCCACATACCCGGTAGTCTTTCTGGAAGAGACTGGGATTTGTCCCCCATCTTTTCTGTTTTGTGAAGTTTCTTATTTGACTTGGCTGTTAAACTAGATATTTTTTAGCTATCAAACTCCCTTCGTGATAGTCGCTAACCAACTTCCTCTAGTTTGTTCCCTGGAGATGCTGGCACACGGTGCTTGTGTGGTATCCACCATCTTCCCAAACTAATGATTGTTTTCTTTTAGACATCGTTAGCACAATTCCCCTCAATCTTTCCAAGAAGAAAGGGAAATGAGAAACCAAATCAAGCCAACAATAAAAAAAAAAAAAAAACCAAAAATGTCCTTGACTGGTTCCTTTCCCATCTTCTATAAATTTTTTGGGGGGGGAGGGTAGTGAATTTTGTCTTTAAGAGACTACAGATCATTGTAGACCTGCCTGTTTTTACTCAGAATCAGCTGAGATGCCCTGGGATGATTCTGTTTTCTACAAGGCATTCATTTCCATCCTAGAGAAGAGACTGAGCCCTAGTGGCTATGAAGTGGAGTGACTTTCCCAAGATCAACACTAAGAACTGAACCTGCAAGGAATTTGCTCTTCTGGATCGAATGTTTGAGATTTCCAGTTCATAATTTGTCCATTTGTATTCTGATGACCTAAAAAATGTAAATCTGACAGACAAGCAAGCCAGGCATTTAAATTATTGTATTTGTTCTAAAAAAAAAAATAGTAAGATCTAGGAATTAACAGCCACATTGGTCTAGAAATATCAAACTTGTTTTCATGCAGTGGTAGCATGCTGTGTTGAGGTATTATCTAAGTGATTTGATCACAGAAACCGATGTTCTCTAATGAAAACAATAAGCTCTGAGTCGAGTTTTATATAAGATTCTCAGTTTTTATTTCACAATACTTATTATGTAACCAACTCTCCTGTAAATTTCCAGCAATATTTGAGTTGTACGCATTTACTATATTATCAACTAATTTAGAAAAGGATACATTTTAAGAAGAGAGCATATGCTCCTAGTGCTTTTATGATTGTTCCTAGCCTTCTCTCTATATGTAAATATGTATTCATAAAAAATTTATTTTATCAAGCAAGAGGTTCCCTTTCCCTTCCATCTCAGTTCTATATTTGAGTGATAAATAGTATTAGTAATTTAATGTAGGTACTTTCTGGTTTTCTTTCCTGTGCACACAGAAATATTTATTTTTGTTTACTTTAGTCTTTGTTATGGAAAATTGGAAGCTAAAATAATAATATAAGCTAGTTTTAACTGCTGCTGAGCTAAAAATATAATCAAAACGCAGTTGTGTTTTTCCCATTTCCCACTCTGCCCTCCTTCTCGCTTCAGTGGAGAA
This sequence comes from Microtus obscurus, assembly GCA_963919715.1. Taxonomy (NCBI): domain Eukaryota; kingdom Metazoa; phylum Chordata; class Mammalia; order Rodentia; family Cricetidae; genus Microtus; species Microtus obscurus. Next base: position 4,325,249 of record CAWTZC010002364.1, read on the forward strand.
TTTGCAGGCCAATCTACAACAGAATGTTTTCCCACCCCGGCATCACAGAGGCATGATGATTGGACATACTCATTTTCTGCCATCATGTTCTCTTTTGATCAAAATGGATTTATCTATTCTAATTCTTTTCCTTTCTCACATATAGTAAAATAATTTTCCCTACCTACAAAAGCATTCCAGTTTTAATAAGAATTCTGTTAAATCTGTGTGATGGTTAATTTTACATACAGCTTGTCTGGGCCATGGGATGCCCAAAAATCTGACTAGCCATGACTTCTGGGTGTGCCTGGGAGGGTGTTTTGTTTTCTTTTGTTTTTTAAAGAAGTTGGGGGTTTCAATCAGTATATTGAGTAAAGCAAATAAATGCAGAACAGGTAGGCATCATTCGGTTGCTGTCCTGATAAAACAAAAAGATGCAGAAAAGAAGAATTCTCCATTTGGCTACTCAAGTTGCGAAATCCTTCTTCCTTAGATTGGAGTTTATAGCATTGGACTTTGATTTCTCAGGCCTTCAGGTTTAGAATAGAATTGTACACAGTCACTGGCTTTCTTGGGGTTCCTGCTTGCTGATAGCAGATCATAGGGCTTGTTATCCACCACAGTCACATGTGTCAATCATCCCTTTATATATATAGGGATGATTATATATACACCATATATATATATCATATAGACAATCTCTTTATAAATATTCATATGGCATATAATATGGATTTCACATCAGGTGGCATAAATACATTATGGATTTCATATCTGAGTTTTGAAAAATTTATTGTGATCAATTACCTTTTATTTATTTACTATGAGCAGTAACATTTATATATAATATATTTAGATACTTCATGAATACAGCTTGATAACAGTTTGTAGAGAAGTAGCATTTTTAGCATGTTTTAAAATTTTTTGTTAATTTTTTTAGTGACGTACAGAGTAATGGGTTCCGTCATGGAATCGTCAGGCATAGTGTCACACTTTGTTTTTCCTTGATGTGTTCCTCCACTGCTCTCTGACCCCGTTTCCAGCTGGTTCCCCACTTCTGCTTCCCCATTGCATGTATTCCACAACCCTTCCATTTCCCACCCCCTTTAGGGGATCTTCCCTCATGTCAACAACCTTCTCCCAGCTTGTTGACCTACATACACACACACACACATGAATATACACCACACACATTTGCATTGAGGTTCTCATATTAGAGAAGATATGGTGTTGATATTTCTGAGTCTGGCTTATTTCCCTGACATGATGGTTTCCAGTAGCATCTATTCCCTGTAAATGACCTAATTTTTCTTTACGGCTACACAAAGCTCCATTTATCACCTGTACCATTATTAACACTTTTTTTTTGCATTTAGAATGTATAGTATATCTTAACACTGTATATTATTTATGCATAATTTTCTTCTGAATTTTAGGTCTGTGAGATATTAAAGCCGCCATTTACCTTCTGTTCCTCAGCATCTCAAGCCCTGACTTACAGGAAATGACAAGAGGACAGGGAGAATGTCTTTCACACGAGTCTCTCCAGTTGCACCCATTTTCTGCACATCACCCTGGTGACTGCGTCTTTCACGGAAGCTTAATTTTATGCTTTCTCATTTATTAATTCTGGGGATTATTTCCTCTGCTCCAGAGTCCTGTTTAGAACAATCCTTTCCCAGGCTTATATCTGCAATACCTGCAAATGTGTTTTTCTCTATTTTTATATCTCTTTTTAAATACACACGCACTATATGTTTTCCATTTAAATCTCCTTAGATTGATTTCATACACGCACCATACCTTGGCTTACAGTGAGGCGTCTTTTTTTGAACAATTTTTAACTCACACATTTTGCATGTTTGTTTTTCTCGACACACTCTCGAAAAAAACCTACAAAATTATATAATTAATAAGTGACCTTAGCAAAGTTACAGGATGGAAGGTCAATATTTAAATCTCGATTGTATTATGGTATTAATGGGGTTTTCAGAGAAAGAATAAAATTGTACCTTCATTAACAAAGATTAATGCATTCAAAAGGTTAACTCAATGAGGAACCAAGAACTGAATATCAAAAGTATAAAATTTTTCAAAACCACATAAGAAACAAAAGTTTGAAATATCTTGGTACTGAATTTGATAATAATAATAATGAATTACATATGCCACCCAAAGTACAGTCAGTGAAAGAAACAAAATTTAAATTCAATTAATGAAAACTTAATATTTCTATACATCAGAAGATACAATCAGCAGAATGCCAGATGCAACCAATGGGATGAGAGAATGTATTTGCAAATTGTGTCTCTGAATAGGGAAGGTACCCAGTATACATAAAGAACTACAATTGAACCTCAAAACACCAAATAATACAAAAATTAAACACAAATATTTCCCATCACTCATCTTTAGGGAAATGGCAAACCCGAACCACAACGACCTTCCCCTCACATTGTGAGTCAGGGCCGTAATCCTTCAGCCAGCCATCCTTCTTCTGAGAGTCCCTCAGAGAAGCGACTGTTCTTCTCTGTCCTTGATCATCACAAATGGCTCATCTCCGAGTTTACTGATAGTTTCTTCTGCCCACTGACTCTTCTGAACCCCTTTTGCTGGAAATTTCAATTCACAGATCTTGATTTTCAGTGTCAGAATTTCTGTTTGATATTTATAAAATAGCTTCTATCTCTGTTGGCGTTCTCATTTTGCTCACATACCACTTCACTGTTTGATTGAGTCGTCTCTTTATGTTCTGCTTTACCTCACTGGCTGTATCTAAGTTGGCTTAAAGCTGTGGTCAGGTTGGTCTAAGGCCTTTGTTCAGGGCCACACCGTTCTGTTTCTTTGTGCCTTGTGAGCTTGTGTTGAGGGTTGAACATTTGAAGGATAAACATCCCCATCTCCCCATCATTTGCTGACTCCATGCAGAGAAGATTTCTACTCCTGGGCTCAGTGCGCATCTTATCTATCCTAGAACTTCCTGGTCTCACTGGGTGCCCTGCCCTCTCATTCCTCCTTCTGTAAGACCACGTTGAAGTGTGGCAGTTCCCGTGAGTCTCCTGCCTGCTCCTTGTCAGGGCTTTTGATGCTCTGTTGCATTTCTTTGCCATAGCTTCTTGCCCAGCGCCATCAGGTGTGTGGTCTTCCTGCATCACTCATGAACCTCGTGTCCATCACTGCTTCCAAGGGCTTCGAACTTGAATCTGAACTATGGTGCTTTTCCAGTGACTTTCAGAGGAACACAAAATAGAAGCTAGTCCTTTATGCCTTCCCCAGGCAAGTGGACACGGCAAGCAAGTTTTGTTCCTTTCGTGTAGTCCTAAAGGAACAACAGGAATTGGGCAGATTCCTTCCAGGCAAGCTTTGTCACACTGGGGACCTGTTTTAGGCTAGGTCACCACAATATGGCAATGACTTTACTCTTTTTATTCTCTGGACTTTGCCTCTGATATATATATATATATATATATATATATATATATATATATATATATATATATATATATATATATATATATATATATATATTTTGGGAAGGAAGAGCTAGGATAGATACCATTATTACCACAGTAATTTACCCACATCTTGCTTGATGTTGCACCACAGACTCCAATCCCAGGAGTCTGACCTAAAGGGGGAACTGATGAATGGAACTACTTCCCAGTTAGGAATCAGGATTTACAGCGTGTTTCTCAGATTTCAGTGCAAATCTGAGTCACTCTGTGATCTGCTTTAATATAGCCTGAGGGCAGAGCTCAGAGTCTTTTTCTCATCAGTTCCCAAAGGCTTCTGAGCCAACCCCAGAGGAGATTTTATAAGCTATGCATCTTCCTGTGTCCAGACCTTGTAACTTCCAGTACAGCAGGATCCAGCGTGAGGTACGACTTCATCGTATCTGCATTCATACATGGCCCAGAGACCCCAGCCAGCCTGGGTCCTGACTACATATCATTTCATTTAGAAGCATATTTTTTAAAAAAACTCAAGGCCTGGGCCCTGCTATCTGAGAAATGTCATTGACAACTTAGCCAATGATGTGAAGTAGGTGCTTAAACTGCTATTAGCTTTGAACCAGCAGATCTGAGACAGTCTGGCCTGGAGTAGTTTATCGGCTCACTTATAGATACAATACATAAGCAGGACCTAGCATTCAAATAACTTAAAAATAAGTCTTTTTATTTAAGATTTGATTATACCAGGCCTTTTCTTTTGGGCCACCAACCAGCTCCCAAATCATGACACAGAGACTTATTATTAGTTTTGAATGCTTGGCCTAGCTTAGCTCTTCTCTGGCTAGCTCTTTTAACAATTAACCTGTTTCTCTTTATCTATCTTTGTCCTCAGGGCTTATTACCTTTCTTCTGTATATCTTACTTTCACTGTTTCTTGCATTTAGCTGGCTAGAGGCTGCCTGGCCTCTGGCTTTGGGTGTCTCCCTTGTTCTCTCCTGCTCCTTCTTTTTTTTTTTTTAAATCTAATTTTTTTTTTTTTTTTTTTTTTGTTTTTCGAGACAGGGTTTTTCTGTGGTTTTGGAGCCTGTCTTGGAACTAGCTCTGTAGACCAGGCTGGTCTCAAACTCACAGCGATCCGCCTGCCTCTGCCTCCCAAGTGCTGGGATTAAAGGCGTGCGCCACCACCGCCCGGCTTCTCCTGCTCCTTCTTCTCTTCTTCCTCCTCTGGGCCTAAAGTTCTCTGATGGAGGAAGGCCATTGGTTAATTAATAAAGAAACTGCTTGGCCCTGATAGGTTAGAACATAGGTGGGTGGAGTAGACAGAACAGGATGCTGGGTAGAAGGAAGTGAGGTCAGACGCGATGCTGCTCTTCTCCAGGGCAGACGCGATGAAGCTCTGACCCAGGATGGACATAGGCTAGAATCTTCCCAGTAAGCGCACCTTGGGGTGCTACACACATTAATAGAAATGGGTAATCAAGATGTAAGAATTAGCCAGTAAGAAGCTAGAGCTAATAGGCCAAGCAGTGTTTAAAAGAATACAGTTTGTGTGTCGTTATTTTGGGGCATAAGCTAGCCAGGTGGCCGGGAGCTGGGTGGCAGGAACGCAGCCCACAGCTCCCTCAACATTTCTCCTCCTATTTATTCTCTCTCCCCACTAGCTTGACTATCCTTTCTAGTTCTAGTTATTGGCTGTTCAGCCTTTTATTAGACCATTCAGATGCCTTAGGCAGGCAAGGTGAAACAAATGCCACACATCTTTACATAATTAAACAAACGTAGCATAAACAAGAGTAACACACCTTTACACAGTTAAAGTAATACAGTGCAGCATAAACAAATGTAACACATCTTGATCTAGTTAAATATTCCACAACAACTGACTACCTACTTCTCAGTGTAGAAAGCAAATCCCCGGGCTGATCATCTGTGCACGGTTCTCTGGAAACACCCTCAGGAGGTGGTTGGCTGGGCAAAGAGAAGAAACCCTGATCCTATTAGACTAGATAATTGATTGGAATCCTTTGGCATCATCAAAATGGCATACTCTCAGAAAGGAAATGGTCGATTGGATTACTGTTGCAGTTCTTTGTTTCTTTGGGTTTACTAGAGTTACAGGACACCATGCTCTTCCTCTGTAACTTTGCAGTACCTCTCACAGGAGCAGAGAGAGGACATTTACTGGTCTCATTGGTGAGGGCTGAGAAAATGTATCATTAACATAGTAGATGTCTCATTGGTGAGGGCTGAGAAAATGTATCATTAACATAGTAGAGATGTCCTGGGGTCCAGAGTGGTTTTGCTGGGCTTCTTGTACTACTGGCTGGTATGCCAGGAGGTCACACCAATGTCGGCGATTCTGATGAAGAACATCTAGGGGAAAAGTTCAGGTTTGTTGAACTCTGGACCCAGAAAGTTTGCTGAGTTTATGGCTTGGAGGATTAGAAAGTTAAACAGCGGATCCAGATGACTGACAGGGGTTCAATGCAAGTTAAAAGCAGAGAATACGGTTTATCAGCTATAGGCGGCTGTCATGGAGCAGTCGCCGTGAGTTACGGACACTGTGTGAGCCTTCACTAAGCCACGGTGTTTTATATAAAGATTTTACTGAAAATGTGTTTCTGCTTCCTAAGTCCTTGTCACTTTCATAGGATGATGGGTTCACCCTTACAAAACCCGAAATTCTCTAACGTGAGTAAGGTACAAAGATAAATGCAGAATTTTTACAGTATAAAAACCTCAGACTCACTTTTACAAATCTGACGACTTCCTTCTATGTGGACCAGTCAGAGAAAGGGAATAGTGGGTGAGAACAGAGCCAGCTTGCAGTCATGTCTCTCTCTGTGGCTGGTAGCATATGCAAAGGAAGACAAAGGAATCTATATTCGGATGCCACCCTCAGGGCCATATTTTGTAATTTGTCTTTGCTGTGAACTGCATCTTAAGCCTGTGAGACTTCTCTGCAGAAATCAAAGACAGATAAAATCGAGTTTAGCTAGCTAGGTACACCTAGTCACGTAACTACGTGAAAGCTAGTCTTGTGAACAGTGTCGAGAGCCATTCTGAAATGACAGGCAGTTGTTTCTGCTCTCTGATTGCTAACCAATCTCAGACTAACGGTGTCTTTCCTGCTGCAGTTCCAATGTTAAAAAACACTGGTAACACTTTTCCAATATGGAGTCAGTCCTGCAAAACTGACATGAACTGTGCGGTCTGCGGGTGAAGGATCCCACTGTATCGTTTGGAAGGTGCTAACTGCAGTGTGGTAGAAATTACAGAGAGGGGGGAAGAGGCTGGCTGGGGCGGTCCTGACTGTGGCTCTGGCTCTCTGGGTGACCTTGGACTCTTCACTTATTCCTGAGCTTCAGTTTAGATAGTGTGATTTTAAGCACTTACTGGAACTGAAACAACACGCTTGCTTCTGTCTGGATCATTTCCAGGTGAAGAGACAAGCGAAGTGATGTGGGCTGTTATTGCTAACCAGTTTCTTGGCGAACAAGGCAACAGACACAGAGCGGTTAACTGACTGCCCAAACCACACAAAACCTTACACTTGGTCCTTTTCATCTAGAGCCTTAAACATGGAGAGACTAAGGGCAGGGTTTGAGAGCTTAAGTAAAGTCTTTAAATGAAATAAAATAACTTGATGACAGCTCACAGCGCTGGTAACTCATAGTGACTTCTCCCTGACAGCCGCCAGCAGCTGTAAGGATGTTCTACACACTTAACTTCCAGGTCCTGCAAGGCATCTGGATTATCTGTCTTATTTGCTAACAGCTTTAAAAGCTATTGTCTAAGTTTTCCTTTAGGTAAATATGAAAATCCTAGTTTTCAAAAAGTGAGATTATTAGGCTCAGAAGAAATACTTTGCTAATAATCCAAACAAACTCTGTGAATACTAAGTGCCCTGACTCCCTAATGCCCTCAAGAAAACCCAGAAACCATTTGCTGAGCACTGTCTTGTTCCCTCAGGCAGTGCGAGCCAGCAGAAGGTGCGTGCTGGCCCTTGCTTTCCCCCAGCGCCTTTTGCTCATGTTCACTATAGCGCAGGAATCACCTGAGATTCCTAAAACATTTCCTAGAAGAAACCTTGTTATCTTGGGTTTGCGGATTGGGGAGCATGGAAGTGGTCCTTAATGTTCTCTAAACCACACAGAAAATTTCAGTTAAGGCTGGGATCCTGCTACTGGCTTCCTGGTGACAAAGTCGTACTGTGCAGCCTAATGCTCTTCCAGTTCAGCTGAGCTTGAACGCCGATTTGAAGGACTGGAGGACCCTTAGGAAATATGTCTTTAACAATCCCTGATTCCCTGGACATGGGTATAGGTGGCATTCCTAGGAAGCAGATGACAGACCTTGTGCAGGAATTCCGGGAACTAAAAGCATTTACCCAAGTGTGAGGACACTGAATGCCACCGACTTCTGGCCTGGGTTTGAGCCCTGGGATCCATTTCCCCCTGACAGCTCAGATGACCACTCCAGAAGACCAGAGGGCATTTGTTTTGAATCCCATGCTCTCTTGAGACTAATGTACAAGGACATAAAGACATTGTCTCTTCTATTTGGAATTGTTGTTTGTTTGCTTAGTAAAAGCATATTTCCGTGCAGTTAGTATGAACTCCTCGGAATGGCACTGCACAAATCATATTCAAACAAGTTTTCCCAACCTAATTAGAATATTGTTTTATTACGCTGCAGATTTCCTAAATCCCACGCTAATTAAATGTATGTTGTTCTTCATTATTGCCAACAAAAACTATCTCTGCTCCAGATTTATGCTTGTGTACCGTGGTGCTTGACGGCTATATCAGCATTTCAAATTGAAATGCATTTCAGAGGTTTAGAGTTTTTTTCTGGAAAATTAATTGCAGCTGGAACCTGGCACAGCGGTGCGTGCAGACCAGCCCCAGGGGCCCCTGCAGCTCCTGGCTCTTTTTTCTGGAACAGTGCAGTTAGGGGAGAGGAGCCAGGAGTGTTAGAAGAGGAAGGAAAGGGAATGGTGGGTGGGGGTGGGGGGGGAATGGAAGGCTGTTCCTTTCTGGAACCTTCCCTCCCTTGCTGGCTCTGTCTGCAGGGAGATGAGCACCCCTTTGTCTACGGAGCTAGTGGGCAGAGCCAGTTCCCTGCCTGCTGTAAGCAAGCCTGCTAGGGCTTGGCCACTGTCAACAATGGAGGAATTTTCCCTATATGTATTATCTTGAAAACCAGAGTTTTAGGAGATTGCTTGCTTGCAGTTGATCTCAGTTGAAATAGGATTGGGGATCACCATGTGCTGGCTAGGTGAAAGTAAACAGATGCCCTTCTGTGGTGATTTAAATGAGGGATGTCTTCTATAAGCTCTCGTGTGTAAACCTTGGAACCCTTGGTGGCACTGTTTGGGAAGGGTTGGGGGTGTGGCCTTGATGGAGGAAGTATGTCATTGGGGGTGGGATTTGAGAGCTTAAAGCCTCATCCTGCTCCCATGCTGCTGGTTTGATTTCATGCCCGTGGATCAGATGGGAGTGCTTAGCTTCCTGCTTTCTGCCACCAGGCTGCTGCCATAATGCCCCTGCCACCACACCCCTGCTACCACACCCCGCCACATGCCGCTGCCACCACACCCCTGCCACCACACCCCTGTCACCATGTCCCCGCCACCATGCTGCTGCCACCACGCCCCTGCCACCACACCCCTGTCACCATATCCTCACCACCTCGCCCCCTCCACCACACCCCCTCCACCACACCCCTGCCAGCATGCCTCCCTGGCACTATGGGCTTTATCCCTCTGGAATAGTAGACTCACACAGTCTTCCTTCTGTAAGTTGCCTCGGTCATGATGTATCACAACAACATAGAAATAATAACTACTATGCCTCCAAGGCAACAGGACTTGTTTTCTGCTAATTTGTTCCTCAGCTTTTCCTAAAAGAAGAGAGGTGACATTAATGACTTGAACCCTTATAACTTAGGTATTGCATGCTTGCTTTGTGAGATTTTATGGATCTTGCTCCCGTTCTTTTTTTCCCTCCACTAGTCTTGGCACAGATGAGGAACTCTACCTGCTTATCCTGACCAGTGAGAAATGAAGACTCTGTAGAGTCAAGGTGCTTGTCAGTGGCAGTAACTGGGCCACATGGCTTGTAGGGGTGGAGCCTGCAGCAACTAGGGCACACTGGCTTAGGAAGGCGGAACCCGAGAGCGGGAGCCCAGGGAGTTTGGACTGTAAGCTGAGGAACCTTAAGAAACAGATTACGTCGTCCCACCTCTTCCACGTCTGTCTCCACAGTTTGTTCATTCTGCCGAGTGTTTACTCTCTGCTCTTTGCTGCCATCTGCTCACCCTCTGCTTCACACCGCAGCCTGGATGCTTCCCATGCATCCGCTCAGCCCCCAGACCATCCCAGTGTCCACAGTCCATCCAGCTCGCCAGTCCTGGTTCTGTTGACTCAGCATGAGTTGGGCGACCAGCTTGTGTTGAATCCATTGTAATGGGTGTGCTGGCACCACGGACACTAGATAGGTACTTTTCAGAGTCTTCAAGGATAGCCTTGGCAAAATGCAGGGGTTCGCAGGGCCCAAGGCTAAACATACATATGTATAGGTGATACTGTTAGAAGCCGTTTCCCCCCTAAAGATTATTCCAGGAATCACCTTGGGGGGCCTGCAGGGAACCCCACACCCATAATTATGTTAAGAATAGTTCTATTGGCAAAACCTGCTCCACACCCAATTAGCTATTCGCTAATTGCTAACGAACTTAATCTGTTAGCAGACCCATCCCAAATTCCAGACAATCTAGAGAGAACTAGGTGTGTCAACTCGCGACTTCCTGACCAGGGGAATCAACATCTGACTTCCTGGCCTACGTGACGAACCTGAGGAACCCAAACCACGTGATCGGGACCACGCGGCAAGATCCCGCTCCCCGGCCCCCCGAATCCCTTATCCAGGGACTATATAAGTTGTAACCCTGTCCCTAATAAACAGAGGCTTTGACAAATCTTTGCTTGGCCTCATTTCTTTATCTTAGCCCATCTCTTCCAGGTAGCGCCCCTCCGAGACCCTGGAGTAACAGGCTGCCAGGGCAGGTCACAACTACTAGACTAGTGACCTATCCACAGCGGCCACATGATACGAGTATATGTTTAGACATGGCTGAAAGAACACTATTATTGGGGAAAGATCTAAACCAGGTGAATTCAATGGCTATCGGAATCAGACATCAATACTCTTACAAAACCCAGGTTCTCTTCAGAGACCCTGATTGAGAGAACAGAGAACACGAGTCTGCGCTCATGAGAAACCCTTCTGGTGCATCTGATGAAGTGGCCACCTACCGCTTTTTTAGGGAGCATCTGGATGTTGGACTTGTGTTCTGGGGTAAGCAATGATCAGTGCTGAAACTTTCCTTCATGACAGTATTTACGGCAGTGAAGGCCTTGTGACTGCACCATAGTGCCTGGAAGAGGCCCAGTCGAGAGAATGACTGTCCTGCCTAGATGGGACCTAGACCACACACACACACACACACACACACACACACACACACACACACACGCACATACGCACTTCAGGAGTTGATTCAAAGAACCTCAGAGTGTTTCCATCTTACTTTAGTTCCTGTCTACGAAAGAAAAGGAAGTTAATTAGGAAATAACACGGTCATGTTAATAATGTGGTCCCAGCCAGCACGAGCGAAATTTGCCAGGGTTGATTACATTATTGAGCCCAGGGGCTTGATTTGGAGCTGTCAGGAGGGACATGAAAGGCGGCTCCCTCGCTGCTTCTTCAGGCAGGAGCATCAGCACGGGAGGCAATTTAATTTCTTTCATCCTTGTTTCCAGGGCGTCATACCTTGCAGAAAGTGCTGATTTCTAATTTTAAAGAGCATGGATTTTTTTTTTTTTGTAAATCCCGAAGTTAAAAATACAGTTCATCATTTGCACGTATGCTGCTCTCTGTTTGCTTCAAGGGTGGTTACGGTCTGCTGCTGGGCAAATATCTATTGCACAAAGCACAAGGTTCATCGTGATTTATTAGGGGGGAAAAAAAACCGCATGCAGGAGAATGAAATTAAAACGAAATTAGGATATACAGTGTGTACAGCCAAGCTCTCACCATCTCCCTTCCACATGCAGCGCCGAGGGTGGCCTTCCAGTGAGCAAGCGCGCAGCACCTGCATTCATTTAAATGATTACATGTTCACAGCAATCTGTGTGGCGTGCCGTCCCGTGAACTGCTCATTACACACCGAAATAAACCCGTAAGAACCCAGCCTGTTCCCGGTGCCATGGAGAAACTAAGTGAATTAAATAAAAGAATGACATCAAGGTGATGCTGGGATTAAGATTTGATAGACAGGAAGCAGAGAAGTCCCAGCTGCCTTTGACCATGAGCCAGTTCCTTTTAGCCCTGGAGAGAAATATAGTTAGGAAAGCCACAAAAGAAAAGGGCGTGTGTATTGCTTGCTTCTGACCATCAGATCACTGGCTTCATTCATGGCTTTGGGCAGTAGCCCAAGAACTGTGTAGCATGAAGGAGGAAGTGGATGGGGGTCGCTAGGGAGGATATGGGGGAGCAGAAAAAAATGAAATCCTTGGAGGGGGATGTATGTTTCTCCCTGAGGGGTTATAACCGTCTCTAATTGATGTCTGGTCTTTTCGTTTGTTTTTTAACTTCTTCACTGATGGGAGGGTGTGCTCACGCTGTGGCCCACATGTGGAGATCAGGGGGAGTCAGTTCTTTCCTTCTACCATTCGGGTTCTGGGGATTGAACTCAGTCATCTTATGTGGCAATGGCTGTTACCAGCTGAGCCATCTTGCTGGCCCCTTAAAAAAAATATTTAAAGAAATAAGTTGGCTTCTCCAGCCTATCTGAGTGGCTCTAATCTACAGACACTGTGTGTGTTTTCTGAGTTTGTCATGTCTGTTCTTGGGTTTGTCAGCTTGAAAAAAAAAAATAACTTCCCACCCGTTTCTGAAACATCCAGTTCCCAGCATGCCAAGCTCTCCTGTCCTCCTGCTGCAGCTCCTCTTCCTCCTGCCCCCCTCCTATCACTACATGATTGGCAGGTGCCACCTGTCCCTTCCCAGGCTTCCATCACATCCAGACTCACACATGTAGGCAAATGAATCCACATTGACAACCCCAGCCTAGCCTAGCCTGCAGGACTCTTGAAGTCTGCAGCTGCCTGTCCAGTAGTTTTGATGTCTGCATCTGGAAATCTACGAAGGTCTGGAACTCTACACTGTCGTCCTCAAGGTCACTTTCTACCTGATTGCTCAGGCAAGAGCTAAGTCCCCTCTTCTCCTGTCTTCTCCCTTCTTATAGGCAGTCCGTTAGCACATTCGCCGGAGACACCTCCCTTTAGGGCTTTTTAAACCCTCAGTTGTCACATGGTGACTACCATTACTAGTAGGTCCCTGTTTCCAGGGACCCTGAAGTCCTTCCCTGTTTTCTCTTTTGTGACATTCCCTAGCCCATCCACCTTGGTTTGGCCGCTAGTCACTACCACTGTCTCTGAACTGACCTAACGAGGCAATCAAAGAGACCCTCTAAAAGGACAGGCCAATATGACTTCCCACCCCTACCCAATGTACATTTGGAAATGTACGCTCTCTGTTACATTTGAGAAACATTAGCGCATATAGCGGCCCCATGCTCGCATTCGCCAGAACTCTTAATCTCACAGAATGTTCTTTCAGGCACTGAGATCAGACGTGTCATTCCTCAGATTAAAAATCTTCAAAGTCTAATAATCCTCACCACACTGAAAAGCATTTTGTCTGCTAAGAATGTGTTTGGCCCCGAGTAACGGAAAAACTGACAAATGAATCAGAGGGTGTGTTTGCTGACGGAGCAAGCAATGGCAAACGGGCGGTTAATTGTGCTGGTGTGGACTCTTAATGAATCCAAGAAGCGCTCAGATCCTTTTTATTGTTTTTCTCTCACCATTTCACGTCACGCTCGATCTGCTTGTCACCTCATGGTTCCAGGACATCACAGGTATGTCGTCATCTGTGTTCAAGGCAAGAGAAACACACTCGCACTCCACAGCTTTGACAGTCATCATTTCTTCTGGCTAGCGTGCGTTTCCCCCAAGTTCCTCCATTGTCCCTTCCTCGTAACCACTCATGTCGAAGCCCAGCTCTCAGCTGCGAGAGAGGAGTGAGCCAAACTAGCACGGCCTGTTGCTCTCTCCGTCACATCCGTTCTCTGGCTTTGTCTTTTCCGTGTAGAAATCTGTATCAACTGCCAGGACTGATAGAACCAAGTATCATGGGCTCTTGACTAGTCAGTACAGTTCCTGCCCCTTTTGATGTTTAGTATTTGGTTCTTTTCCTTACACTGCAATCGGAATCTTGGCTGTGCAGAAGCTTTTCAGTTTTATGGGATCTCATTTATTAAGCCCCACTGGGATTTCCTGATGTAACAGCATCCCATTCAAGATGACATTGCTTCTGCTGGCTAGTCTTACATTAACTTGCCACAAGCTAGAGCTATCTAAAGGAGAGAAGCTCAATTGAGAAAATGTCTCTGTAAGAACCATCTGTAGGGCATTTTCTTAATGATGATGCAGTAGGGTCTAGCCCTTCGTGGGTGGTGCCAATCCTAGGCAGGCGGTCCTGGGTTCTATAAGAAAGCAGGCTGAGCAAGCCAGTAAGCAGCACCCCTCCATGGATTCTGCATCAGCTGCTGACTCCAGGTTTGTAGTGCAAATTCTAATTGGTTTTAATAATAAAAAACCTGGAGTCAGATGTAGGGGTTCATGCTGAGAGACCAGAGAAGCAGAGCAACCAGCCACTAGTTCTTACCGCTCCTGAATCCTCAGACCAAGGGGTGATCCTGTCCCTATGAATCCTCAGATTGAATGCTCTGAACTCCCGTTTCCTCCCACCTTATATTCCTTTCTCCACCCAGCCATATCACTCCTGTCTCTACCTCCCTAGTGCTAGGATTAAAGGTGTGTGATCCCAAGTGCTGGAATCAAAGGTGTGGGATCTCAAGTTTGGGTATCGAAGGTGTGAGCTTTGTTTTTCTTTTAGTCTGATTCAACCTCACATAGCCTAGTGTAACTACTCTGCACTCTGATCTTCAGACAAGCCTTATTTGTTACAATACAAACAAAATATCATCACATGGGTTCCTGCCCTGTTTGAGCTCCTGTCCTGACTTCCTTGGTAATGATTGGCATGTTTAAGTGTAAGCCAAATAAATCCTATGCCCCCTAACTTGCTTTTTGGTCATGGTGTTTCATCCAGGAATAAAAACCCTAAGACATTGCCCCTGCTTGTACCTTGAAGTGATTTCTCTGTCTTCCTCTAGCAGTTCCTCAGTTTTGTGTCTGACATTAAGGTCTCTGATACACTTTGCGTCTTCTTCTGAGAGACTGGGGTTTAGTCATAAACCTAGTCTGTTTTGGGAGTGCCATGTCTGTTTTCCCGCCATGCTGCGTTTGTTCTCTTGGCTCGGGAGTACTGTTTAAAGTCAGATTTTGCGAATACAATTTTTTCCTCAGTGCTAATTTGTGTTATGGTAAAAATAAAATGCTGAGGATCCCTGAGGGGTGCACATTTTTTTGAGCCACGGGAATTTTACCTAGAGGCGTGATCCGCCCTGTTGCTGAGCAGCCATGCCACAAGCCGTGGCAGGGAGCAAAGGCTGGAATTGAAAACAGCTGCCTCATGGATCCCACCAACCTTGTCGGTAGTGGTGCCAGGGACAATCTGAGGAAAAGCAGAGCTGGCGGGACACCGGTCGCACAATTTGAGGGTTTATACCATAGCTGAAAAATGTGAAAACCTGTGAAAAACACTACAGAGTCTATAAAAGAGCGTTTCTCTCTATAGGTGGGGTGTGAAATGGCAGCGAACACCATAGGGCCTGTAGAAGAGCGTCCTCTCTCTATAGGTGGGGTGTTAAAGCCTGACTGGCTCCGGTCCAGGCAACTCAGAAGCCAGAGCCTAGAGGCTGCTCCAAGCAGTCTCTCATGGTGGGGACCACTTCCAAGTGGTCCAAAAGAAAAGAAAAAGAAAGAAGAAAGAAAAATCTGAGGGACCCTGGGCCCCCAAATCGAATGTACTGTATAGTATGTGCAGTACTAGCACAGGAGGGCCCTCGGTCGTCTGGTGACATTTGTAGTTATGGAAAGCAACCGGAGATGAACGTGACTGTGAAGGCTGCAGTTAGCTGGCTGGAAGGGGAAAACTCATCACTGAAGTTGCTGGTGCGCATAGAGGTTGGCATTTAGGCAGATAGAATGCAGAGCTGTTGTAAAGAAACCTGGTTCCCGAGCCCAAGGTTCCACGTGTTCTTAGCTGGCCCGCCCATAGGCGGAAGGGAACATGGAGAGCCTGGCTAAGTCAAAAGGACCAAATGTAAGGGTTTAAGTAAAACAGCGTTGTTCCCCCAGTGGCTGCAGCAGAGAGTGGGTACCCAGACCATGGCAGGCCATGAAAGCAGTCAGTCCCAGGCAAGGAGCCCCCAAGTGACCCAGGGGCTGTTGAAGGAGCTGCGGACCGTGTTCCTGCCATCCAGCTCCCGGCCGCCTGACTAGCTTATGCCCCGAAATAGCGACACACAAAGTGTATTCATATAAACACTGCTTGGCCCATTTCTATTAATGTGTGTAGCACCACAAGGTGCGCTTACCAGGAAGATTCTAGCCTACGTCCATCCTGGGTCAGAGCTTCATCGCGTCTGCCCTGGGAAGCAGCGGCATGGCGTCTGAGCTCACTTCCCTTTTTCCCAGCATTCTGTTCTGTTTACTCCGCCTACCTAATTTTCTGTCCTATCAGGGCCAAGGCAGTTTCTTTATTTAACCAATGACCTTCCTCCATCAACGGGCCATGAAGGGCAGCAAGTTCCAGGCAGGAAGCTGTGTGGTGGGTAAGAGACTGAGTTGGATAGGCATGGCTATGAAGAATGAGGTTGGATATTTATTTAGTGGGGTATGGATGGGAAGGGGAAAGAGGAAAGGGGAGGAGAGAGAGAGAGAGAGAGAGAGAGAGAGAGAGAAACACACAGAGGGGGGAGGAAGGAAGGGGGAAGGGAGAAGTGGGGAGAAGATAGTGAGGCAGAAGCTGCCTCTTTGGGGAGAGAGACAGAAAAGGAAGGAGCTCCCACTGGAAGCAGAAGGAAGATCTGCCTGCCTTGGTGGTGAACAAGAAGACAGTGGGTGGGGCTTGTCTCTTAAAGGGACAGGGCAGACCATTACACTTTGGTCTTCTATTTTCCATATGACTTTTAGTTTTTTTGGTTTTTTTTTTTAAATTTATTTATTATGTATACAATGTTCTGTCTGTGTGTATTCCTGCAGGCCAGTAGAGGGCACCAGACCTAATCACAGATGGTTGTGAGCCACCATGTGGTTGCTGGGAATTGAACTCAGGACCTTTGGAAGAGCAGGCAATGCTCTTAACCGCTGAACCATCTCTCCAGCCCTAGTTTTTTGTTAATATTAAATTTCTGTACTCAATATCAAAGGGGATTTGATGGAAACTTCATCAACTCTGGATTACTTTATCAATATGTTCATCTCATCGTTGTTAATTCTGCTGCGTCTAGTGTCTTAATTTTTCTTTAGTGTTTTAAAGTTTCAATGTAAGTTTCTTTTACATACATGGCTAAGTTTATTCCTAAGGGTTTTTTTAAAGTTATTATAAATGAAGTTTTGTTTCCTAATTTCCTTTTTACTAGTTCAGTATTAATATATAGAAAATTTCCTTAGTTTTTGTGTATTTGTTTTGCTTCCCATTTTAACTGTTTTCTGGTGGGGACTTCTCTGGCTCTTAAAGGATGAGCTCACACCACTTACAAATACGACTAGTTTGATTTTGTATCATTTCAAATTTTTCCCTTTTGCCCTATATTGCTATAGCTAAAGCTTCAAGCACTACACTGAATGAGAGTGGAGAGAGCAGACAACCTTTGTGCCTGACTTTAGAGGACATACTTTCAACTTTCCCTCATACAGTATGCCAGCTATACAGAGCTGCCTGCAGCTTTTGTTATGTTGGTTTATATTCCTCTATTTTTGAGTTTCCTCAAGGCTTTTTATCAGGAAGACATATTGAATTTTGTCAAAGGCCTTTTTTTTTTCTGTCTGTTGACGTGATAAGAGAAAACCAGAGGAGAAATTTGTTCTTTTATAATAACTTGTATTTTTGAACATTCTCATTCTGTGTCTTATTTCCTCTTTTTTAAATCCATATCTTCCTTTGGTTCTTTGAATTTCTAACAGTTGTTTTAAAGTCTTTTTCTGTTATATACAAATTCTGGTATTTCTTTAGTTTTATTTTAGCAATTGAATTTTATTGCTTTTAATTGACTTTTCCACTTTAAAAAAAAACAGGCTTTGTGTTTTTGGAGGCTGGTAAATGCCTGTGAGAAAACTGAACATTTGCTAAAACAGCCACCTCTCCCCTCTTGCTGATCCCAAGGGTATCCAAAGTGGCTATCACAAGGTGGTATCTGGGACTTCTGAGAGCATATTCTCTAAGCTTAGATTTTAGTCTTCCCCCCAGTTTCTATGGGTGTGTGTGTGTGTTTGTGTGTGTGTGTGTGTGTATAGACACATAATTTGCTTTTAAGTGTCTTAATTTCTTTGAAAATCTTACTCTTGCTTCCAGAACATTATCAGATTATTCTCCCTGCAAGAGTTTGCCTCTAGATGATTATATGTTTTTTTCTTGTGCTCAGTTAGTTACCCACTACTAATTATGGAATATTATTTTAACTAGGAGGAGATATGTTCCATTTGTTTGTGCGGCAGATTATTGCTTTAATTGTGCAAAGGTGTGTTACATTTTTTTATGCTGCATAGGTTTATTTTTTATTTATTTATTTTTTGCTGGGGTATAGAGTTTATTTAGTGGGTTAAGGAGGAGGAAGGGAAGGGGAGAAGGGGGAACTGAGGGAAGAGGGGAGAAGAGAGAGGCAGAAGCTGCCTCTCCAAGAAGGGCAGAGAGTGCTGTATGTGTTTAATTAAGTAAGGATATGTTGTATTGGTTTAAATTTGCCTGTCTAAGACACCTGATTGATCTAATAGAGAGCTGAATGACCAATAACTAGCAGAGACAATAGGTGGGGCTGGCTGGTGGGGAGAATAAATGGGAGGAGAAATTGAGCCTGGAGAGGAATGAGAGAAGAGAGGAGAGAATGAGGGAGATGCCTGGGGCCCAAAGCTAGGCAGCCACCAGTCAGCTAGACATAAGATATACAGAAGTAAGAAAGGTAAAAAGCTCCAGGTAAAAGGCAGATAAAGAGAAACAGGTTAAACTGAAAGAGCTAGCCAGAAAGGAAACTAAGCTAGGCCAAGCATTCAAAACTAATAAGTCTCTGTGTCATGATTTGGGAGCTGGTTGGTGGCCCAAAAGAAGAAACCTGGTACAACCACTGCTTTGACTTTGAACCTGAGACCCAAGTCATGCAGCCACTCCATTCCTTCTGCCCCTGGAGCAGGTGGTACAGAGCCAAGCCCTTGGGTGGCCTGTATGTATTGCAAATAAGTTTTTCATTCTTTTCCTTCCATCTTGAAAGAGGTACCTGAGAATAGTTCATTTCCATGAAGCCATGCATCTCAGAGAGCTTATGGGGCAATGTTAAATGTGGGATTTTTTTTTTTTGATTGGGCTTTTGACTGATTATAGCAAATCTTTGGCTGCACCGCAGTGACCCACAAAGCAACTTAATTTCATTATTAGTACTTATTTCATATCTCTGTGGGGAAAGTAAAGACCTGGCACTTTGAGTCTCTTTCTCTCTCTCTCTTTCTCTCTCTCTTCCTCTCTCTTTTTTATTAACACCACTGAGGAACTATGCTCTCAAACATACATGAGATATTTATAAAAATAGGTTATATATTAGTTCAAAAAAATCTAATCTCACCAAACATGTCTGCATCGAACCATTTTTTTCTGCTATTGTAAATTTGAGGATAGACTTAATAGAAACATAATGTGGGCTTCCCCTCTGTATGCTGTGAATATGCTTTACTATTGTTGTCTAATTAAAGAAGCTGCTTCAGCCTATAGCAAGGCAGAATAGAGCCAGGCTGAGAGAGAGAGAGAGAGAGAGAGAGAGAGAGAGAGAGAGAGAGAGAGAGAGAGATGCCTGGAACCTTATCAGTGAACCACGAGTCTCATGGTAGAATATAAAATAATAGGAATGGGTTAATTTAAGATGTAAGCTAGTTAATAAAAAGCCTAAGCTATTGGCCAAGCAGTGTTGTAATTAATACAGTTAGTGTGTGATTTTTGGCGGGGGGGGGGGGGGAGGTCAGAGCTGTCGAAGCAGTATTTTAATTAATATAGGTTCTGTGTGATTATTTCGGGTCTGGGTGGCTGGGAAACAAACAAGTAGTCTCCGCTTACATAAATGAAATCTTTAAAAGTTTAAATCATGCCAGGCGCACACCTTTAATCCAAGCACTCAGTAAGCAGAAACAGGTGGATCTCTGTGAGTTCAAGGATAGCTTGGTCCACAGAGCTAGTTCCAGTTCCAGGACAGACAATGCTGTTAAACAGAGAAACGAGAGAGAAAGAGAGAGAGAGAGAGAGAGAGAGAGAGAGAGAGAAATAAGAAAAGAAAGAAAGAGAGAAAGGAAAGAAAGAGAGAAAGGAAAGAAAGAAAAAAGTTTAAATCACAGAATAAAACTACTCAAGTAAAATAAATTATAGTCAAGCTGCTATTTAAATTTTAAAGTGAGACAAAGGTATTCATGGTCTTAAATCCCCAAATTAAAAAAAAAAGAATAATCTAACTTACATTGCCTCCAACATGTAAGACGATATCTGCGTCCTAATACATAGACAGACATTAGTTGAGTGAATTATTGGTTAAATAAATTAAAAGAAAACTCAAAGTTGATATGAAGAAGGCAGAAAGAAGGGTGTCTTGGTCAGAGTTCCTATGGCTCCAATGAAACTCCGTGCCCAAAAGCAACTTGAGGAGGAGTGGGTTTATTGGGCTTAAGCTTCCATATTGCTGGTCATTTCTGAAGGAAGCCAGGGAAGAAACTCAAACAGGACAGGATCCTACAGGTAGGGGCTGATGCTGAGCCAATGGAGGGGTGCTGCTTACTGGCTTGCTCCCCATGGTTTCCTCTGCTTTCTTATAGAACTCAGGACCGCCTGCCTAGGGATGGCGCCACCCACTATGGACTGGACCCTCCCCCATGGATCACTAATTAAGAAAATGACCTACAGATTTGCCTGCAGCTGGATCTTATGAGGGTGTTTTCTCAATGGAGACTCTCAGGTGACTTTAGCTTGCGTCAAGCTGACATAAACTAGCCAGCACCAAGGATATAATAAATGGATATTATTGAAATAGAAAATAAAAACATAATAGAGTGAGTTCACAGAATCAAAAGTTGGCTCTTTGAATGGTTTGAATGCTGAAGAAGGGGAAGTGCTGTTGGACAATGGTTTTACCCTGTAAAGATTTGTTTCTTGTACTTGTTTAATAAAATGTTGATTGGCCAGTAGCCAGGCAGGAAGTATAGGCAGGGTGACCAGGCAGGAAGTAGAGGTGGGGCAATGAGAACAGGAGAATTCTGGGAAGAGGAAAGATGTAGTCTGTAGTCAACACAGAGGAAGACAGACACAGAGCAAGCAAGATGAGAAAGCTTCACTAATGAAAGATACCAAGCCACATGGCTAACACAATAATTATAGGCTAATATAAGTTATAAGAAGCCTGAGCTAATAGGCCAGCCAGTTTATAATTAATGTAGACCTCTGTGTGTTTCTTTGGGGCTGGACTGGGTGGGGCAGAAACTTCTGCCAACAAGTCACCCAGGTGATAATGGTTATAAAGGCACAAATATCATAGGAAAAAGCTGAGGTTTACAAATGTATGGCAGGACTAGAATCCCAAAGAATGTGCAGTTGCAAAAAATGGACCTTAACGGTTTTAGAAATGCCAGTGCAGGTGATGGTCACCAGAAGCACCAGTTACAGTGAAATAGAGTGGGCTGAGATCTAAAGAACAGGCTATGTATATGCCATCGGAGATGGAGTGAAAGAGGTACTTTATTTTTGATATTGCAGGAAGACATTTAAGAGATTTTAATTTTTTAAATAGCAGTTAAGACTATGGGACATTTGTGCTTATAATATGTTTTATATTGTTAATGTTTGGACTTAATAAAAAGCTAAAAATTAGGGTCACAGCCTTAAGCACAAAATCCCTACAGAAAATGGGATGTTCATTTCTTGTAATGCAGCAAGACAATGATCTAAGCAGTCTGGCAAAGGACTTGAAACAGTTTCTCAGCCCATTGAGTCTCGACCCTTTGGTGGTCAAAAACAAAACAAAGCAAACAAAACAAAAGGAAACAAAACAAATCCTTTCTACAGGGGTAGTCTAGGACCACCTGCATGTCATATGTTTGCATTAAGATTCATAACAATAACAAAACTGCAGTTGTAAAATAACAATGGGAAGAATTTTGTAATAGGTTGTCACCACATCATGAGAAACTATATTAAAGGTCAAAGCATTAAAAAGATGAGAATCAGTGACTTTAAAATGTCTCTCGTTATTCAAGGTCTATTCAGACATAAGGATATATGTAGTCTCCTTGCCTTTGTTAATTCTGCTAAGCTTAAGCTATTTGGATAAACTGAGTCATATACATTTTTTTTGTCTTGATACTAAGAGAAACTTTAATTGAAATTTGCTTCCTAAGGCTCATACTTAACAAAGATAGAGCTATGAAGTCCTTTGCCAAGGTGAGGCATTTGGATAAAGCTCCCATTCCCTCAGGATACTTGAAGAAAGTTCCTTTTTCCTAAGAAATATGTTGCCCTCTTTATCTCTGGCAAAAGGAACATGTGGCCCTTCACTAACCTACGGCTGTAGTGCCTTAGAACTTGTCAAGCACAAGGCCAACCCCTAGGCTCCCTCCTGTTCCCAGTTTGCCTTCACAGGAGACAGCATTAACAGCTGGATACAAACTTGTTCTGTTTTTACCCTTAGAATGAATAATTTTTCTTTATTAGCTTCAATTCAAAATCATTACAGAATGTAAAGTTCTAGTCTTGTGAAAGCTGCTAACTTATTATAGACCATTAGGAAATACAAATTAGTCAGTCATTCTTAAAGTACTGATATAATTAATTACAGGAATAAGCCTTATTAGTTCCCTGTATATGTTTTCAAAGTAAAATTTAAAACAAGTAACTAGAAACAAAGTTTGTCTAATCAGATATACCTAGGTAGCCCTCATACTTCAGAGATCTATGGAATATGGTATTTAAAATAATGCTTAAAAAGCTTATTATATTAGACAGAGACTCTGAGATTCTAGCAGTAACCTAAGGTCTCCAAAAAAGTTTATGGGACATCATGATGTCTCCACCTGGATTATGATGATGCTGACCATTGGGTGAGATGCCCCAGTGCAACCCCTGCTGCCAGGACCCGGTCCAGACTGTGAACAAACAGCAGGACCTTGGAGAATCGATTGCACCACGTTTGCCTAGACAAAATAAGGTCAGACTTTTCCATTTCCCTCTTCTACAGGAAAAAAAAAATCACCTTATGGGCCTGGCTAAGACTGTAAAGACTGCTGTTCTGATACTCCTGCCTCCAATGCCATGGAGACCCAGGTATGGCTGTATATGCACTCTGTATTTGGACTCTGGTCCCTTTCATTTTTAATAGATTTGGAAGCTGCATGGTCTGTACTCAGGTATAATTTATTTACCCTTCTGGGATCTATGATAGTATTGATGGCTAGGTCAGTTATAATGTTGTTATGGTTTAAGTAAAAATGCTGCAGGTCTCTGAGTAGTTATAGCAGGCAGCGGGCCATGAGCCACATTGCAGGTCCCTGAAGTGGTGGCAGACAGCGGGCAGTGGGTCCTGAGACCATGTTGCAACTTCCCAAAGTGGTGGCAGGCAGCAGGCTGTGGGTTCTAAGAGCAGCCAGTCACAGGCAGGGATGGCACAGTTCCCCAAGTGGCTGCAGTGGGCCATGAGTCCCAGGCAGGGAGTCACCGGTGTGGTGGCTCAATGGGGCAGCCAGTCCCATGAGGAGAGACAGACAGGTGGGCACACCACGAAACCATGCCACAGGTATTCGAAGGTGGTTGGTCCCGGGCAGTGAGCCCCATAGCAGGCGAGAGACAGACAGATAGGCACACTATGCAGAGTGAGGTTAGATATTTATTTAGTGGGTTATGGAGGGGAAAGAGGAGAAGGAGAGAAGAGCAGAGAGAGAGAATGAGAGAGAGAATGAGAAAGAGGAAGAGAGAGAAACAGAGTGGGTGGAGAGAGCAACAGCAACAGCTACCTGGGAGAGAGAAAGAAAAGAGAGAGACTCAGACTGGAAGCTGAAGGTCAGCTTGCCTCAGTGGACCGGGAGGGGGGTAGGGGGATGGAGAGGGGTACGGGTGTGTGTGGGGGGGAAGTAGGCGTGGCTTGTCCCTCTCACCTATTGCTTCCATTTATATCTTGTTCAACTTTCCTGGATATGCTGGTAAATCATTTGACCAGAAAAAAAAAAAAATCTCTGAGGCAGATGAGGTATTCGTTCATCAATTCAACAAATATTTATTGAACACCTACCATCTGCCTGGACTGCTGTATTAAATGACGATTATATACACCAGTTTCCTTGTTTGAAGCAACTATTTCTAACAGGATATCTCACTGCATACAGAGCACAGGATTAGCCTGGAGCCATGCTTTTACACTGGGCTTCTAAAGGAAGGGATTACAGCTCTGACCATCGTTTTGCACAGTGGGCACTAAAACTGTGGGCATATTTTCCCGGAAGCCTGGGGTTTCTGCACATAATAAATCATCGTGGTATTCCACAAATATGTGTGGAATGTGGCAGGCTACCCAAAGATACCACAGCGGGACTCATCAGACCGAGGCCCAGGACAAAACTGGGAGAGGAGAGAATAGAAGCCCCGCGACTGCAGGCAGGAGTCAGTCGGAATGCTAGTGTCCACAGGCACGGAAGACAGCTTCTGTATGTAGAACTGTGGCTGAGCAGACGGGTGCAGGAGTCAGTCGGAGTGCTAGTGTCCACAGGCACAGAAGACAGCTTCTGTATGTGGAGGTGTGGCTGAGCAGATGGTGGGTGTCACATGTCAATGTGTGGAGAGTGCAAAGCCCCGCACCACTCCCAGCCTTTGGAGTTTTACTATTCCGACTGTCAATGGTAAGGCAACTGAGATACAGCTCCACAATGTCATCATCCACAGCCTTGAGGAGTTCAGAGACTAAGGGAACCTGGTCTCTCGGGTACTTTAAACTCTGGTCAAATTGAGATTTGTGGCTGAAAAGGATTTCGGGACTAGCTAGTGTAGTGAAGCAGCATTGGAGATTTTATAAAAGATGTTTTAATACAGGCTTAGAAACAAGGTTTAAAAGGAAGGATGCTCAGAAAGACAGACACACCCAAGTGGGGGGAGTGTGATTCCCAAGAGAGAGCAGGGTAGTGGGGGTAGAGGTAAGAAAGACGTGTGTGTGTGTGTGTGTGTGTGTGTGTGTGTGTGTGTGTGCACGTGGTGCTTCCCAGGAGAAAACACAAGGAAGACATAGGTTGTAGGCTTCTCAGTGAGGGTTGCTGGGAATTCTCAGCATCTGCCACCGGTGGCTCTTAGGTTATATGTCAGAAAGTTCCTAAGAAATCCACTCTCCTCTTTCACTTTTGTGATAAGTGGGATTGTGGGTAGCTCTGGAGATGAAATTATGATCAGAGAAGGTACAGGTAAAAGCAGAACTTTCTGGTGCTGCAGGAGAGGTTTGGCCTGTGTCTTCTGTAAACAGGACTCAATCCTAAACATAAATGCCACAGTCGACTGGCTCACAAAAAGTCTCTTTATAAAACCAAGTCTTTGGCCTCAGCACTTTTTATGCTAATTTTGAAAAGTTCTGAAATTTTATTTATGTGGATCGTATTTATCAACATTTATTGTATTAGCAACAAAACTAGAAAAAATTTAAAAACCGTCAACTTAAAAATAGTAAGGTTAAGTGTATTGCACGTGAAATAGACAATGTTTTGACGAAACAGCTACTTTTCAAAATAATATAGTGAGCAAACCAGATTGGCATTGCTTTATATTGTAGATGTCTTGCTTCATATTAAAAAGTTAGATACTCAAATCATTCTTGCATTCATTTGGAAATTGAACCCATACTCTGGAGCCTCTAGGAAGTCGACCGTGTGCAGAGAGAGGAGCTGGAGAAACAGGCAGTGAGGATGTGGGATTAATATCTAGTTGTTTTGCCTCTGGGGCCTTCCTGTTCCCGTTGTGGGGCCTCTGAGAGAGAGAGAGCTATAGCTCACTGAGAGCCTCAGGTCTAGCCTCTGTCCTCAGACAAACTGTTCCCAAAATGTGTCCCCACTTCTCAGTGCTTTTCATCCATGTGCCCTTGAGGATGAAGAAATGTAGAACCAGGAGGTGAAGATGAAGCTCCCCAGTCAATGGGGGACTTCTGTGTCCCTGCTGTCTGTCCCTTTCCTATTGACCCAGGGTATCTGTACACTGGGGGTGGGGGCAGGTCGGGCACCATGGTGATTCTTCACCTGTGTGTTGTTGGGGACTGTGAACCTCCAGACCCTGAATTTCCTGTGGCTCCCCTGCCTGCCAGAGTAAACAACTTGTTTTCCTATGCTTGCAGCTGCTCTGAGCAGGTGATCCTCAGGAGTTTCTGATGTCCGGGGAGTGGTTCCTGGTGGGCTTGCAGCTGAGAGTTAGGGCATGGCCATTAGTCAAGGAGACCCCATATAAGCTGCCCTGGAACACAATAAATGGACATTCTTGATATTACTTGTGTCTCTCTGTATGTGTTTTAATCTCCAGGCCCTTGCCCGAAGGGCCCGACTTGCGAACCGTACCGTAGGGTGTAGTGCATAGAGCAGGCATTGTGCTACAGTGTGCAACATGCAATTGGCAAGTGAGAGGCACCAATGCTCTCGTTCCAATGTTAATGCTTATTTATTCTACGTTTGTTTATTTGAGATCTGCTTTTTTCTCCAAAGCTCAGACCGGCAGGGAACTCAAACTCACAAACCTCCTGCTTTTGCTCCTAAAGCCAGCATTTTTGTGTGCTGGGAATTTCTTATGCTTTTCTGGACATTTGGAAACAGATAATTTTAAACAGTCGTTACCTATGCTGCCGTACATGTGAGAACTAATCGCTCCTGGCTGTTTCCCTGCCGCTCATCCGATGTCTTTCTGGCCGCATTGCAGGCCTTTGCAGTCAGTGTGTCTTCGCCTTCAAGGCTCATTCCTCTGTAGCCCACAAATGGCGACACAAATGCTATTTGTCCTGCTCTCTCTCATTTATTTCACCTAATGTCTAGCTCCATCTCCATTGCTAGAAATGGCAGGGTTTCACTAATTCTGATAGTTTTATAATACTCAATGCAACACATTTCATGCATGCATTCGTTCCAGCGGTGAGCACCACAGCCAATCCCAATCCTCAGTTCTTGTGGGTAATTCTGCTGTGCACACAGGTGTGCCAGTATCTCTTGCTTCATTCATCTCCTTTGGATATGTTCCTTGTAGTGGGATTACTTTTGTTTGTTTGTTTTGTTCTGTTTTGTTGAGACAGGGTTTCTCTGTGATAGTCTTGGCTGTCCTGGAATTCACTCTGTAGACCAGGCTGGCTTCGAATTCACGGAGATCTGCCTGCCTCTGTATACTGAGTGCTGGGATTACAGGTAGGTGTGTCGCCACCACCGCCCAGCTCTGCTTTTAGTTTTTAAAAGGAGCCTCCTGCCAGAGGGATCAAGGACATCACAAGAACACGGGCCACAGAATCAGTCAACTAAGCAGCGCTCCCAGAGACGGAGGTGACAATCACGAACCCTGCTTGGGTCTGTGCTAGGTCCTCTGCATATACCTATGGTTGTAAAGCTTGCTGTTCCTGTGGGACTCCTCACAGTGGGAGTGGGGGTGTCTCTGACTTTTTTTTTTGCCTGTGCTTGGGACCCTTTTCTCCCTTCTGGGTTCCCACATCCAGCTGTGATATTGTATCTTGTTAGGCCATGTTCAGTGGAGATCCCTGGGAGGCCTGTTTTTTGGGGGGCAGGGAGGGGAGGGGGAATAACTGAGGAGTGGAGGGGAAACTGTGGTCAGGAATATAATGTCGAAGAGAACAAAATTTTTTTAAAAATTACAGAAGAGAATATTGTTTTTGTTTCAGAAATGTAGCCATGGTTTAATATTAAGGAACGATAAGGATATAACTCAATGAATTACTCACTAGTGGAGAAAAATATAATACTACAAGAAGACATTTAATAAAATTTAAGTGTTTATTAACAATAAAAAAAAGCCCCCACATATTTCCCACTTACATTTTCACCAGCATGTCTGAGAGGTTCCCCTTCGCACATCATCATCAACATTTAAAAAATCTTTATAGTGATAAGCATGTCGCAGGGTAGGTTTGTAACATTGTTGCCACTGCTGCTTGCTGTTTGTTTTTTACCTGACATGGTCTGGCCTGTAGCCAAGGCTGGCCTCAAACACCAATCTTCCTGCTTCAGGCTCCCAGGTGCTGAGATTTCAAGCATCCGCCATCCTGCCCTGCTCACTGGGTTTTGGTTGGCATTTCCCTGATAAGTGGTAAGGGAGAACACTTTTTATAAACATGTTGACCATCTGTATCATCTATGCCTACATCATCTATACCTATATCATCTATACCTCCATCATCTATACCTCCATAATCTATACCTCCATCATCTATACCTATATAATCTATGCCTCCATCCACCTACACCCATATCATCTGTACCTATATAATCTATGCCTCCATCATCTATACCTATGTCATCTATATATCTACATCATCTATACCAATATCATCTATACCTATATAATCTATGCCTCCATCATCTATACCTATATCATCTATATAATCTACATCATCTCTATCTATATCATGTATATCTGTGAGAACTTTCATTTTAGATTTCAGGCTGAAGTTTGAATTTTATCTATTTTTTTTCTTGAAGTTTTATTTTTTATTTATTTTAGATGTATTTTTACTCATGTATGTATTCTTGTGAGTGTATGCCAGGTATGGGGGTGCCCCCAGAGGAGCTGGAGTTACAGGTGGCTGTGAGCTGCATCGTGTATGTCTTGGGAACTCCCCAGCCTCTGGATTGATCATATTAGTTTGTTGTTTAGATTTTTGTTTTTTAAAAGAAGAAAGCATGTAATTGGGCTTATGGTTCCAGAGGTTTAGAGTCCATGAAGGCAGAACAAACACATGGCAGCAGAACAGTTGGGAGTTCATATCTTGAGCCACCTGTGGGAAGCAAAGTGCACGCTGGGAAATCTCTAGCCTGCCCCCAGTGGCACACCCTCTCCAACATGGCCACACCCAATGCTTCTCAAACAGTTCTATGAACTGAGGACCAAGTCTACAGATATATAAGCATATTAGGGCCATTCTCATTCAAACCACCACAGACCCTTGGTTCTGGAAGGTGACAGACTGAAGATCATCTGCTTTGCTGAGCAGAAACTTTGAATATAATTCTAGATGTCAATTCTTTTTTCCTCTGCTTTTGAAGTCTTACCTAGGGCATCCACCTGTGCCAATATCCCAGTGTTTTCCTTATGTCGTATTTTGGCTCTAATATGGTTTTTCTTAGGTTCTCTTGGCTACTTGAATTCTTTTGTGCTCTATATGAATCCTGGGATGTTTTCTCCAGTTATGCAAAGTTACACCTGCTATTTAAAGTCACTCATTGTGGTATTGGGGCCAACAGCTTCTTTTGATGTCAGTAGTATTTTGTTTTTATAAGATTAAGCGTTGTTTCAAACACTCAGCATATAAATTTATATAAATAAATCTCATTCTGATATTCTTCAAGTAGCTTTGAATATGTTTTATTTCTATTTATCTTACAAATTTTATGATTTACTATATTGGTTGTATTTCCTTCTTATTCTTTGTGGACTTATCTCTTTTTCTAGTGGGATTTCTTTATATTTTTAATGTTGGTATTTGATATATCCTTTCTCTTCTGGGTATAGGATTACCTTAAGCATCTGTTAAAATTCTGGTCAAGTGCTCATGAAGTCCTCTGATGTATCTTTATCATGGGAGGCTTTACTTTTCTTCCCACTGTGAAGCACAGCCTGACTGGATACAAAAAAAAAATCTTGATTGGAAGTTATTTTCTTTCAGGACCTGAAATACATCACTTCATACCCTCCTGACATTTAGAGTTTCTTCTGAGAAATCTGCTCTAATGTATTTGCCTTTCAATGTTGCTTGACATTTCTCTTTCACAGATTATGATATTCTTTCTTTGTTCAGTACTTTTAACCACTTAACTATAATATCTTGTAGTGATGTACTTTTAGGGTCATGGGTGTTTGCGGTTCCAAATGCTTCTTTCACCTGGCTGTCACGTCTTTCCCAAGATTTGGGACATTTTCTGCTATTATTTTTACTGAAAAGGTTTTCTATGCCTCAGCCTATATCCATTCCCTAGGGTATGACAATGATCCTAATATTTGATTTTTAAAAGGCATCACAAAGCTTTTGCATTTTCTTTTCATGTATTTTTTTTTCCTTCTGTTTTGTTCTGCCTGACACTCACAATTCAAATTATTTGTCTTTAGGCTCTGTTCTCTTTTCTTGCGCTTGATTACTTAGCTACTGAGGCTGCCGTGATAGCTGCTCTTGGTTGTCAACTTGACTACATCTGTAATGAACTAAAACCCGAGCAGCTGGGTGCACTTGCGAGGGGGTTTTCTTAATTAAACCATTAGAAGTAGAAGAACCACCTTTAATTCAGAGCTTTGGAGGTGGGAAGATACGCCTGTAATCTGGGCCATACCTTGTGTTGGCAGCCTACAAAGGGAACACACAAGAACACTCTTTGCTCTTTTTCTGCTTGCACTCACCTCGCTATCAACCAAGCCCATCCTTTCGCGGACATTAGAGCCTACTTCTCTGAGATTCACACACACTTTATTCTATAGAGCTGCTGGCAGCTTTTCTATTTGACCCTTTAAGCTTCCCGGTTCCTCTGTGATCTCCACCCAGTTCCCTTTCAGATTCTGTGTTGCCTTCCTTAATTCATTTAACTGATGTGTCTTTTGATGTTTTGATATTTCTGCATGAGAATTCTTTATTTATTGTCATGGGTATCTTTTATGAGCTATATGGTGGCCTCCTTAGACTTTCTCTCCATTATGCCTTTGGAGGCATCAGCTCTGGGTTTGGTTCACAGTGTAGATTCTCTCCTCCTTACCATAATCTCCAAGGGCAATCTCCCACTCTGCGCTTTCCTCACCTGACCCTGACGAGGCAGAGCTCAATGTTCTGATTTTTAAATTCCTCATGTATTCTCAACAGCAATTTCTTCTTGAATAGTTTATGGGTATTTTCTTCCATTCTGTAGGTTGCCTCTGTGTGTGTTTGCAAGTGCAAGTGTGTACACATGTATGAGTAGGACAGAGGTCAATATTAGCTGTCTTTCCCCAGTTGCTTCTCTACCTTAGTTTTTAATTATGTATATATTTGAGACATGGTTTATCTGTGTAACCCTAACTTTCCTGGAACTTTCCCTGTAGACCAGGCTGACCTCGAACACAGAGATCTGCCTGCCTCTGCCTCCGGAGTGTGGAATTAAAGGCGTGCACCACCACTGCCTGACACTAGCCACTGATCCTTCGGCAGGAGATACTTTTTTTCTGCCTTCCCAGCTGTGAGATAATGCACATTGTGGCAACCCCAGCAGACACTCTACTGACTGTACCATCTCCTCAGCATGCCCCCCCCCACCCCGGCCTGTGTCTCTTTTATTCCAATATTAGCTGTTTTGGTCTCTTATGCTCTGTACTAGGTTTTAAGGGAGCGAGTCCACTCTGAACAACATTAGGGATCACAGTCTACTGGCTGGGTTAGCCAGGAAGTGGTTCTAATTATGAGAACTAGCTAAGATCCCGGCGAAGTAAGTGCCCAGATAACTGGATGAAAATGACATGCGTGTAGCAAGAGCCTGGCGCTTTTTCCAAATGGCTACGTGAGAAAAATCAAATCACACCAACATTGCAAAATGTTCCAAATGTAAGCATCATTTCTAGGAAGAAAACAGGGATCTGAGGGCCACCTACCTATGGGAATGGAAAAGTTAAGGAGATTCGCAGAACCTTTCTCTGTGAGGAAAAGAAAGCATCTCCCCAGATGAAACAGCCACTGCCGGTCACCTCAGGATTGTTTCCCTGTCTGTGATGTTCCACACACTCCAAGGCCCCAGTGGAGCCCACACCCTTCTTCTCTATTCGGGAATGCCACGCCATAGACCCCCCCCCCCTCACTGTGAGAACCATCACCAAACTCCCTATTGAATCAGATGGGCCAGACTCAAAGAGCACTGCAGACAGAACAGGGGAGTCTTCACCAAGGCAAAGATCCGATTCTGGCTCCCTTTGTTCCCCTCTGAAACCTTCCCTGGACACCCCATTTCTGTTAAGTTCACATGCATAGTGATCTAGTACACGCTTTCAGAAGATTCACTTGGCAACTACCAGCACCCCTCCCGTCTGACTCAGGGCAGAAGTTAGTCAAACTAAAGTCTCTAAATATTTTCCCTACACACACAGCAACGCCCACCTCCTTTGCGTTGATAGCAATACGAAACCCAACCAAATAATAACAACCTAAGTTTATTGATCTATAGCTTGCTCTAGCAACAGCCATCACATCTATTTGAGCAGAGACGAGTGGGAAAGTTGGTGAAAAATGAGAGCAACGGGTGTACCATGACTGGAAGGTGTTGGCAGGGAGGTGATTGGCAGCTGCTAGAAGCTGGTGTACTGTGGGACTGGGTGGGGAAGTGTTAGTAGCATTCTCTGATTTGGTGCTCCGTTGCTACTGGGGAGGAAAGTTGGTGTGGCTGTCAGTTAACAAATCAAGTCCTGGCATTATCAGGTGAGTCGATACGGAAGTTCCTGTTTGTCCACTTGGACTGTCACCAGGGATGGTGTAAGTCTGGCTCACAGCAGCCTGGCCTCATGGCTAACTCCGGTAGATAAAGGGTGAGTCCTTTGTGCAGGTTGCAAGTCAGATCTCTTTTCTGCTTCCGGATCTGGCCACTGCCCCTGTCTGTCCAGCCTCTAGTTTGGATAATTTGGGGGAAAAGGGGAGAGCCCCTATATTGTAGGGAAAATTGTTCTAGACAGGAAGGCATTTGTGAGTCTGTGGTTACAGCTTCTCAAGTGGAGAAAGAGATAGCATGTATTATTTATGCATATTGGAGTTTAGTGTGGTATTTCATACACACGTCCAGTGTACTTCTCTCCTAGCCCCTAGTAATAGCCAGCCTACTTTCCAGCAGACTTCCTCTCCCCGGTTTTCATTGTGAGAACAAACCTTTTTGTCTATTTTTTTTAAAGAATTATATTTGTGTGTGTGCCTAGCTGGAGTGACAGGTGGTTGTGGACCATGATGTAAGTGCTAGGATTTGAACCCAGGTCCTCTGCAACAGTGGCAAGTGCTCTTAACCTCTGAGCCACCTCCTCTGCACTTCTCTGGGTCTATCTTCTTTTGCTTAATGCTTTCCCATTTCATCCATTTTACAGAATTTCATTTTTCTTCATGCCCAAATCGTACTTCATTGCGCATCTCTGACACGGGTTGCTTATCCTCTCTTCTGTTATGGACACCTAGACAGATTCCATGTCTTGGCTAATGTAAAGAGTACTGGAGTGGGCATGGATCTCTTCAATGTGGTTAAGTAGACAAACTGGATCACTGGATCACTTAGTAGTTGAGGTGTGTGTGTGTGTTTTACTTTTCATTATGTATTTTCATTATGTATATTCATTGTACACTGGTATTGTATACACATGGACATTACATATTGTATATGTAAGTCTCCCATTTTATGTTTACTTTTTATTAGATTGGGTTTCATTTCTTTTTTTATTTGTTTAATTTAGATAAGTTTGTTGATCTTTCTTACCATTTAAAATTATGTATTAATTGTTTTATAGATT
Source organism: Microtus obscurus (assembly GCA_963919715.1). NCBI lineage: Eukaryota > Metazoa > Chordata > Mammalia > Rodentia > Cricetidae > Microtus > Microtus obscurus. The sequence continues at coordinate 4,358,670 of CAWTZC010002364.1, forward strand.
ATATTTTTTCATTTCTATTTCATTAATTTCTGCTCTTCACGGATTAATTTCTTTTGGTTTATTGTTCGGGGATGACTCATTCTTGCTTTTCCGAGGCCCCAAGGTACAACATTAAGTTATTTATTTTAGAACTCTGAACTTTTTCAAGGTAGGCACTTGTAGCTATATGCTTCCTCTTAGGACAGTTTTTATTGCATCCTATACATAACTTTTAGTATATTGTCTTTGCATTTTCATTTGATTCTGTTCATTTTTTTCTCACTTCCTTCAAGACTCAATCACCCAATATTGTGTTCTTTAATTTCTATGGTTTTGCCTATATTCTTTAACCGTTTTGTTATTGGTTTCTAGTTTTATTCCATATGGCCAGATAAAGTACAAGAAATAATGACATTTTCATACACTTGTTAGAACTTGCTTTATGTCCTATAATATGATCTGTTTTAGAGACATTCCGCAAGCTACTGAGAAGAATTTTTATCCTGCAGTGTTTGCTTGCAATGTTCTGTAGGTGTTGTTAGGTCCATTTGTTTTTATTTAATTCTAATGTTTCTTTGTTATTTTATTGAGATGACCTATTTGTGGGGGTGAGGAATTGGATTCACCCATTATGACTGTATTGGAGGTAATCTGTGTCTTTAAGTATTATTATGTTTTATAAACCTTACCGCACCTCTGTTCGGTGTGTGTATATGTTTAAAATTGTAATGCCCTCTGTGAATTGCTCCCTTAATCAGTATGAAGTAAGCTTTTTTTCTTTGTTTATCCTTTCTGACTGATTTTAATTTGAAGTGGATTGTGTCAGGTATGAGACTACCAACAACTAGTTCTTTGCTAGTTCTATTTCCTAAACTACCTTTGTCCATCCTTCGCCCAGGAAAACATCTGCCTTTAATAATGAGGTGCATTTCTTTAAAGAAACAAACAGGATTTAAAAAAAAAAAAACAGTCTGAAAGTTTGCGTCTTTTAACTAAAGAATCGAGACCATTAATTCTCATGTTATTGTTGGCGAGGTGTCTATTAATTCATACCATCGCGCTGATGTTTATAGTGTGGGCGTTTCCCCTATTTCTCATTTTGTTTGTTAGTGCTGTGCCATGGTTGATTTTTTCCTGTACCCTTGTGGATAAGCTTATCTCTCCCATTAGTCTCAAGTATCTTTAGTAGGGCTTGCTTAGTGGCCATGAATTTTCTTAGTAATATTTTTTATTCATTGAGAATCTCACACATGTGTGCCGTGTAGGCAACCCCTACTACTTCCCCAGTTCTTCCTGGATCCTGCCCCCCATGTCCCTTCCCAACTTCAGGACCTCTTTTATTCTTTAAAATAGCCCACTTAGTCTAATTGGTACTGCCTGCATGCATATGGGTGCGGGGCCATCTACTGGAGCAAGGGCAACCTGCCAGCACCTACATCCCGAAGAGAAATGGCTCTCTCTTTCCTAGCATCCACCAGCTGCCAATAGCTCTTCACTAAGATGGAGATTCATGAGCTCCCCTCCCACCCTTGTTGAAAGTTTTGACTGTAGATCTTGTATAAGCAAGCACACTTGTTGGGAGTTTGTGAGTACAATGGCCATGTCATGTTGAAAAGACAGCTTCTTACAGTACTGTAAGATGTGTTGTTTGGGATGGGAGGCTTTGGTAACTACCTAACCAGAAACTCAGAGAGAGAGAGAGAGAGAGAGAGAGAGAGAGAGAGAGAGAGAGAGAGAGAGAGAGAGAGAGAGAGAGATCCCATGCCTGACATTATATTTTTCATTTAGTAATCTGTTTCCTTTGGGAACAGCATTGTCTCTTCCAGCTGGTTACCTCTGTTCAAATTCTTTCAAAAATCGCATCTTTAAATTATTTTACAATGTCCTGGGATTCCATGCTGTTGTTCACTAAATCCATTATGCACGTGTATCCCATCTTCACCGTCACTAACTAGCTAGCTCGTAGACATCTAGGTTGACTGCACTTCCTAGCTATTGCTCATAGGGCAGAAATGGACGTTGCTGTTCTAGGCTAAGGAGGCCATGGGATACATGCCCAGAAGTGGTAATCTGAGTCCTATGGTAGTTCTACTTTTGCCCTTTTGAGAAACCCTCATACTGATCCTGTGGTGGGGGAACTAATTTACTCTCCCAACAACAGTGGATAAGGGTTCCTCTTTCTCTGCATCCTAGCCAGCACTCACCGTTTTGTTTGTTTTTGTTTTGTTGTTGCTGTTTGTTTCTGTTGTTGTTGTTTCCGTTTTTCTTTTCTTTTTTTTTTACAGTCATAACAAATATTTATTTTTTTATTTATTTTTTATTAAAGATTTCTGTCTCTTCCCCACCGCCGCCTCCCCTTTCCCTCCCCCTCCCCCAATCAAATCCCCCTCCCTCGTCAGCCCAAAGAGCAATCAGGGTTCCCTGCCCTGTGGGAAGTCCAAGGACCACCCACCTCCATTCCGGTCTAGTAAGGTGAGCATCTAAACTGCCTAGGCTCCCATAAAGCCAATAGGTGCAGTAGGATCAAAAACCCATTGCCATTGTTCTTGAGGTCTCAATAGTCCTCATTGTCCGCTATGTGCAGCGACACGGGTTTTAACCCAGGCTTTTTCAGATCCAGGCCAGCTGGCCTTGGTGAGTTTCAGATAGAACATCCCCATTGTCTCAGTGTGTGGGTGCACCCCTCGCGGTCCTGAGTTCCTTGCTCGTGCTCTCTCTCCTTCTGCTCCTGATTTGGAAAACCACACAAAGACCCAACCAAGAAAGAGAATTACAGGCCTATCTGTATGAATATTGACGCAAAAATTCTCAATAAAATACTGGCAAACCGAATTCAAGAACACATTAGAAAAATTATCCATTATGATCAAGTAGGCTTCATCCCAGAGATGCAGGGCTGGTTCAACATATGCAAATCTATCAATGTAATCCATCATATAAATAAACTGAAAGAAAAAAACCATATGATCATTTCATTAGATGCTGAGAAAGCATTCGACAAAATTCAACACCCCTTTATGGTAAAGGTATTGGAGAGACTAGGGGTACAAGGGTCATACCTAAATATAATAAAAGCTATTTTCAGCAAGCCGACAGATAACATTAAATTAAACGGAGGAAAAACTCAAAGCCATCCCACTAAAATCAGGAACAAGACAAGGATGTCCACTCTCTCCATACCTCTTCAATATAGTGTTTCTGTTTTTCTGATAATAGGTGTTCCGACTTGGGTGAGGTAAAAATCTCAAAGTTGTTTTAATTTACATTTCCTGATGGTTAAGGGTGTTGGACACTTAAAAACATTTATTAACTTTCTTTTTTGGCAAACAACTTTATGTTTAGATCCAATTTTTAAATTGGGTGTTTGTTTTCTTGACCCTTAGCTAGTCTGTGTATGATCTAGATATTAACCATCTGTCAGATTTGTAGCCAGCAAAGACTGTCTCCAGTTCTGCAGGCTGCCTCTTCCTTATTGTAGGGAGGCCTTTGCCATCTCATGCAGTCCTATTTATCAGGAATTGGCTTTATTTCCAGAACAATCGGAGTCATATTTGTGAAGCCCTTTCTTGTTCCTCTGTCTTGAAGTGTATTCTCTGTGGCGGTTTAAGAGTTTCAGGTCTTGTGCTGATTCTTCACTTGGAATTGAATTTCTGCAAGCTGAGGATCTAGTTTCATTCTTCCATAAATATATATATATATATATCAAGTTTCCCCAAAATTGCTCGTTGAACTTGCTGCCTTTTGTCCAATATGTTTTTATTTTTTTTAAAGAAAGAAAGAAGAAAGGAAGGAAGGAAGGAAGGAAGGAAGGAAGGAAGGAAGGAAGGAAGGAAGGAAATCAGGTCTGTGTAGTTGCAAGGCCTTGTATCAGGGTTTTATATTCTATTTCACTGATTTTTGTGCCGGTTCCATGCTGTTTTCATAGGACTCTGTAGTATAACTTGAAATTAGGTAAAGTGACAAAGTGACATCTCCAACAGTATTCTTTGTGTTCTCTGAGGTCTTTTGTATTCCCATATGAATTTTAGGAATTTTAAAAAACTATTTCAGAGCCGGGCGGTGGTGGTGCACGCCTTTAATCCCAACACTTGGGAGGCAGAGGCAGGCGGATCTCTGTGAGTTCGAGACCAGCCTGGTCTACAAGAGCTAGTTCCAGGACAGGCTCCAAAACCACAGAGAAACCCTGTCTCGAAAAAACAAACAAACAAACAAACAAAACAAAAAAACAAAAAAACTATTTCAGTAAAGGCTATCTATCACTGGACATTTGGTTGGAATTGCACTAAATCTGTAGATTGTTTTTGGTAGCATAGCCATTTTTTTTTTTTTTTGGTTTGTTTTTCAAGACAGAGTTTCTAAAAAAAAACAAAAAAAACAAAAAACAAAACAAAACAAAAAAACCAGAGTTTCTTTGTAGCTTTGGAGCCTGTCCTGGAACTAGACCAGGTTGGCCTCAAACTCACAGAAATTTGCCTACCTCTGCCTCCCAAGTGCTGGGATTAAAGGCGTGTGCCACTACTGCCCTGCTAGCATAGCCATTTTTACAACATATGTTAGGAGCCGTTTCCCCCTAAAGATTATTACAGGAACCATCACCTTGGGGGGCCTGCAGGGAACCCCACACCCATAATTATGTTAAGAATAGTTCTATTGGCAAAACCTGCTCCACACCCAATTAGCTATTCGCTAATTGTTAGCGAACCTAATCTGTTAGCGGAACTGCCTTAAATTCCAGCTATCCAGGGAACTAGGTGTGGCAACTCCTGACTTCTTGGCCTACCTGACCGGATGTAGGTTATGTGACCCGGGACCACGTGGCCAGATTCCATGCTCCTGTGCCCTGCCCCCCAATCAAGGGGCTATATAAGCAGTAACCCTGTCCCTAATAAACGGAGGCTTTGACAAATCTTTGCTTGGCCTCATTTCTTTATCTTAGCTCATCTCTTCCAGGTAGCGCCCCTCCGAGACCCTGGAGTAACAGGCTGCCAGGGCGGGTCACAACTTCTAGACTAGTGACCTACCCACGGCGGCCACAAACATCAATTCTTCCAGTTTACAAGCACAGGAGGTCTTTCCATCTCTTTTCCATCTCTCCATCCTTGTGTTGTCCTCAGTTTCTTTCTCTAGCGTTTTCATTGTAAAGGGTCTTTTACATCTTTGGTCATGGCTATTGCAGGGTTGGGATTTTGGGGTTTGTTTGGCTTGGGGATTTGTTTATTCTGTTGAGGTTATAAGTGGAATTTCTTCCCTGATTTCTCAGCCCACTTGTTGTCGGTCCATAGAAAGCTGCAATCTTATGTCTTCCTGTTTTGCTAAAAGTATGTATCAGTTGAGAGTTTTCTGGTGGAGTCTCTAGGGTATCTTATAACATAGAATTGCACTGTCTGCAAATAAGAATTCTTTGCTTTCTTCCTTTTCTAATTGTACTTCTTTTGTTCACTTCTCTTATCTCCCTGCCGTGGCTTTGACTTCTGGTGTTGTAGGCAATAAGAATGGATAAAGAGACTGTTGATCTTGTCCCCTTCTTGATTTTAGGGAATGATTTGAGGTTTTCCCCCATTGGATACACTGATAGATATAGATTCTCATATAGTCTTTATTATATTGAACTATGATCCTTCTAGTCTAAGTTTCTTCTTAAGTTTTAACAGGAGGGGACTTGTTTTGACTTTTTTTTGTCAAAAGCTTTTTCTGCATCGGTTGAAATGACTGCGATTTCTGTCTGTCCTTGAGACACTTTTTAATCTACAACATTTACTGATATCTGTATATCAACCCATCTCTGCATCTCTCAAATAAAATTGGCTTGACTATGGCGACTGTTCTGTTGAAATTGGGGGGCCGGGGTTACGTCCCCAACACCCCAGCCGCCTGGCTAGCTTATGCCCGAAATAACAACACACAAACTGTAGTCATTTAAACACTGCTTGGCCCACTAGCTCTAGCCTCTTACGGGCTAACTCTTGCACCTGGACTAACCCATTTCTAATAATGTGAGTAAGCACCCCAAGGTGCGCTTACCGGGAAGATTCTAGCCTACGTCCATCCCGAGTAGGAGCTTCATCGCGTGTGTACCTCAGAGAGCCAGGCTATCCTGTCTGCCCGCTAGACAGGAACCTGCTGTCTCTGAGCGGAGCTGCATGCATTCTGACCTCACTTCCTCTTCCGCCCAGTTCTGTTTACTCCACCCACCTATGTTCTAACCTATAGGACCAGCCAAGCAGTTTTTTTATTTTAACCAATGAAACAACAGATTGATATATGACACTCATACATCACTGTTCTTTTTAGTGTATTTTAAAATTCATTTGGCAGTGATCTTGTTGAAAATTTTGTATCTGTGTTCTTCAGGGTGTCTGGTTTGTAGTTTTCTTCCTTTTTAATTGCATCTTTGTCTAGTTTGGGCACCGGGGTGATAGAGACTTTGTAAAAAGAGTTGGTACTCTTCTTTCCTTTTCTGTTTTGGACAATAGTGAGACACTGATGTGAGTTGTTATCTAAGGTTTGGTAAAATTCACAGTGAAGCCATGTGGACCTGGACTCTTTAAAGTTAGTGTTTTAATCTCACTTCTTGGTACACACCTGCTTAAATTGTTTATCACGGCTTGGCTTAATTGTGGTAGGTCATAGGTTTCTAGAAATTCAGTTATTTCTTTAGCTTTTCAGACTTAGTGGAATATATATACACACACACATCACACACACACACATATATATATATATATTCCTTTTCATATTTAATTTTATTAACTTGTGTCCCTCTCTTGGTTAGTTTGCCTAGAGGTTTGTCTATCATGTTTATCTTTTTAAAGGAGCAACTCTCTGTATTAGTTATTTCTTTCCATCCCACCCACTCCCACCTTGATGGCGAGAGTTTCTGTCCATGGATTTGGGATTTGGCCCATTGTTCTTTTTCTCAGATATTCAAGGTGAATAATCATGTTATTTGTCTGAGCTAGCTCTGATTGCTGAATGTAGGCATTAAAGCCATGACCTGCCTGCCCTCTTAGTATTCCTTCCCTTGCATCCCATAGGCTCAGGCATGTCATATAGCCACTCTCCTTTGATGGTAGAACTGTTTTGATTTTCTCCTTGCTTTCTTAAAGGACATAACTGAGTAGTGTGTTGTTTGACCTTCATGAGTCCTGTGTGCTCTGGGGCTCCTCTTGCTATTGATTCGTAGTCTTGCTCTATTGTGAGCAACAACAAGGAATCACTTTGACTTTTATTTATTTGTTAAGACTGGCTTTGTGTCCTAAGGCAAAACCTATTTCAGAGAAAATTCTATGGGCTGCTTAGAAGTATGTGTATTTCGTAGTGTTTGACTGGAATATTCTGTAGAGTTCTGTTAAATATATTTGATCTATGATGTCACTTAGTTCAGGCGTTTGTTTGTGTCAGGATGTACAATCAATTCTTGTGTGAAGGGTATTGAATTTGCCCACTATTATTGTGTTTTAGTTACCTTGTTACTTTGTATCTAATAGTATTTGTTTTATGAAATTTGGTGCACCCGTATTCCCGGCATTTATGTTTATAGAGTCATAATATCCTCTTGATGTGTCAGGGCCGGTGGGCCCCAAGGTAGAAAACTATTTTCCCTAACTGGACTGGTATGGAGGCGCAAGGAATAACCAGACACAGCTTACACCATCATCATGGAAGGGCATCTCAGGCTTCTCTCCTTCCTCAAGATTTACCCGTGTTTATTATCAAGCATCTCCTAATCCCCCCTCTCAACCAAGGTGGATACCTCATTAATATTCTCTTTCCGGGGAACACCTGCTATGGAAAGCACCTGCAACTCAGTCATCAGCTTCAGCAAACACCTCTCCCCAGGCGATCTACATTTTTAACAAAAGAGAAAGGAGTAGCACATCCTGGCTATTGTTGAGGGCAGCAACAGGCTGTCTGCAGGTCTACATGACTAAGGCTTAAGAGCCTGGCTGCCACACCATAAAGAAATATGGGCCTACATTGATGGACTATTCCCTTAATCAGTATTAAGTGGCTTTCTTTATTTCTTCTCACTAGCTGTGGTTTAATGTTTATTATGCCAGATATTAATCACAGCAGTAATTAATTCCTGTGCTCATGAATCCATTTGCTTAGAATACCCTTGTCCACCCTTCCATCCTAAGGTATTGTCTATATTTGTGGTGAGGTACATTTGTTAGAAGCACCAAATAATTCCTGCATTGTGATCCAATCTACTAGTGTGTGTCTTTGAGAAAATTACTATTATTTTTGTCCACACATCAAACTCCTTTTGAAAATAATTATTTTTAATTAGCTGACAAATTTGTCACTCATATATGTGTTTATTTATTAGAAGCATGGAAAGGCTTATGCATCATGGTACATGTGTGCCCATCAGAGGGTAACATGAAGGTGTCAATTCTCTTCTTTCATCATGTAGGTTACATGGGTTGAACTCAAGTTGTTAATATTTACCTACTCAGCAATCTTGCAAGTGTGTGCCTGTTGATCAGTGAACTAAGACCATTAACTCACAGTTATCGTGAAAGGTGTGCATTGACTCCTGCCATTTTGTAGCATTTGTTTTTTTCCCCTGTTATAGTTTATTGTTTCCTGTGGCCTCGTGGATGAATCTGTTTTTCTTACTCTAGATGATCCCTTCAAATATGCCTATAGGGCTCCGTGAAGTCCTTTAATTAATTTTTACTTATTTTTAAAGTTTTAAATTTATTATTATTTTTGTTTTTTTTGAGACAGAGTTTCTCTGTGTAGCCTTGACTGTCCTGGAACTAGCACTGTAGACCTTGAACTCGCAGAGATCCACTTGCCTCTGCATCTCAAGTGCTGGAATTAAAGGCGTGCACCACCACTGCCCAGCTAATTTTTTTATAGAAAGATTTTGTTTCCTCAGTCATTACAGATAGTTTTGCTGGAAACAATAGTCTTGGTTACAGTTGTTGAAAAGAGCATGAACACAGAGAATAATATAAGAATTTAAAAAGAAAACAGTTGTTATTTTTGAGAAGCAGAAACACATCTTTCCAGGCCATTCTGGTTTTGATAGTTTCAGTGACAAGTCTGCTCTTATTCGGATGAGCCTGCCTTTACAGGCGACTTGGTGGCTCTCCCTCCCTTTACCTTCACTATCCTTTCCTTTTCTGTATATTTAATATTTCAATTCTATGATGATGAGGAGGGATTCTTTCCTGGTCTTATCTATTTTATGTCCCAAATGCCTTCTGTATCTGATTGGCACCTCTTTTCCTAACTGTGGAATTTTCAGTGATGATTATTTTGAAAATGTTTTCATATCTTTAAAATGAGATGCTTCTTCCTTTATGCCCAGTATCCATAGATTTAAAAAAAAAAAAAAAACAGCATCACAGCCGGGCGGTGGTGGCGCACGCCTTTAATCCCAGCACTCGGGAGGCAGAGGCAGGCGGATATCTGGGAGTTCGAGGCCAGCCTGGTCTAAACGAGCTAGTTCCAGGACAGGCACCAAAGCTACAGAGAAACCCTGTCTCGAAAAAACAAAAACAAAAACAAAACAAACAAACAAACAAACAAATAAAACAGCATCACATGTATCATTAAATTCTCAGTAGTACCTTCTTTTAATTTTGTGCTTTTCTTCGTTGCAGTGTTGTTTTCTCCATGTTGTCTTCAAGTTCAGATCTCCTGTCTTCTTGAGTCTGTCAATCATGGAGACTTTACAGAGAATCTCTTCTTATACTTACTATATTTTCTGTTCACAGGATTGCAGATTGTTTTCTCTTTGCTGTTTCTATCTTGTGGCTGACTTCCTTTTTCATACTCCATATGTATCACCTTTCTTATTCTGTTTAGATATTTGTGTCTTTGTCCATACTTAAAATCATTATTTTGAGTTTTCTGGGATTCCGTCTCACTCTCTCTCCTCACTCTTACCGTGACCCTTTAATACAGTCCCTCATGTTGTGGTGACCCCCTTGCTTCTTAACTATAATATTGCTGCTGAGCAGTGCCTCCATTCTTAAGATCCTTGGAAGTATGTGTTTTTCAATTGTCAGGACTCACAGGTTGAGAAGCACTAGTTCTACAAGGTTCTATGTGGTACTGTGTGGAGGGGAGAGTGGACGTCCCTCTCTGCAGCTCGTGGGGTTCTGGTGTGGGGAAGGGAGACTGTAGGTTCCCTCTGATGTCTGTGGTCCACACGGCCGCTTCTGCTCCCAGAGCACCAGTGTGTAGGAGGGACAACATTCTTGCAGTTTCTATTTTTCTCAACTGTTTCTTGTCAAATTCATTTTGGCGAACAGAGACTACTGGTTTTTTGTATGTTGGTTTCATACACTGCTAGTTTCCAGAATTGGTTTATTAGTTCTAATGGCTTTTTTTTTTCTCCATGGAGAATTACGTCATCCACAAACATATTTGTATGCCTTTCTTTCTGTCCCTTGCATAATTTCTAGGGTTCCAAAACGTGTTTAATAAAAGTAGTGAGATTGATAACCTGTGTTTTGTCCTTGATTTTAGAGGACGTACTTTTGTTTTCTACATTCAGTGTGATGTTGGCTACGGATTTGTTATACATAGCCATTATTTGATGGTGATGATTCTCCTAGCCCTAATTTGTTTAAAGCTTTCATTGTAGAAGGATGTTGAATTTTGTCAAATCCATTTCCGGCTTTTACTGATGTAATTATGTGGTTATAAGAATCACTTATTTTGTTGATGTATGTGTATTTACCGATTTGCATGTGCTAAGCCATCCTTGTATTCCTGGCATGAAACCAGTTTGATCACGGTGTATGATTCTTTCAATCAGCTGCTGATTTGAGAGTATTTTGCTATGGACTTCCATATCTATCTTCAGCAGGGATATTAACTTATAGTTTTCTTTCCTTCCCGTTCTTCCTTCCCTCCTTTCCCCCTACTTTTTCTGGAGTCTTATTTAGTCTCAGCAGGGGGGTAACGGCCTCATTTAATCGTTGTGGATGTTATTTCTGCTTTTTTAAAATATTTATTTATTATGTATATAATATTCTGTATGGGCGCAGACCTGAAGAGGGCACCAGACCTCATCACAGATGGTTGTGAGCCACCATGCGGTTGCTGCGAATTGAACTCAGGACCTATGGAAGAGCAGGCAATACTCTTAACGGCTGAGCCATCTCTCCAGCCCCTTATTTCTGCTTTTTGAATCCTACGGAAAACTTAGAGAAGCACAGATTTGAAAGTTTGGCAAAAACTCAGCAGTGAAGAGCGTCAGTCCTAGGCTTTTCTGTGTTGGGGAAGTTTGTATTGCTGATTAAATTTCAAAATTGGTCATTTTCTTTACTAGGTCAGTTGTCATTGGTTTATTCGGGTTTTTAATGTCATCTTTGTGAAATTTTGCTTAGTGTTGTTCTTATTCTTAAAATATGGGGGTTCCCCCCGCCCGGCGGGATGATGGAGCAGCAGCAAGCTCCGGCGGTGCCAGGCACCGGCTCCAGAGTCAGCGTGGCGGTTGTGAGGAGAGAGAGGGAGAGAGGGAGAGGGAGGGAGGGGGAGAGAGAGAGAGAGAGAGAGAGAGAGAGAGAGAGAGAGAGAGAGAAAGAGCATGCACAGGCCAATGAAGCAGGAAAGGGGCAGTGGGAAGGTCACACACACACACACTTTGTATACTGACCACACTTAGCCTACTATCTCCTGAGTCCCTCTGACCACCCTCCTACACCCCACGGATTTCTCTCATGGGCTCATGTCCATGTGTTATGTTTTGCAACTCAGCAGAGTTGCCCAGGGCCATCTGTGTGACTGTCGGAGTCTGAGGGACTCAGCAAAGGGCACATATCTAAAGACAGTGGTTCCTGGGCATAGCTTGAGCATAGGAGACCTCAAACCCTACCGCCACAGGGACACACTTCCTCCAGGAAGGCCACATCCAACAGTCACACCTCTTAATAGTGCCATTCCCTATGGAAGCCATTTTCTTTCAAACCACCAGTCAGGCCAGAGCCCTCATGCTCTAACAGTCCTGGGAAATGCTCTCACAGATTCAAGGTATGCCATACTAACCTCCTAAGCATATCTCCATCTAATTAACACATAAGACTATTACAGTAGTATAGGAGATCCTTCTGTATTTGTGTTGCTTTCATTGGTAAAATAAAGAAACTGCCTTGGCCTTTTGATAGGGCAGCACTTAGGTAGGTGAGGAAGACAGAACTGGATGCCGAGAAGAAGAGCAGAGTTAGAGAGACACCATTAAACTCCTGTCTGAGACTGACGCTGGTTAGGATCTTTCCCGGTAAGCCACAACCTCGTGGTGAACACAGATTGGTAGAAATGGGTTAGTTTAGGATGTAAGAGTTGGCCAAGAAGAAGTTAGAGCTAATGGGCCAGGCAGTGTTTAAATGAATACAGTTTCTTTGTGGTTATTTTGGGTGTAAGCTAGCTGGGAGGGATGCAGCCCACATCTCCTACTACATCACAGGGAAATCACAGAAATCAAGAGTTGATCTTTATGAGTATAGATACTCTAGAAGTCTGGTGGTGTTACCACTATGTGCTCCCTGGTAGCTTTTCCATGTGGTAGTCTGAATCGGTCTTCCTCAGGCTCTTCAACTTGAATGTGTCATGGTATTGTTGCCCTAATAGATCCAAGGTCCTCACGTTTGTCCTCTGATACTGATGTGGAGCCAGACACTTAATGAGAAGTAGTGTCAAGAAGCACAGCATCTGCTCTGTAACATTCATGGGGTTTCATCAGCATCACACAATCAGGCAAGGTGCCAGTGATCAATGGAGGTGACATACGTTAAGTGCTGATGCAGGACAATGTACGCATTCTACTGCGGCTGTGGGCTTTCGTGCTTAGACACAGGGCTTCTGGCCCAGCTGAGCATGCCTGTGGTTGTGATGGACAAGGTCTTCTGCCTGGGGCAGATCAAGCAGAAGTGGGTCACAGCTGGAGCCAGGCAAAATTGCTCTCAGGGGAGGCACTCATAGGAGATGAAGAGTAAGTAGGATGAAGATGACATCAGGAATCATTTCTACCTGGACCGTGTCGATCTGTGCCTTGGAGTTGAGGATACAGCCAGAACCCTGCTCAGAGATCTTTGTGTGGTGTGTGGTTTCAGTGATGTAGGGAAAAGTGGCACCTAAATGAAGCCACATGTGATTGGCCACACACTGGTCTCCTCAGGCTCCTGGACCCCCAGTTCAGCTCTTTTCTGTGTTGTCACACCCATCCCCCACTAGATAGCACTCCTTGGGTGTGCTAGCCTCCTTGTGGCAGGACGGAACAAGAACACCTAACATTAACAAGACAGGACTTAACTTAGATTTCAGAAGGCACAGTTCATGGCCATTTCTGGGACTGTGGTAAGGCATATGTTGTGATGGCGGGGGCCCATGGTAGAGAAGGCTAAGTGGGGAAATGAGGAACAGTGAGGAAGAGTCTGGGGGCAGGCATAAAAGTATGTTCCTAGTATTTTTCCAGTTATGTCCTATCTCCTAAATTTTCCACAGTCTCCCCAAATAGTGCCACTAGCTGGTGACCAAACATGCACTAAATGACCCTGTAGGGGACATCATTTGATATTCACAGCATAACAGTTGGTCTGTGACAGTCACTCCACCAAGTCAAGTCTGGCTCATGAGGAAAACTATCAGCTCTGCCAGTCAGTGTGCTAGAGTCCACAGCCTGGCTGTGGAATCCAGAATATGGGATATATAGGGGTTCAACTCCTAAATCTGCCCAAATTTGGATACTGTCTCCTTTCAAGACAAGTCTTGGCTTTGGTATTCTGAAAAGGCATGATTGTTTCCAAATGCTTTGAATGCCTTCATTCTCTCTCCTCCTCCCCTTCCTCCCTCTCCTCTCCTTTTTAACCCTTTGTTTGAACAGGTTGTTTCAACAGCTTGGTTTGGCAGGCAGATATTCTCCCTTCCATTTGATCCAGTTTGTTGATGAGGTTTTGTGACTCTCTCTTTCTCTGTGTTAACCTGACTAGGCCTCCTCACCCCTGGTTCTGAAGCCAGGGTGATACCATGTCCTACCTCTCCCAATCTTTTAAGATTGTAGTCTCCTGCTCCTGACCGGTGTTCAGTCACCTCTTGTGCTTTTAATACCTGTCACTTTGAATTTTCTGTGGAGAGAAAAGTCTTGCCTTCTGAAGATTATTTTTAAAACATTTAAAATTTCAAGCAGAAACAAACATGCAAACATCTCTAGAAATGATTAGAAAATTTGCATTTTCTAATACAGTCAGTAACTGAGAAATTCCCCCATTGAGAAGAAAGTGCTTTGTTTTAGAGGTAAACTTGTAGTAACCCTTTGCTGGGCTCACAATGCTTAAAAGATAAATTGTCTTATTAGTACTGGTCTGAAGCACAGTTAAGATCCAAGTGTGGTGGCTCACTTATAGTTCCAGAACTTGAGAAGGTGCAACAGGCTTGAGCTACTGTGAGACCCATTTCCACCAAGACAAACAACCTAAAGAGGGTTGGTGATTGTGGTGACTTGAAAGAAAATGGCTCCCGTAGGAAGTGGCTTTGTTGGAGACGGTATGGCCTCATTGGAGGAAGTGTCTCATTGTGTGTGTAGGGGGTGGGTTTTGGGGGTCTCCTGTGATTGAGCTACAGCCATTGTGACTCATAGTTGCTTCTGCTCAAGAGACTTCAGAGAAGAATTTTAGTATGTGACCTAAAGTATTTTTGTGATATTCTGGTGAAGACTGTGGCTGATTTTTGCCCTTGTCTGAAAAGTTTGACTGAGGCTAAAGTATGAAGTGTTTTAGATTTATTTCATTGGCAGAGGAAATCTCAAAGCAACCTAGTATTGACTTTGTCATGTGGTTATTAATGTTAACTCTAATGAAGATTTATAATGAAAAGGAGGAAAATGAGCAAGGAAAATTACAAAATGCACAATTTGAGGAGAAAAGGGGTACCAGGAAGTAGAATGGAGCTAAGCCCTGTTCTCCAGGAGCTAAGCAGATTAAGAAATGAGCTAAATGGATTGGTAGCCTATGGGCAAGACCCCACCCAGCTAAACTTTCAATTTGTGAAAAGGAATTAAAGAAAATTTCAGAGCTTTTAATCCCATGCCTTTAATCACAGCACTTGGGAGGAAGAAGCTGGTGGATCTCAGAGTTTAAGTTCAGCCTGTTCTATAGAACAAGTTTTAGGACAGCCAAGCTTAGGGAGTGAAAGTAACCAGGTAAAACAGGAAGCTAATGATGATGAACTTGAACAAAGGTGATGGAGGAAGGTCATTGGTTAAAAAATAAAGAAACTGCTTGGCCCTCATAGGTTAGAACATAGGTGGGTGGAGTAAACAGAACAGAATGCTGGGAGGAAGAGGAAGTGAGCTCAGACTCGATAGCTCTCCTCTCTGGGGCAGATGTGATGAAGCTCTAACCCAGGATGGACATAGGCTAGAATCTTCCCGGTAAGCGCACCTTGGGGTGCTACACACATTATTAGAAATGGGCTAGTCCAGGTGCAAGAGTCAGCCGAGAAGAGGCTAGATATAATGGGCCAAGCAGTGTTTAAAAAAATACAGTTTGTGTGTTGTTATTTCGGGGCATAAGCTAGTCAAGCGGCTGGGATCCGGGCTGGCAGAACGTAGCCCCAGCTTGCAGCTCCCACAACACAAAGGGATCATGTTTCAGCTCCAGTAAGCAGTAGAATTTGGCAGCTTCAGTCACATGATGCTGGCTTAGAGTCAAGGATAGAAGAAAGGCATTATGGAATCTTCCTCCGAGACTAAAAAAAGCTAATGAGGCCAGGCATGTAGTAGGGGTGTCCCTGAATGGAGGCTTAGAGAGGCCATTGTGTGAAGCTGTGAAGGTAAATCCTGGATTGCCTTGGAGACCCCAAGATGTCAGAGAGGCCAGAGCAGTGGGATACCTGCCAAAGAGAGTTGCTAACAGCAAGTGGAACCGGCCCAAGAGAAAGAAGTGTGTTGCAGTCAACAAAGCTGAAAGAAGTTGGAGATCTGAAGAGTGTTTCAACATCAGACGTGGAGAGGCGGAGTTTGGAGTTTGCTCAGCTGGTTTTCAGTCTTGTTTAGGTCCAGTACTTCCTCACTATGCTCCCTTTCCTATGTTTTGGAATAGTAATGTATATCCTAGGCCATTATATGTTGGAAGTATGTGATCTGCTTTTTGATTTTCCAGGGGACTACAGTTAAGAGATTACATGAATCTCAGAAGAGACTTTGAACTTTACTCTTTTAAATAAATTTGAGACTGTTACAGACTATGGGGACTGTTAGGAATATTCTTAAGACGAGCCTCTCCACTGATGCAAATAATTCCAATCAGACCAAATTAGACCTAATAAAAGATGCTCACATTTACTGCAGCTTTTCCAGGTGGCTGGGAGCATGGTGAGGGAAAAGAGAGACAGAGGGGGTACCATGCAAAACCCGAAGACCACGTACGGGTGTGTTTCCTTCCTGGGTAGCAGCCTAAATTGCCTGTGGGAGTGGTCCACAGCTTGGTGGGCTTTTCCCAGAGGTGGAGTCCAGACCAAAGCAACTCCCATGGGGAGGGGGCTTCCAAAAATGGATGCCGGGTATTACAGGGACCTTTGAAGTTGGACTGAATACATTTTTGCATTATGATACAGCTGCAAGCTTTTGGGGGTCGGAGTGGAATGCGGTGGTTTGAAGGAAAATGGATCCTGCTGGGAATGGCTTTGCTGGAGGAGGTACAGCCTGTGTTAAAGGAAAGTGTCACTGTGGGGGGAGGGATTGAGGTCTCCTATGCCCAGGTTACACCCAGTGAGACTCACAGTAGCTTCTGCTGCATGTGGATCAAGACGTAGAGCTCTCAGCTTCTCCTCCAGCACTGCATGATGGACTAAGCCTCCGAAACGGTAAGCTGGCCTCAATTAAATGTTTTCCTTTGTAAGAGTTACTGTGGTCATTGTGGCTCTTCACAGCTAACGAAATTGTAAGCAGGAAAATGGCAAAGGCTGTCATCCCTCCAGCAACTCTGGCACACCTGGCTTGGGGAGCAGGTAAGTCTTCAGCACACCCGGGGATTTACAGGTTCACTTCATCTTTTGCAGCTTCCGTTACTGAAACCTCATCCCTAATCTTTTAAGAAAGTCCATGTAACCACTGGCCATAGAAGTGACTTTAGAGACACAGAAGTACACTTCCATTATCTAGGTGATACTTAACCAGTCACTGGCAAATCTCAGAAAGATTAGTAAGACAATTAAACCTAGTTAGGACACAGAACTGTTTGTAAAACTGAATTTATTAAAATGCTCATAATTAAAAAATATTAAATGCATAGAAATTAACAAACATCAGTTACAAACATCACACCGATGCTACATTGTATGAGAAGCATCATGAATTTCAGTTCCTTTTTAGCTAAGCTGGGCACGGCTTCCACTTTCCAAACATAATGGGAACGCAAGACGCGTAACCAACATATCACCTTCTGCCCCCCCCCCCTCCCCGGCGGGCGAATGTCCTATGACACTCACGACTCATGGGCACTACAAAGGGTGAACCGGACAGACTTCTTACCAGATGGTCTTGTTTGGTTTTCAGACAAATCACAGCCTTCTATTTCTAATGGAATATCTAAAAGATCTGAGGAACGTTTAAAGAAAAATCCCCTGAGTATCGGGTCTACTGCTTCAATTGATTATAAAATTGGAAGGCAATATAGAAGGACAGAACTTTTCTAGTGGTTAACGCCAGACAGGTGGAGGACCAGGTCCTTGCCCCACTGGCTACTGTCATGGTTTTCGTGGGTTCAGGGGCTACCTCACTGCTCCTGGCAAATGCAGATTGCCACTGCAGGTGTCCCCCACTCCTCTCCATCACCATCTTGGCACAGGCCTCACAGGAATGATACTGATGCCATGGGACCCTGCAGCTCACCATAACTCAGCCTTTCGGCAACACACTGTGTCAGATTATATGCATGCTCCCTTTGGAAAAGCAAGGTTTTTTTTTGTTTGTTTTTTCTTTTTGGCTGTTTGTGTTCTCTTCTTCTGCCCACAGTGGCATTTTCTACACTCTTGGCTGAGGGATACAGATGAATAAATGCACGTTTCATTAACGTTTCCTTTGTGCAGGCAGAGAGGAGGAAAAGAGAGATGCAAAGATTTCCTTTCCTATGGCGTAAAGTGCGAGAACTTTCCATCCTGCTAAAATGAGTGCAGGCTCTGGAGAAGACATAACAGAGGGAGTGAGGAACTCTAGGGCATCTGGGTGGGGACAGGGAGTGGCACCTGGTGTCACCCGTGGAGTGAGGACATCCCTGGTATGGGAGGAGCCGCCATTTCTGTCTCAGCACAGTCAGACACTGTATGGCAGCTCCTGGACTCCGTACAGTACAAGAGCGGTGGGGAAATGTTACCGCTGACACACTGGGCTACTCAAAAGCCCAGAACACTGCTTTGTTTAACTATGTTGATACTCTAAGCCGTTCTGGGAGGGCATTTAAAACTGCGACCCAGAGAAGGCAGCCTCTAGACCCATTTGCTTTCCTTCCATTGGCTCCGGGGAACCCCGGCATTTCACACGACTCCTGTAGGCAGAGGCCCATCTCAAACGGTGTGAGGCAGATTCTCTCTTCTTCACCCAGCACCGACCTCGGTCATCCGTTGCCAAGAGTGCAAGGTGTAGCCACGTCTCCTCTAGGTCTACTGGAGGAAAGCTGAGAGGTATAGGCCGCAGAGCTCAAGAAACCGCTCAGGTGAGCAGCAGAGAGGGCAAGGCACCAGGAGGCTAGGGTTGAGCAGCAAGCCACCAGCAGACAAAACAGCCCTTCCCTTAACTGCCTGATGGCCTGAGAGGAGGCTGGGGGCTCAAATTAAATCCAGGGCCTCTTCCGTCAAAGGGCACTCATCTGGGGCGATGTCTCCAGCACAGCTGGGACTACCCTGTGAGTGAGCGGGCCTAGGAAATGAACAGATGGCAAGGAAGCTGTTCACTGTGACAAGCAGAAAGGTCAGTAGGGCTCCCAGTGTGTGACGCTGGGATCACAGGACAGGGCTAGTCACCAGGTTGTTGGCTGTTGCACTGACCACGCCCATTGTCTTCAGGGGATGGGCCTGTTCAGTGAGCCAGCAGAAGGCTGCAGTGATTGGTAGTGCCTTCCTTCTGTATTGGGTAAGTCAGTTTGCACAAAGTTGATGGGCTTACATTTTTCAGCCCATTTTGTTGATAACAATGCAGTCACAACCATCTGATTATCTTTTTCCCCCAAGAAACTTACATAATCAAGAAGAGGTAAATTAAACGTCCAGATCAGTACGAGTTACTTTTCCCTACTTTCTCATCTTATTCCCTTAAGGTCTGCAGAGCAGTCAATGTCGATCAGACCCAGAGCATGCTGGGAGTGCCGTTAGAAGGCAGTCGTCACTGCGGAGTGGCAGGGACAGGCTTCATTCAAGACCCTCTATCTTCATGTCAATCTAAAACGAGTATTTCTCGGAGGTGGAAATGCAGGCTGAAGTGTGGACGGATCCTGCTTCTTCCGACACGAGGTCTCCTTCCTTAGGGCTGCAGTAAGACACTGAAATACTGTGAACTCGTCAGTCTACCTGGCACCTGCTATGGCATCCAGACTCGATTCTGAGCTGGCTATTGTTAATAACACAAAAGCGATTAAGGCTGAGGTATGCCTGGTCTTTGGTGATGGGACTGTCAGGACGGAATAGGTTGGGGGTAGCGTTGGCAAAAATGCAATAATTACGCACAAAAAAAGTGCTTGGGACCAGAAAAGCAAAGTCCCCAGGAAGGACTCAAGCATGCTTCGAGGCTTTTTTTTTTTTTGTTACTAAAATTCTAATTCATCAAAAAAAAAAAGGTGGGGGGGAACATATTCAGGTTTTCCAGGTAGGTAGTTTTATGCCTTTCTTGAGCAAAGGTTTTCATTTTTCAGTTCCGACACTGGTAGCGGAAACCGAAAAACAATGTGGCAGAAATGGGCACCGTTGAGACTCCCGTTTGCCTAAGTGATTGGACAACATCCTCTTTAGTGGTTCACGACACGTCGACAGCTGACTAGTTTTAAAGTGCTTCTCAGGACATCAAACTCTCTGTCATTCGAGTTTGGGTCGCACGCTGTTGTCAACCACTTCTCCCATCCTCTCGGCTATAAGCCCCATGTTTTTGGTCAGGTCTTTGAGGTGGCTCTCATGAAGCAGCTTTTGCGTGAGGTATTTCTCCCTCTTGATCTTGCTCTTCGTGATTTTCGACACATCTGGAATTGCATACGAAATGAAAAACTTCACGGAGTAGATGATATGCTATGGGAGAGAGGGAAGACAGTGTTAGAGGGGGCCACCGAGCTCCTCAAGATTGCCATCACGACAGGGTGTCGGGACAGGACAGATACCCTAGTCGTTCGGTCTCAAAGCAACAGCACGGAACGAATGACCTGTTAGCATTCATACGGCCTGTGATTTTTTTTGGCATGTGGAGAGGAGTATATCCTAGCCTGTGCGTTCTCATCCACTTACATACTACTTATAAAGGTGAAGGCAAATGAATTCCTTGTCATCCAGAGCATGGGAGACTGAGTCCTAGGACAGTCTAGCCTATGTAATAAAAAATAATAATAAAATGACTGTCTCCAAATCCTCTGTAAGTTACAAAATCCGGCCACTGACAGGCTGTTGTATTTTGTGTACTTTTCCCTGTTCCTTTCCCAAAGGTCAATATTATCCCGTATTTTCGTATTAACAGTGCCCTTGTGAATATGTAGCTTCTCGAACCTTCTCTGTAAGTTTAAGAGCCCGAAGCTAGAGGGGGTGCTGCTGAGACACTTGGACACATGAAAGACCAGGTTTATGAAGTAACAGAGTGCTTTCCCGAGGAGTTGCACTGGCTTGGCTGGCACCCAGAACTTTCCCGAGGAGTTGCTCTGGCTTGGCTCGTACCAGCAGCAGGCAGTTTCAGCAATGCTTTATCTTGTCAGCATTGGTGGCATCCCAATGTTTTTTAAATCCCAAAGTTTTTTTAAAACTTTCTAATTTTCTGATTTGCAAGTGGACCATGACTGGTCTTGCTTTGTATTTCTGTGATTGCTAATGCAGTTAAACTTCATGTGTTAGTCTCTATTCTAAAAAGTCCTTTTGGTTGTGTATTTTGGGTGCACAAAAGGGACAAAGATGAGTTGCCATAAAAACACTTAAAAAATGGATTAAGATGAGTTTCCATAAAAATACATTAAAAAACAGATTGTGCCTAGTGTCAAGAAGTGCTTAGAGTTTTGGGAGAACCTGGAACAGTGCAGGGCCCCTGAGTGTGACAGGAGGCTGAACACATCACGGAGACATTATGCCGAGCAGTTTGCACATAAATCACTCGGCAAAGGGTCTCAGGGGCAAGGGAATATGCAGGTATCAGGAGGGCAGAGGTCAGGGCAGGGGAAGCTTCCAGAACATGATCTGGAATGGCAAAGCTGGAAGGAGGAGCGATGGTGAGAACCACAGACATGACTGGATGGTGTGAGACCTTGGATGGCACCACAGGGACTCTGGCTTTTGCTCTGAGGTCAGAACACAGTGGTCTCCAGGTAGAAACCGGTTCCCAGCCAGGGAAGAAATGATGGTGCCTCTGACCTGGAGGATCTTGGTTTCCATACAGTTTCTCCAAAGACCTGTGTTGAAGGTTGGCTGTCGGCCTGCAATTTGATTGAGGGGATGGGATTTGGCAGGAGGAGGTTAGGTTATTGAAGAGGACACAGGGACTCTACCCCTACTCATTGGCTGCCATGAGGGGAGTGGCTTCCTTTCCATAGCATTCTCCTGGTTTGGGGTGCCACCTCAGTAGAGACCCAAAGGAAGAAACAATGAGCCGGAGTAAACCTGCTAGTATTGCTACAGCATCACGAAGCTAGCCAACACATGGGGAAAGCAGGCAAGGCTCTAAGAAGAGACCAGTGGCCTACTGTTGAGGAGAAAGCCAACAGGCTTGGATGCGGGGTGAGAGAAAAGGAAAAGGGACATGGAGGACTCTCAGAACACTGTCTGAGCATCTGACCAGATGAAGATGTTACAGCGCAGAGGAGTAGCTGTGTTTGGAGCTGAGGGAGAGTCTGGGCTGGACTAGGGTGGGTATGAGAACTCGTGGGAGTAAGGCAGACAGGTTTGGTGGCGCTGGGCTCGGGCTGAGCCGAGGAGAGAGGTTGTTTCTCATCCTTGAGGCACGATGACAGGCTGTTTGGGATTCTTGTGCTAATGTGATGTAGCCACTGATACAGACTTACCCCAGTACCGCTTTTAGTGTATCCCACAGCTTTGGCTCATTTGTTTCCACTATCATTTGCTTAAAAGTTAAAAGAAAAATCTCTTCTTCGTGTATTTGCTGGTTCGTTGGTCGTTTGCGAATATGTCATCTAATTTCTGTGCACACGTGTACTTCCCCAGATTTTTCTGATTAATTTCTCACTTAATTGCACTGTCCTCGGGAAAGCCGCTTGATATGATTTTTAATTTTTAAAAATGTGCTGAGACTTGTTGTGTGGCTTCCCGGGTGACATGCCCTTGGGGATGCTGCTCTGGAGAGAAGCAGAATGCATGCATTACCCCGGGCGCAGTGCAGTGTTCTGTGGGTGTCAGCCAGGCCCACCTGGTCCAGAGTGTGACCTAACTCTGCGGCTTGTTATTTTTCGCAGAGATGGCCGAAGGTGTGGGCTGATGCGTGGCTGTCTTTGACTGACAGCCACTTTTCCCTTTGAGCACACAGATCTTTTTTACACCAGAAGATACACTACTGTGGATGCATTGTCTAGCGTTGTTACTTCTTCTGGCTGAACTGACCTCGTTAATCATTCTCAATTTTTCTGCTTTTTTTTTTTAAAGTGTTTTCCTGGAGCTGAACGGAGATGCTTCATGGAAGAGTGAGAGGCTGGCTGTGCTGTGCTCACAGCTGGGTAACATGGGCGGAGACACTGCTAAAGGAATTCACCACGAGACAGACCAGGCGATGGTCACTACAGCCAGAGCAGAGGTCAGTGGCTTAGGAAGCGAAGGAGCGGCTAGAGCGAAGAGGGAGAAGGGAGGAGAGGAAGGGGAGTGTGGAAAGCAAACACTGCCATGGCTTTGGGGCCCTGACCTCACTCAGGGAAGAGCAGTAGAGAGGAGTTGGGGAGCGCAATAGGGAGCGGCAACCAGGGGTGATGGAAGGGGCCCAACAGAGGAAGGGCAAGACTCCTCCAAATTCATCTCTGTAGAGGTTGCTAACATTCACAGGCAGTGGGTTTCATTTCTGGTTAAAGCTAATATGGCGTGATGCTGTCTTTTAAAAACACCCTGCAGGTTCACTATACACATTCTACAAGGACCTCTATTTATGAGCTGGTGAGAAGGGCTTTAGTGTTCCTTTCTTTTCTCTTTAGAGTTTTGGATTTTTTTTTTTTTTTGCTTTGTTTTGTTTGAGACAGTGTCTCACAGTGTAGCTCTGGCTGGCCTGGGACTCACAGGGGTGAGGCACCTCTGCCTCCCCAGCGCTGATATAAAAACATGCCGCTGTGTCCAGCAGTTTCCCCCTCTGTGCCTATGCTCGTCTGTGTCTAGGATCTAGGCCAGCGGTTCTCAACCTGTAGGGTTGTGACCATCGGAAAGCAGACATTTCCGATGGTCTCAGGAACCCCCGAATATAAATTTATTTTCATTGCTACTTCATAACCATAATTTTGCTCATGAGTTGCGTCTCAGTTGCTAAGACCATAATAAAACCCGTATTTCCAATGGTCATGATGCACAGGTTGAGAAGTTCTGATTTAGGCTATTCTAGCCTCCCAGAAGTCAAGGAAGGCTTCCTCATCTGTGTTCTCTGAAAGTTTGCTATCACTTCCTATAAAGGCCTGTGGCTCACCAGTGGCTTCTGTTGTGGAAACATTTCAGTTACTCCCTCTCGCTGCATTTGCAGGTTAGATGAGCACTCTGAAGTACTAGAGCTGACCCTGCCAGCTCTGTGGTTGCTGCGGAGAATCCTCCCCCATTCTAATCTGTTTTCTTGGTCAGTCACCTGACTCTTTTCTCTGGTTCCTATCTTTGGTGAGTCACGTCTTCCTTTATGACGTATGTTGTACTTTCTGCTCCATGTCCCACATATTCTGTCCATCATGGAAAGTGTTCCTCTCCTCTGCCACCCATGTTCTTAGTCTTTGGTATTTAAAAAATAAATCAGATTGCAAGGTCTCAGAATTTGTTGAATTGGTGTTTATACAAGACAGAAAACTTACCTATAGTAGCTTAAACAAGCAAGGGTTGATTTCTTTCTTTGCGCAACAAATTCTGAGGCTTTGTAATTTGTTACAAATGTCTGAGAAAGACATTGGCTAGCTCAATTGACAACCTACAGCTGTGTCGTTTTCTTAGTGCTAATTTTACAGAGAGAGAGAGAGAGAGAGAGAGAGAGAGAGAAGCACTAGAAGGAGTTGGTATGCTACTTGCAGCAGCTGGAAACAGACACATCATAGCCTCATGGGCAGAGGCCTTTTACAATCTAACATGCTGTTCAGCTCTCCAAAGGACGAGAGACACCCAGTTAGGACTGTGTTGAGTGGAATGGAATCTCCCTTGACGTGGCCCGTTTTTTAACATTTAGAGCAGATGGCCATTTCATTCAGAGCATTATGGAAGGTCTGTTCTCAGGCCAACACTGATTAGTCTGTGTCCTAAGACAGTCATCAGCAAGCGGTAAGAAGGAAGGGCGATTCATTTCACAGAGCTGCCAGCACTTAAAGGACAGAGATGGCCTAGGAACACGCAAGGCTGTCCCTCTCAGAGCACACTCCTCTCACCTCCATGACAATGATAAAAGCCAGCTTGGCGGCAATCACGTGCCAATAGTAGATGTTGTGTTTATATTCTTGTGGGTGCCCGGGTGGGTTTCGGAAGTCACGGTACCTGAAAACACAACCAGCCATGTTAGCAGACAAATCTTTTTGATTACTATTACAAGCAAGAACCCAGTTTAAAACCAGAGTCATCCTTGATGCAATGATTTGTAAGGGGACAGATATCACACACATCTTACTTAAAGTTCAGTTTGGTATCAAATCCTGGGAGAAAATTAACCCGTAGTAACTTCCTGAGCGTGTAATCAGAAAATGATGGATCCTAGCTGTGTAAAATAAAGTGCATCTTTATAAGGTAACAACGTATTTACATATTCCACCCCCCCCAACTTTATCCCTGCTTTCTGAAAAGACATTAAACAACTTAGCTATCTTGGGCATCAGACCTGACATTTCCATAAGGGATCATCAGGTCGACTGGGTTATAGCACCCAGTACTGCCTGCAGGTTAATTTTTCACCTAACTCTGTTGTCTTCAGCAAGCTGCCCACTTCTGATTTCTCAGCTGTAAACTATTAGACCCACAAGACTGCAATTGCTGAGATCAGAATATATATAGTCCGAACAAGCAGGCCACTTGGAACAGTTGTTTCGCTCTGTCTGATGTCTTAGTTGTGTTTTTGAAAATCTGAACCCGAATGGCTTTGAGCGGTTGAATTAAATGAATTTGTGTTTAAGAATCTGTAATAGGGAAAATAAATTTGCATGACCTACATGTTCAACAAACTACCAACTGGTAAGTGATTGGGGTGCACTATCCATGTTGACCTCCCAGCCACCGATGCAGAGCACTGGAGACATCCCATTGCATCCATCTTCATGTTGTTGCTCAGTGAGGTGCCAGAGGGTCATCATTAGCTTTGGGCTGCCCTTAAGCTTATTCCTCTTTCATTCCACTGCTGGGAATGGAACCCAGGGCCATGCCCATGGAAGGCAAGCGCTCCTACTGCTGAATGCTTCTTTCTCCTTCCTTCCCTCCTTCCTTCCTTCCTTCCTCCCTTGCTCCCTTCCTTCCTTCCATTTTATTTTGCTGAAATAGTTTTGCTCTGTATCCCAGGGTGGTCTTGAACTCACTATGTATCCCAAACTTGTCTCCGCTAGAAGCAATTCACCTGCAACTACCTCCCTGGTGCTGGGATTGCGGGCAGGTGCGGCTACTCCTGCATTCATGATTTGTGCAAGCGCGGCAAGAACTACAAGCTGAGCTACATTCCCTAGCCTCACAAGGCAGCCTTAGAACCGAGTGACTTCAACGTGTAAAACTCTCAGCTGTCTCCGTTTCTAGGAGCCACAGGCTCCTCGCCTCTGTCAGTTATGTGTTCATTTAAATGCCTTTCAAATTTGGTTTAAAAGTTCTGCACTTGGTCTTTGTTAGCTTTGTTTTGCTTGTTTGTTTTTGAGTGTTACTGAAAAGAAAGCCACGTGAAAACCGTCTCGTAACCCAGACTGAAATGACACCCGATAGAACCTTATCACACATACCAAAGAGGCTTTCATAAGACGAAGTCCATTTTTAGACAGATAAATCAAAACTTGCCTGCACAAGGTATAGTTGCCAAGTCCAATGTATGGGTTTTCTTTGTCTGCATTTTTGAAGTCGGTGATGTTGAAGACAGAGAGAGTGTTGTTGATGTAGCCATCCATGGTGTAGGTACTGTGGTCCCCATAGGGAGGGATGGAGAAGGACCAATAATACACCAGGCGGGGGATCATGTCTGATGTGAAAGCAATGATCATGGCCTGTGTTGTGGAAGACGAGAAAGGAAATGTTAACTTAGACTGGTAGCCATGGCTCACTGTAGGGCAGAATCGCGGTTTTACCAAGTTGTGATTCTAAGTGTGAGGTATACATATTTAAAGCAGAAGATGCTTTTGCGGGGGGGGGGGTTGTCTCCAATTCTAAGGGGAGGCATGAGGGAAAGGCCTGATAGTTGCCCGCTGAGCTTGTGAGATACTTTAAACACCATTGGTTGAGAACAACTGTACTGTGACACCATGAAGAACAGGAATGGCTTGCATAACTTGTGTGCTGCTCAAAGTTGTAATATCTAGTTAACCTCAGGGCTCTACCTGAGACAACCGGAAGTCTGTCATGATTTAGAATCAGCATGCTCTTGTGATAGATTGTATTAGGAAGATAATCTTGCTTTATTAACTTATTTGTAGAATAAAGAACTTATACAAAACTGATTTCTTTTTCATAAAAATCACTTGTCTCTCTCAAAGAAGAATGAGAATTGAATAAAGTACATCTCTGTTGATGCACAGCTATAAAATGGCCACTAACCTCACACTCCTTACCCCCAAGGTATCTTAGACTTACTTAGACAATCCATGGTCTGATAAACTAAATTGGGTTTATTCTATTCCTCAGTCAGGAAACAATGCCAGCTTTAAAACATCTAATCTGAGCAGCCAAACTTCTGAAAGATTAACTGGATAAAGTTCTGAAATCAGAAATTATCATATAACATGGTTTAGCATGTTCCTGCATAGGAAGAGTAAACAGGTCAGTTATGAGTCCGTGTCTATCCCCAGGCAGAATCATATTAGGCCGAAAGCCTATTTAGAACTACATGGACCTTCCTCAAAGATCTTTAATTTGGGTTTCCAACTCTGGTATATGAAATTGTTTTGCAGAAAGGACCAAAGGTATGCACTTTAGGCCAAGCACCAACTGAGCACAAGAATAGACATGCTTTTGGTGCAAAGTGATTTTTAACGTATTCATCTGGACACACGGTTTAGTTGCAGTGAGACCACAAACAAGATCCAGGCAAAGCAAGCTAATTTCCTTGCTTTCTGCGATGTGAAGAATCAGTTTCCCTCCCACCCTGTGTGTGTGTATGCATGCATGTGTGTCTGCTTGTCAGCAGTGAGGTGTGTGTGTATATATATGTATGTATGCATGCATGCATGTGTGTTGCCTGTCAGGAGTAAGGTAAGACAAGAAGATATGGCATTTGCCAGACTTCAGTAGATGAAGTTTTCCTGCTATCATTTAGCTCAATGCCATCTTTTTACAGAATCACCAGAAGACGTGCTTCAGGAAACTATAAAAATTCCAACAAGGAAGAAAATTCTCTCGTTTTCTGACAAGGCACCTTTTCTCCCTGAATTGAGCTACTCTGACACACACTGCAAGAATACACATAACGTAGCTCGCCTCATTTCCCATGCTGTTCTACACACGAGTTCCATTTATATCAAAATAAATTAAAATTGCTCTTCAATAGCAGATGCTCTGGCAAGGCACACCAATGTCAGCTGCGCTTATTTCTGGAACCCTCGGCCTTAACTCAAATGACTTCACAGCACACGTCTGCTTGGCGTCTCCTACCTTGGTGGCTTCTTTCTTCTTTTATGTACACGTTAGGTTGTGACTACCACGTGGGTGTCTCAGGGGGAGGGTTATATAGGTGGGGCAACAGCTCATGTTTCACAGTTACCTGTATGCATATTTACAATGCGTTTATAAGTGTAACAAATGCTAACAGTGTGGAGTGAAGGGTTTTCCATAGTTTAATAAACAACACAAATCTAGTAAAGGGCTTTGTTTAGAGTATATTATAGAAAAAGATAACCGGCAGTCCCAATTAGTTGGTGTGTGTGTGTGTGGTGTGTATGGGTGTGTATGTGTATGTGTGTGAGCCTGTGTGAATATACACACACACTCACACAGTGCTTTGGAAACCCAGTCAATCCCCGATCTGTGCTCATGAAGTAGAGCCATGGCATGGACAGAGGGAAAATGTATCTAACATAATCATTCCAGAATGCTTGAGGAATCAGGAATTTGAACCAGATCAAATTTTTTGTTTGTTTCTGAAGGTCAAACAAAAACCCTTTTAGTTTCAGACCTTCCTGCCAAAAGCCTCGCTAAAGCACACAGATCCACGTCCCTGCCCTGCCTAACGGCACTGTAGCGTACTGGCTGTGGCAGACTCGTGCTTTCTTGCTGTCATGGTGCTAAACATCACTCTTCATTGTGAAACACAGTGGGCACTGAAGCTAGGGGCTATTTGGGTGGAAAGAAACTGATTTAATCTATCAGTTCCCCAAAGCTAGAGGTAGGCTGCAATTCAGAAAACTCGTGGGGGTGGGGTGACAGCTGTGTTCCACATAACTTGTTCATTGTATCCAGTCAAGGGGGTGATGGTTTTGAGGTTCCTGTTGGTGCCTGTCAGAGTCCTCAGGGAGCTGCGTTAATGATGTCGGGTAATGAAGTTAAACGGCAGCGACTATGTGAACGAAGACCAGGCTCCATGTGTCTGCTGTAGCTCACTGACTTCCCAAACCATGCTGAGTACAGAATCGTTCATCTAACGAATATAAAACGGGGCTCTGAAGTGTACAGAGCCAAGATCACACAGCTCAAGCTGTGGTGTGGGAAGTGGAAATCAGATGGCCCTGACTCCACAGCCACTTCCCTCCTCCGGAGCCTGAGACAGACACTGCCTCTCCCTCTTCTGCTTTCGCAGGGGTTAGTTCATGGGGACTCAGCAACTGTGGCTTAAGAAGCTAAAATTAAAAAATCATTTGCTTGGCAAGCTGGCCTGGTGAGATTGGCGGTGAAATATGGGTAGAAATAACCCTGGTTTGGAGGAAATCTGTAGGCAAGAGATCCTTTAATAGGCTGGCATTACGCTGCTCTGCCTAAAGGCTGCCTCTTGGCCTATGCCCAGACACACAGCCTGTACAGACTGCAGAAACCAGTTGTGTTCTTTCCCGAGGTTGCAGCAGCCACGGCGCAGGGACTGCCCCACCTCCCGCAAGAGCTGTTTCCCTGGAGACAAGAGGGTAACTAACACCCAGTTAGGATGGCCAATTTCTCCTTCATCACAGTTAATATTCTATTCTATTTATTTATTTTTTTTGGTTTTTCAAGACAGGGTTTCTCTGTAGCTACAGTTAGTATTTTAAAATGTCATTTTAGAATATATAGTAATATATGGTAGGATGCTTTTAGATTTCTTGGATGCCAAATGAACTCGTATCTGTCTGTGTTTAAAAGCACCCTTTGGTGATGCCTCTTACGTCATATATGAGTCAAAAGTGCAAGTACTTATCAGTCTGTTTCTTTGGATAAAGACTTCAGCAGGGGAGGAACGGTACTACCTGTGGAGGATGTCCTGATGCGGTGAGTCAATAAGAATCATAAGCAATTAAAATGTAATTGTAAAAGGATAGTTGCACAGCAGCTAAAAGTCATCCTGGGGGCTAGAGAAATAGCTCAGATAGCTCAGGTCTTGCTGAGAACACTTGCTGTTCCCGCAGAAGACCTGGGTTCTGTTCCCAGCACCCACATGGTGGTTCACGACCCGCTGAAATTTCAGTTCCAGGGGCTTCCACACCCTCTTCCGGCCTCACTGAGCACCAAGCACATGTATGGTCCCCATACAAGCAGGCAAAACACCCAGACCATAAACATAACAGTGGGAGGAATATCCTGACAATCCCGGAACTACTCACGTTGGTCACCACAGCCAGGATGGCTATTCCTTGCATGATGGGTTGCCACGCACCGATGTCCCGGGCTTTCTCTGGCACCATGCGCCTATACTGAGTTGTCAGCTTCCAGGCATCCACTCTTATTTCCAATATATTGTTCACCAGGGCCAGCAGGGGAGCCAGTGGGAAAGAGGCCACAAATAAGGTGACGAACCCAAACTGAATAACTGTCAATGGAACGGACACACATCATGGAGGGGAGGACAGACGGCAGGACAACATATTTCCCTTCACTCTTTTAAAGAAAGATAAAGGCAAACGAAGAACCCACCCGAGTGAGGGGACACATTTACGGCCAATCACAACGCAGCGCTCACAACGAGATGGATTAAACAAAACGCAGATAGGAAATCTAGGAAAGGAGGCTAGTACAGCTTATTTCCTCTATACATGTCCACTCAAAAGAAGCACCATGTTGAAGCTCTTTGAATCAACCTTTCCCCTTAACGCCATTCATGTAACTAATCAATTGGGGGAAAAATAACCTCCTATGAAGTCTTTGTGCTGGGGAGAGGCTCAAATAAATAACATTCTGTGCCCGGGAGCCACTACTATTAATGCTGATAACGGCTCTGGGAAGAGAAAGTTAGTTGTCTTGCGATCCATTCCGCACTGATGCTGTGCCCTTAATAAAACCCAATCTTGATAAAAAAGCAAAAGCAAATTTCAAATCTGACCCCAGGCTGATGCTCACACAACGTGGACTGTTTACTCACCCAGACAAATCTTTCTGAGTGTTATGCATGTTTTCTAGAAGATATTTATACATAGACTATGATTAAATAATCTACCTCCGGTCTGCAGGAAGCGCTGTCCTAGCAGACACAAACGCTATGCATACACACAAGGCCTGTCAGGTTCTTATGCCTGTTTTTCTGTTTTCCCAAGCTTAAAAAATTGTGATTCGTTGCAAAGGTTAGGTCAAAGGGCAGAGACGCAAAAAACGTAAACAGCAGTCATCTTTTAGATATAAGCATGTCATTTACAAAAGGAAGGTTAGTGTTTCGGATAAAAATCTGTTCTGAAATGCATCTATTCAAGGCAACTGAGTTCAAAACCATGTTCAATTAATGAAGAAAGAGAGCCTATGTGGGCAGTTCACAAATGAACAAGATATTCAAGAAGGTGGGGCAGGGTCTGTGCTACCTAACTCCAGGACAGCTGAATGGCTCCTCTCTCAAGGCACCGTATACAAACCCTGCCCAGAAGAAACGAGAGGCCATCTAGAGCAGGAGTGAGATTGGAAAGGGGACAGGAACCCTTCCTGCCGTGAGAGACCATGTTCTCACAAGCTTGTCTGGTGACTCTGTTCTGGCTAACAGCAGTGCCTGCATGGACTCTGGCATAAGCTCAGTGAATCATAACTAACGGCAGTGATTGGGGTTCATTCACAGACAGCACGGTCAGAACGCCTTGAGAACTCACAATGAAAGAGTACCTCAGGGAAAATTCCATTTCATTGCCTGGTAATATATCCTTAGCTTTGAACAACATAAATATTAACAAAACCACACACAGACATCACATCTGAAAGTTTTTGATTTTTTCTCTGCTATATAATTCTGTCTGCTGGAGGGAAACATACTACCCATAGCGATATGCTAAATAATTCTGTGGTTCAGCAACAGATTCCTTCAGCTCCAACACATACCACAGCGGATTTTACTGAATACTTACTCATTTCAAGATACTCATAGAACAAGCCCAGCTTGCCCATGGGCTGCAGATGATAATCCTGTTCCCAACGTGGAGTTATGTTTTCTGACCCTGACACTCTCTGATATCGTCCAATTAGATTCATGACCCATCTGCCAGGAAAAAAAAAATCAAATTATAAATCAGAACGAATATTGTCAGAGCCACATCATGATGTATTTCTTGCTGTCTCAAAGCTGAATATGTAATCCTCCCAAGAAATTAGTTTCTCCTCTGCATGCTAAATTTCTTCAGTTTTCCATTTTTTTTCATTAAAAACATTTTTTTTTTCTAGCATGAAAATTGTCAGTGAAAAAAAAAAGCCAAATGCAGCTGGTGGTACCTGCTGCAGACGAGTTCTGTTTGTCACTGGGTGCAGGGGGAACTGGGGATGCTCACATGGTGACAGTAAGCGTGAGGCTATAAAGGGGACAAAGGACTGAGTAGCAGGGCTAGAACCTCCCGGCTAGGGAAGAGTGGCTACAGACAGTCTGAGGCACGAGCAGACCCGCCTTTGGCAGACAGCTCAAAACAGAAGCTCTTGTGGTCTCAGGAAGGAGGAAGCGAGGCTGGAGCACGAGGGTGGGGTCTAAGAGAAAGGACGGGGTGTTCTTACGGACGCGAGGGGCTACGGCAGAACACTAAGCACAACGATTATAAACTAGGTCCCAGACTCTGCTTTGAAGCAAACAACGTCAGGCCAAGGGAAGACATGTATGCCCTTTAGATCAGGGTGCGGAGCCAGTCCTGCACAGAGCTGCACAGCCCTGCATACTGTCCCCATCCAGCCATCTGCTTCTGCTTTCTGAACACCATGCTTCTTGTGTCCCTGATAAATGCTCCCCACCCTTTCCAGGGCAATGTGCCTTGAAAGCAGACCCAGGATGGCAACAGAACTGGCCATGCACCTCCACCCAATCAAGTAACAGCTGGCTTCCAGTCCACCCCTGCATCTCCTATACTTCGGTTGTTAGACGACAGGTTTGTGTGGGTCTGGGATTCTGACACTCATGGCGGGATTGTAAAGACAAACGCTACAAGGAAATGGCACAGTGCTTAACATTTGGGGCTGACTAGAGTTGGCTTGCTACGTGGGGCTTCTCCCTGCTGCTGGTCTCTCTCTCTCCAGACTTCCTGTACCTCAAGTAAGGCTTCCCCAGGCTCATGCTCTTCCATAGAACACAGCCCCGGCTTCCCCATCTCTCCCCACTTCCTCTGTAGGAAGCTGGGCAAACGGAGGAACTCAGACTTAGATGCCCTTGAAACAGAACCCACACTCTCTGGCTTCCTAACTGCTCTACTAGGGTAAAGTTAAAACATGCGGGTGTACACTGGCCAGGGCTGATGCCAGGATTGATGGGATTCATGACAGGTGAGAGGCCAGCATATTTCCTCACAGTTGCAGGGCTTCCTGCTGGCCAAAACAAGCTAACCGGAAGAGGCTACTGAAGATGGAGCTATGGTACTGGGACCTTGGTTTCAAGGTGTGGGCAAAGCCTCCTCTATGTCCACCCAAAGATCTGAGGAAGCAACAGAATCGGCGATGCTGTAGCCACTCCAGGAGCCCTAAACACAGGTGGCACCCAAGCGCCACACCTAACTCAGCAGAGACCCCTCCTACCAAGCTGTCTTCCACAGGACTCTTGGCCTGGCTTTAGCTCTCTTGCTCCATTTTCCTGAGTTGAATCACTTATCTCTTATAGAAACACATCCCCGAGTCTTTTGAGTTTTTTCCCCCTGTGTTGTTTTTGATTTTAAACAAAACCCAAACAGACCAAACAACAAAACCACACCTGGGCTGTGATTCTGGTGCCAGATCTCAACCTTGACAACCCGTGAAAATTACCACAAATCTTTAAAAAAAACAAATGAACCCCACCAGAGAGCCTATCCCTCTCTGGCCACGACAAGAATCAGAGGTTACAAAGTAACTTCTGTATAAATTTACCATAACATTAACAAAACATGCACTACTAAACTTCCCTTTGCTAAGCTGTGATAATATTTTATATCTCATCTTCTCCTGGCCTTCTCAGATGCCATTGCCTCTTAGGTGCCCACCCACCAACACGCATCCCTTGGGGGACATTTCACACCTGAAGTCAACGTTCTTGTTGCAGCGTGAGTGTGTGAAGAGCGAGCGTGGCCATGGAGGCCTCATGCACAGCCTCTCTTGAAGACAGGCATTTTCTACTGCAACAGTCCCTTTCCTGGTTATATAAATGCATGGTCATTTTGAAAAAAATAAGAGCTACATAAAGGAAAAAAAATGTTATAGCCATCCCCTGGCTAAATATCTATGGACATTATTAATGTTCTAGGTGTTTTAGGGTCTTCATAACATTCCTTAGTGTTAACACCATCTTTTGTGAAGAAAAGGATGTCCCTAGAATGCCCCGAATATCAGTGCTGGGATGACCTGAGGGCCCACATTCTCAGGGTCCAGTGAAACACTGTATCATTTATTCACTCAAGGGCTCATGCCCAGCGCCTGCTTTGGACCTGGGACTAACCTAGGTGTAGGTTCCGTTCAGTCTAGGATCTGATTGGAATGAATGGTGTGGATCTGAAATGACCACGTCTAAGAAATTTTCATCAAATACCCTTCACTGCATTCTCTTGACATAGCGACCTCAATGGAAGCCATGATGGCCCTTCCCTGGCTTGAATACTCTTCAGAGGAGTGACGTTCTGGAAGGCGGGGGGGTAACGGGCACCCACTGCACCAGATTCTGTGTGGAACCAAGAGACTAGTGCACACAGAAGCACAGCCCCAGGGACACTACTCTAATCGAGACTTGGCATTCTCAGGTCTAAAGCCAGGGGAAGGAAATTAAAACCATGACGTCATTATCTTCGGCCAGAATGGAGATCTCTGTAATTGTGACAGCAAGCTTACTTGAGGTCGGATTAATTTAGGAAAGACGCCTCTCCCACTAACTTTTAAAACCTTAGAAAATAGCTCACTGTCAAGCAGTTACTCGTCCAAAAAATCTACTTGGCTCAGAAAATGCTGCTTTAGTAGTACAAGAATGGGTTAAGTTTTTTTTAAAAATACATTTTCATATTGAAACAGCATGATTTGCGCATGACCTACTTTTACTTATCTGGAAAAACACGGCTATGAACTTGATGAAAGGGAGGGTTGTTTTCTGTGTAGCAGGATTAAAGTTATCTCACAGCTAAAGCTGGAAGCCTTTCCTGGGACGGGAGTGTTGTCTTAGCTTTGAGAAGGGCCTTGACAGCTCACACCGAAGAGGAAAGAGCCCCAGTGATGTGGACGCACGGAAACCCAGCCAGCTAACTATCCCAGAGAGAATGAACAGAAACCTGGCGGTGCAAAGATCCAAGATTCACGGCAGTAAAACAGACCAAACTGCACGTAGTGGGGAACACAGTGAAGGACGCAGGAGGCTGCAAGTCTATCCCATCGCATAGCAGGGTGGAAGACTTTACAAAGGAAGGATTTGAATTTCGAGATGTAAATTCTGAGTTTACCTTCCTGCTTGAGTGAGTGGCTCCAGGGGCCTTAAAGGGGGGTTGAGACACTCTACACTGCTGTTGACAAGGAAGAGAAAAGGGTTCACGGAGGAGGGAAGGTAGTACAAGGGGGATCGGGTGTTTCGTGAAAGCAAAAATGGAAACCAGAAACTAGCTGGAAAAAAGAATCTTGTGGGCAGAGCATTGGCCTCCCAAAGAGGTTTCCTGCCCATCTCCAGAACATCTGAAGAGCACTGGGTTCTAGGAGGCATTGACCATAGGGCAGGAGAGCATCCTGGATGATGTAGGGAGGGGCAGAGGCATGACAGACAGCATCCCAAGGGAAAAGTCTGTATGGGTGGCTGCAAGGCCAGAAAAGGCAAATGCTGCTTTACCTGAGACTTTCTGGAAAGGCCCTGGCTACCCAGCACCCTGGTGTTAGCTCAGTGAGACCCACGTTAGACATCTGACCTCCAGGCCTGAAGGACTTCAAACCTTATTTTCACACATTAACTTCGTAATAATTTGTTAAATTGCAATGGAAAACTATTATATCAAGGGTTCTGTTTGCAGGAAATGCAGACGGTGCTGGGCTGTCTACAGATCCCACAATAGGGGCCTTGCTAACTATCTGGAGGGCAACTGTGCCCTGCTGCTGTTCTCATTCACCCCTATGGGAACTGTTTCTGAAGCCTTGTAGATCACAGGAGATGTCTGCTCTTGACAACACCGAGTCTGGAGTCATGGGATCCAGGAGTTGAACCTCTCATTGCCAGTGTGATCTTGGGTAGACCATTTAACCTCTTCAAGCCACAGACCTTCATTAGCAAAAAGGCAATTGAAGTAAGATCTAGAAAAGTAAACTATACAAATGTATACACGCGCACATAAACATATATATGGAAACACAGAACTTGCTGCAGAGACTTGCACACATATTAGGTGTGCAACACATTACTATTAATGACTTCTACATGCGCGAGGGTGGGGATTCTATGTAGATGTGTGGTGATATGTGGCTCACGGCTCTAAAGGCCGCTTCTCAAGGGCCTCTGCTGTGTCAGCCTAAGAGGCATGCGCCACAGCAGGTGGGATTTCTGTTAAGTATGACAGTCTTATAGAACTACTGTGTGTGCTTGTGTGCAAGCACACGTGTGTACGCGCGCTTGTGCAGGAGCGTGTGAAGCCCAGAGGCTGGCATTAG
Organism: Microtus obscurus; assembly: GCA_963919715.1. Lineage (NCBI taxonomy): Eukaryota > Metazoa > Chordata > Mammalia > Rodentia > Cricetidae > Microtus > Microtus obscurus. The sequence goes on from CAWTZC010002364.1 coordinate 4,395,333, forward strand.
GTGTCTTCACCAATCAGTTGTCACCTAGCTTTTTTCAGACATGGTCCATCATCAATCCCAGAGCTTCCGGATTCATCTATGCTTACTGGCTGCCCGGTGAGCTCCGGGGATCCTCTCGTCTCTATCTCCCCAGTGCAGAGGTGACAGGTGTGTACAACAATGCCTAGTTTTTCACATGGGTCCTGGGGACTCCCAACTGCAGTCTTCATGCTCACACAGGAAGCGCATTGCAACTGGGCCATCTGCTGGGCCCCCGCATATAATCATTAAACACGTATAAGCCACTGGTGAGACCTCCTTGTCTAGAGACCATGAATTTCAATGGACGCTAGTCTGCTTGAGGGATCGATGTGTGGCAATGTGAGCACATTACTTCAGTGGGTGCGCTGACCTGTCCCCCGTCCTGACACCCAGGACCACATAGCTAGTACTCACGGGAGCAGCACTTCTTGGATGTTATTCCAGATGGCCTTGCCCCCCATGATGATTGTCAGCTGTGTGGTCAGTTCCAGGAGACAGCCGCCTGGGTCACACTGTGACAAAGAGAACAACATTCAGATTTCAGGGGTATAACTGGCAAAGGGGCATTACATTAACATCTCAGTCTGTGCTCTTAGGCTAAAAATAGCTCAGAAATACACAAGGAAGTCACTGTTCATCAGGCAGCTGAGGGAAGGCAAGCGGCAGCTTCAACTGTCAAGAGAGTGACACCTTTCTGTTTTCGCACCTCTTCATTTCTGTACTTGCCCAGCCAATACACTGGGTCCCCTGGATAGCCGACGAATTTGCCCTTGAAGAACGCGATGTAGAAACACGAGGAGTAGTAGTTGACGAATTGGAACAAGAACATCTTCATGGTCAGGCTGTTCTCATAGTCAGTCTGGGTCCTTGGGAGTTCTGCGGTTAAAACGACAGCATAGAAAGACACTGAACTCCTGAACGGCTCTGAGACCCTAATCAAAGGCTCTGATACCCGAGATAGCACGCCGAAAGGAATACAATTCACACTGTTTCAGTTTAATCTGCTTTTCGTTTCTTAATATAGCCACTGTGCTAATTCTGAGTTTACACATTGATATGAGTTCTTGTTCCATATAGACACAATATCCTCCAAGGCAAGTAACACACATACACTTACTAACCGCTCCTTAAAATTTATAAATGCTTTATAATCAAATGGGAGAGAAGGGTTCTGGTTTAAAACCCCAGAGTTCATTTTGTTGTGGTGTTAGGGATCAAATCCAGGACCTCCGCCACTGAGCGACATGTCCAACCCCGCAGGAAATTAGCTGTGTACTGCCAAGTAAAGGCAATTCTTCTGTCCTCTGGAGTAGTAAGGTCTGTTGGAAACAGTGCAACGGGGCAATTGGCTGGAGGCATCTGGGAAGCACAAAAGGTTGTCCCCCTAGCTATGAATCTCAGCCAGTCTGTCATTCTGAGAATGACCCGGATGCAGGCAGGGTGTGGGAAGCCCCTAACTCTAGTCATGAAGCAGCTGCCTGGGATGCAAGCCAACCAGAAGCAGCACTCATTACATCAGGCAGAGCTGAAGAGAACTGTATTAATGCAGACAGCATGGGGGATGCCACGCACCAGTGTGGCAGTTTGGCTCTCCTTGGCTGGAGAGCGTACTTGCCACTGGAGCCGCGACCGCCCCCCCTCCCCCGTTCCACTTGTTTGCAACAAAGAGACTATTTACTTTCAGCAAGAAAACACACGATCTAATGTAACCAGACATATTCTCCCTGATAGGTTTACAGACCCTGGACAGTCCCACCATTGTGTCTGATTGTCCCTTCTTTGAATACAGAGACGTACACAACATACTTCCCATATGGGCTAGAGGAAATACGTTTACACTCCAAACTTCCTAAGAATTTTAACCCACAGGGATGAAAATTGCTAAAGGTTCTCTAACTATCTCGGCCATGACTCCAGCCGGGCAGGACCTCACCGAAGTTGGTGATCATGATGGCCACCCTCTCGTAGATAGTGTTCAGGATCATGATGATGATGAAGCTGATGATAGAAGCCGTGATGGACGTGGCCATCTGCGGAGTCAGGTATTTCTGGATGGGGTCGGTCCCGTTGGGGTTGGTGGGGAGGGTGGCAGAGAACACAATGAACACCGACAGCCTGTAGACGATGATGCCGATCACGGAAGCGATGATGAGCAGGATCTGAAAGCACCAGGAGAGGCAGCGTGAGCCTCAGCGGGAGTCAGATCGGCACCGAGACGCGCCCGGTGCTGAGGGAAACAGGGCAGGTGCCGAATGCAGGACACCACATGGGACCCAAGGAGGGAACATCAACCAGGGAGGGATACTGGTGACAGTCAGACTAGACTGGGCAAGAGGAGACATGGTCTCCTTCACTACATATTCTATACAACCGTCCTAAAACTAAGAGAGTGCCAAGAAGGAAAGTCTACGTTAGGAGGAGAGTTATCTCCAGACGGCACAAGAGTGGAGTAACATTCTGGGTGGAAGGAGAGTTCACGATCACAGAAGCAATGGGCATGTCCCTTGTGTGGCTTCAGCTGTTCTGTTCCACGGAGAGTCATTCCTTCCAGCAGAGAGCCAGTTACGAAGACTCAGCGTGGGGTTTGCCTGTACCTTAGCAGTATCACTGTCTAACTGGAGCACTGACCAAGATACTGGGCCGCTGGTTCTGGCAGCAGGACTCAGCTTTCAGAGTTCAGGCTTTACAAATTCGGGTTCTCCTGAGCTCAATCGTTCACACCTGCACCCCCCAATCGGACTTGCTGCATTTCTGAGTCCTACTCCACAGGACCTCTGGGTCACCTGCTGCACAGCCTGCACGTGGTAGAAGTTTACTTTCTCAGTAAACAGGTTTGCTCTCTCTGGTCAGCGTTAACTGAATGTGACACACCCCTTCCTTGCTTGATACAACGGTATTTAGACCAGTGCTTCTCAACCGGTGGGTTAGACGTCTTTCACAGTCCAAAGACCCTTCCACATTGGTTGCTTAAGACCATCAGGGATACCCGATATTTACATCACGATTCATAACAGTAGCAAAATTAGTTATGAAGTAGTAACGTAAATAATTTTAGTGATTGGGGGCCACTGCAACATGAGGAACTGTATTTAAAGGGTCCCAGCACTAGGAAGGCCGAGAACCGCTGATTTAGACACCCTTGAAGATGCCCTATATCAAGCTGTTGCCTATATTTTCTTTCTTGGATATACTTCAGAATCATGGACTCTGTCCGAATGCTCATGAGGAGAGCCGGGGGAAAGCTACAGAGAAGAGGAACTCAGCACCAAGCAAGGCACAGCACGGGTCAGCAAATCAGAGCAACATACAGGGGTGAGCTATAGACTCCTGCATATGAACCCCAGTTCTGCCACTGGCTGTGGAACCTCGTATAGGTTAACCTTAGGATCCACCTTCCTCAGGCAATGGGCAAAATACTAAAGGGAGACTACTATGCCAAGGCCTAGGAAAAACACTGGGTAGTATTAGCTGTGATTGTGGCGACCAAAGAGTTAAAGAGACATTTTCTTACTTGTGCAATCTGCGTATAGAGAAGGCATTGTGTTTTCCTGTAATCTCGCTCATTATCCCTTCTCCTTCACAGTTAAGTCTTGTGAAATGAAAAGGATTGCGTGTGTGCGTACGTGTAAATTAGCTAAGGCTGAGAAAAACTGGGAAATGTGGTGTCTTCCTCCCCCAGCACAATGCACCCAGGCCATCTAAGTCTTTCTAATAATCACCTCGCAATCACTTTTCTGGCTGCTCATCACCAGAGGAGCAGCCTTGAGGCGCGTCCGGCCAACCTCACCGCCCTTCCACTACTGAATTCTCCTAAGCAGTCTGCACAGTAGGCAGTGTCAGAAGGAGGAAGCACAGGGTGAAACAGTGAGAATCTGTTCTGTTTGAGCTGACAGGAAGGGAAACCATTGGAGTCAAAGACAGACCCTGGCAGCTCGGCCTCCGCCTTGGCTTGAGTAAGACTGATATGTCTGGTGACAATCCCGGAGGCCTCCACAACTTCCCAGGCATCTGCTCTGAGCAGGGAACTTTCCCCCCTCAGATTTATCTTTGTCTGACTCAAACTTTGACATTTTTCAGATTCAGCTGCAGGGTGTGCTCACTTTAGAGAACCTGCAAGTGCCCCATGGTGAGGAGACACAGAACCTGTCTAGGAGAAAAGCCCAGCTGTGCTCTGTAAGGTCACCCTCTCGCAAACTCTCAGCTTCCTGGGTGTCCACTGGATGCTACCTAAGTTACAGCCGCTAGCTCTCGGCAACACTGAACCTCAGACCTGGAATCCAGTCTCAGGAATTGAAACCCACCTTCCCCTATTTCGTTATCATAGACTCCGAATGGAAATTGCCTTTATCACCCACAGTTTAAGAAAATCTTTTAATTATAAAAAAGTAACATAAAGAAAAATAGGTAAGATCACTTATTATTAAACTAAAAGCAAAATTCTTTCAGAACTATGCCTTACTGGCATATTAAAAGCCAGCTTTCGTATTTTTGTCCTTCCCTTTAAGTCATCATAAACTTCAAGAATTTCACACATCATGGCTGTTTCATGTACATTCTTTTGTAAGGATGTACAATGTTCCATTGTCTGGCTAAGTCTGAAGTAGGATGGACATTTGTGGCTGTGGTGTTCATGTGTGTATAGGACTGTGTGTGTGCACACATGTTACAAAATGAGATAATGTCTCTGAAGAAATCTAACCTCTCCGTAACCCTTTCCCCTTTATGACAAGATCTAGCTTAGCTATGTGACCCAGGCTGACTTGAAACCATCCTGCCTAGGCTCTGTGAATACGAGGGTCACAGATCAGTGCAACCACTCTGGATTTTGATATAGTTCTTGATTCGCAGTTTATAAAAGCTAAACTAAGCTACTGCATATAAATTTTTCTTTCTAAGTATATCTTTTCTGTTGTTGGTGGTTTTTCCAAGACAGGATTTCTTTGTGTATCTTTGGCTGTCCTGGAACTCATTCTGTAGACCAGGCTGGCCTCGAACTCACAGAGCCTCTGCCTCCCAAGTGCTGGGATTAAAGGTGTGCACCACCACACCCAACCCAAGGACATCTTAATACACACTGTCAACCTGCTGTCTAGGAAAAACAAAATCACCCCTCCTGGTGGGAGGGGCTGGCACTGCAGCCTGTCACCTCAACACGGGTGTCTCCAAAGAGGCGGAAAGGAGAATGTCATTATGACGTGCGCTAATCCTCCCGGGGTCACGACGGTTCCCTATTTTTCTTGGATGGTGTACACATCTGCACGCTGTCACCTGCTGCTGAGCCACTGCACCTGTGTCACGGCCGACTTGGGCTCCGGTCCTTGCATCACTCCTTCTCTGTGTTTGTATTTCTTCTGGCATTTTGTTTAAACTCAGTGTGTTAAAATCTTTACTCTGCTCAGGAATGCCTTCAACTGCCAGCGAAGGTCAGAACGTCATTCTAAACCTACAGACTGCACTCACTCACGTTTATTTCTCGTTTATGGCTTACAGTTTAAAAAGCATTTTGGAATTTATTACAGCCTGTGGTTCAAAGTATGACCCTGACCTTTCCTTCCCCACCAGCAAGCAAGCATTCCTACTGTTCATTAACTCAGTCTGGATCCATAGCCCTTCCTTTCTTATGCATTAAATCACGAGACGGAGGAGCCTGGATCTGGCTGTCACATCTCGTTCTTTAATCTGTTTATTCCTAAGCCAAACAAAGCTCTCATTAGATTGTATTAATAATATCTTTTAATTAATAATAAACCAGAACTATTTTTTAAAGTCAGGTTGTTTTTAGCAATGCTGTCCCCCCCTCCCCCACACACCTAAAATCAGTTTTTAAAACTTCTTTACCTCTTTTTAGATTTTGCGCCTTCTTCGTTGGCATATCTTTTTGTTATGAAAATCCCTACAGTTTTTAATTTTAGTTGCTGCTGTTGAGTTTCTGAGAGTTTTGCTGCCTCCCACTTGGTTTCTTCAGCAGCAGCTGGAAATCCTGACCTGCTGACCTGATGGCAGGAATGGGGTAGAAGGAAGGAAAAGCCACGGTGCACAGGAAGGTGTCCCAACCTGGCAGTACTCCGTGTGGCAGCCAGGGAGCACTCAGGAGCCATCTCTCTGCATGACCCCACACCTCTCCAAAAGAGACCACATAGGCACCTGACTTGCACTTTCCTTGATGTTTTAAATGAGATACTAAAAAATTTGACATGTAATAAAAAGATATTAAACATAAGCTTGTGACAGTTTCTTACCCAGAAGAACACAGCGCTTGCACACAGGGTGACCCGGATACACTTCCCACAGGCAGTAAAGGGGATACGCTCCTCCTCCTGATGAAGAAGAACAACTGGTCAAGGGGGCAACTCCAATAAAGCTGCTGATATCTCTGGGTGTGTCAACAGACCTCAGACTTAGCAAACATCAGACAAAGCCCAAGTTTGCAAGCATGCTCGCTTGTAGCTATGCAGTTAATAATCTCAGAGACACCAGGCCAAGTACAGCATTTGTTTGCTCGGTGCTGGGCCCTGACTCGCTTGGCGTGTGCTCTCGGCTATCAGATCTGTGGGTTTGGTAACGCTTTACATGTTAACGTGATGCAACCTGAATTTTTGGAGCATTTCCACCTTATAGAAGAACACGTGGCACCTCCTACTTTACCTCAAACAGCCAGAGTGCAACACCAGGTGCGAACCTTGGCTGGCATTCGTTCTGGGCCAGGTACTCACCTGAGTTTTACACATGAACTCTGTCAATGCTTGCTATGGTGACATGGAAACATTCTATCACTTCCATTTTATAGATGAGGAAACTGAGGCACAGATCCAGGATCCCCCAGCCCCTAAGCTCCCCTCTAACCCAGGGAGGACACACGAGGCAGCAAAGGTGACATGCGGGATAAGGAAGGTGAGATTTCATTCACAAGTTTTAGCAAGCTGGCAATTTAATTCATCAGTTGACAGTTTTAAACGGCCAGACCGTCTCTGCTTTGGCTCTCTGCAGAGTTTGTCATTACACGAGTTTCAGCTTTCATACTGAAATATCCAACCACAGGCACTGCCCTGTCCTCTCCAGCAAACGGCTGTCATTGTTCAGAATGGGGGGTTCCCTGCATCCCAAGAGACAAATGCCACCTGCTATGCTATTTATAAAATGAGGATGCTCAAGTGTCCCCCTCCTGCCCCTGCCTTCTACAATCCACATCCTGAAAATCTGGGGCTAATTTAGAAACCTACAATAGGGGACATTCCTCAGACAGGAGCTACTCCTGTTCAAAACTGTCTGTTCCCACACTGGTGACTAAGGGCTGCTCTGAATTCCCTGTGTTGACAGAAAGTATGGAAGACTCAGAAATCAGCTCTTGGGGGTTTGGGGATGAACAGGGAAACACGGAACATCATTTCCTCTTTCTTTGCAGCAGTAGCTGGAGCAAATACACTTTCCCAGTGACAAATGCCCTACACAGTGCTGGCCCGCAGTAGGATCTCAGTCTGTGTTCTTCTTCAACATCGTCTGACTTTAGATTAAGAGCCACAGTATTTTTTGTGCACACGCCAATCAGAAGGAGGGCCAATGACTGAGCACCAGAGAGGGATAGCTAGCTCAGGATGCAAACTGACTGCCAGGAAGATGCCTGAGACATCTGTAATGCCAACATTTCCTTCCTTACACAACCATGCCATTCTCACTCTCTCTAAAATATATGTGCTCTACCATTATTGTAGAGAGTGTCTCCACATACACTGTCCTAAGCAGTGCTCAGAAAACATCTGGGATACAGGCACCTCAGAGATGCCATAATGGGCTCAGGTATCTGCAAGTCCCATGACGGCTTGGTGGATTGTGTGCTGAACCACTTCAGAGAAAGTACTGCACTGTGTCACCTTACTGAGAACTGCAGGGAGAGCATGCACTGCATCACCTAGCTGAGAACTGCAGGGAGAGCGTGCACTGCATCATCTAGCTGAGAACTGCAGGGAGAGCGTGACACTGCATCATGCTGCTAAGAACTACAGTGAGAGCGTGCACTGCATCACCTTACTGAGAACTGTCGGGGAAGCGTGCACTGAAGCAGGACAGACATGTACCTGAGTGATCTCGTTTATTACCACGTGGTTGCACTGGGCTTCATACTCTGGTCGGGCCTGTTCCTCCTGCTGGAGCTCAACGGTGTCCCACTCATACTCCAGCTCTGCCTGGCGCCGCTTCCAAAACTCCAAAAACAGCGTAACTGACAAGAGAGAAGAGGACAGCACGGTTCATTGAGGCAGGTGTGGAATGCCATGCCGGGACTTGGGGTGAGCACAATCTTTTTATAGATTTAAATAACATTTAAAAGCCAGAAAATGTTTTTTTTATAAATGAAAATGTTGGTAATTTACAAATACTGTGAAACATGAAGATGGGGGGGGGGTAACGGGAATGGTCAGAAGGCAAGCACGCATGTCAGACACGAAGCCCACAACCCACACTTCGCCAACGGAACACACCAATAGTTCGCTATTCAAGAGCAGTCCATGGTTCGGCCTTTCCCTACCCCCTCATTCTCCTCTTCCCCCCTCCCTCTGGGACTGGGAGAGAAAGGAACACTTACTTTAGTGCCCTCTAAATAAACTAAAATAATATTTTTATATGGAAAACTGATCTATTTCTCAATTTTGTATAAATATGAAAAATAGGCATCATTATTTTTCGTATTTTATAACTCAAAAAAGCTACAAATGTTAAGTCTTAACTGAAGATGCAGCTTCCAAGTCAATTCCCTAGGCTTTCCGAGTTAGCCTACTGTTCAAACCCTTCTGAAAACTCTAAAATGATCACAGTTCCATTCACAAATGCTATCCAAGTGTCCACTACACGCTGAGAACAAGAAAAAGCAAAAGAGCCCCCTATATGCATGGGAATAACAGGCACAGTAGACAGAGGAGGAACAGACTGTTCTAGATACACAACCGGGTCATCAACAGACCACAGGTTCTCAACCTGTGCCTCGTGGCCCTCACAAGGGTCACATAGCCCACATATCAGCTATCCCACAGATCAGATAGTCACATTATGATTCACAACAGTGGCAAAATTACAGTTGTGAAGTAGCAAAGAGAATATATTTATGGCTGGGGGTCACAAGATGGGGCTGCAGCATTAGGAAGGTTGAGGACCACAGCAGCAGATCTTTCAGGGAATAAACCTTCCAAGTGAGGGGGACCAGGTCTCGGGATGGCTGAGGTGATCAGGTCATGGAGGAAGGCAGCAAGTTTAGCTTCCTCAGAACAGCTGCCCATGAAGAGCCAAGGAGGTCAAGGGCTCTGGTGCTTTCCACTCTGGTTGTGACTGAAGGGTCATGATGAGGAAAAGTGACAGACCTTATAAGAGGGCATATTACAAAGGATATTACGAACCTTAAAAGGAGCTAGGTATTTAATAAATGTCGGGAGGAGCATGGGCATGGTCTAGCCCCAACACAGGTGCAGAAAGACCAACACGCAGACACCAGAGAAGGTGCAAAGGATGTTGATGTGGCTGGAACGGAAGCAGGTATAATGGAGGGGCTAGAAGAAGGCAAGAATGCAGGCCGGGTTTCTGGTTCGAGCAATGCAGCAGGAAACACGTCTCCGAGGGGAGATACTGGGCCAGTGTGGCACACTGAATGAGGACGGCCCTCACCCCCAGGCTCGTGGCTTTCTCCCTAGCTGGTGGAACTGTTTGGGGAGGATTAGGAGGTACAGCCTTGTTAGAGGAGGTGTGTCACGGGGCGTGCCATTCCTAGTAAGTTCTTTCTCAGCCTCCTACTTGGGGATCTCTAAGCCTCGCCATGACAGACTCTTAACCCTCTGAAACAGGAAGCCCACTTAAACATTCTTTTATATGCTGTGTTTTATCACAGCAATAAAACAGTACCTGTTCTATTGATGATGTGTGCCTGTGGGCAGGTGTCTAGTCTAGGGGACTAGAAGGGCCAACCATGTTAGGAGTCTAAGTGTTGGGGCTGGGGGTGGAGAAGATCACCAAAGGAGGGGTCTACAGAGGTAGGTCTCACTGAGCCGCAAATAAGAGGTCCTGGGGAACTTTAAAAAAATCCCAAGCACAGGCAACAGCCCCGAGATTCGGGTTTACCAGGCTGGGAATGAGGAACGCTGCCTGTGTACAGGTGTTTGTTGCTATTTTTTCTTGCAGTCAAGGTTGAGAGCCGGGCCTGCAAAGCAGAGTGGAAAGCCAGAAGCTAGGAGGAGAGTCTGGGCTGCTGGAAAAGGAGCCTGAACTCAACACCTTCCCAAGGTGAAGGCCAATGAAGTGCTCAAGCACTCACTTCCCAGCCTCGCTTGTGTGATGACTTCACCAATGGTCAGCTGGAGCAAAAGTGGCCTGCGGTGGAATTGATTCTGCACGTGGAGGGCAGAAGGCTGGTTCCACTGAAAAGCCCCCAGGCCTTTCAGTGTCCTTGAACTTGCCTGGGGAAGCGAAGTAACTGCCAGTCACTGGATGAACACCTTCAGCACACGAGGCAGTATTCTGGAACAATCTATGACTGCAGGTCTGGTCACCCACAGGAGCTCCACTAGCCTCAAGTGGCAGACATTTCCTGAGACCCCTGCTGGGGAGTCGGAGCCACCCTGTGGCAGCCCTCTGAGGCTGACTATGGATCTAATGCCCCTCAGAAAATACCTGCACAGCCTATCAAACAGAAGGCCTACTTTCATTTACCCAAGAATTCTGCCAAGTATATGGTTTGCTCCAGAAGCTGACTCCACTGTCTGGTAACGATGAGAGTCATTCTAATAAAGCATACTCTCTCACACAAAGAGCACCCCGTTTCCTCTGTCAGCCCCTTTTCTCTTCAACACAGGTAGCACACATGCAAGCCTGACCTGCAGTGGCTTCTAGGTTTAGCGTCTGTCACGGCCACAGTGTTACTGTCATGGAGGCAGGGATGTTCTGTTCGCTGATGAGGCACTAGCAAACACTAGGCACTCAACAAATGCACTGAGAGAATAAATGAAAGGGAATGTCCCAGAAACTGAGTACCCCACAACCTCAGCTGGAGGAACCATTCTTAGGGTTCCCAGCGATCACTGCCTGCTCATCTCTGACTTTTAACTTCACCACTCTCTGCTACGCCAGTTGACCTGGGTCAAACGCTTCATTCCACTGAGTCTTGTTTGCTTATTTTCCAATTCATTAGTTTCTACCCTCCTTTAAATTATTTTTTTCTGCCTACTGATTTTGGGCTTTTCTTTTTCTTGTTTTTCGAAGGCCTGAAGGTACCTTAACTTCCTTACTTGCCACCTCTCTTATATTTTAATGTAAGTACTTGTAATTATAAATGTCCTCACAACTCTTTGAATTGTACTGACCAGGTTTTCAGTGGGTTTGTGTTTTAATTTTCATTTGCATCTCAGAACTTCTTTTGAGTTGTTTCTTGATTTCTTTAATGACCCATTCATTCATTATTCAACTGTGTATTGTTTGATCTTCAAGAATTTTTCTGTTCTGTTTTAAATGTATTTTCTTTTATTATTTTAAAAACTGTGCTTGCAGGTGCCTGGCCAGAGGCATTGGATCCTCTGGAGCTGGAGCTACAGGTAGTGGGAGTTGCCTAAAACCAGCACTGGGAGCCATAGGTTCTCTGTAAGAGCAGCACCATCCATTAAACCATCTCTCCAGTCCCCAGCTTGTCTATAGTGATTTCAGTCTTCTCATGATTGTAGAGCCTTGCTCTGTGTGCTAGCATATGATCTATTTTGGAGAAAGCACCATGGCTGCTGAAAAGGTACTTGGATGTAGCTCTCTACTGAGGTCCATTTGATCATGCAACTCAGATACTATTTCTTTGCGGAACTGATATTTTCTAGCCCATTCCTACTTTTCTGAACCCTAAGCAAAGCATAATATTAAAATATAATTAAATCAATATGCCAAACATTTCTACCTCTTTCTTAAAACCTTGTTGCAAATTTTAATGTACATTTTTGTTGTTGTTGTTGATTTTATTTTATTATTTATTTATTTAGAGACAGGGACTCTTCATGTGGCCCTGGCTCTCCTAAAACTCACTATGTCTATGAGGTTGGCCTGGGCACCACAGGGATCTGCCTGCCTCTGCCTGCCATGTGCTGGGATTAAAGTTGTGTGTCACCATATCTGGCTCACAGTTTATGTATCAGTGATTGGAGATCCAGAAAAGTCAAAACTCTGTAGAGCTCTTATGTGATGAGGCCGTGGGCAGCTTAATCTACCCGAGAGTGACTTTCTCCACTTTTAAGACCATGACGTACACACAGAATCTATGAAGCACTCCGTCAATAGAGGAGGATTCATGATAATTTTCTCTCAAAGAGCAACAGGACCCGTTCTAATGGACACCTAAGGGGAGACCTAAGTAGTGGTTCCCTTCCCACTACTCCTGACTTTAAGGGTGGACAGATGTTTACTTCCTGGGCCGCTCTACCTTGGAAGCAACTGAATTTGAAGGGAGTTAAGTGGCCAGGTGGAAAATACAGACTTGCTAGCAGATTTTCTACCTTGAAGGCAAACCCCAGGGGTTGCAAGAACGGATCAGGATTCTTCATATTATTCACAACCAAGAATGCTACGGGGGCACAATTGCCCAGTGTTTTTGGGTACACCTAGGAACTATATGAGTGTGGGCTCTTAAGCTGTGTGTCCTAGAATGGGAGGAATCGCCATTCAGTATTTTCTGTTCTGTGTCCTTGTAATATCGTAAGCTGAACTCCATTGGCTAGCCCTGTAGTTCAATACCCAGGCAAACCACACACCAGGAGGCTCTAGCCCCGTGGTTCTCAACCTGAACATCACGACCCCTTTGCAAGAGAGGGAGGCCGAGAGACTGCTTTTAGTGGTCACATATCAGATATCCTGCATATTATATATTTAGGCAACTCTTCATAACAGTAGCAGATTTACAGTTATGAAGTGGCAACAAAATAAATTTAAGGTTGGGGGGGTCACAAAGAACTGTATTAAAGGGTCACAACATTAGGATGAAGACAATCAAACAACAACAATAACAATAACGACAAACAACAACAATAAAAATGGTTGAGAGCAGTACAGTATTACATTCTGTAAAAGGGCAAGATATAAACCCTGAGAGGCGGAGGTGTTCAGATGCTGTATGAGTCTAAGATGTCTTAATCGGCCTCTAACTCTTCAGACGTCATTGTTTACAATATTCAATAAGGTAAATTAGCTTGCTCACCCCATCCCATCTTTCTCACCCAGACTCTCTTGCAGCTAGGGTTCTAGAAATGACTTTCTAAGTGCTCAGTAGCCATGTCTGTGTGTCACTGAAATGGAGACAGAAGAGGGAGCAGCAGGGACAGCTCGGGACTACCTGGGACCACCATGTGTATCCAGTTCCTTGATCTCCACGTGCAGGTCATTGGACCTTCTGATCCCCCAGATCGCCAGGAGCCAGGGAACTGGCAGTTTCCCAGAGATCACTGGGCCTTGTTTAAAACTTGCCCTTACAAGTGATCACTGAAAAACAGCATCATTTAACCACCTGTGTAAGCCAAGAGAGTCGGGTAAGGAGGAATGATGGGGATCTTTACTGTAACCACAGCTGTGCTTAGGACTCCACAAGGCAGCACAGTCTCCCAGGCTGGTGCAGCCTAAATGGGGGTATTGCTAGGTAAGTGTACGATTAGTACCATACCCATTATGAATGTTTTCTGCACTCAATGTGTTCCATTTCTAGAGAACAAAGAAAGAGACAGGAAGTGGCAGACACCTTGTGGGAAAGGAGATGATGTTTCATGGAATGGCCACGGTAAGGAGTGACTTCAGAGCCCCCCACCGCCTTGACTCTGCTGTTTCAGACTTTCTGTAATGAGGTTCACAGTGGTGGTCTTCATGAGGCAGAAGTAACAAGGAAACCAGCATAGAGCACTTAGCGAGCTCATCAAATACATATGCTTAGAGATGTGCACATACGATGCTACAGGCCATGCAGAGACACTTTCTGCATTCTGAAGTCAGACAAGATATATAGGCAGCCTGATGCATGACAGGTCCATAGCCAGGCGCAGCTAATGGTCACAGAAGGGAATATTTATATATAGCCTTCTTTAAAATATCTTCTGTTTAGAATTGTAGAGATCATAAGCTGTGGCTAAGGAAACAGAAAGAGTGGAGGACAACACAGAGGCTTTTACTACTTGAATCCAACCCAAAGTCTCACTCGTGCCAGAGACTGGCCCATCCTCCACTCCTGTGTCAAGTATTTCCCACAGTGAGGTTTCCAGTAAAACATACAAGCGTCTCAATGACAGTGCCTCTTAATGGTAAGTGTGGCTACCTCAGATTTCACTGTCCCCTAACAGTGTCTGTGGATACTTCTTAAGGGTACAAAATACCATTTGGTGGCCTTACACAGGTACAGCCACCACCCACCCTTGGAAGGACCCTCAATGCCCACTTCCGCATGTGCGTGCGCGCATGCCCGCACTGATGTCTCGCCTTTCAGGTTGAGAGGCGTGGTTTAGTTTCTTCCTTGCTCTTTCCTATAACATGACGCTGCTGATCCCAGCCTACACCTGGAAATGAAACGCATGCACCTTTGAGAATGGCAATTTTCCCTCTACATAAGAATATTTACACTAATGAAACACTCAAAAGTCTGCATTGAAATAAAATGCCTTCCTCGTTATGCTATTGACGCTACACAGATTAAAAAGGATGAGCAGCCCCCAGTGCCTGTGCAGAACTCACACGTTAAGAACGCCTCTTTTCTATGAAGCAAGCTCAACTGGTAATCCCATGCTGCTCCGTGCCTTCCCCTCCACCCCCAGGCTGGATCCCAGCTGTGGGAGTTGTAGCATGGGGATAAGCATCCCTGACCTAAAAACCCTGCTGAGTGCTGACTTAGAATAATGCTGTGATTTTGGAATAGTTTAGATTTTGTATTTTCTGTTTAAGGATGTTCTTATGATAGTTTTATCAAGGGGAGGAGGAAGAGGAGGAAGTGGAAAAGAGGAGGAAACGAGTCTGAATTCTGAAATACTTGTGGTCCTGAGCACTTGGGATAATAGGTCCTGAAACTAATGGCTTCCAACAACTCGCGCCCTTTGCCCTTGGGTAGTCTCCTTCATCTCATCCCTCATTGCTTAGGCTTGGCTGCCTGACTTGCTGCAGCTGATGGGACATTGGCAAACAATGCAATAACAGGCCCGATGCCACGGTTGCATATGCGGTTACATCTTGCCTAGCAAGTTGGTACCCAGGGGGAGACAGTGGCATGACTTTTAAAGGGCAATCAACTCTTTTCTGATTGGGTTTGGGGTCTGTCTCACAGGAAAGATTTCAGGCCTGGTACTACAAACCCGTCCAAAAGCCCATGACTGAAGAGGTCATAGGCCCTAGGGTGGGACCTACTATTGCCGCTTTGCTAAATGCTTATGCTGTCAAGCTGTCCTGGACATTTTATTTAAACCCATAGATCTGAGCTGCTCCCAGCCTCAGAAGAGAAGCTTTTCCTCGTGCTAGGCATCAGTTAACAAACACTTATAACTGGTCAAAGAGCTGAGAACAAGTAACCACGTGTGCTTAGCCCTAAATGGGACCTCTGCTGCACTCCACAAACTCAAGCAGCTGTGGTTACCTTTAGGATACCTGTACAAGAGAAGCCAGCCAAAATTACAAGACTGGGGGGTGAGCTCACAAGATCCCACCCCTAACTAAGGATCTGCTGGCATTCAGTCGCTGCTTGGGGAAGGAGACTCATTCTTTGGAGGGGTGGTGAGAGGTAGGCGTCCCTGCTCCAGTAGATGATGGCACACCCACATAGCACTCACTGGACATAGCAGGAGTCCATGAAGTTGAGAGAGGATCTGGGGGAAACTGGAAAGGGGAGGTGGGGGTTATATGTGATCATATTTCAGTGTGTATAGATGAATGAAATTCTCAAAGAATAAATATCAATAACTTTTAAAGTTGCCAAAACACTGTTTCTTTGCTTCCTTTTGTAGCTTTGAAGCCCCATAAAGAACCCTAGGTGAGACCATTTGAGGGTGAGAAACCACATGAAACCCTCCAGACCAAGCCAGGCTTCTTGCTGTCAGATCACCTCTTTCCAGTGGAGCCAATGGCTTACCACAGAGACCAGGGGAGCCACGTGTGACTCGAATTGAGAGAAATAATGAATGAGAAACCAGGGGTGTTGGGGAAGCCACAGCCTTTGAGGTAGATTTTCATACAGCAAACTCTAATGACATCGACAAATGAGGCTCAGCCAAGACACGGTCCCGGAAGTGGGCGACTTCAAGAGCTTACACAAGATTGCACCAACACCATCAAACCGAGTGAAAAGCAAAAGTAACTTACCCCACACTCCCATAAACACAGCAAAGACCAGGGTTCCAAAACTGTCAAAGATGCACAATTTCTGGAAAATACAGCAATGACACGCAAATAAGTGAATCGTTCGCTTATCAGAAGTCAGCAAATACATAACACTCTGCGTATTCTGCAGCTTGAGTGCTCGCAAGGGCCGGTGCTGGCTTAGCAACCGCTACACGTACGGTGTACTCACAGATGGAATTTCTCCCACTTTACAAAAGCAAACAGCTTTCACCGTCTGAACCCAAGTGCATTTTCTAGGGGAAATCTCCCCACACCGCGATAAAGCAATAGGCACATCTGCTAAGATTGCAGGCCGTTAGAGCTGCTTTTATGAGCTGTCAAGAGAAAGGAAGGATGCAGCCAGAGGCTCCAAGAATCCAGTGCCCTCTAAGCAACTTTCTGATTTGCCTCTTATCATTGCCTCGTTCCCCTCAGAGGATAAGTTCTAGAAATACTTCTTTGCTTATTTAAACACACACACACACACACAAAGCTGTTTATGTGGTAATGGCTTTTCTTCAGGGCGCACTCTGCCTCCTCAGCCCAAAAACGGCTCTGCTCTGGAACAGCGGGACAAGGGCTGCACAGGTGCCTCCATCAGGTCGCCTGTGCAGTCATCATAAAGGATTGCTCTCTCTCTGCTGCCAAACTTGATCTCTTTGCTGACAAGTACAGCCTTTTACGACTTCCTGGAAACTTTTCACTGGGTACCAACTTTTATTAGTGAGCGTCTAAAAACGTCCTTAAGATAGACCCCACGAAGCTAAGGGAAAAGTGGGAGACTGACAGGTAGAGTAGAGGGGATGGGGCGGGGTGCGGGGATGGATGAAGGCTCTGAGGGAACAAGGAAACTAACTTCACAATGATACCATATTCAAAGCTGTCTAAGTAGGAAGTGTACTTTGCTTTGGATAGTTTTTTTTTGGGGGGGGGGGGGTGCCTTTTATACTTAAACAAAGTAATGTCATTTTCATGTATGCAAAACCATTGGTTATTTTCATAAGACATATTATCCAGTTAGCTACGTTCTCATTCACCTGGTTTCCGAAGCAGATATAAGTTCCCTCTACCATCCATGTCGACTTTGATCAAACGGCATGACTCTAAATGGCCTCCTGGAACAATTTCTCTTTAAAAAAAAAAACCCCTTCAGCTCAAGGAAGATGGACTTCGTCACAGCTAGATGTCCCGCAGACTAGAGCTGAGGCTGGTGTCCCACAAACGATGCTTTCCGTATCTTCTGTCTTTGCTTTTGGAAAACCCACCTGCTCTGAGATGTCTTTCACCATGATGTACTACCCCTTATTGCAAGTAACTGCACACAAAGAGCAGACCCCAAAGAGATTCCAAATATGGAATCTCCTTCTTAAGATCCCATCCAGTGTCACTCCAATTTTGAAATTGGTATACGCCGTGCCAACTGCCTAGCGCCCAAGGAGGGATATGCCTGGTATCTCAGCACAGGGGTAGACATAGATGAAGCTGCCATGCTAGTCACATACACATGGTGAGAACCATGGGCATAGGACAGGAAGTAGACATTTGACCTTTCTGCTTTGTCCCACAAGAGCTATGGGAGTAGGACTAGGGAGACAGTAAGGGACATGCATAGCAACCTGACTTAGCTCAACTGGCAGCTGGCACAGGGGACCAGATGTCGAATTAAGAGCAGCCCCACGTCAGCTGTCGGTTAGTGAACATCTCCTCAGAAGAGAGGTAGAAATTAGTAAATGAATCAACGTAGTAAAGACAGAAAAAGGAAGAAACTCCTCCCCTCTGCCCCACCCTTCCCACCCTTTCCCTCAGAAGCTGGTCTTTGTCTCCTTCTCTTTGTCCATGACTCCCACAAGATTCAAGAAGTCTTCTAGGAAAAACAACAGAACCAAAGACTCCCGGTATCCCGAACAATGAAAGACACTTCAAAGTTCTAAGCTAAGGTGGGGTAGATGGAGGCTAAGGAATGAGAGCATGAGTGAGGAGAGAGAGGAGGGACAGGCATCTTAAGAAGGGACCTTCCAGCCGGGCGGTGGTGGCGCACGCCTTTAATGCCAGCACTTGGGAGGCAGAGGCAGGCAGATCTCTGTGAGTTCGAGACCAGCCTGGTCTACAAGAGCTAGTTCCAGGACAGGCTCCAAAACCACAGAGAAACCCTGTCTTGAAACCCCCCCCCCCCACACACACACACCGAAAAAAAAAAGGGACCTTCCACTGTGGCTTCCTGGGTGTATCACCACTGCACCTGCCTCAGGGCCATAGCCTCTGAGAATGTATAACAAGTGTCTTAATTTATCAGCCCCAAACCAGTGACCAGCTCACTTCAGTTTTTGTGTAAGCCACAGCACACAGGCTACTAGTTCATAGTCTAGGCGCTGCCTTGGATCAAGGGACAGGCAGTTAAATCTTTTTAAATCTATAAATTAAGTGTAGAAATCGATAAGGCTGAGAAAGCACCACAAGCATCGTAACTAGTAGCGGGGCAAGTTTTTCAGACAACAAATCTGGATTTCCGGGCTATGTGCCTGGTGCCACCAGCCAATGAGGAATGTGGCATGGCCACGGTGAGCAGCATAGACCTGTTGCAGCCCCTGATCCTGCCAGTCTCCAGGTGTGTGGGCGGAATGCACCGCCTCGTCTCTCAGGGCCTCAGTGTTTCAGCTTGTAAGATGAGACAAGGACTCTCCCAACATCGTCAGAATGTCCCAGCACCTCGCGATGATCCCTAGCCTCCGGTGGCAGGCCAAGAGGACAGAGAAGAGTCCCATCAGAGACCATTATAGTCATGGGAGGTCAGGCTGGTTTCCTCCTTGCAGAGGAGAAACAGGCAGAATCAATCTCTCATTTTCCAGGCTGGAAGCTGAGGGCCTAAGAGATTAAGTGTTAAGCCCACTGCTGCTCAGCACACCCCTCCTATCTCAGTGCTCTTAAGACCCAGGCCCCTGCCCTCACTTGCTAGTATTTGGGGTGCCATGTATGTCTGGCAAGTATCTTACCAATCACTGAGTTACAAACCCTTCCTTCTGCATGAACAGCAATAGTCTTAACTGACCAGCAGGGCCTTTGAAAACCCAAGCAGAGTTCCCACATGCTTTGAAAGGGGAGGAAACACAAACTGCATGATTACAAACCTCAGGCTTCAGAAGCACACAATCATGAGCACACATTTTAGGTTTCTGCTCACTTGAGTTAAGGCAAACACTCGCAACAGTAAACCCATGGCTGAGGCTACAGCAAGAGGGAGGGCAGCCCCCAACCCTGAGAAAAAGAAAACTCTACTACTCAAAATAAGCTGAGCTTGAGATATTTGTTAGATGAGTAACTGAGATTCTTCAATAGGGTCAAACCCAGCATGTCCTTCCTTTCCTGAGACTAAGCTGCCACTCAGTTTATGACCTGGAAATGTAGCATAAACAAGTACACTGTACACTCCCTTCCTCATTTCTATTTCCTCGGAGGGGGGATAATTTATATGTTATGATTAAGTGATTATTCTGTGTAAACATCTGGAAGAGCAAACATTACCTTGGAAGACTCACAGGTGACATTCAGCCTCCAGAATGGACATAGCTTGTCGCACTGGGGACACATCAGGATCTGGCCACCGATATCAGGATCACAGACCTCTTTGCTAACAAAAGAGAAAATAAAGCAACTCAGAATCCTTAGCAGAAGCTTTCGTTTTCTAGACACATAAGAAATCCAAGTCTACCCACGACAAGCAACAAAACTGAAGCCTATGAAACAGGATCACAGGTGACAGTCATAACTCTGATGAAGGCTTGTCATGTAAAAGCTATAAAAAGCATATGGGATAGTAAATGGTCTACTTCTTTAAAAATATTTTTTTTTGCATATTTAAAAAATTTTTAACCTTTATTTTTATTTATCTGGGTGAGTGTTTGGCCAGCACGTATGTCTATGCACCATGTTCACAGAAGTCAAAGTAGACATTGGATTCTCTGGGACTGGATTTATAGATGGTTGTGAGCCAGCAAGTGCATGCTGGGAATTGAACCCAGGTCCTCTGGAAGAGCAGTCAGTGCTCTTAACCACTTAGGCACCTCTCCAGCTCCTAATATTTTAATATAATATTTTTAATTAATCTTTTGAGAATATCATACAATGCCCAAATCTACCCTTAACTCAGGGGTATACAAAGGGTCCGCCTCTATAGCTGCTTTGGTTGGAGGTCACAGAGAGCCAGAGAAGCCAGGCTGTGAGTACAGGGAGGAGGGAAACCTACTGTCCCCACATCCACCCAGGAACTTGCCATTCTCCTCAACTCCCCCGCCCCCAGGAGTTGGCTTTATTCGATATAGAAATTACACTTCTATTTCTCCTTTCGTGAGCCTCAGACAGAAGCATCTTAACTCCTTCCCCTGCTCCCCACAGATCCTAGTATTTGTCAAAGCATTATGTGCGGCCTTGAATCCAGAGATAACAAGAGCATATTTAGTAAAGTTTGTGGATACAAAATCAATATATAAAGCATACACAGGGAAACAAAAGAGATTTTCCCCTTTATCTACCTGTAACAATTGGGAAATAATTTTTAAAACCTGTTTTTCAGTAGCTTAAAAAGTATAGTGTCTAAGAATGAATCTAATCAAAGATGTATTAAGATTTATAGGGAAAAAACAAAAATTTTGTCAAATATAGCGAAGACCTGCACTATGATGTTCAGAATTGCTTGTAGAGATCAGGATTTGTGATAGATAGCTTCCATTTAGTCTACTCATCACACAGAAGACCCAAAGTTCAGAACAGACGAGTTACAAATTGGGTACCTGCTGGCACAAGCTAAAACAATGAACTACCAGCACAAAAGGAAACACGCAAAGAGTTCTACCTATATCCAAAGAGCTGGTCCCAAAATTAGGGAGACCAGAATGGACAGTTCAATTTGTGACATTACAAAAAACAAGAACTTAAGTAAACCGCCATCGTATCACCAAAATAAATTCCACTTAAGAAATGAGAATGACAACTACAGAATTGGAAAAAGAGATAAATGGGACTGGAGATGGGCTCCACGGTGAAAGAGTATGTTCTCCTGTTGCCGAGGACCTGAATTGGGTCCCCAGCACCTACATAGGGCGGCTCACAACTGCCTGTAACTCTAGTTCCGGGGGACCTGATGCCCTCTCTGGCCTTTGAGGGCATCTGTGCACTCATGTGTGTGCATGCACACACAAATAGGCACACACAGAACTGAAAATGAAAGATACTTTTTAAAGAAGAAAATAACAATAAAAAAATATTTAAGCAATCTTAGGTTGAGGAGAAATGCTGTCAACATGGAAAAAGACACAATGGAAGTTACTAATACATTTAAGATTTAATGAGAAGACACAAGAGGTTGTAGATTGCTCCTCCTGGTGGTGCCATTTTATACAGAATGGGGCCAGCATTATCGTTGGTCAGGTGACCATGCAAACAACCCAGAGAAATGAGTGGTTTGGGAAGCAAGTCTGAGAGAGCTGAGTAAGCGCTCAACAAACCTACTCATTCACAGAGTCAATGAGAACAATGACAAGAATGTTCAATCTCACCCTTTCCTGAACTCTGAAAGTTAACTGAATGCTTACAATCACCTAATGACCCTCCCATCGTGTGTGTGTGTGTATGTGTGTGTGTGTGTGTGTGTTGTGTGAGAAGGGGCTGGTTAATGCGTGAAGAACATAGCTTTGTAGCATGTTCTTTAGGCTGGTTGCCATGCGTGTCTCCCCAGGTTCGTGGCAGCCTTAAAACCCAGCAGCCGTCCATCCACTATGAACAAGAGCAGCCTCCCAGCAGCCGAGTGGGGCAAACAGTGTCTGTAGCTGCTCCAGGGACCCCTCCCCAGGCATGTCAGTGTTTGACCTGCCCAGCATCTCCCCGGAACAGCTTCATGGTGAGCTTTGTCATTTTTTCACCTCATAGCCAGAGCTCAGACTGGGAGAAAGCCCAATCCCCCATGTGTGCTTTAAGAATCTCCACGAATTACTTAACATAGCACCTGCTTGTGTCGGTAGTAACTGCAGATGTAAACTCAAAAACTTTAAAGGAAGAGCTAGGCATGCTCTATCCACAGACACCTTCAACATATCTGTGAGATGTAGAAGGGCCGCATGCATGTGGGCTACAGTACACAAGGCAGAAAAGATCGGAGAACCTGGAGGCTAACCCTGGGGGTTCTGCATAACCCGGAAGGGAGGCTCAAGAGAGCTGGATACTATCCACTGGAACACAGGCAAAGGGCAGAGCCCAGCACCAAGGAAATCACTGCAATCCAACTCCTGTCTAAAGATCTCCTGAACACAGACTTCAGTGCCCATATAAGGCAAGTAATACAGACCCTGGGCTCAGTCCAGGAAAGGAGCAAGAACAGCAGAGGCGGTGGAACCAGCAGAAGCAGCAACAAACCCTGAGAGAAAATCTGATTCCCAGGGTTCTTATGGTGAAATATTTAAAATGTCAAATTCCCAACATTGCAAGTAGCAGGCACATCAGAAACCTGAGAAGTTCAGAGAAGCACTTCAGAAGTTCAGAAGTAACAGAGCAAGGGCCAGCCCGGGATGCCGGCACATTCTATTTATTAAAGTCTTCAGATAAGCAAGTATGCATGGAGAACTCAAGGAAATCACCCGTAAGGAGTTAAAGAAACAATGTGAGCGTGTCTCACCAAATGGGAAAGTAGCAAGTTAAAGGGAACTAACTAGACTCTTAAGCAAAGCACAGAAAAAACTTCACGAAAGGCGCTCCTCTGCAGATAAGACACTTAATGTTGTGTCTGTTAACATTATACAGTCTGAGAAATGGAAAGGAATAGGAGACACCCATGAATCCAGCTTCAGATACCAGTGGGACTCCATCAAACACACCAGCACATGCATCCTGCAAGCTGCAGAAGGGGTAAAAAACGATAAAGGGAATAATAGAAGGATGGCCAAAACCTCCCAAATTTTCATGAAAGCTTTACATCTGAGAAACTCAGCAGGCTCTAAGAAGGATACACTCAAAGACCATACTCAGAGGCTAAGACAGAGCCCAAGGGAAGAGTCCCAACAGCAGAGACAGACTCATAACTGGTCACACATAACGCTCCTCAGAGAAAAAAGCTGGCTCCCTATTAGAAACCTCGAGTCCGGAGGCAGTGGGATAATGTTTGCTAAGTGACAAAAGCAGATTCTACACCAGCAAAACTAGCCATCAAGAATAAAGGAAGAATTAATGTAAGTCAAGAAAAACAAACAGCACTTGTTCCTTCCAGGGTCTGCCCCACCCTCACAAGAAAGCAAATTGCCGTCTAGATCTTGAACTTCTAACGTCTAGTATGGTGAGAAATAAGCCATGTCAGTCAAAGACTAGCCCATCTGTTGTATTTGTTATATAAAACAGAAGAAGGTCTGATAAGGGACTTCTATGCTGAGCACAAAAAGAACAATGAATTATACATCAACACCGTTATAGGCAGAAGGCTCCAGGAGACATTTCTCCAAAGTCACACCAATGATAAATCCAGAAGATGCTCAACAGCATCTACATCAGGGAAACAAAACCCACAACAACCATGACACACCACCTGTGTCAAATAGGATGGCTAATTACAAAACATAAAAATGCAACTAAAAAAAGTGTCCACTGGCATCTAGAGAAACTACTGTCCTCACACATGGCTGACAGAAACATGAACAGCATAGTCATTGTAGACAGTACTTTGGTCGTTTCTCACAATGTTAAACAGAGAGTATATGTATTTCAGCAACTTCATTCTTTGTTATATCCTTAAGGGATATGGAACCACATGTCCCCATGACAATGTCAGGTAAATGTTCATTTTATATATATATTTCTAACAGCCCCACCATTCATCAATTAATGTTTAGATAAGGAATGTGGCATACCCGGGCAATGGTTTATTATCTGCCCCAAAGGGACTGAAGTATCAATAAATATAACAAAGAACCTTGAAAATAACGAGAGTGATAGAAATCAGTCGTGAAGAGCCATGTAACACACAGTTTCACTTACACAATGTCCATGACAGACAGAGCTCTAGACACAAAAGTAGACTAGTGTTTTCTAGAGGGTAAGGAAACGGGAAGTTAGGGGATCACGGTTAATAGGGGGAGCACTAGTTTCTTCTGGGTTGCTGGTTATAAATGCTATGACCAGGCCTATAAAAGAATTTAATTTGGCTTCAATTAAATTCCAGAGAGATAAGTGTCTATCATGGCAGAGAAACAAGCCTGCAAGTGGTGGGAATGGTGGCAGGTGCCAGAAGCCAAGAGCACATCTCAACCACAGGCATGGAGTAGAGAAAGCAAACTGGAAGTGAGGTAATATTGTGGAATAATATGTTTGTACGCTGTGCAGAAGTATCACTCAGACTGGTTTAATAAAAAGCTAAGCGGCCAATTGCTAGACAGGATTTTCAGGGAAGAGAGAATGCTGGGAAGAAGAAAGGGAGATGCCATGCATGAGACACAGAGCAGACAGGATGGGCAGTTTATGTATGAGGTAAGACAGCCTCGGGAAGGCACATAGATTGGATAAAAATGGGTTAATTTAAGTAAGAACTAGTTAGTGACAAGCCTAAGCTATTGGCTGAGCTTTTATAATTAATAAGAAGTCTCCATGTGGTTATTTGGGAGCTGGCAGGTAGGACAGAAAAATCTGCCTAAAAAGGTGCCTAACTCTCAAAGCCCTTTCCCAGTGATGTAATTCCTTCAGCAAGGCCACACTTTTTAAACATCCCCCAACAGTGCTACCTACTAGAGACCAAGTGTTAAGATGCCTGAGCCAATGGGGAACAGTTCTCACTCAGACTCACGAACTCACTCCCTGGCTTCCATAGGATTAAAGATGCATTTAGTCCAACTTCTAAAGGCCCTGTAGTCTGTAAAATGTGTTTTAAAGACTGCTTAAAAGTCAAATCCAAAGTCTCTTTTAAGACTCAATTAAGACTCTTAATTCCATCTGTCTCCCATAGAATCAAAATGCAAATTACACACTTCTAGCATATAATGGTTCAGATTACGCATTACTATTTGAGAGAGAGGAATAGGGGGGCATAGTGAGGAAATACTGGACCAAAATAAGACCAGAACCCAGCAGAGCAAACAGCAAATCCCATCGCTCCAATTCTAGTGTCTGGGACTTTAGTTTCAAAGGGCTTAGACGGCTCTGCTTATTCAACTTTGCTGACTGCAAGAGACACCCTCTTGGACTGGTTCCACTTCCTGTATGTAGCTCTTCTTGGCAAATATCTCATGGTTCAGGCATAGTCAAAATCTTGGGGTCTCCACTGTAACCCAGACCTCACTTTCCAAGTTTCATAAAATGGTCTCTCAGGGCCTTCATGCAAGGACTCCTAATCCATACTCCATCTCCCTTTCACCTTTTAGCCTCTAAAGTTAGCACCCAACACTGTGATCAACACTGCCAGCTCTGGCCACCAGCTGGGGATGGACCATGGTTCCCTGAGCCATATTCAGTAGCAGCTTGTGTTTATAGCTGATCTCTGGGGGCAGAGAAGGCCTTAGACTTTGTTTCCACCCCCACACCCCAAACTGGAAGTTCAGGTGGGAGGGCCTTGCTCTGGGTGAACCCTTTTGTTCTAGTGCAGAGCAGACCTCTCCTTAATACAGCTAATCTCCCTTACAACTATAGCCTCTCTTCTAGCACATTCTTTGGCGGTAACATTAGGCTTCCTAGGGCCCCTTTTCTTTCAAAACTACGTTTGGTATTTCTACCTCATGTGTTCTTTTTCATGATAAATATGTATGAGTCACTAATAACAACCATGGGGCAGATTCAATATCACGATGCCTTATTGCCTCTGCCCCCACCCCAAATTACTCCATTAATTTTTAATTAATAGGCAGAAAGAAGCAAGATTCTTTGCCAAAACATCACAGGAATGGTGTCTAGCCCCTGACTAATAGCGTTCCCTTCCGAAGCCTCTTAAGCTGGGCCTCCAAGTCCACACTCTTCTCAGCACTACAGTCTTCCAGGGTCCTACTAGTAAGGCCCTTTAGGCTCTGTTGACAGCATTTAATTGAAGTAAAGTCAAGTAGTTTTGGGTACAGGTAGTATGTCTCTAAGACTCTCTTTTTTATTTCCCATAATCTGTGTGAAGTGTCAGGTACTATGTAACTATCACGGTTACTTCACAAAAGGTTTATAAAAACCCGAGACAGGGATGATGGCCTCATGGGTAACAGTATTTGCTCTGTGGGCATCTCATCACCAGCACCCATGTGATAATCCACACAGGGCTGCACACACCTGCACTCGGGAGTAGAGACAGCACGATCCCGGGAGCTCAATGGTGAGCCAACCTAGGAGGAAAGGTGAGTTCTGCCTCAGTGAGAGATGCTGCCTCAGGTGATGAGACTGTCAGCAAGGAGAGCAAGCACAAGTTCTGCTCTGGCTTCTATGTGCTCATGCACCCCTGGACATGGACCACAGCCAACATTCGATACACACACACCACCCAACACACACACACATACCACCACCCAACACACACAAACACACACCACCACCACCCAACACACACACACCACCACCACCACCCAACACACACACACACACACACACACACACACACACACACACACACAAATGGACCTTGCAAAGGGAAACCCGCTCAGTCGAAAGTTCTATTCTGAGATGCCATGCAAGAGTAGAACAATATTAGCCCAGCCAAGAAGACAAAGGCAAACAGGGAGAAGATACCAACATTCAATCCTTGGCTGCAAATTCCTTCTCATGAAGGGAGAGAGAGAGGACTTCAAACAGACATCCCGGACACACAGGCCCTGCAGCCCGTCAGGCTAATCCATCAGGGTGACAAGCAAACACCCCACCTCAGAGCCAAGATGACATGCTCGGGGCTTGAAAGAATTTACCACCTCAGTACTGAAGCACAGAAACCACAACCTGCCTGTTCCATCTGGACTGAGGCCAGTTCACCAAGAGACAGTGTCTGGCACAGTGAACATCAAAAGCAGACACATGATAGCAGCACAGTCCCACGTGCCACAGCACCCAGGGACCCCCTTTTAGATGAAGCTGACATTTAAATGCCAGTATCAACCACAAACAGATTCCTAGGTGCTGAGTTATCCCCACCTCCCAACATGGTAAGAAATAATTTTGTAAAATCAAAAAACACAAAACCGCAACTGAGTTACCTGAGTTTCTGATCATGCAACTCTTCATATGATTTAAGAAAAAGTCATTTCTCAACACAGAAAACTACCAGCATTCTCACAGCCTAAGAATTCAGAGCTTTTCTTGGCCCAGGTCCGCAAGCTGTGAAGCATCCCTCAGAAGTTCAAGGGCAACCTGATCTCTTTCTTTTTCGTAGAAAGAACTATCTGAAGATGTCAGCGTGTTTTGTTTTGTTCTGAAATCTGAGACATAGTGCTCCTGTCAGAGAGAGGCTGTGTTGGCTTATCTGAGAGAAATGTTTCCTTTCTTTTCTTTCTTTTTTTTTTAAATTTATTTAACTTTATTTCATGTACATTGATATAACGATGTCAGATTCTCTGGAACAGGGGTTACAGACAGCTGCGAGTTGCCATGTGGGTGCTGGGAATTGAACCCGGGTCCTCTGGAAGAGCAGTCAGTGCTCTTAACCACTGAGCCATCTCACCAGCCCCGAAATGTTTCCTTTCATTCGCTCCAATTCTCGGAACAAAGGGGAGAGTTCACGCAATGGCGTCTCCTTTACCAGACAGTTTATAGCCCTGGAAACACTGTCGTGACCAATCAGTGTGAAAGAGAGAGTACCTCCAACTGCAGTTATCCTGGCTGAAGTATCCATAGAGGAAGCAGGCCACACCCACCACAGCTGCAAGCAGAAGCATCTGTGTGTAGTAGCCCAGCCAAGCAAAGTAGATTCCAATCTTCTCTCCGTAATACTTCCTGGAGAGAGAGAGAGAGAAGGTGTTTTTAGAGGATCATCACTGTGTAGCTTCATCCTAGCATGGCTGTTTGGGTTTTAAGTAAAGAAGGCTTTTTACATAAACACTCCCATTCAGTTCACCCCTCCCGCATGCTCACCTTCACTGCGTCGCCTCAGTTTAACTATGGGACAGAAAGGATGTTACATGTGCAGAGGCAGAGGGAGTTTCAAAGTGACCAATGAAGGGAAAAGCACTGCAGAGGGGCCAGAGGGGGTGTCCCTTGTTCCTGATGAAGATGAGCACTGTGTGTAGTCTCTGAAAGACCCTCTAATATGTGGGAGTCTTCAGCCTATTCAGCTACCCACTATTATGTTCTCAAAGAAAGAACAAGAAGTGAAGTATAAAACCCAAACCTTACCGCTGATAAAGTGGTCTTTCCATGTACAGGGTCCATTTCTGAGAAAACAGTTGGTACCCCTGACCCCAGATGGTGCTACCCCACATACCAACAATGACTTCTCTATATACACGCATACCTATATACCTATGGTGCACTAAAGGAAAACTAGTAGGAAAATAGAAGTCGCTCTTTTTCACAAAACACTACTTTCTGACCATGGGTAAGAGAATGAACAAGAAGCAGGCAAAAGCTATTCCTGCCAGTGCAGCAAGCGAGGCCCGGGTAGCTGCTGTGCTGTGGGCTTCTACTCTGTCTCCATCTTGGTCTGTGGAAACAAGTGAGACTTAAGAGGGACTCCATGGAGCTGAGCCCGTTTCCTTGGGTCTCACCTAGCAGGAACTCAGTTGTGAGCACAGACTAGATTCCCGGGAGGCTGGAGGTCAGACCAGAGCCACAGGCTGCAAAGGAAGGCTAGAAGCCACACGGAGTGGGTTAGGACATGAGATGAGCAGAAGGTGACATTTTCACGTGGCTAGGGCTCCATGTCTGGTTCATGGACAGCCAGAAAATAGCAGGCTTGGGTTAGTACCTAGAGATAAGACGTTGGCAAGGGTTGGGACATTTCAACCCATTTTCTCCTTACTATATTCTTGTTCTGCTTTCAAAGAGACTTCCATGATGGCAAAAAGCTCGTGGGCTAGAAGCCTGCTCCCCAGTGTGGAGGGATTACAAGGTGCTGGGCCTTTAACAGGTAGACCCTAGGGAGAGGTCACACAGGAAGCATAATGACCTCAGAAGGTATTATGCAGGTTCTCGTGATACCATTAGCTCTCCAAGAGGACTACGTCCTGTCTCACCATGTGTTCAGTCCTCTTTGTCCCCAGTGTCCCTGCCATGAGGTCACCTGCCCTAAGAAGACACAACCAGCAGGCCCCTCACCAGAAAGAGTACGACGTTGTTTGGACTTGGTGTCCCCAAGACTGTGCGTGAAGTAAACCTCTATTCTTTATAAAGTAGAGTGACCCAGGTGTGTTGTCACAATATTGCAAATTAGGGCAACACAATTCTTATAAACCATGCATTTTGGATATGACATATTTAAAATCGGGATCCTTAGAAGCTGAATGGTCAAACTTTTGAATGGGAGAAATATTCTGCCAAATTTAGGTAAATGTTCAAGCAGTCTTCACGTGGATATTCAGCGACAGAGAACTGAACTCTTCCTACGGCATTCCTGGTACAATGGAGTCAAAATCAGAAAGGCTTTCCAGACCTGAGACCTGTAGAGACCTGTCTCCTACTGGGAATGTGAAACTGGGAATAAAGAGGCTAATTTTGGATGTGATAGTCTCTGGTCATCGTCCACCAAAAGGGTTTTCTTAAAGTATCAGTCTAAAGAGTTAGCCTTGACTATTTTGCTTCTGTGGCAGGGTCTGAGTAGCCCAGGCTAGCCTGGAGTTTCCATCCTCCTGCCTCAGTCTTCCAAGAGTGGAGACTGCAGATGAGAATGACCAAGTCTGGCAGCTGGCAGTTAAAAGGGGCAGTCAGTCCCCAGCCATCCGACTCTGCTGCACCCTCCAACTGCTGCCCAGATGCACATCGCAAATGCATTCCACTCCACACACTGCCGCTCCAGCCTGGAGCACCAGCCCCTGCCTCGTACACACATCGACACCTCTGTTTCCATCCCCTTGGCATGGTTTCTGGCCAGTGGCCAACTCTGCTTTCTTTACACTGCTAAGGCTGTAAACACCCTTCAGAGACGAGTCGAGGAGCCTGCTCGGTCCGTTTTCCTCTTACGCTCGGTTCTCTCAGGTGTTAACAGCCATCCTGATGAACAGCTCTCTCTAGACTGCCCCCAACCTGGACTTCTGGGGCCGACTTCCACTGGACTCTGTCCTATCCCATATTTATTTCCCAAAAGCATCATTTTATTCTCCAGTGATCTTTGCTGCCATCCACTCAAACTTTATCTTCTTTTTCCACTCTGAGGTCAATGAGGGGACGTTGGAGGAACTTTTCTTTCCTGGGGCAAGGCGGCTTCCCACAGATTGTTCTTTCTAGTTTGCTTGGCTCAGTTTTATAAAAAGAAAATCAACCCCTTTTGATAATCCCAGGGAACTGGAAACAAAGGTCAAGAGCCTGGGTGCGTGAGCAGTTCCTGGTGAGAAGAAGGGAGCACATGGGATGGGGCTGGGGTATTAGCAATGCACTTGATTTACTTAGAATAAGAACCCATCAAACCACGGCAGTGGTTTCCTGCAGAAGGAGGTGAATGAAATGAAACTTCCCAAAGATGGCAACACAGACAGCTTGCCACCCTTGGGTCCTACACCCAGGGATTCAGCCGACTGCTAACTGAAAACATCAGGGGAGTCTACAGCTGTACCACGCTGGACGCACCCAATCTCGCCTGAAGGCTTTGGGGGCAGACTTCATCTACATGGATATTTTCAGATTCTTCTCCTGATGTCCCTCCCCAGACAGCACCTCAGAGCACCCACTTGTATGGCATTTACACCACTTTAGGGACTGTGAGTGATCGAAAGATGACTTAAGGTAGATGGGAGGAGGGGCACGGGGCATGTAAAGGTGATGGCCTCTGATGTAAGGAACCTGGACAGGTCTCCTTAGCCTCAGAGGCTCCGGAAACCAGTTCCTCATGAATGCCCAAATGTGTTTACATGTATACACTCACATACTGTTTTAGCTCCTGGGTAATCAGAGTTGACAGAATACCTCTGTGTGACAATAATCTAGACAATATCCAATGAGGGAAGACTAAGGAGGACCAAATGAGATAATTAAATGATTCTTTATAAAGTAATTAACCTAACAAACAATTTTTTAATGGCTGCTACCATCACAAAAACAGAGGCGACAGGGCACCATGGTAACAGAAGTACACAATACTGCATGTTAAGTATCCCTGCATAAAGCAGGCCACGCCCCAGACAAGGATGATGTTACTACAGCAAACATGCAGGACAGAGGCGAGCTTCAACAACAAACATCACAGTGCCCAAACCACCAGCTTCTGAACTGTAACCCTGATGTTCTGAGAGACAAGCCCCGAAGCAGTCAGAGTTTCCTCTGAGATCCTGAAACAACATCTGACAGCAGAACAATACTGAAAATGTTCAACCTGACCTCGCAATGAGCCAATGACTCTAGTACTTACTCCTATGCAACAAAGAATCCTACATCTCTGAGGGGTAACCTCTAACCCCCGAGAGAGAAGTTCCATTCACGGTAGCATCCCAATGAGGGTATCTGCCCAGGCAAGTCACGCTGGGGCCTAGAGAGTGTGCTCTTGTGAGATGACTCAAGACTGAGCCCATCACATCAGAAAGGCCAATCATATGATTGCCAAGTGAGTTAGCTGGACCTGTAGTGGAATAATCCTTCTGTACACTGTGAAAATATGTTGCTCTCATTGCTAATAAAAAACTGATCGGCCAATGGTGAGGCAGGATTTTTGGGGCAGAGAGAATGCTGGGAAGAAGAAGAGCGTAGTTAGAGGAGATGCCAGCTAGATACAGAGGGAGCAGAACGTGCACAAAACGAGGTAATAAGTTATGAGCCATGTAGCAACATAGATGAACAGAAATGGGCTAATTTAAAATGTGAGAGTTAGCTAGTAATAAGCCTGAGCTATGGGCCAAGCATTTGTCATTAATATTACGCCTCTGTGCATTTATTTTGGAGCCAGTAGCCCTGACAAAAACTCCACCTACATGGACCCGCAGGAATAAGAAGGGAGTAGATTTTTTTTTTCAAGTACCAGCAATCAAATCCAAGGTAGGCCTTACTAAGATAAGTGCTCATCATTGATCTAAGAGTAGACACCGGGGCACATAAGTTATGATGCATCCCCTATGGGTACCTAGGGAAGCCTTGAGAAAGCCCTGGGTATCACAGAGCTGGTTGAGCCCCTCAGGTTGGCAATGCACAGACACCACAGGGTACCCCAGAGTCCTTCTCACTGGAATGCTCTCTCCTGCTCACCTGATAAGGTCCAAGGGCTGCTTCTTGTATATGCTCCGTGGGTGAGCCCACTCCCTGTACAGGAGGTAACGTTCACTAGGACAGTTGGGGTCCTCCGACTCATAGTTGAATTTGCACTGAGGAGCCAAAAGGAAGAAATGAGCATCACAGTCCTCAACTTATAAGCCTTACTGTTAAATATGGCACCAATGGCCATTTGTGGGAACTGGGGCCCTACTTGTTGGAAGGGACAGCCATGCCATTTAATTCTTAGTGATTCTAAAATAAGGGTGATCACATTATTGACCTTGGGGGTTGTTTGGGAATAGAGGTGGCAACGGATGCTTGGACAGTGATGCTAGCAGCTGTCTCTCCTAGGGAACAAGGCAGGAAGATGGCTGGAGCCTCATGGATGCTGATGTTCTGAAGTGAGGCAGTGTTAATCAATGAGACAACTGGGCCACTCGAGACCTCAGACCCTCACAGTCAAGGACTACCTATCTGAAAGTGCAGCCCTTCATGAATGGTGGGCAGATCCGCCGCTGATTGTAGAGCAGCAGGCCACTGCAATAGTCAGTGCTTTATCGTCTCTCAGTTCAGTAATTATATTGATGACACAGAGAAAATAAGTGTCATTCATGCACAGAACCATATAACCACGGAGCCCAGCCTTGGTGCATCCCTGATCTTTGTTTGCCTTCCGGCTATACACACAGGATCACTCCAGGCTTGGAGGCAGAGAAGACCCAGCAGATGTCAAATGGATATTCTAGGACTGTGCTGCCCCACACTGACATCCAGAGAATGATGTTCAGCTCGCCCTGAAGCCCTCAGAGGCTTCCACTGCTAATTTTGCTGGGCCTCAGAAATAGAACAAACTTTCAGGCTCGGTGGCCATGCTGGCTCTCCCTGGAGGCTCAGTCGTTGCCATCTTGTCCCCACCTCCCACTCTCTGCTTATCCATGTGAATCAAGCCCTTGTTTGATGCTCTAGTTTTGTTCTGACATATGGTACACTTTAAGACTGTCTTCACCCCCCAATGCACCTAACACACAGTAGCAATGATCAAACTCAGTCTTTGCTTTTTTGGTTGTAGAGATTTAGATTAAATTGGTAGTAAATGCAACAAAGTAACAATGTGATTGATGTGGAGTCTAATGTATTTCAATGGCAGGGTACTGTAAACACTTTTAGATATATAGTATCCTCCCACATACACGGTCATGAAGGACTGGAGTGATCACATTTAGAATCTTCAGTCCATAGGAGATGCTAGGAGCTTACTAAACACTCCTGGATGCAGTGGGTCACAGCAGCCTTTGAACAGACCTATTATGGCTATGTCACTGTGACATGAACGCTGATAAACCCTCTTTTTGACATCCTGATATAGCTTGGAAATAGTATTTTAAGGGGGAAAAGTCTATTTACAGAAAATGTCAAATGAGAATTTCTAACATTTTTTTTCCTTACCAAACAAAGGCCCCCGCTTTTTTCTGGTAATGACATCTGTTAGTAATTATGAAAGTGGTTATCACTTAAATGACAGGGACTGCTATTTTATATAAATTTCATGAACTCTGAAAACAACTCTGTGAGGTAGGAACCATTACCACACCTTCCTTACTGATGAGGACACCGAGAATATATGGTTCACAAGCCCATCTAGCTGGGAAGCAGAAGAGTGGGACTTTACTTCCAGAAACTCACACAGCCTAAGCGCTGACCTGTGTGATCTGTACTGGTGCCACATTGCCCGAGGGAGGTAACCGCTCACTCTCCCCAGTCCTTTAAACCCAGCCCTGTCTTTATGCCTGGGGTCATCAGTGAATGTGCTCTGGGTCTTTCTTGCCTTGGATCAGCCTCTGGTCCTTCCCACCACTATCTTTGTCTTGCAGAGGAAAGGACAGAAGGGCAAGGAGTCGAGTCCTTCCCGGTCAGCAGCAGAGTACTCACTGGACGTCTCCAGTTTTGTCACTTGACTTACATCATGCAGAGGGAACGCTGCCTTGTAGATTCCAGAACTGACCAGCCTATTGATCCCAAATTTGTTAACGTTGTTCATCACTTGGTATTTGACTCGAGAGAGGATGAAATAAACCTAAAAAGATTTTGAAACAGACCATGTCGTCTCGATGGTAGAACAAGCTCATGCAATCATTGTTTAGCGTAGCAGACATCTGTCCACACCGAAATGATACCAAGAAAACTAATAATAGTATTTTTTTATATTTTGAGAACAGAACTACAAGAACCCAACCAAGCGGCTAATTCTTCAATAGCAGGTTTCAAATCACACCAAAAGAGAAACGGGTATTCTGTTTAGACTTACGATGCGGCTTCTGGTGGCAGGGTTGAAGAAGGAATCTCTATCTTGGATATAAAAATCATTCATCCGGCTCTTCTCAAATGGGGCAGTGAAGAACTCCTGCTCCGGCTTGATGACACTCTCGTTCACGCTGAGCACCTTGGTGAACCAGTTGAGAGTGTGGAAGGGTGAGCGGGTTTTCAGGTCGTTGGGCTTCAGGGGGAGTTTGATGTGCATGATCTCAGCATAGGTGCACAGCACTTCCCAGGGCGCGTGCACTTTGACGAACACAAGCTTGTCATCAGAAACCTAGGCGGGAACAACAGAAACCAAACAAGTGTTTTCCCGATTTTAAAGCACAGATGTTCCCAGCCCCCATGCTCCAGTAGGTTTTCAAAGAAAAATCCATGTAAACAGGACTCCAGCAAATGTGAAGATAAAATCAGATCAGTAAATGACTACACCTTCTCTACTGAAAGATAATTCTTTAGTTTGAATTAAGAAACCCAGAAGTAGCAATTTTTTAAATATTTACTTGTAAAGTTTTATTTGTGTGTGCACGTGTGTGTGTGTGTGTGGCACTTGTGCAGGTGGTCCACACAGCAGCCAGAAGAGAGTCTCAGACCCCTCGGAACTGGAGTTACAGGAAGATGTCCTGAGAATAGAACTTTGGTCCTCTATGGGAGCAGCCAATGCTCCTAACTGCCGAGCCATTCCTCAAGACTCAAACTAGTAATATTCTAAGTGAGAGAAGTCACTGCTAATCTGTTGTCACACAATCTGTTAGTGACCTAGAATAACAACACTGGAACACTCATAGCAATGCTGTACTAATGAAAAAAAAAAAAAACCCTAAACCTGGAAATTGGCTGCTTTATCTATTTTATACCTATCCATTATGCTATATGGCCACTGATGTAAAAACATCACACTCTCTGCTATAGATATGCGGTCTATCAAAGGAAACAGTAAGTTCTAAAACTGAAACAATCCCCTCTGAGAGAAAGACATGCACACGGTGCATCTGTTGGTCACGTGTGGAAGTCGGAGGCTCACTCTTAGTAACCTGTGCTCACTCCAGTCCCGCAATCCTGGGACTGAACTTGGGCCACCAGGCTTCTGTGGCGTATGCCTTTGCCTGCAAACCGTATCCCTGGCCTGTGGTACGGGCTCTGTCTGTCTCCCTTCCCACTCTGCCTGCACGTTTCCCACACCACATCTCAATTCCACGTGATGCACAAGCTCCCAATCACGGCGGTTCACAGAGGGTTCCACATAAACTAACACTTACTGATCGCGTTGCTTCCAGCTGCAGGCCGTGACAGATGAGATTGGACTCATACGCTTGTCTTTTCCTCTGAAAAATAAACAAGAACATATGTTAGACGTGCCAGTTTTAGCAGAAAAGACCATTTTTTTTTAAAAAAAAAAAAGAAAGAAAATGAACTAGTCAAGGGTTTTGACCTTAAAGAGACATATTTGCTTGAAATGGAAACAATGAGTTGGCTGGTGATATGTAGGTATTGGCCTCAAAGGGAATCAAGAGAGTGTCCTGGATTCCCTATGCCTTCTAGAGAGTCAAGGACTGGCCTGGTGGGGCTGGCCTGGAGGGACTTTGGTCCTTTGGAGGTACATAAAAATTACTGAGAGGGTACAATCTCTGGCTCCCAAGAGCACACGAAAGGAACTTTTTGAGTTCCATTCACTGATGTTATTTTTCAGAGTTAAAGATTCCAGATGTTTAAACTTTTGTTCCTATACTATACATTCAAATGATATTAGATGCGTGTAGATTTAAACACACACATGTACACACAAACACACACTTTCTAAACATGCCTTACCTAAGACGACAACACAACAGTACAAACTACTCTAACAAGATTCAAAGTATGTGCAATGAAATGTTCAGAAAGCCATATACATGGCAAGATATACAAAATAGGGGACCATCTGCGAATACGCTCGCACCCCCTTGGTTACACGGCCAATTCAGGAGATGCTGGATACCCTGGGTGTAGTACCAAGTTCTAGATGGTCAGTCATCTGCAAAGAGAGGCCCAGGACATAAGGAAAGCACGCAGACATGTGGCCTGCTCCCGAATTTCTGCCTTGAGATCCCCTCATGACATAAGGTTTAAGCGGAAACAAACCCTTTCTTGTCCAAGTTGCTTGTGGACTTGACTTGGTGTTGATCACAGGAATAAAAAAGGACACAAAACAAGAAAGAAGCAGTTGTGCCGTGAAAGTAATACATCAAACCAGCGGAGGGGGGGGGAGGTTAAGAACATGGCCATCACTTGGACTGGAGGTCTGTTTCCTTTGGATATCGCCTCTACAACCCAGGAAAGAAAACAAGTCCCCTGGGCCTAGGACTTCTCATCTATTCATACTCCAGGAGTGTCCTCTTGAGATATTCATGAGAGTATGAGGTAAGTAGTCTGATGCATATATATCCAAATTTCCACAGCTTTTTTTCCTTCTTTCCTTCCTTCAAGATTTTATTTATTTATTTTATGCATAGGAGTGCTCTATTTGCATGCACTCCTTTATTCCAGAAGAGGGTATCAGTTCCCACTGTCCATAGTTGTGAGCCACCATGGGGTTGCTGGGAATCAAACTCAGGACCTCTGGAAGAGCAGCCAGTGCTGTAAACCACTGAGTCATCTCTCCAGTCCCCTGACTTTCCATTTCTGATAATGGCAGAGCTGAGTTGAACCAACACTCTCACTGAAGACAACTGGGAATGGTGGCTGAGTCTTTCATTTTAAAACAACTCCATCAGTTATATGCTGCCAAACAGAGGTCAAAATAATCCAGGGGAAGCAGTCAGCCACTTTTCCCAGGGAGTACCACTTCTGACTTGATACCGAGGAGCAGAGAAGGCCCTGAGCTGCTGTGTCCCAAACACAGAATGCTCCTATTCAATACAATGTGGACACTCAGCGTATGGCTGACCCTGAGTCCAAGTGCCATCCCTGATAGCATTCCACAGAAACACTGGAACCTAATACAGTTTTATCTGTACTCAACGATGCCATAATCTAACGATCTATTAATAAGCAAATACCACTTCGTGCCCATGCAAGATAACTCAGCGGAAAGATACCAGAGCAAACACTGGAATTTCCTCAAAGAGAGCAAGCACCCAGCTGAACTCAAGGCTCAAGGTGCTGCTTCCCCATCTGCTGCCCTGCAAGTGCTAGGACCCGCTAAGGCCCTCCTCACCATCTCTCCCAATAGTCTTTGGACATTTTGATCTTTTCTACTCCTGGACTGTCTTATTTCCAGCTCTCCTTGGGTAGTAACTCAGTTTACTCTTCCCTCAGTGTATCTTGTCATCTGAAGTTCAACCCTCATGTTTGTTTTCTCATGGAGACGCAGCCTTGATCCTGACCACATCTTTACCAGTGAAGAAAAACACTTGAATTTTGTGGAGTTTGAATGAGAATGGCCCCCATCGGTACATATATGTGAATGTTTGGTTCCCAGTAGATAGAACTGTTTGGGAAGGATTGGGAGGTGAGGCGTGGTTGGAAGAGGTGTGTCACTGTGGATAGGCTTTGAGGTTTCAAGTGCCCACACCAGTCCCAGTCTTGGGCAGTCAGTCTCCCCCTCCCTTGTGTGTGTGTGTGTGTGTGTGTGTGTGTGTGTGTGTGTGTGTGTGTGTGCAGGGCCATGTGTGTGTGTGTGTCT
Organism: Microtus obscurus; assembly: GCA_963919715.1. Classification (NCBI taxonomy): domain Eukaryota; kingdom Metazoa; phylum Chordata; class Mammalia; order Rodentia; family Cricetidae; genus Microtus; species Microtus obscurus. The sequence continues at coordinate 4,433,986 of CAWTZC010002364.1, forward strand.
GGGTATGGAGGGGCATCATATGTGTGTGTCTGAGGGGGGCATGGGTGTGTAGTGTGTGAACGTCTGTATGTGTGGTCTATGTCTATCTGTGGATGTGTGTGTGTGTGCGCACATGTGTGGGGGGCATGTCTCTCTCTCTCTCTGTGTCTGTCTGTCTGGTTGTGGACTGTATATGTGCTGCTTTCCATCAAAAAGATGAAAATTCTTCGCTATACTAAAAAATAACAGGTTGAAGTTGTTAAGATTCGTGGTGAGAATGAGTCTTCTGTGAAATTGGGAAGGGGAGGGGAATTTGTGCTGGTGTGCTGTCCAGATTCATTCAGAGCTACAGCACATGACACATTCGGTGAAAAAGCTTTACATGTGAGTGTGTGTGTGTGTGTGTGTGTGTGTGTGTGTTTGAGTGTGTGTTTATGTGTGTGTGTGCACGCGCACGCATAGAGTTTGGTATTTGGTACTCTCTATGGCTAGGACACTCACTGGGGTCTTGGGATGTATCTCACAGATGGGGCAAAGCACTGAACTCAATCTGCGTTTATTAGTTTGATATAAACATTTACTAAGGTCCTGTTATTTTTCAAGGAATTTTTTTTTTTTTTTGATTTTTCAAGACAGGGTTTCTCTGTAGCTTTTGGTTCCTGTCCTGGAACTAGCTCTTGTAGACCAGGCTGGACTTGAATTTTCAAGGAATTTGAGAAACTTCTCAAGACACAAGGGTATTTTTCTATGTCTACTATAGAGCATCTACAGAGAAGCTGACCGTGACCTCAGACTTTCTCCCAGTTTAGGGCAGAAACACTTATTCACCTGTTTCAAGGCAAAGCAACTGATGCCTGTTGTTCTCTAAGGACATTACAGGTCACTGTAGAGACACTGGTTCTCCTAGTACCACAGTTCTCAACCTGTGGGTCACAACCCTTTGGGGGTTACATATCAGATAACCTGCATACAGATGTTTACATTATGATTTATAACAGTAGCAAAATTACAGTTACAAAATTTTATAAGATAATTTTATAGTTGGGGGGTCACCACAACATGAGGAGCTGTATCAAAGGGTCACAGCATTAGGAAGGTCGGGAACCACTGACCTGGTGTCTGTTCAACTGTGTCCTCAGTGGGTCTTTTGTTGTGGTGATGGTGGTTTTTTTGGGGGGCGGGGTGTGGAGGAAGTTGATACGTTTAGAGTCATATAAGAGGCGGAAGCTCAATTGAGGAACTTCTCTACCAGATTACTTGTAGGCAAGTCTGTACCGCATTCTTTTCATTGATGAATCATAAGGGATGGCTCAGCCCAATGGGGTTGGTGCCACCTCTGGGCAGACGGTCCTGAGTTCTGTAAGAAAGCAGGCTGGGAAAGCCACGAGGAGCAAGCCAGTTAGCAGCACCCTTCCATGGCCTCTACATGAGCTCCTGCCTCCAGGTTCCCGTCCTGATCTTCCCAGTGGTGGGGTAGTGACCTGAGATTGTAAAATGAAATAAACCCTCTCCTTCCCAAGCTGCTGTTGGCCATGGTGTTTCACACAGCACGCGAATCCCTAACCAAGACACCCTGAATTGGAAACCAAGTGCTATCATGCAAGCAGAACTCATTCTGTGATGAGGGGGGATGACAACTCCAGAGATAGACAATTCAAAGCTGTTGGTGACCCCAGCGGTGACAGGGATTTTGGTTATTGTATATTAGTCATGTTTCTGTCAGTGTGACAAAATTCCCAACAGAAATAACATAAAGGACAAAGACTAGTTATAAAGGGATGGCAGGAAGGCAGGAGGTGTGGCAGTGTTTCTCATGGCAGGAGCCTGTAGCAGTGGCCTGTTCACATGGCAGTGGACAGGAAGCATGGGCCAGAACTAAAGGTGAGCACAATCATTAAGGCCCTGCCCCCTAATGATCCACCTCTGCCAGCTAAGCCCTATCTAACTTCCTGAGAGTTCTACAGCCTTCTAATATAGCACTATAAGCTGGGGGACACTGTAGTGGCATTTCATTTGTATCTTAATAAATAAAATTTGCCCGAAGATCAGAAAAGTAAAAAAAAAAAAAAAAAAAAAAAAAAAAAATCACACTGGCCAGCCTTATAGAACAGGCAGCAATGACACACACCTTTAATCCCAGTAGCCACACTAGGTGTCATAGAAACCGGGCGGTGCACACCTTTAATTCCAGCCTGAGAGAGGATTCTAAAATGGGAGGAAACAGCTTGCAGGCACAGTCTCATTCTAAGATTCCTGGAGGCAGGATTGCCACTTTGGACTGAGGTTGAGGTAAGAGCCAGTGGTTGACTGCTTTGCTTTTCTAATCTTTAAGTTGAACCCCAATTTCTCTCTCTGAGTTTTTTTTTTATATTTTTAAATTATTAATTGTGCTTCAGAACATTAACCAGGGGGTACATTTCAGACCTAAATCTAAGAGATTCAAAGGCTCAGGCTCAAGCATTTAGGTCCTAGAGACAACAGAGGAGTCAGTCTGAGGCGGGTCACCTCCCGTAGGTCAAGTATTCTCAGAACAGTGAGTGACCCTGTTACAGATGCTCGGCTTCACTACAGTTAGGCCCACGGTAATGCTCAGCTGACAAGCCCCACCCCCCACCAGGAAACTGTCTCATATTCCAAGGTGCTCCTCATGCTTGACCCCTGACCAGGGGAACCCCATTCTCTGTGGGCTAGGTCCTTCCTCATAGAGACAATGGTGGCCACTCACTGCACACCTATGGATTGCTTCCTTTCTGCCCATTAATTGCTGACACCACCTCTCTTCATGGCATCTGAAATCCACCCTTTTATTTCTCTCCTTGGGCCTACTGGGCAACGTCTTCTATTTCCTCACTGATCTTACCTGTCAGCCAAAGCATCACTCCAAATGCTTTCTATTCTAAGACTATCAAGTCTCCTAGGGTCCTCTCTTGTCTTTTATTACCATTCATGCCCCTTGAGATGTTGGTGTTTTAATATCAGCATCATGAGTACTTAATACAGTCCTATAAAATAGAATGCACACCATAAATGTCTGAACGAATAAACGAGAGCCTTGTAGACTAATGGCCCCCCTGTTATTCAGAAATGGACTGGCAAGCTCAGAATAGCACAGTGTAACTGGGCTCCTTCATCCTTAACCCTTTACTGGTTGGTGGGTACTGCAGGCTATGAGGAGAGGTACAGCTTCATCTTGGGGTACCCAAATAGCATTGAGTACAGGGCTTTCAGAGCACTTGAGGTTCCCAGACACTTCAGAGAGCTTAATAATGAGAAGACAGAAGAGGCAAGGTTCTGAGATCGGGGCTGTTCTCTCAACAAACACACCACACAGACCACTGCTGACTTGGTCTTGTCAACTGCACCAACTCCAGACACTGCAAATTGAGTGCTGCAAGCCGGAAGTGGTCCCTTCTTCCACATTGTTTTTTGGATGGAGGCTATAACGTCTCATTGCTTTCACAGGGCACTGACCTCTTTGATTCTGCTCCATCCCAAACAGCCCCTTCAACTTCCACAGTTTGGATTTCCCCCTTTCGTCCTGGATTAGGGTCAAAATTCAAATTCTAGCTCTTCCATGTGATGTTGGGCAATACTTTGAGATAAAGTATCATTGTTATCACCTCTAGAGTCATTGAAGAAATCCTTCACTCCAGGGTTAAAGATTAAATGGTATACAATGTAACACATGATGCCTGGTACACATTACCCTCTAGTCTTAGAATCACCTCTCCTTTCTATTATAGGAAATCTGAAAAGACAGGCAATAACCATCCACTCTTCCTCTACACTGTACACACAATGGCCTTCCAGAGCGATACATTGTATCAGTTTACAGGACCGCATCCAGTTAACCTTTAGTCGCATGGCCCTCTGCCTTTAGGAATTGTCCATGCTTTGTGCCCATCGTGACACTGATACTCAAACTATGTCTTTGGTATCTAACGAGTATATATTCTTCCCACCCTCTGGAGGAAATGATGTATCTGCCAAATCCATCCCTTCTGCCACCTTCTGCGTGTCCCAAGGCCACTGATAGACACTAGAGCACATATGCCTATCATAGATGCAGAAAGCATCAAAAATTTCCTTCAAACTCATTTCTGTGCCTTAATAACATTCTTTCAGGGAGACAGGCTAATTTTATTTAGCCAACCTCAAACTATTAGACATTTAGGTTGTTTTTAATTTTTCACTATCATAAGAATCCTTGTGGAACAATCTTTGCGCACCTTTTATTACTTCCCCAGGGCACAATACTAGAATTAGAACTATTAAATCAAGTGTGTTTTGAAAGTCCTTTAACGTGCTCAGCCATACTGCCCTCCAGAAAGGTTGCACTAATTTATCTTATTTTCATTCTTATTTAGTTCTTTACAGAGAACTCCCAAGGTATTTACCAGGCTTCTCTTCACCTAACTGGGAGAGCTTGGAGTTGGCTTATAATGCTTCAGCACCCAAAACTATAAATACTTAAACAGTTGACTCAAGGACAGGGCATTTACATTTGCTTGAACATGTTAATAATCCAACCCTGGTGCTACTGTAACAAAATAGATCCTATTATTTTTTCTTTTTGGCATGTCACTTCACAAAAATAAATAAATAAATAAAAAAATAAATAAATAAATAAAGCGGTGGCATATTTTAAAAATTGATCTAAGCAGCTTTAGCTATGCCAAGCAACTAAAGTAAAAGAGCATATGTATTCTATTTGTCAAGCAGGCACCGAGCGGAGGCGACTGCTCACTTCAAGGACCTCTCTCGAGTCTGAGTCTAAAATCATTATCTTTACTTCTTGGGAGAATTTTCACTCTCATCAGTAACATTCTTGACATCTGAAAAATTAGTGCGGGATGTCTCTGTGTGAAAACCAAAGACAATTAATATCGCACACTGACGCACACAGCCATCGCTCCATAAATATCTGTTGAAAAAATGATTACCTGAAAACCCACTTTTAACTAAAGTTTATCTCAGGGGCTTGCTGGGAAATCTTACATTCGCGACCTAAACCTTCACTATGCTCTCTGAATTGTATTTGGGAAAAAAAAAATAAGACTTAGAACCTCTTTTAAAATATCAAGTCATAATGTAAATTGTGCTGTGAATCCCTCCATCTTCGCGGAAGCAAATCCATCTGCACCGCAACGAGATCTAACTTATTTACGCACAGAATTCTGGTAAATGCAAAGTCACTAATCATTGTGACAATGTGCCCCTCACAGAAAGAAGCACACGGTCCATGGGACCGTGTCTGTGGGGAGAGCGGGCTCACAGCTCAGCGTGAAGAGGAAAGAGAGCGACTACCACCCGCCCGCCAGAAACAGAATTTATTTATAGCTCCCTTTTTGAGAGATTAATAAAGCTCTCAGAGAAATAAGGAGCACTGTGATTACAAGTACAAAGGACAGAGTGACATAATTGAAGAAGCCTTCTGTTCCTAAGCACTGTGGACGACCCACTTCACGTCTCATTGGCTTAACAAGGCGACTGCTACACAGGACTCACCTGTGAATTACTCTGTGCAAATCGTGATTATAAACAGGGGTCCCCACCACTCCTTCATGGACCCTGTCCAAATTGTGATTATAAACAGGGGTCCCCACCATTCCTTTATGGGACCCTGGGCAAATCCTGATTATAAACAGGGGTCCCCACCACTCCTTCATGGGACCCTGTGCAAATCCTGATTATAAACAGGGGTCCCCACCACTCCTTCATGGGACCCTGCTCTGTCAGTGGAAAAGGCATTAAATAATGGCGTACAATGTGATGAGATGCCAACTATTTAGAACTAATGAGATAAACGTAGATTAACTTCAAATATTCTTAGAACTCTGTTAAGCAAAGTACCAGTCAGTGGTTCCGTCATTTTATTTTCACTTGGCTAATCTTTGCAAAGTCCACAAAGACATGTGAAAAATAAGTCAAAGGTACTTAATTCATGTAAAAAGTATTAATTACTTTATGTGCTAATTTATTAGTTACATAGCATGTGCTCCAAACGGTTTGGAAAGTAGAATACATAAACTAATTAATTGCAGCTTAATTTAAATTCACTAGTTGGTGACACATTTAATGTTGGTGGAGCAGTGTGATGAAGAATTTACCCAAGCAGGTAGTGTGTGTTTACGAAGGGCCAACAAAACAGACAAGTACTTTAAATGACAAGGGTGAAAGAAAGTGAATATTTAGCTGACATTCAGTTTTAAACTTTACTTTTAAATTAACATTTTTAGTTTAAAAAGAAACATGCACTCATTGTGGGTCATTTAAAAAGCAAGTTATCTGTAACTTAGCACTGAAAAAAAGGAACAAAGGACTGTTGAGGTCATTTACAAACAGCGTGAAGAGTTCATCTTCAAATACAAGCCCTAGTCTTTGGTTTAGAGTAGTGGTTTCAACCTGTGGGTTGCGACCCCTCAAGGGGATAAAACAGGGGACCCTTTCACAGGGGTTGCATATCAGATATCCTGCATATCAAATATCTACATTATGATTCATAACAGTATCAAAATTATAGTTATGCAATAGCAACAAAGTGATTTTACAGTTGGGAGTCACCACAACACAGAGGCACTGTGTTAAAGGTCACAGCATTAGGAAGGTTGAGAACCAATGGTCTAGAGCTACTGACTTAAGAGATGAGAAGAAGGCAAAGCTATCTGCACACAGTAAATCTAGATACAGTCGAACATTGCTGCCCAGGATGGAGGCAGGGTTGCAAAATGCAGTGTTCTAGACACATGTCCACTGCATTCATGAGATTATGGCGTAAGACCTTCACAAGATGGGTCTGTCTATCACAGGTAGGGGAGGGACTCAAGAGCCCTGCCCTTCCCTGAGGAGCTAAAGGCAAGAGGAGTCCTTTTCTTCAGGGGTAAAGACCCTGGTAAATTGTCCATGCTCCAGTAAATTCCACTTTCCAAATGCCCACACAAAAAGCAAACGACACAAGAGGATGTGAAAGTAGTGGCAAGGGGTGGGGTATTGTTTAGAACAAAGGCTTCTTCTGGAATGGGAAGAGAGAGAGAGAAACTGGGGGTGAAAATGAACATCATACACCACACTGTATAAAACTGTCAACGAATAAAGAAATACATTTTTTAATGAAAAAAAGAAAGACACACCTCTTCCCAGAATGCACCTTTTCACATGCATGTGCAGGTGCACATAAGCAGATTTGTTCATGATTGCTTTCCCCCTCAAGGCTTTTCTTGAATGTGGTCTAGCTGAGGAACCCCTAGTCCCTTTAATGATGGCGTGTAGAAAGGTGGGCCACAAGGGACTGCGAGTGCCCGGCAAATGTTGGTCTTTCTTCAGCCCTACGGCCAGACAGTAAGAGAAACACTCAGGAAAAGGGTGTTCTTTTCCCATCTTTGGAAGTACCAAGGTCTTTGATGAGCTGGCATGACACAGTCTGACTTCCCTTTCCGTAACATCACTGTTCTCTGTCTGGTTATGAGGTTCAAGGTCAATGGCATTAACCATTTTGAAAGTAAGCAGCAAGATCCAGACTCACTGCACCTGTGCTGCGTGCTCCAGAGAAAACAAAACATACAACAGGCTTCATAGCTACAACTTAAAACTCCTAATTCTGAGGCAGAGGCAGGCGTATCTCTGTGAGTTCGAGACCAGCCTGGTCTACAGAGCTAGTTCCAGGACAGGCTCCAAAGCCACAGAGAAACCCTGTCTCGAAAAACCAAAAAAAAAAAAAAAAAAAAAAAAAAAAAAACTCCTAATTCTAACTCAACTGATTTATTTTAAGCTCCAATTTTAGTGCGGTAAGCAGGGCAGAAAGCAAAGGGAAAGATAAAAATCTTTAAAGAAAGCTCCTTGCATTAATCCAAAACATTTAAAAAAAATCTAAAGTAGATCTGATTTCTTTCTAAAACATGAGCCTGAGGGCCTACCACCTGTGAAGGTGATGTCATGCGAGCAGCGTCCAGTAACCACCATAGTGTGAATCTCTGGCTTCGGATTCCCAGGTATGTGGGGAAATGCTCATCTCAGGGAACTTTCTCAGCTGTTAGGATTCGTTGTCACTCACCATCTTTCAGTCATGCCTCCAAAAGACCCTCCCACCAGAACAAGGGTTCCACATTACTGGCAATAGCCCCAGCTCTGCACCAATGAGGAAGCTCAGAGGGAACTGTGCAGTTAACGTCTAACTTCTAAACAAAACCTTATGGCTTAGAACAAAATTCATTTTAATTTTCTGGCCTTTATATTCCTTTCATACTGAATTATCAGAGTGGTTTGTTTTAATCTTAATTTATTTCTTGTAATAACCTGAAATGGATTTTCCCTTTTCTACTTGTTTACTTTAGGTGACAAAAGTGGATGCATTCATCGTGTGCAGCACACTCAATTCACATATTCATACATGTGGAAGGCTAGCTTCCAACTAGTCATCATTCAACTACCTCACACTTATCCTAGGGGGCAAAAACCATTCTCTTAGCCATTTGCAACAACGCAGTACATTAACTATGGTCTCTGTGATATACAAAAGATCTCTTGAAATTATTCTTCCCAACAAAAGAGGTTATACTCTTAGACAATCTCCTCCCAAACCCTCTACTTACACGAAGCTCTGGGAAGCATATGGTCTTAACTTTTACAGAACAGTCAAATACTTTCCAATAACATAAATCATTTAATGTAGATTATAAATGAGTAGGGATAAAATAAATATGAAACTATGCAGCATTTTTTTTTCCTTTTTGGTTTTTCGAGATAGGGTTTCTTTGTAGCTTTGGAGTTCATCCTACTAGCTCTTGTAGACCAGGTTGGTCTTCTACTCACAGAGATCTGCCTGCCTCTGGTTCCCAAGTGCTGGGATTAAAGGTGTGTGCCACCACTACCCGGATTTTTTGGGTTTTCAAGACAGGGTTTCTCTGTGGCTTTAGAGCGTGTTCTGGAACTAGCTCTTGTAGACCAGGCTGGCCTTAGCCTCAAACTCAGAGATCTGCCTGCCTCTGCCTCTTGCCTCCCAAGTGTTGGTATTAAAGGCGTGTGCAACAACTGCCCGCTTCTATGTAGTATGTTAAAGCCAATAAGAAACAATTTCTGCATTATCTACACTATTATCTGTTGTCTTATTGGCCACAAGCAATCACATACAATATATCACTCATCTCTGTAGGTTCTTCATCCACAGATTCAACTAAACTAAGATGGGAAATGTTTGGTGAAAAAAAATGCATCTGGAACCACATATACTGACTTTCCCCTTGTCACTCACAAGCAACAAACTTTAACGGCCATTTATTTTGCATTGTATTTTATTAAATGAAACAGAAATGATGAAAAGCACCTAGGAAGATGCGGGATTATATGCAAATATCCTGTACCATTTTCTATAAGAGACTTGCGCACTCTCAGATCTTGGTATCCAATGCCACCCCGGAACACACTGGGTATATTCAAAATCTACCTATGCACCTGAAATCAACATACCTTAGAATGTGCTTAATGAATAGCCTAACTATCACTTCAACATATTTTATTCAAAAAATCTGAGACAGGGCCTCACCATGATAGCAGATCTGGAACTCAGTATCTAGACCAGACCGGTCTTGAATAGAGATCTGCTTGCCTCTGCCTCCCAAGTGCTGGGATTAAAGGGGTGTGCTAAGACACCAGGTCTTTCAATAGATCTTTTAAAATATATTATAAAAAACACTAAAACTAAAAGACAACAGCTTAACTTCTTAAAAGAAAATCTACCTAAAATTTACCCTGGGAATAACATTTACTGAAGAACTTTTGCAACTATTTCTGTTAAAACCATAAGCAATATAGCAGCAGTTCCTACAATGAGCTGAATTCCTACGATGAGTTCAGAAGTCCTAGCAATTGTACATAAAGGAGAAAAAAAAAAATCAAAGAACCCTAGGAAGGCAAAGGCTAAACAACACTGTTGTGTTCTTCATTTGAAACAAACATAAAAGAACCTGTGGGCACATTGGAACCAAAGAGTTTATCAAAATACCTACACAGACTCACAAAAACCAAAAGTCTTATATAAAACAGGTTAACCAATTACAATTTAAAATATTTTGACAACAGCAATAAAAATTTTAAATAATTAAGGAACCCTAATAAAAAATATACAAAACCTGCACGGACACTGTAAAACTTCGTTACACGATATATAATCCCATTAAACGCCGTGGTGCACTGTGTTTATCACACTAGACATCCTAGGAACTTTTAAGCATTTCTCAAGCAAACTCATCTAGCTTCTAAGTAAGCAGTTCTGGTTGGTGGGATTTATCTGAGCAATGCTCATGAGATTGAAAGCTAACTAATATCTGCATTATTATATAAACAAGCTTGGCTGTTACTTTAAATTTTTTTTATTTTTTTATTTTTTTTTATTTTTATTTTTTTTTTTGGTTTTTCGAGACAGGGTTTCTCTGTGGCTTTGGAGCCTGTCCTGGAACTAGCTCTGTAGACCAGGCTGGTCTCGAACTCACAGAGATCCGCCTGCCTCTGCCTCCCGAGTGCTGGGATTAAAGGCGTGCGTCACCATCGCCCGGCTACTTTAAAATTTTTACTTTTCAGTTTCTGAGTCAGAGCCTTCCAACACATTCTATAGGATTCCTAAGGCAAATTGTTAGACCCTAAACTAACTCATAAGTCCCTAACTTTCCTGGAATGCTGGGAGATGTAGTTCTGTTATACACTAGCTAACCTGAAAGCCCCACCTGCCCAAGGAGCAGGTAACTTCTTGGCATTCTGGGAGTTGTAGTTCTTGGAAAACAACAAAAAGGCCTCATGGGGAAGTACGGTGGCCTGTGGGTTTTGTCCGCATAAGCCCCAACAATACATGCCTCAGGGTCAGGCAGCTGAAAGTTTTAAGATGGTGGTCCTGACCAAATTCCATCAAGGTCAGAATCTAGAATTTTAATAAAAAAAAAAAATGCTTTAATTTGGTTAGAATGGTGGGACGGGTTTTTCTCCGGTTAATTTCAGGACAAACACAATGCGAACTATAAACATTTACTTCTATGTGTACTCCTTTCCTCAACTTCAGAGAAACTAAGTTTCCATCAATACTAGGAATGGATAAAAAAATTAAATAAAATTTACTCGGGACTGCAGGCGCTGCTTTTGTGCTGTCTGGACCCTACCTCCTCCCACTTCCGCCATCATTATATCATCCTGCGGCCAGGAACACATTTGTCCTGAAGCAGGTAAGGCCAGGGGACAAACCAAAATCAAAGCAGATCCGTCCCGCGACTGTTAGTTTGTAGCAAAACTGGAAAGAAAGAAGCAGTTACTACCAAGACTGTGATGGAGGAATTGGAGCTATGCAGGGCGGGCGGGATTTGTTTTACTTAAAACATCTTTGCTCATTATAATATTGACCCCACATATTTACTTGCAGTTGTCTGGGTGCCAGACACTGAGGGCAGCTCTCAGATGTTCTTCTCTTCCACTGTTACAAAGCAAAGCCTGAACATTTTTCTGATACGGGGTGATCTGATGACTCAGAAAATAAACGGAACCAATCCCGACTAGCATGGGCCAGTGAAAGACTCCATCATTCTAGTCCAGCCCGCTCTGCAGACACAGGATGAACTCTAGAAGGACCACAGGAAACAATCTCCATGGGCACTGAAAGGGCCCTGACATAGAACGGAGCAGTGTTTGGGTATCACATATATACATTTCCCTCATATGTTTCAAACCGTTTTCAGATTGCTACTAAACCAAAACAATGTGAATGGTTGTCTACACTGTACACCATACTAAACCTAACATAATTTAATGTTTATATTGGTTGCTTATATTGTCTATCTTAGAGAATAATAAATAGGAATACATTTGTATGGGTTCAACAGGGAGCATTTTTTTTTGAACATTTAAAGAACTTTAGATTTATTTTGTGTGTGGGTGTTTTGCCTGCATGAGTGTCTGAGCACCCATGTGTGACAGGTGCCCACAGTGGTCAGAAGAGACAACTTGATGGCCTGAATTGGAGTTACAGATGCTTGTAAGTCATCAACCATGTGGGTGCTGGGAACCAAACCCAAGCCCTCTGTGAGAATAAAAAGTGCTCCTAGTCACTGAGACATCTCTCCAGTCCTCTTTGGAACATATTTTTTCAAAACCTGTGGTTGGCTAGATACATGGGTACAGAGCCAAAGGACCAGGGAGGCTGGCTAGTGCTGAATTATAAGAGAGTATGGGATGGCAACGAATGTACTCATTGAGTAGAATGCTTGCTTAGCATGCAAGATGCCTTGGCTTCCATCCCCAAAGCAACAAATCTGCTGTCCTAATTTGGTTTCTGTTGCTGTGATAAACTGTGTGACCAAAAGCAACTTGGCGAGGAAGGGTTATCGTACAGGTTAGAGTCCATCATCGAGAGACCCCAAGGCTGGAACCTAACGTAGAAACTGAAGCAGAGACCATGGATGGATGCTGTTTACTGCCTTGCTCACTGCTTCTGCATAGACAGCTTTTTTTATACACTTCAGGTCTACTTGCCCAAGGACACCATGGTCCACATTAGGCTACATCCTGCTCCATTAAATAGCAATTAAAAGAATACCCCACCCTCACACCTGCAGACGTGCTTAGAGGCCAAAGTGATGAAGACAACTCTTTAATTGAGGCTATTTCTTGTGCTGAGGTTATCTCTTTCGAGGAGTGTCAAGTTGCCAACCAAGATTCGCCACCACTTCTGGCATGATGATGTTTATCTATAATCCCAATACTCAGGAATGACAGACAGGAATGACAGACCAGTAGTCAAGGTCATCACTTCATGTGAGTTTAAGATGAACCTAGACTACATGGGACTGTGGCAAAGGAAGAATGAGAGGGAGAGAGATGGAAGGAGGGAGGAGAGAGACTATGATCTATGCTAGACTGGGGATTACAGTGGGAAGGCTGCACAGAGTCCTTCCAGAGGTGCTTCCTTGTTTCTGAAAAGAGAGGCAATGCTTCTGCTGCTGGATTCCTGAAGTCCCAGCTGTCACCTCATACCCAGGAGCTGCTTGCTGGAGGATCAGGGCAGGGGGAAGGAATGGCCTTATTAAGCCGGAAAATCACCTGCCTCAGAGCTGGTTCTACCTCCTGATTAGTGACATAATTATTTCCTTCGAGCAATTACCCATTTGAAATCTTGTTTTCTTGTGACTTGCAGTAAAAACCATCCAAACTGATCCAGCAGAAAGCAAGGCGTAAGACAAACACCGCTTGCTGAAACAATTCACGATGACCACCGTATCAAATGCAAAAGCAGACAACTAATGCTTCGAAAGGGGAGTGTCAAATCGGGACGTGATTTCACCAATACAAAGGGGTGAAAATACGTACTATCTGAAAGCTTGACCGGGGCGGAATTTTCTCTTACTCCTGAGAAGACGTAGGCCTTTCATGTATGTGTGTTTAGGGTGCCTGTGGCCCTTTTAGTCCCATTTTCCCACAGCCCTAAAACTTGCTTACAGAACTCTTTTGATCAATCCTGGCAAAGCCAACCGTGGTGTTGTTTTAGGAAATCAATGTGACATACACAGAAAACTTTCCTTTTAGGAGAAACAGGACTTTGAAATTGCTTTTCCTCGGCATTGCCCTAAATCCCCACTAAGCCCTGACGAGGACTACAACAAAGCTCAGAAACGTCTGTCCAATTAATAAAAACGTGGTTCCAAAGCCAGGCTTTCAATTTCGACAGAGTATAAAAATTAAGAAATATGTACAAATGCAAACTGAAAACACTTCAAAGCAAAGCTTATGAGTATCAACATCAAGGTACATCATTCACTGTGTTGGAGGACTGCCAAAATTAATGACTTTTTTTTTTTTTGCCTCCTGACTTACAAGAGTCACCCTGACAACTATGTCCCCGTCTAAAGCAAATGAAGAACTTATTAATAATGTGAGTAGCTCCAGGGCCCCTTCAGCACGCAGTAAACTCTTGTCCAAAGTCAGGCCATTTCCTTTATACTTTAATGGATTTGATAAACTTATTTAACTTGCTTTACATAAATCCAGCCCTATTGGCACATGGGTAGTCCATGAATATTTGACAATAGTAAATATGAATGCATAGGCTATTATACCTAATCTGGGGAAAAATGGTCAAGTCCACTAGTTACTCTATTCTAGTAATAAAGCCGGGTACAAGGAGAGTCACAACTTTCACAGCAAAGCATCACCTTAGAAAACACCAAATCCAAGTAAGAATAGAAGGTGCAGCATTAACGTTTATAACTTGCATGTTTTGGAAATCTATGTAACATCTATATATGCCATTCTATTTCATCTTAATCATAATAACATGTGATAGATGTTGAGGTCCTATTTCCCTGAGTTCAGGATACCATGACAGTCAATATTTAGATACCAATAAGAAAAAAAAAATTTCAACCAACTAGAATTATGGTAACCTTTCTGTAAGATGCAATTGAAACCCAAAGAAGTCTAAATGTGGGGGGGAAGTTGCAAAATTGACAGAAGTCAGAAGCTTCACTTGCTGGGCTTGGCCTGACACACTTGCGCACAATGGCTGTGGTCCCTGCCGGTTCCCAGCCGCGAGGAAGCATGAGCTCCTCCTTCACTGACTCTGGCATCTTCTTTGCCCTTTGTGCAGATGCCCAGGTTGATTTTGGAACTGCCTAACAAATATGGTAGCGCCTCGGTTTCAACTTAGGTTCCTGAATGACTTCACGCAGCACAGCCCCAATCCTAAACCATGTGATGAGTGAGAACGTCACTTTTCAATTTGGCACAAACAATAAATGCACTTTTTTTTTGATGACGCCATTATCACCTGCGGAAATGTTTCATGTAAATTAAATTGCTCTGGCTAAGACAGTGGCTGGATTAGAATCTGAATGTCATTTTCTAAATCCTGGGCTTTTTCGGCTGTACCAGATAAACTTAGGACTCCAAACTTAACCCTCTCCAAATTTAAACACATAAGTAATAATGGTTATTATGATATACGAATAAAGTAGTTATTCGTTTCATTTTACAAAAAGGTTTCATCACTTGCTTTCAATGAATGAAATGAAAAGATTTCATATAAAGATTGGTATAGTTTATGTGTAAAGTACGGATGAGGACAATAAAAGCTGTGTGTATGTTTAACAGTTCATTCGCAAGGCGGTGTACATAATGACGGAATGAATTTCCAGCACGGATCTAAACATCCACGTGTTACACGTCTTCTGTCCTGCTTGAGTTATGTGTAGTTTGCGTTCCAACAGAGAAGTTCCAGGCGGCTGTGGTAGCCCTGGCCTGTTGCTGGAATTTTTTCAAAGGAAGAATGGCTTTGTTTCCCAGGAGGCTTACGCAAAGGAAAGGGAGGAGGCACGGCTGCCAATGGGCACAAGAGAGAAAAGGATGGCTGACAGATGACATGAGGGTCACCGACACAGGGTCTGGTTTCAGGAGGAGAAGCTGAACTTGTGTGAGGACAGAGCCCAGCTCAGGTGTGGGAAGAGTTAAATGAGAAAAAAAAAATGCAAGCAAAATGCACCTCTGGCAGCAGAGCTAGCGCGCGCGCACACACACACACACACACACACACACACACGGAATGCTAGCTGTTACTGCACTTGTCCTTAATTATCAGCCTCTTTCCCAGCCAGGTGTGAGCAGCAGCCCGGTGCATCTTAGTGTAAATCTCCTCTCCACAACAGAAAAGGAAGCTCCTGAGGAGTTGAGGAGTGACTCTCCCATTGAGGAAGAGCCTGGGCAAGCTTGTTTGAAATTCAACAAAATTTCCTGCTCACACGCCTTGAAGGAGCATGGCCTGAGGAAACAAGGAAGGGACGTTTGGTTCATGGTCCACCATTTCCTCAATGGTTTACACGAGAACAACACACCTTTTCTCATCTCACAATGTAAAAGGGAATAAATGAAATTACAATAGAAAAGAGATCCTACCCTTTGCTTTTCATTTGTTCCTTTCTTATTGGTCTCCTTTTTAGTCTCATCTTCGTACACGAGAACGAAGTCGATCCTTCTCTGGCCGTCCGTGAAGTAGAGGGAGTCAGGCTTTCCGTTAAACTCCTCCTGTGAGGAACGGGAAAAAAGCGGGAATGTGAGCTTTGAAAAGGTGATGATTGATAAGTGCATATCTTCTCGTTTTTATGAGTTCACTGATGAGCTCGCTGAGAAAGAGAAAAATATATTCACGCCTAGGTCTCCGACCTCTACAGCATTATCTGTTCGTGGGGAGGGGCAACCTGTGACGTGAGAAACGAGGGATTTGCCTCAAAACACTTGGAAACGGTCAGTATTACATGCAGGGCACAATCACCCCAGATTCTACCTGCCTGGACAGCAGAGGGGAGTCAACTTTGGACAGGAACTCAGGAATAAGGACTTTCTGGCTATGGGACTGAATTTTTTAGCAAGGAAAATATGAGACATAGCATTACTGATGGAAGCCTCATCTGTCTCTGACTTCCTCGCTTTTAACTGGTTTTCATGACACTTCTCCAGAGGTCATCGCTTCCCCCGAGGAATCATTTTAAACGCATGCCAAGAAGAGCTGCCTGCACACAAAGCCACGTTAGTCATTGGTGTTTGTCTGCAGATTCACAAGCACTGTCCCCTGACCCACAGGAAGCAAATTTCAAAACTTGTAAATATTGATAGTAACAAATTAAATGAGCCTTCAATTAAGAAATTAAAAGATTATAACCTAAACCATATATAGTGGTGCAAGCCACTATAATTCCAGCACCAGGGAGGTTGAAGCAGGCCAGCCTGGGCTACGATGGAACATTCTGTCTCAGAAAGAAGGGTGGGTGGGGGCAAAATGAATATGATAACAAAGTAAGACATCAGAGCAAAAGATGGGCCTAATACAATCACTGTCCCTCTGTTCCTGGACACATATGGGCATGGCTGATTTAGTCTGTCCTAAAATAAGATATTAGAGCAAAGATGGGGCTAATACAATCGCTATCCTTCTGCTCCCATACACACATGGACATGGGTGGTTTAATCTACAGGGAGGAGTTTCTTCTCACAGGCTATAAAAAATGCTTATGCTAGCTTCATTGTTTAAGAATGCCTTTTAACTGGTAAGTGATCGTTTTAACTCCCCCCACCATTAAAAACAAATGGAGAATTGTGTTTTGCAACCATTTGATAAGACGGCATGCATGATATGTTAATGAAACGCGATTAATTCTCTTATGCATTCGAGCATCAATTAACACAGAAATCATCCGATTCTGCCACCCACACAGCACCTCCTTCTCTTCGCACTTCTGAGAAGATGTAATCCTCGCAACCCTTGAAGCCGCTATGTGTTCTTCCTTTCCTCTCTCCCAACAGGGGTGTGTAAAGGCTTCTGGGGTCTCTTCCCATTCGTCAAGCTACCCCACCTGCAGAAGCTCCCTTTATTCCCACCAAGTCAGTGGGCCTCACCCTTCCTAACGCTGCAACCCTTTAATTCAGCCCCCCATGTGTGGTGACCCCCAACCATACAATCATTTTCACGGTCACATGACAATTGTAACTTTTGCTATTGTTATGAATCGTGATGTAAATATCTGTGTTTTCCTATTGTCTTAGGTGACCCCCATGAATATTCTAGCATGATGCTAGGGAGAGAGGACCTGGGGGATAGGAGGAGGGCAGAGACTATCAAGATACATTTATGGATCTTGAATACATGTATGGAATTTTCAAAAAGGAAAAGAAAAAAATTAAAATGATTTTGCTCCGTGCCTTCAAACTAGTGTGAATTTGAGAAGGTAAAAAAAATGTACACTCTTCTTGCTGTTGTTGAGGAAGCACACGTGGGTCCCCATCCCAGTCAGAGCATCAAGTGAGACTTCTGGCTACTGCAGGACAATGGCCAAGGGAAAATGTCTCAAAGTGAGTGTCTTCCTGTAATAACTCGGCAGGGAAAGTCCACCTAGCAATCTGGTTGAAATGTGGGCACTGAACTTCCCCTTGAAGAGGATGCTATAGTCACAGCAGAGGGAAATGATTCGGCCTTGGGGAGTCTGTCTTCTGGACAGACATGAAGGGTGGTGGTGAGAGGAGCCTGAGAAAAGGGCTGCACGCATGAAGGGGCACTGTGGTCACTCAGGGTGGGCATGGTTGGAATACTCCTCACCTCACTAATAAACACTCTTAGGCTCCTTGATATCAGGATTTCTGTGACCATAAAATAACTTCTCAACCCGGGTCTAGTCTCACGTGTTTCAAATGTCATTAAGACGGTCGCCAACAGTCCCTGCGAGGAACCCAGTCCCACTTCACTCCAGCAGAATCTATTACCGTCGTTTGAAATGCTGAAGTTAAATTATTTATTCACAATCAGGGTGAAGTGTGGCTGCATTGGAGCCTTTGCTCAGACTCATGTTTATGCATGAGAGGGCCTGACACTTGCCTTGGATGGTGAAACTGATTGCACCACAAGACTTTCCACAGAACCTGAAATGCTGAACTGCTCCAGGCTCATTTGGACTAACAGCTTTTACCTCACAGAGAGGCCACAAGGAAGGTTTGTTTTCCAACAATAGTTGAGAAATTACACCATGAAAAATATTTAAACTTTCATATAATTAAAAGAGCAGCTGAAGCATGAGTGTAGCAATGAGCTGCTCCCTCCAGTTCTTAGGACTAGAAAAATTAAAGTTAATTCTAGAACCATGAGGGAGAGAGGCGACTACCCATAACACAACTAAACTAAAAATACAGTACCTTTATTCTGCAGTAAACCCTGAATTCCCATTCTCTCTCTCTCTCTCTCTCTCTCTCTCTCTCTCTCTCTCTCTCTCTCTCTCTCACACACACACACACACACACACACTACACCGCACCACACATATACACCAAACACACCATACACATATACACCAAACACACCACACACATATACACCAAACACACCACACACACATACACCAGACACACCACACACACATACACCAGACACACCACACACACATACACCAAACACACCACACACACACATACACCAGACACACCACACACACATTCACCAAACACACCACACACACATACACCAAACAGACCACACACATATTCAAACACACCACACACACATACACCAAACACACCACACACATATACACCAAACAGACCACACATGCACACACCACACACACAAACACACCACACATGCACACACATATTCACCAAACACACCACACACATACACCAAACACACCACACACATATACACCAAACAGACCACACACACACCACACATGCACACACGCACATCACACGCACACACACACGCACATACCACAGGCACACACACACACCACAAACACATATACCAAACACACCACACACACACACCACGTATTGCACACACCACACACACGCACATACCACAGGTGCACACACACACGCACACCACACACACACATGCACACACACACCAAGTCCATATCAGAAGTAGAAGATTTTATTCAAATCTCAAAACGCAGAATTTAATTTTACTTGTGTGCTGCAAATGGCATATTTCCATTTTTCCTAACTACCAGACAGAAAGACACAAGATACAAATAAGTAAAGTGTTTTCCTCTGTACAATAGTGCAAACATGCTACAAAGCCAGTCAAATTTCACTCCTTTTATTTGATCAAAATGCAAACTGCAAATCAATGTCAAAAGCCAAATACTGGCTAAAGATGTTCTAGGGCGGCGGCAGCTGGGGGAGGCTGGGCGCTGAGGGGAAAGACAAATATCCGAGGAGAGCTGGGCGGCTAGAGAAGGACCTAGCACATTAGTCACAGGGGAGGAAAAGAGTGTGGGCACAGAGTCAACACACAGGATCTCCTCTGACTAGCCCGGCCTTCCAGACTGCGGAGAGCGGAGCAAAGGAGACCACCGGGGAGGATGGGCCCTGACGTGAGGGCTGTTTTTAGAGCGTGTCTCAGGATGTTCCGAGAACATTCGGTGTTGACTCTGTGACAATCAGTGTGTACTTGGGACCCAGTGATTTCTGTGTAACTCACTCTCCCCTTTGGCTCAGTTCAGTTCTGGAAGGAGTGCCCAGTCCTTGCTCACCCTGGGCTCCCTGTGGGGCCTCTCCATGTATTAAGACCTCAGGGTTTTTACACCCCCCACCCCAAACCACAAAGACTCTTCTTCTCCTAACGGAAAAAAAAAATTATGTTCAGTACAAAATAACTCAGAACAATCCAGTAAAGTATAAAGGGAGAAATAAACATCATATGTAAGCCCGTCTCCCAGACATGAGCTGAGTTTTTCAATATTTTTGGAGAGCTTCCTTCCAGGCATGCTCATGCACATATTAACTAAAATGGTACCATACGCACGCACTGTTTTACAAACATCGATCAGAGGCATTTTCTAGCTTTATGTAACGCTCTGAATCATCATGTTTAATAGCTGCAATATAATTTAGCTAAACAGTTCCTCCACTGATGAACACAGAAGTTGCTTCCAATTTTCTGCTTCTATAAACACTGCTGCAATGCGCTTCCTTGTACATATGTATCTGTGCACATGTTCAATTACTCTTTCATTAGCCTAAATTCGGGAAGCCGATCCTAAGTGCTGCGGCCTGTTCGAATGCTTCAGATACACGAGCGACCATCCCAGCATCCTAAATCACACGCCCACCAGCACAGCGTGAGAATGTGAGTGTGGCAGGCACCACCCTCCCGAGATTACAGCCTTCCACTTTCCCACTACTGCAGCCCAAACGTGATTTTGGTTTTTCTTCTTTTGCACCTTCTAACTAGAGGACACTAACATTATTACAGGCCCTGTCCAAAGGAACTACCACTTTTGCTACCCTTGACCTAACTGGACTTTTTAGTGGATTCTCCAGAGCTTTAGTGGTGAAAGCTGAGGCCGCGCAGGGTAAGAGGACAAAGAACAGCAAAGACCAGACTTACGGGACTCTGTGTGGCTCCGTCTGAAAATCCCACAGCTATAAGACAAGTCAGGGACAGCTCCGGCACTTCATCAAACGTAACCCCTGGTGGAGCTATGAGAAAAGGTCTGGCAGAGAGACCAGCGTACCTTTGAGGGGGCCACGCGGCAAGCTAACTGCAGAAATGATGGGTAACCACTGTGGACACTGGTGCCCACCTAACTCAGTGATGCTAACAGAGACACTGTTGGGAAGGCAGCAGTCTGTGGTTATGGGGGAGACAGACATCCATGTAGACAGATATCTTAGAACGTTCTCAATTTTACCAAGTGCATTCTGGCAGTAAAAGGGAGACATACCAGGCTGTGTCAGCCCACCCGCCCTGGGTCCGGCAGTGCTGACTGATTATTTTCATGTGGGCACGAGCACATTAAAATGAAGTGTGCCCATTTTAGAAGGTCATCAGAGCAGCGGCTGACTTTCCATCACAGATTACAGGCCATCCTCACAACCACCAAACATTGCTTATGCATACCGACTCTCATATATTTCTCTATATTTAGAACCTACCACTTACTTGGTTTTGGTTTCAAGTTAAATTTGATGTCACGATCTTAAAAACAAAAGTGCTATCTTCCATCTGCGAATTATTTCCACAATTTTCCAAGCGGTGGAACTTGTTATTTTCAGTTATTTCTTACATGGGCACAGATGTGGCTGCTTGTAAATATTGGGCTATGCCATTACAATGTCTTCTTACGTGCCATGGCCTCCTGACGCGGCGTGTGCGTTTTGTCATTGCTTCCCTCTGCTAGAGGTCTGTTATTAGGGACTCCACGTTCCAGATGCCAGCAAGGATGAGGGCATGCCTTCTCCAGTATCCTTGCCACTGTTTAATAGTCTTAAAATCTCTGAACTAGAGTCGAGGACACATGAAGACAGAACTTTGAAGCGACCTTTAAAATAAAAGTTCCTTTAAAAGGAGTCCCCTGAGGCTGGGGACATGGCTCAGTGGCATTAGCGTGGTCCTGGGTTTCATTCAAAAGTGTCATGCATAGAAAATTAACTAGACGCTTATGGGAGGCTCCAGGCAGGTGCCCTTTTCAGGCTGTGCAGGGAGCTATCCTCACTGCCTTCTCTTAAACCATGGGGACTGTGCTGTGACTGACTTCAACCACACGACTTCATTCTTTTTAATTTTCTGTTTTCCTATGAGTTTTCTGCCTTTAAAAACGAAACAAAAATCAACCAAATAAAAAACAAAGAGCAAACAAAGTCAGGTTAGCTTTAAAGATAAGAAAGACAAAAAAAAAAACTCAAACAATGAGAAGGAAAAGCGAAAGCGCCCATCGTAGCTTTTTATAACTTCCTTCTTCTAGAAGAAATCGCCATCTGTTTACACCATTTTCAGCTATCAGCGATAGTGTTGACAAGAGAACTGTGAGAGATAAACTACAAGGAACTGTCAACATACTACCCACTACCTAAGGTGCAGGGACAGGCTAAAGATGCGTGGTACAAGAGAGTGTGCTTGAGAAGGGCTGTCCCCCTGGTGGCTAGCTTCCAGAGGCCGCAGAGCCCCAGATCAGTGTGTCTACTGCAAATCCATCTTCCACCCACTTGCATAAAACCTTGAATCCATGTGAAATTTTAGCTTATACTAATCTTTTTTTTTAAAAGATTTATTTATTTATTTATTATGTATACAACATTTCTTCTATGTATGCTTGCATGCCAGAAGAGGGCACCAGATTTCATTATAGACAGCTGTGAGCCACCATGTGGTTGCTGGGAATTGAACTCAGGACCTCTGGAAGAGCAGTCAGTGCTCTTAACCTCTGAGCCATCTCTCCAGCCCAGCTTATACTAATCTTCTGAGGAATGTTGTATAGGGTTTTCCACCTGAAACATGGCTGCCCTAAGTTACATCTCTGAACCTCTAAGCAATAGCTCCCATCCTGTATTCTAGAATCGGTCAAAACCAAAACAGTGCTGCACTAGCTCCTGGTGTCTTGGTGCGTTATCATGGCACCCTACCTGTAAGTTGAGTTATGGCGCTCTTGGTCTTCAGGATCAATAACTTCACTGTAACTTATAGCTGTATGTTCTTCTCTGCCCACCTGTGTTTGTCTTCATTTGCCACATTTCAACTACTTTTTAACATATCTAACTTGTTAAATCTTAAACACATTGGTACATTCCATTCACTAAATTCGGCTACAAACTTCCTCCTTTTGCTCCATCATTCATGTCACATGCTCCCTAGGGCAATAGCTTCTGCTTTTAAATAGTCACTGTTGGCGAAGGTTTCTGTCCTGCCAGTTCCCGCAGTCGTTAAGTCCCAAAGAAATCACACAGAGGTCTAAATTAACTATAAACTGATTGGTGCATTTGGTCAGGTTTCTTATTAACTCTTATAACTTATATTAGCCCATTATTCTTGTTTGTGCTAGCCACATGGCTTGGTACCTTTTTCAGCAAGGCAGTCACATCTTGCTTTTTCTGTGGCAGGCTCACAACTGCAGAAAAAGCTTCCTTCTTCCCAGAATACTCCTGTTCCCATTGACCTGCCTCTACTTCCTGTCTGGTTGTCCCACCTATACTTCCTGCCTGGCTACTGACCAATCAGTGTTTATTTAAAATATAATTGACAGAATACAAGTGCCCACACCAAGTCACCGCACAACAAGCTCCTCAGCTGAAAATGAACACAGCAGTTTCCCAATGCAGTTATGCACAGTGTGTCTTCCTGATACAGCCATCAACACTATGTCTTCCTGATAAGCCATCCAGACTGTGATTTCCTGACAGGGATCAATACTTTGACTTCCTGACACAGCCATCCACACTGTGACTTCTTGACTCAGCCATCCAGACTGTGACTTCCTGATACAGCTATCCAGACTGTGACTTCCTGATGAGGACATAATGGCACAGAAAGTCTTCAGATCTTCCCTGGGTTCCTTCCACAGACTCCATCAGGGTTGCAATCTGTCACTCCCCTAGCGAAATGAGTTTGACGGTCACCTAAGAGTTTTTCTGGCATGGCAAGATGTCTTTGGTGAGCATCTCATATGGGGGTGCAGCGCCACACTCTCTTCAGCCTTCAGCTGCCAGAATCCACAGCACGAGTACTCTCCTCCCTCATATTTTATGTCCTGTGTATCTCCCAAGCCACAATGTTCTCTTACCTCTAATTTGGAATTTATATTTTTGATTTCATTCAAACCAACAGGAAGGAAAACCCAGAGCCCAGGAAAGCAAAGGGCTGTGCCAGTTGGCATCAGTTGGGTAATGTTCTATAGAGTTACTACTTTCCCCCTTCAATGCCAAGGTGGTACTATGAGAAGGGCTGCAACAACTCCTCGATGAAAATGGCGGGAAAACATTTCAAATGAATCACAACGAGGAATATAGATAAAACTTTGTGGGCTGGAGAGATGGCTCAGAGGTTAAGAACACTGGCTGCTCTTCCAGAGGTCCTGAGTTCAATTCCCAGCAACCACATGGTGGCTCACAACCATCTATCATGAGATCGGGTGCCCTCTTCTGGCATACAATCAGGCAGAACACTGTATATATAATAAATAAATAAATAAACAAACAAATAAATACATTTTAAAAAAACTTTAAAATCTCATCCAATTATTGGGAATGTTCTAGAAAGTAAGTGCTCTAAAGAAATGAGATTTTTTTTTTCTTTTTTCAAGTTTTTTAGACAGGATTTCTCCATGTAGTCCTGGATGTCCTGGAACTTGCTCTGTATACCAGGCTAGCCTCAAATCTACAGAGATCTGACTGTTTTTGCCTCTCAACTGATGGAATTAAAGGTGTGTGACATCACTGCCCAGCAAGAAATGGGTTTTTAATAGAGTTCTTACAAAGGACAGTTCAGTTCCCAGCATCCATGCCAGGCAGCTCCCAACCACCTGCAGCTGAAGTTCCAGGGGATCCAATGCTTTCCGGCCCCTGTGAGCACCTGATGTGCTGTCCACATAGATACACACGCAAATACACGTGTATTGGGCAAAAAAATCTCAAAAGTGGCTTCTTAAACTTTTGAGCTTACATTCTCCTCATATATACAGTATTTTTGGTATCTTAAAACAATATACTGTACGTGGCTTCAGCTATTGTTATTTAGGAGTTAAATATGAAAGAAGCAAAATTGAAAAAAAGGAAAAAAGACAGAAAAGGGACTTTGGCATCCATGAGATCTACGGTCAAATCCCAAGTCTGCTGCAGACTGTGAGTTGTGTGCCTTGGTGGATGTATGCTACCCTTTCAGGCTTACTCATGAATAGGGGGGCATCATGGGAAGAAAGACGGGGTTTTGTGCTGATCGGAACTCTGGAGTGAGTGACACCCAGCCTAAAGCCTGGGGTACAAAGGCCAGGGACTCTGACCCATGGATGTTCTCTACTCAAACATGTCCTTTCGGATTCCGAGTAGTTACGGACCCTGTCCTCACCAGATGCTTCAACCGCATCTTGCTTGCTCTCTGGTCTCTCCTAGCCATGAGCTGCCTTTAGTAGGTACAGCAACACCCCACTGTTCTCAGTTTCCAGTTGACTCTGCAGTGGAAACCAGGCCGAGTTTGTTGGGTTTCTCTTTTCTTTTCTTTTCTTTTTTTTAATTTTCCTTTTATTGATTTGAGTTTGTTGAATTTCTGTGAAACTGAGCCTGAGAGCTTTAATCCGAGGCATCAGAGGCTTCTGAGCTCTCTTCAGTTTTGACGAAAATGGGCCTGAAGTGAAGGCCCCATTCCACAAATGAGTAAGGGAAGCTAAAGGTTATAAATATTACCATTAAATTGTACCCTGCCCTTCCACACATTCTATATAAAAAATGTTTATTTTTAAGGAAGATTTGCTTTTGATGACGTGGTTGTATGTGTGTTTGAGTGTAGGTTCACGCATGTGAGTTCGGTGTCTATGAGTCCAGTTGCGGATGTCAGCTCCTTGAAGCTGTAGTTAAAGGAGCCATGAGCCAACTGACACGGCTGCTGGAAACCTAACTCTGGTGCTCCGTAAAAGCAGTGTGAACTCTTCACTGCTGAGCCGACTCCAGCCCCCTCAGTGACATCATAGTGTGGTCATGGAGAATGAATATAGAAAGAATAACGAATAGTCAATAAAGATAGAAGGCTGGGATCAGAAAAGAGAGGTGGAAGAAATGTCCTAGCCACTGGGACAACTTCAGCTGTTGTGAGCTGACCACGAAAGCTGGCTGGAAGCCTTCCGGCAGGCATGAAGGGGACATGTGTTCGATGATACAGTCCTGTTATCAGAAGAAAAGGGAGTAGTCTCAGGCTTCTAGGAGGGCAAAGTCTTGGAGGAGACCTTTTACAGAAACGCCCAGCTTTTGTCTGTTTCTCTAGCAATGCCCTTAGCAGGGAGTAGAGCTCTAATACTGTGCAGATAACCTCTGACATTTTCGGCTCTGGCTCTCACCTCGCTTCTCCTTCCGAAACAGTCTCCACAACCCTCCGTCCCACAGTGCGGCAGGCTCAGCAGCTGGATCCGAGTCCACACTGCATACTCTCTGCTCTCCGATTCACCTCATGCACTGCCGCCAAAGGAAAACTCTGAAACAGGCATGCCCACCTTCCACAGGGGGACAAAACCCTTCAGCTGCTCCCGGGCGCTGCTCCCGGGCACTCCTCAGCAAGTCTAGACTTCCCGACCGGGGATGTAGGACACAGCAAGTCTAGACTTCCCGACTGGGTACGTAGGACGCCTCTTGATCTGACTACAGCCTACAGATTAGACATGCAGCTCCCTGTCTGTATGCTAACTATGCAGTCTAACCATCTTTTCTACCCAGAGTTTTGACTGTCATCCGCCTCTCCTCCTTCCTCATGTAATACTTTCTTTTCCTCCTCTAAACCACATATCCAAATTCTACTTCTCCTTTATTTTCCAAGCTAGGAACACATGTACCACACGCCTCTTGCGACTCCAGACCCTCTGGGGCAGGGGATCTGAAAGGTCAAAATATTTCTATAAAATAAAATTTGTTCTTCTTGTGTTAACATCCGCAAGTCAGGGCTTAAGAAGGGGGAAGCAGACTAAAGAGATATCTCAGCGTTTAGGAGCACTGGCTACTCCTGTAGAAGGCCTGGGTTTGATTCCCATCACCCACATGGGGACTTGCAGCCTCTGTACCTCCAGTTCCAGAAGATTCCATGCCCTCTCCTGGCCTCCACTGGCACCACACATCGCACACGTGATATACAGACAAACACACAGGCAAACCTAGATCTATAAGCTATGTCTTTTCAAAAAGAGGAGAAGGATAAGAATCACTGCCTTACTGCACACAAAGTGTCTCCACCGTGTCTGCAGTCACTCCCTAGCCACACTTGCAGTGCAGAGAAAGCCCCGGATGTAGAGCCACCCACAATCCGCAGCTTTACTAACTGGCACCCTCAGCCCGCAGCTGTTTAAACACGCTGTGTGAAGAAAGATGTTCTCATAAAGCACAGCTATCTACAGTACATCAGAGCCCCCTGACATCGCAGGACAAGCGCTTCTGGGGTGTGCATTCTTTCTATTACACACACAAGTGACCAACATTTGGTTATAAGACGTAGGTAGAGTTGGTCAATACTTTCAAGGAAACATAGTTGTTATTAATGACAATGTCCTAAAACTTCAAGCAAGTATCAGAACTTAGCATAATTGTATTCACCATGGCCATCTGAGAGCGTCCTAATAGGGGCTTTTGGTCGAGACTGAAGGTAATGTTAAGAAATGTGATTTTTTTTTTTATCATTTTGTATAAGGAAACAAGTAAACATTTGTAGGAGCTACTAATCTGTAATATCCATGGGAACTGTTTTCCAACTGCCCTGTGCATGGTGCAGAAATCATACTTATGAAGGGTCCATTCAAAACGTATGAAACTCTTGCCAATATGGCTTTACATTGTACGGTTCAACCCACTTTTCAGAAATTGCCAGTTGCTGAGTTTTGATGTGGAATCCAAGAACACACAACTACTTGAAGAGGCTCTGAAACAGTCCTCTCTTATTCAACTGACAACCAGTGCTCTTAACTGCTGCCTACTTCTCTAGTCCATATTGTCACTTTTAACTAAACAAGCAAATGTAAAAATCCAGCTACCTACTCTTATGCGGACTTGCAAAATACACAAAACAACATCACTTCTCCCATGTTAAATTACTTTAGGGGAAAAAAGAGGTTTTACATTAAAATATACATTTAATGTACATTAACATATACACTTAATGTACATTAACATGCTTCAATATTAGCTTCTATTATTATTCTTTGGTTTATTATTAGTCATGTTTAAAATTAATAAATGTGTTAAATCTCTCCATTTTAAATTCAAGTATATTAAACACTATGTAAGCCCATAGTGTTCTATTCTTAATATATTATATTTTTAAGTATAAAATGTAAGACCATAAGAGCTATGCCTCCATACCATTCTCCTAATTCTGCATTAAATTAATTACTGTAATCTGATGCCACGCATACTATCGCTTTAGCTGGACTAGGGCACCAAAGGGAAAACTTGTCTGGCTTTGAACCCATAACTGCAGGAAAAGCAGTTCAGAGGATACTTGTCCCACTGGCTTGACTTTATGGGGCAGTGAAATCACTTACCGTAACTACTCTGCTAAAGCCTTAAAATCAGTTGACAAAGGATAAACACTAAATAGTCTAATCTTGCCGGTTTGCAGAGGCTACCGTACGATGGAGAAAATCAGCAACCCCATCCTACAGCAGACACTGTCTCTCTACTTCTTTTGCTAAGGTTTTTATGTCTGCTTTGCTTGCTCGAGATGAGGCTGGGGGTCTTTCTGCGACTCTTGGGATGGCCTGGAGCTCCACAGCCTCCTGTTTCACACCCTCCTGCACAGCTGGGATTTCAGGCCCGCTGCTGCTGCTGCACCAGCTTACAGGGGCTTCAATGGCTATTCACCTCGTCTTTATACCCGCAGGTCCTTTTTCTAGAATCTATCTTCCCTGGTAAAGTTGGGGGGGGGGGGGCTTCTCTTGCCTGCCTGCTGAGGTTTCCTCCCTCATAGCTCAGAGCACCTTACCTTCTCCTTAAATGTCATGTCTCACCATCCTAATTGTTGAGCTATTTGTGTAATGGCTTAATTAAAGTCTGTCTCTCACTAAAACGTATGCCCCAAGGGGACACAGACTGTGCCATCTTTTCATGCCATATCTCAAGGGACTTAGAAAAACATTAAATGGATAAATATTATTAAATAAATCAACTGAAATTAATTCCCCATTTCTCCTGTGACATTTTATAACAAGGCAGAGGGAGCAATAGGGAAAAAGTCCACTGTGCACCACAGAAGGGAAGGGATGGACTGGTCTGCCCTTGTAGAGGAGGCATTTACAGGCCTGGGTACCTAGCACAGTGTGAGGGGAGACCATGGCCCCAAGGACGAAGAGTGGAAGGAACAAAGGCACCGAGGAATACTACTACTTCCTGCAGAGACACCTAGGTGTGTAGTATATCCTCTTCGCAAGGTTTACATGAACACACACATGTTCTGAGCAGGAGCAAGGAGAGTGGGGCACGGTCCTGTCTATGTTCAGAGCACTATCTAGATGGAGCTGATCCCCAAGCAGCACTCTGTACATCCTGGGACTTATCTAACACTCCAAAGGGCCTCACAGACTTTCACACACCAAGCAGCCAGTTTCACCTGCACACACAGCTAGCAACTAGACACAGAGGTGGACAAGTGCCCACTCTAGGCCCCGAGGGCAAACGTCTGAGGTGCACTCTTTTTATTCCCCGGGCGAGCACACGGGTTAATAAATATTGAACGACTAGATGAATAAATTTTTACTAGAAAATTTAGTGACGTTGATGGCGGTTTATTCAAAACTGAATAATTTAAATAGGTCCTATTTCTAATTTATTAAAAATTCTATTAGCGAGTTTTAGAAAGGGCTCGATATATTTATTGACCGACTGTGCTCTTGGCATTTTATAGTAGTGCTGGGTATAATTAATTCCCAACCCACTGATAATTTGGTCAGTATGTAAGAACTGATAACTGTACTTTCTCGGGGATATTCGTTATCCATGCTTTAAAAGCCTTGTCTTCTGAGAACAGAGCCAACTTCTGATACCCACCACGTTACAGCACTTTATAGGAAAGTGCCACGGCTGTCTGAGGAATGTCCACTACGGCCACTTCAGTGCTTGAGCCTGCAGTGTGCAAGGATTCAGGACCACTAGCCAAGGGTTCTTTATGAATGTTCCCCACACTGCTCAAATGCCTCTCAATCCTTGTACAACTGCTGCACCACAGCTGGTGAAAAAAATCTACCATTGACGGTCCTGCTTTTTATGTATAAGGATGTGGAAGTCCTAGAGTAAAAAGGAAGCTGCCTACAAGAGCCAGAGGGCAGAGCTATGGAGGACACAGGCTTCTGGTGGCCCAGTTCCGTCTCAGGCTCCACTTCCTTGTGGGGCTTTGGGAACAGTGTCTCTCTTCAGCAAAAAGAACACTTCCTATCAGGATGCAAAAATGTTTTTAAAACCTCGAAAGTCCCTCATTGCACTCATCTTCTTCATTCTTACTTCATACATCATGTATTTACATGAAATGTGCATAAAAAGTTTCAAGGGACAGTGGGGTATGCCTGTGGTTCCAGCACGCAGAAGGCTAAGGCAGGAGGATTAAACGGTTCAAGGGCAGCCTGGGCTAATAGTAGGATCCTGTCTATAAACCAACAACAAAAGGCACTTGAAGCTGCAGGGAACATAGTAACACACAGTGAAGCAGGGAGCATAGTAACACACAGTGACACATAGAAACACACAGTGAAGCAGGGAGCATAGTAACACACAGTGAAGCAGGGAGCATAGTAACACACAGTGACACCATGACAATAGTGACACACAGTAACACAAAGCCCTGTGGAATTGCCTGTTAAATCGGATGGTCTGTTTTTGTTTTAGGGCATTTAACTGAGGTCAAATTTTACCCCGGCAACAACTCAGGGACAGACCTGATATATTCTGATTTGTGTTAATAGAACCGAGCTCTCCAGATCTGGTTTGCTCGTTATTACTAATGAAGATGCTGTCTGGTAGTAATTACATTCTGTCAGGTCACATTAATCTACATCTCAAAAGGTGACTTGGGAGACGCTATAAATGCATTTTTCCTTTGAAGAAGAAATTTGGTATTTCCAGGTAAAAATGAATCTATAGTTTCTTACCAGAGACTGACTTAAGGAATGCATAAGATTTTTAACAGGGCCAGCAAGATAGCTCAGAGTATACGGCAGAGTATACATGCACACCAAGATAGCTCAGAGTATACGACAGAGTATACATGCACACCAAGATGCATGTGGACCACACATGCATATGCGTACACACACACACACACACAATAAATGTTAAAAAAGAATTTAAGACTTATAAAGATACACCTTTTATCTCTATTTGATGAAATAGCAGAAAACTAGAGTTAACTAGAAGTTTCAGAAATTAAAAGCTCTCCTGAAGTGCAATATCTACGAAAGGGGCAGACATGGTGCCAGTCCCACTAGTCCTGGTCTCCCCTCTTTAATTTCCTGGGAATCTTGTAAATTCTTATTGTGTCCACATTCCCACTGCATCCCGTGTTTTCTCTTTACATTTTATCGTGCCTCCACATCCATGCCACAGGTCAGGGCACGGTCAGGCTGCTGGCCAGCGGACTCTTAGCTTTCCTGGCCATTCCTGTGCTGTGCTTCCAGACACCTTCTAGCCAGATGAGATCCACAGTAAATACAGGCCTCATAACCATTCAGTATGCCCAGGGCTTCCTCCTTCCTCACCATGTTTTTTTAAATTAATTTTGACATTCCCCTGTAGAACAGAAAGCTCTCTGAATGCCCAATGTGATAGTTTGTGAGGTGAGTTTCATAGGGCATTTACAGTCCGGATTTCTGAAAATGAAGGAATAAGACCAGGTGGAATGAACAGTTATGAGGAGCAAAGAATTTTAATCAATCACAATTCTTGTTATAGGTTGAGTGTAGAGAAAATAAAAAAATGAAATAAATCAGAGGCATCGATGAGATACATTGAGCCAGAGGGGATGGCTGTTTGCAGCCACAGCTACTCTTTGTATCCTGCACATCCCCTCTACATGGCCTGTCTTTCCGCCCACGGACACACCCTAACTCACGTGCTCATTACCCTCATCTGGTCATCTTCCTCTGCCTGTATCAGACTGCTAGGGTGTTGGGGGTTTTCACAGACAGAAGCCTTCCTACTGGGATAGAGTCTATCAGCTATCCTTGCCTTCCATTCATGGTCTTTAAAACCAGACTTTATAGAGCTAGAGAGGGGTCTCTTTAGAGTTCAGGAATATTTCAAGAGGACCTCAGTTCAGTTCCCAGCATGATGTGGGAGTGATTTCTTTCTAATCTGTTGCTTTCATTGGTTAATTAATAAAGAAACTGCCTAGGCCCATTTGATAGGCCAACCCTTAGGTGGGTGGAGTAAACAGAACAGAATGCAGGGAGAAAGAAGCTGAGACAGGGAGTCGCCATGATTCTCCCACTCCAGACAGACGCAGGTTAAGATCTTCCCTGGTAAGCCACCTCATGGGCTACACAGATTATTAGAAATGGGTTAGATCAATATGTAAGAGCTAGCCAATAAGAGGCTGGAACTAATGGGCCAGGCAGTGTTCAAAAGAATACAGTTTCCTTGTAATTATTTCGGGGCATAAGCTAGCTGGCAGCCAGGAGCCGGGTGGCAGGAAGGCGGCCTGCAGCTCCTTCAACAGAGTGGCGCCCATACTACACCAGCACCCACAATGGGCAAATCATGATTGCCTGTGACTTTAGCTCAAGGGGATGCCACATATCTGGCCTCCTTGGGTACCTGCATGCATATGAACATATACATACATACATATGTGTGTGTGTGTGTATGCACACATACATAATTTAAATTTTTTAAAGATATCTTTTTAAATGGATTGTCTTTATCTTTTATTTAAAAAAAAAACAAAAAGGAAGGAAGAAAAAAAAAAAGCCCTCTACTTTGTATCTTCATCGACCAATTGCTCCTGCCTAACATCAGCTTCCTGCGCAGGTACCAGGAACTACCTCTCACATGTTCCCTTCCCAAGGGGAGCACTCAGAAAGGGAGGCGGCTTCCCCAGTCCCGAGCGGAACCAAGCCTGTCTTCTCTGTGGGCAGGTGTGGATGCAGCCTGAATTCCCATCGACTTTCTGACATGCTCAATGCACCCTGCGATTAATTAGCCCAGGGCCCCACAGTTCCACGTCACCCGCCTTCCGCTTCTATGCTTGTGCTCTTTACTTACACAGCTGGGATTTATGAATGGGGGGGGGGCAGGAGCTTGCTCCACATTGATTGGTCTCCTCTGTAAATTGATTTTCATCCATTATCCCACCTTCTTCCAAAGATCAATGGCCTGGTAAGTGCAATCTTGAGGATCATATTTCCTCATTTGGTATTTAAAGGCCTCCCCCCCCCCACACACACACATTTCCCGACTAAAACCAAAGCACATAAACACAGTGTTGCTTTGACCTACTCCACCTGTCTAATGATGTCATTCGAAAAGTAAGATGAAATGATCCGCCTCATGCTGGTTCCCGGTGACCTCTTCCCAGCATCCATAAACAATCTCCTTAAAGACCTTCTGTAGCATTCGCAGAGACAGACAATCCTGCTCTGACATACTCACTCATCAGTTTGGTCTGTACCCAATATCTTCCATAAATCAATGCCCCCGCCCCCCCCCACCCACAGACACTTTTTTTTAAATGTCCTATTTGTCACTTTAGTCTTCGGGTACCTCTACCACCGATATTACCTCGCATCACCTCAAGACTACTCAATGTGGCTCCACAAGCCAGTGTCCCAGCTTCTGGATACCCTGGCAGACATGCAACACCAGCCGGAAAGGTTGAACCTATCTGGAGCAATCTGATTCCTCTCTGAGACTGTGGTCTGGGGCAATCTCACCAGGGCTTAGAACTCCCCATCTTCCCATCTCCTAATCCCCAAACAGAGATTATGGGTGCACTTCTCCAAAAACCATTCTGGAGCAGCCTGAACACCTGTGGATGCTCAGTAGGGCTAAGCTACTTCAACTAAGTCCATTTTCATTGGTAGAAGCTTGATAATGTGTTTGCTCTGTCACCTCCTACCTGGAACTGGCTTCCTCCCCTGAGGGCCCATTGCTGCCACTTCATTGTCTATCACAACTCCAAAAGCAATCAGCCAGATCATCAATATTGTCCACGCACTACGCATTTGTTGACGTGACCTTGCACTTTATTTTTATCTACTGCGGAGCTGTGGAGAATGTCGTGCTGGGGTTGGAACCAGGATGGGCAAGCTAGGCAGTCACTACCTCTGGGCCAGATTTTCACACCTTTTCTTTAGAAACACTCTCAAGTTACCCGGGGTAGCCTTGAACTTGCAAACCACCTGGCTTGGCTCCCAAGAGGCTGGGTCTGCGGCCTTGTGCTATCAGGACTGGCTATTTCAACAGTTTTAAATTAATAGTTTAATGATTAGAATGCTCCAGGGTGTACAGAATGGGATTTGTTAGCATTTTGAGTTAAATTAGCTCCAGCAAGTCTAGCCCGGCTGGTCCGATGGTTTAATGACCACCAGTTCTCAGGGAAAAGACCTTCTGTATTCCACAGAAGTGACTCAGACAGAAATTTCTGAATGGCACATTCGCATATCTGCCTACTTATGCCTATCCTCCTCAATCCTAATAATTCATAAATTCATCTTCTGGATCAGTCATACGGAGTGAATAAGTATTCTTTCATATTCAGATACAGCACCTAGTTCATCACCCCTACTTTCCCCACCCCCCCCCACCCCGCTGAAAGTGCAGCAAGCTTGCAATGTTGAAACACCTCATGAATGCCAAACACGGCAAAATGGCCCCAAATGAGCGATTCTTCCTGGCTCATTTGTCTGATTTCAGTCTTCTTGTGAGAGTCCTTCTGCCAAGTCAAATATTAAATTTCTTTGTTTGTGTGCTCGGGATTGGGGGCACTGAGGTCCTTCTCTCTTCCCATTTGGAAAGGTCAGTGCGGAAGACACAGGACAAAGCCATCCCGTGTGTCTGTTTATACGGGAAAGCAGCGTGCATCTGAGTAAGGGAATGCTTGAGGGGATGGGACCGCATCACTCCCACAGGAACTGATCCTGAGCATCTTAGAACTGGAGGCAGAGTGTGGAACTTCAATTGATTTGGGAGATTAGCTAGAAAGATCTTGAACCCACAGTAAAATACTTTTCAATAGCTCTGATATCCAGCTGCCTCAGAAATAATCAAAGGTGCGGGGCTGGGGGGGTGGGGGAAGAAATAATAGAATCCATTTTCATTTGAAATTTTTGTTGTTTGGCTTTTGGGGGAGACAGGCTAGCCTGGAAGATTCACTATGTAACAATCTTCCCGCTTTAACTTCCCAAGTACTGATCTTACAAATAGACTTCACGCCCAGCATTGAAACAAAACCCAGATCCACCTGTGGGATACAAAATCTGCAAACAAAATTCTGATAGATTATTCTCTTATACCAGGGGGGACAAAACTGACTTTTTCACATGAGTCCCAACCAGTCATTACCTCAGGAGAAAATTCCTAATAGGACCATGGGAGCAGAATGAACCTCGAGGCCCCCAGAATGGATCATCTATTTGAGAGAGCCCCCAGAATGGACCATCTACTTGAGAGCCCCCAAAATGGACCATCTACTTCCCCACTGCTGCTCCTGAAAATCCTTCCATTTTCACACTGGCCCTCCATCACACAGGGATACACAAAGATACTCACCTCCCAGTTCAGCCCCGACAGTGCCAGCACCCTGTGGTTTCTCAGTAGCATGGCTGCTCTTGTCCCCTCCCAGGCTCTAACTGCCACAGCCAATGAGGACACTGGCATCCCTCAGAAAGGTCCCCTCCCTTTTGGGCCAGCACCACATTCTTCTGCTGTCATAAAGAGGCCAGAGGCCCCTGGTCTGTTTCTAACCACTAGGCTCCCTTCTTCCTTCTCATGCCTTCTCTAAAGTCACATGACAGTTCCTCCTGCCAGTGACACCTAACCATCTTCACACTCTTTGGCCGAAGCCGTCTCCCAATTCTCTCCATGTCTGAGGGACATTATGGTCGGACAGATGGGATCGCCAGCCCCACTCTGATCTCTCTGCTGCCAAGAAATCCCAGAACCTTTTCCAACTCTCTCCTTCTCTACAGCTGCTCCAGCCCTGTGCCTTCTTCACTCTCAGTAGCTGGCAGCAGTTGTTAGCTGGGAAATCTCCCAGCCTCCCTTTTTGACTCCTAAAACCCTGCATGAGTTTTCTGGTCCAGGTCCTGTGTAGATGTGGTTCCTCCCATGCCAGGCTGATTCCCCGGCCCCCTGTGCCCCGCAAACTGTGCATGCCCTTCTGAGCATCCCTGCTCCTCTGAAAAGGATCCTCCATAGGTTTCTCCATTCATTTATTCCTGTCCTCTCTGTGTGTCTGCCTCACTGTCCACACCTCACTGTCACACTTCCTTGAAAGAGAGGCCAACATTTTCTATTTTCCACCTTCTAGTTCAGCCCACAATCCATTCAATGCTATATTACAGCCACATTCCCAGTACTCCCAGAAACAAATCTGAGGATGTTTCTTTAGCACTCCTGGAACTCGGTGGTCCTCAGGAAGAGCAACTTTGCCCCCTGGTACATATGGCAGTATCTGAGAGTTACCCCTCCCCCAGGGTAGAGGGTTTTACTGTCATCCAGTGAGTAGAAAACAGGGCTGATAGCCAACATCCTACAATACCGAAGACACACACCCTGACCGCCAAACCAAGAAACACAGCCCACAATGCAGTGGTGCTACGGCTGGAAGAAGGAACTGTAAGCAATGCAAGTAGAAACCTTGCGACAACAGAGTCAGCTCACGACTTGTGCTGCTTCCAGGTTGCAGCTTGTAGCGCTCCAGAAGATGCAGCCATATACTGATCCCTGTGTCAGAGCCTGACGTTCATTAGCGACTCAAAACTTAGCTCGCTGTTATGTCTCTAAAACATTACACCTGACTTAATTCTTAGGGATGTAGACACATGCACACACACACTTGGACACGTGCACATGCACACACACGCACACACACACACACACACACACACACACACGGCTCCTTTCGATGTCCTATAATTGACAACTTTACCCCATTTGAGCCCGTCTTCTGGTTTTCTAACCAGACTCCATCTTTACTCCTCTGCTGTATTTTGTATCTTGGGAGCCCCCAAAGGTCCAGGTGTTGAAAGTTTAGTTCACAGGGAGCACACTTGGGGTGGTAGATCCTTTAGGAGGTGGGGCCTGTGAGGTCCTTAAGCATGTATCCTTAAGGCAGTTGTGGATTCGGGCCCCATCTTCACTTTCTTTGCTTACAGGCCATGAAATGAAAGGTTCTGCCCCATCGTGAAACTCTTCCTTCCTCACCACAGGCCCAAAGCAATTCTGCTAGTCAGCTATGAGCTGGAACTGTTAGCCAGAGAAAGCCTTTCCTCTTTCTCTTTGCAAGTTGCTTAGCTGAGGTATCTTGAAAACCAACACATGACCCCTGGGTTACAAGCAT
This sequence comes from Microtus obscurus, assembly GCA_963919715.1. Classification (NCBI taxonomy): domain Eukaryota; kingdom Metazoa; phylum Chordata; class Mammalia; order Rodentia; family Cricetidae; genus Microtus; species Microtus obscurus. The sequence goes on from CAWTZC010002364.1 coordinate 4,471,478, forward strand.
CCAATACTTCACTAAGCACTTTCCCCCAGTTCTCTCTCGAGCATTCCAACCTTTTCACTTCTCAGGGAGATACACTCTAAGACTGCATTTACAACTATCACACACACCCATTGCCAAAACTCTCTCTCTCTCTCTTACACACACAATCCCTATTAATTTTTTCTAGTGATTACTCATTTGATATGTATATTATTTATATTTTATATATATAATTTATATATTATTATGTATATTATTTACTCTGTCTCTTTTAGCAAAGTGTTAACTCTTAAAAAATAGGCATATTCTTTTATGTATATTCAGTATAGTACCTAAAATAAATGCCAAATAAATATTTGTTGAAGAAATTAATACTTAGAATCTTTCCTTGGGGTTTTCATGTATTTTCAACAGGTTGAAGACGATTAAATTAGAATTTCAGGTGGTTAACCATAATTTTTAGAAAACAGTATCTTAGTTACTTTTCTATTGCTGTACTAAGAGATCATAAAACAGAGGCAACTTACAAAAGAAAGCATTTAATTTGGGGTTATTATTCCAGAAGGTAGTAGAGTCCCTAGCCATCATGGTGGGGAGGGGAGCATGGTAGCAGGCAAGCAGGCATGAGAACTGGCATATTGAGACATGGAGACAAGGCAGAGAGAGAGAGAGAGAGTTAACCTGGAGAGTTAGCCTGGGCTTTTGAAACCACGCCCAGTGACACACCTCCTCCAGCAAGGTCACGCCTCCTAATCTCCCCACATATCCACTCATCTTTCTGGGTCTATTTTCTCCTTCAGTTACTAAATCCCACGGCTTCTAATCTTCCCGGTTTAGCCTTCTGCAATCCTAATATTCTTTGACCAGTCTAAATTTTATTATTTACTCCAAATTTGGTAGATGCTAAACGATGAAAAAATATCAGTTAACATGAGATCGGAAGTGGTCTAAGACTATTCCTGCCTCTAAGAAGCCAGGAGAGTTGTGGACAATTCAGCAAAGGCAGATGGGGAGCAACAGTGGGGCTGGGGGCGACAGAACAGTCCCTTAGCCTTTTGTCTCCATAATTCCATGTTGATCATGGCTATGAGAAGATTCAGGGGTGCTACATCTAAGTCCTTCACACCGCATCTCTCAACAGTGTGTGTTCAGGCTGACCACTGTGAGTTCCTGGGTCATTGTCAATAGTTAGTGTTTCTAGAAACAAATATAACGATCGCCTCTTCCCACTACTGATATCCAACTCCTTGGGACTTGGAATGAAATGAAGTCTGTGGGGCTGGTCATACTCACTAGCTTTTGAATTTACCACTTAGAGCTCTTAACCAAAAGCTGTGGGACTGGAAATGGAGTCCGGGGTTCTGGGACATCCTTCCTAGCAGGAAGACATTTCTCTGTTCCATTGCCATCAGGATGGAATTGATCCTAAGTTCTAACTCTGGGGTCTATGTTTATAGCCTCTGGGTTTGTTCGTTTTTACATTTATTTACTTTGTGTGTGTGGGGGGGGGGATGCTTGTGCATTCATGCATGTGTGCATGCGTGTACATAGTGTGTGTTTAAGTCAGAGGACAACCTGTGAGAGTCAGTCCTCTCCCTCCTCCACCTGGATTTTGGGGGCTCACAAGCAGGCTAGCTGGCTTGGAGGCCAGTGCCCCTCACCCACTGTCCCATCTCACTGACCCCACCCTCTAGTTCTAACTCTGAACTCTGCAGGATGAGCTGAGGCTTCAGTTTCCAGCCTTTCCTTCAGCATTCCCTTCCCCAGCATCATAATCCCCCAAGTCTGCTTTCACCTTTACCCTCAACCGACAGCCACCACGCCTCTAGATGGGGAACGAACCTCCTTAGAAACTGTAAAGTGCTGAATCGGACCTCATTCATAGACGAGAACAGGAAATAGAAAAATAAAGCAGCATGGAGCGTCTCCACATGGTGCACGGTGGCTCAGTGGGTAGAGTTACTTGCTGCCTGATATGAAAGAAAGCCTGGCCACCTGAGTTCAACCCCTAGATGTAGACCCAGATGCAGAGGTGAAGGGAAAGGACTGACTCCACACAGATGGCCTTCGCTCTCCACACGGAGTGCCACGGCATATGTGCCCCTCCCAGTAACAATAACAATAGCTTTTTTTTTTTTAAAGCTAGCAGTGTGGAGAAAACAATCATAATAAAATGTTAACTATTTTCATGGTATCTAAGCCACCCTCACCAGGACTAAAGTGGCTTCCCACCATACAAGATCACCAAGTTTCTCTGTAAACCAGTATTTAACCATACCCTTTTCACGACTCCCTCCCACACACATCTGCCTTACCCCACAGGGGGTACATGGCAACATCTCTAGTTTCAACATGTCCCTAGTTCCCACAAGTCAGAGATAACAAGAATACATCCCCCTGTGTCCATATCTCTTTCCACCCTGTTAACACTTTAACATTCTGGCTTCAGTCTACAAAGGGAGCAAGAGGCAGCAAGAATGAGAACCTGTGTGTGGGAGTGAGTGCGGCTGCGAAGCAGAGGCTGCAGGGAGGAAGAGTGGGAGGGCGGGCGAGTGGCCGCTGGCTCCAGGCCATAGGCAGCTGAAGCCAATCTCCTCAGGATTTACAAAGTCTGTGCTACAGCCTGAGAACCCCATAGAACGACATGAGCTGTGTCATTCCTTCTAATACCAGTGAGCCAGCCTAGTCAACTAACTCTGCTCTAAAACAGATCTCCCTGAGGGAAGCACACTGAAAAGCATTTTATCCTTCTCCCTGTTGAACAAACTAGACAAAAACACTGTTACATAAAAACCACCAGCTTTTGATCCGCCTGAAATCTCAACTATTTGAGAATAAGGCTGAGTAAACATACTCGGTGGTTTCCTCAGTTCAGCAAAGCTGCAACTCAACAGCCAAAATGCCAGATCGGGGGGAAAGTAGAAAACTCACTTTTCCAACTTATTTTAGTTTTCCCGCAGGGTTTGCAACTTTGCTTTGCAGTTAGATCCTCTGATATTCCAAGTCAACATTGGCTCCAATTTAAAGATCTGGTTTGCAATAACTTACCTGATTTCCTGGCATCAGTCTGGCTCACCTGCCTATAAGAGCAGAGCTCTGTCTCCCTCAATGCTACACTCTCCTGCCTACATCCGGGGCCTCTCTTAAGTATAACACATGGTTCCCTGGAGTGTCCTATTCTCACGGGACCTCCCTCTACAGCCTGCTTGTTTACCATGGAGATGGCATATGGTAATGTATGTTTACTATCAGGCACAATGGTGCGGGGAAGAAAACACAAGCAACTATTTATGAGTGTCATAACAACTTGTGTGTCATGAGCATTACAAACTGGGAAGGCATGGGAACATGAAAAACTGCTTCCCAAAGCCCCACGCCAGAAGAGGAGCTACTCAGGAGGTTAAGCATAAGAGGAAATGAAGTTAGAAGGGGTGGTGGTATGTCAGAGAGAAGTTGGAGGGGGAAGTAGAGAGCAGATATGATTAAATACATTATATATATGTACATATACATATATAGACATGTATATATATGTGTATACATATATAGGTATATATATGGAGAGATGTGTGTATATATGTATATCGAGAGATATGTGTGTATATACGTATACACACACACACACACACATATAGAGAGAGAGTATTTGATACACACACATATATGCAATGCTCAACGAATGCATTTAAGAAATATGTTTTAAAAAGTTAATTCCTTCCTGGATGGTAAGAACATACATTAGAGAAAGACAGTAACCAGGCTCTCTGTTGCTGTGATAAACACTGATCAAAAGCAACCTGGGAAGCAAAGTGTCTATTCCCTATCACACTTTAAGGTAACAGGTCATCACTGAGGGAGGTCAGGACAGGCCACTTCAGGCAGGAACTGAAGCAGAGACCACCCGACTGGCTTGCTCAGCTATCATTCTTCTATAACTCATGCCCACCTGCCCAGGGAGGTCCCTGTCCACAGGAAACTGTGGCCTTCCTTCATCACTTGGCAATTTTGAAAATGATGGATGTGGGGCTGGACAGATTGCTCAGTGGTTAAGAGCATTGCCTGCTCTTCCAAAGGTCCTGAGTTCAATTCCCAGCAACCACATGGTGGCTCACAACCATCTGTAATAAGGGTTGGTGCTCTTCTGGCCTTCGGCATACACACAGATAGACTATTGTATACATAATAAATAATAAATAAATATTAAAAAAAAATTTTTTAAAAAAAGAAAATGATGGATGTGATGCCTTGGCGGAGGTTCCCTCTCTGCAGGTGCATCTTGGTTTGGTCAAGTTGGCCAAAGCTAACCAGCACACAGGAACACAGAGGTGCGCTGTCGAGTACACATACAGGACAATTATACATATTGTCTAATAGTAAATACTAAAGTGAAGGTTCTCCGTCTGGCTTCTACGTCCTCAGAACCACGGTTGAAACAAGCCCAGATTCCGCTTGTGGTCATTTGATCTTCGACTAGCAAGTCTTCTAACTTTAAAAATGAAAATGTGGAAGTCAAGAAACGAGTGCTGGTGATGGAAAGTGACGGACAGTTTACCTGCCCTATGTACTACCCACACAGATGTCGCTGAGGCGGGTCAAGTACCAGCACCTTGACATCCTCCTGAGTGGGCTTCCCCTCTGCATGCTATGAATTTGCTTCATTACCATTGGTTGTGAAAGAAGCTGTTTTGGCCAATGGTTTAGTAGAGTAAAGCCAGGCAGGAAATCAAAACAGAGAAAAAGTACATCAGAGAGACACCATGTAGCTGCTAAAGGAAAAAGGCGCCAGCTACCAGCCAGAACCTTACTGGTAGTCCAAAAACTCATGGTGATTCACAGATTAATAAAAATGGATTCATTTAAAATTAAGAGTTAGCTAGAAATATGCCTAAGCTATTGGCCAAAAAGGGCTGCAATTAATATAGTTCCTGTGTTACTATTCACGTTCAGGCTGCCCCGAAACAAGAGGTCTCCACCTATAGCTGAGAAAACTTTTGTTTTCATGCAGAGAACAGGTGTGAAGTCTGTATGTTTGCCGGGTACACCAACACCTTGTTGTGTGCAACTCTTGCTACGTTAGTTATGATGTTTGATAAGGCCGCAAAAGCAGTTCAGAGGCGTACAAGATGAGCAGCTCTCTGAGTCTGTATCAATGGCGTCTGTGTTTGCACCACACCACTCTGCCCTTGGAGACACGGAACTAGTGGAGCGCAGGAAGTGTGCACTTAGAGCTCCCCTTCGCTGACACTCACACTGGCTGTATCAGGGAGTCTCTGGATGTCGGGTCTCTGTGTTACAGCCAAGGGCTTTCCACAGCGGGCCATCTGCAAGGACACCACAGGAACCCCACTCTGAAATGAAATGGCTCTGTGGGTCCAGCTTCTATGTACAACCCTTGTCTGTCCTCAGCACTGCCTGGTTCCTACACTACAGCTCAATCTAGAGGGCAAGCCACAAAGAGTGAGAGGCGGGAAATGCACAGAATCCATGACGCAGTCACATTGCCAACTACTGGAGCGGTGGAGGTGTATCACACTTTGCAAATAAACCCTCCAACAGATGCACGCGCATGCACACACACAAACACACACAGTCAGTCTCTGTCTCTCTCACACACACACATAGATACAAACACACACACAGTCTCTCTCTCTCTCACACACACACACACACAGAGTCAGTCTCTCTCTCTCTCTTACACACACACACAGACACACACTCAGGTGCGCACACACAGACACACACACAAACACACAGAGGGAGCCTCTCTCACACAGACACACAGATTCACACAGACACACCCTCAGGCACACACACAGAGACACATACTGACATACTCACACAAACACACAGAGAGTCTCTCTCTCATACACACACATACAAACACACAGATTCACACAGATACACTCAGGCGCGCACACACACAGACACACATACTGACATACATACACACAAACACACAGATTCACACAGACACACACTCAGGCACACACACAGACACACATACTGACATAACACACACACACAAAGTATCTCTCACACACACATAGACACACATACTGAGAGATACATACACACACACAAGGAGTCTCTCTCATACACACAGACACACAAATTCACAGACACACATTCAGGCATACACACATACACACACTTGCATTGCAGAAGGAAACGGTAGACAAGTTATTTACATCAACAAAAAATCTGAGCGAATCTGAGTAAATCTGGGTGAATCTGAGTAAACCTAGGTGAATCTGGGTGAAGGCCGCTACGCTTTCCCTTCCTTTCCCACTTCTCTGGTGTGAGTCAGAGAGTCAAGCGCTGTAGGAGCCTAATATAAAATCTGCTTCCAAAGACATTCTGCAAGGCTTCCGACATGCTTAATTTTCTTTAAACAAGGCACTAATACAATCACAGTGGCATCTAATACGATTTTTAATTCCTTGAGGGTAGGAGCCATGGCTAATCTTCAATGTCTAACTGAGTGGCAACATTAGTTTCCCTCTTAGTAGAAACAACCAATAAAATATTCCTAGTCCTACCAGGTTGTATTACAGAAGGTTCACGAAGGAAATGAGGAATAGGCCCCTCCGTGGTAAATAACGGCACTGGCCAGAGCATTGTCTGTGTTCAGTCAAGACTGATTTCCAAGGTTACAGAAAGCAGAACCTGACAGCGACAGAACCAGCCACCGAAGCAGGAAATTTTGGGAACATCTCCCTCTTTCACTACGGACTGAGTTCCTGTCAGCAGGCGCATAGGCAGTGTGAAATCAAACCAAAGCTCACAAACGCTCAGGTCCCATTAACCTGCTCCTCAGAGCCACCAAAGACTGAACAGTCACAGCAGAGCCCTGTGCCGGACCGAACCCATCAAAGAACAGGATTTATTATTCAAAGAGAATCTCAGGACAGACGACATTTAAGGCGAAGTACTTACAAACTCTGGAGTTCGGAAATCCTGCTGATTCTCCAGAGGGCCGAAGGTGGAACAGACGATGGTCTGGTCGAAGTTTTCCAGCACTGAAAATAAAGGAGTAAAGAAAGTAAGCAAAGCGCAGACTTGCCTGGATCCACACAGCAGCAGGAGGGAGGGCACTCAGCATCTGAGGCCCCCTTCCAGGTGAGATATTCTCACTGCCCACGACTGAGAGCTGCAGCCACTCTGTCATCCATGTGGCTAGGTCTCCAAATGCTCTAGGCTGCGTCTACCACGGAAAATTACCAGGCTCTACACAGCAATTAAATGTTGAGTGCAGCTACGAAACTCATTATCCCGCTAACCTCTCGGGGAACTGATGAGTCAAACGAGGACGGTCATTTTCTATTTGAAAACATATCGAGAAGCAGCATCTGACAGATACTTAATGGGAGCCAAATAAAATTTTCAAGTAGGTACTTTTAACTAGTAACAAGTAAAATTAATTACAATAATATCATTTAACCCATAAAATCCATTAACATTTGAATATATAATCCATATTAAAAAATTATCAGTGAACCAGTTTATATTTTTCTGGGACTATGCCTTGGGGATCTGGGATGAATTACAAATACATATGAGCCACAACTCAAAAGGTCAGAAGCCACAAGTGACTGGTGGCCACTGTATTAGGTGACCACAGTGTTAGGCGAGGTAAGGAGCCAAGTCCAGGAAGCAGGTCATTCCGTCATGTCTATCCCTGGGTTGTCATCAAGACCCTGTCACAAATAAAGGTGCTGGTCCAGCATCAAGGACCTTGAGGAAGCAAACCGACCATACACACCACACTGTGTGCTTCTAGATCAAAGAGCTCTAAAGAAGCCAGACGTAAAAGACTTAATGAAGGAAGTGTTGGGTGCTAGAGGTTGGTCAGCAGGAGGGCACATTAAAAAAAAATAGGAAATTTCAAATAACAAAGTTTAGGATTATACTAGAAATTACTAAAATGCCATATATCGTTGACTTTGTAAAAATAAAAGATCCTTAATTTAAAGAGGTATATGAAATAATAGTTAAGAACATTGGAAGATCATCAACTGTTTAAGGAGGTTTACATAGCTTCTCTCATTGATCACCAGGCCCGCATCTCTTCAGCAAGCCACTGGTGTGAAAGAAGACGAGGTTAAAGACGTAAGGGGGGGTGGGCACGGAACTATGAGCAGCATGCGTCCTTCAATGGTCCGCACAGAACAGCTAGACTGGGCTTTAATTTTATTTGAGGTAGAGTTTTATAAGTCACTACACACCCGACGTCTTGAATACACAAACAGGTTTTGTGAAATAGGTGGTTCCTAATGATGAAAAAAAAATCCTCTTTTCAGGGGCCGGAGAGATGGCTCAGTGGTTAGGAGCACTGACTGCTCTTCCAGAGGTCCTGAGTTCAATTCCCAGCAACCACATGGTGGCTCACAGCCATCTGTAATGAGATCTGGCGCCCTCTTCTGGCATGCAAGCACACATGGAAGGAATGTTGTATACATAATAAAGAAATAAATCTTTATAAAAAATCCTCTTGCATAGGGATATTCATAAGAGCCCAAAGATTGTTCACAAATCCAAGTTATCAGCATAAGTTAAGACAACTCATCTGTTTAAAAAAATTCCCAATATCAGAACTGCATTTTAGCTTCACACCAAAGACCTTCGTTTGTACACGTAACCCACATGGTAGCAGCCCCTATGGCCTAAAAAGAAAGGGCAGCAGATGAGACGGCACAAGTAGGGGCCGCCTCTTCTGAAGAGCCCGTCCGAGGACCCCTTGTTTAAGAGCCAGAGACAAATGGGAAAAAGAGGCGAAGGGAGGCTTGAAGGGTATCCTGCAAGGGTGACAACCAAAGTGGATGCCTCTGACTAACCCGGGAGGCCTGCAATTTCCACACAGCCAGCTACGTCTGCAGCCGATTATTCCACCAGCCGAACAATAGTTGGCCAAAATAATTAGATTCCTGCGGACCACCTTCATAAGTGCCTCAAGCAGTGTTCTCAACCCGTGGGTCGCGACCCCTTTGGGGGTCAGACAGCTCTTTCACAGGGGTCACACACCAGACGTCTTGCCTATCAGATATTTACATTACAGTTCATAACAGCAGCCAAATGAGTTTAAAGTAGTAATGAAAATACTGTCATGGGTGGGGTCACCACACCTAAGGAACTGTATTAAAGGGTCACAGTATTAGGAAGGTTGAGAACCACTGTCCTAAAGTGTGACTGTCTATATACCTGGCTATGACAAGCTCTCCATGGATGGAGTACAGCTGGGAAGACCTAACCTTTCTACAACATTAGCTGTAGAGATAGTGAAGATGATACAAGTGGGGTGTTTATAATATACTGCTCCATAAAGTTAATGAAACATCATACTTGTGCGTATTTTTACACAGCCACTATAAATCTGGTGGCGTGACTTCATTTGACATCTTATCTAAATTCCGGCAGGATAAGATGTGCAATTCATCTTTTACGTATCGGAGGTAAAAAGGTCAGTGGCATTCCCCTCGGTTCCTCTTTTCCTCCTTTGCAAAGGGAGACTTAAGAAGGTGTTCAATTTGCCGAGTGAGAGAAGAAACAAGATCTGGGACCCCGGTGTCCCACTAGGTCACAGGCAAGGATGCAGAGGAACAGACGTGTGAAAGTATAGCACTGCTTGGTTCTAGTTACCCCCACAATGAGAACAAACGTGGTCACAGTTAATGTCAACACAGAAGAGAAAGGGAATTTGAGTAAAAATAAACAAAAATGGCTTTGCCGAAATACCACGTGAGCAAGACAAAACCACGTTTCTGCCACGTTTTCTGTGTTAACACAGCGGAGAGGGAGATGATACAGGAGGCTAATACATAATTAATTTTCCTCTAGATAGGGGTCCGGGAAGTCTTTGGGACTCTCATTTCTGATCATCTAAGGCAAATGGGGAAAAAAAATAATTTCTTGGCAAAAATAGTTTTAAAAAATTAAGATGAAAAACTGAGAATTTCTTATTAAAAATAATGGGGGGGTGATACTCAAAAAACAAACAAACATACTAACTTTTTAGAAAGTAATTTTATTTAATAGCTTTTGGGATGTTAGGAACACTGGCTGCTCTCGCAGAGGACGCAGACTCAATTCTCAGCTCCCATGTGGTGACTCACAGCTCTCACTATCCAACCACTTCCACCTGTGAAAGTACCAGGCATGCATGTGGTACATATACATACAGGCAAAACACTCACATACATAAAATAATCTAAAAATGAAAAATAGTATTAACTGTATTACTAATAGTAAAATTCAAATCACTGAGTATTTAGGCCAAAAGAAGTCTATAACATATCCACTTTTGATAAATCTAATAGTAAACCAATCACCTAACAATTATTATAAATGAAAGTGAGCATATTTTAAAAACTTTATCAATGCAGTTTGGGCAATAAAGTTTGAAGGTAGACCTAATTCTAACTTATTCAGCACTATAAAACCAAGGGCCCAATAAAACTACGTAGAGGCTTAGCCATATCAGTGGTTTAATAACAGGACAACCGGCAGCCTCCGCCAAGGTGGCAGTCATGTGGTTACTTGTGTACCAATCAGAAAAGGAACGACCTGAATTTACTACCCCGACTATGAAGTAGATACGGCCTGTACTCAAACAGCGATAGAGATTGTGATACAAAGCAGCCAATAAAAAGTCATTATCTATAATCTTATAGCTTGGACACACCTAACAGAAAACACACTCAGGAAATCCACGGACGAACGCTAGAGTGGCCGATAAGCGGGGCTCTGGAACAAACGTGATGAGGATGAGAAGATGCTATGTCCAACACACAGCACAGGCAGGGGCAGGAGCTGGCTCTCCCTGACCTGTGTATGAAGGTGACTGCTTACCACCGAAATGATCAAAACCACCGCGGATAGAGGAGAGAGCAGGGAATGCCAGGTCTGAGCTGGGGCTGGGGCTCTAGTGCAAAGCTCTTGCCTAGCATCTGCAAGGCCCCAAGTTCAACACCCAGGGCTGGGGTAAAAAAAGAGTAAGAATGGTAGGACTATAATAAATTAAGAAATAAGAATGGCAGGGCCAAGTGCAAAGGGCCTGGACTACGGACCCTGGCAGGGCTCAAGTCCTAATGCCAACTGCAGAGACGAGTGCCAATTATTATCAGCATATTTATCCCAAGCTGGCCATAACCATTTCCCTGGTGATGTCACAAGCCCATGCAAAGATAGAAGTGACAGCTCAAAAGCATGCTGGAAAAACAATGAGGATTTGGAAAGATGACATTAAAAGCACCTGCTGACCTTCCAGGGGACCTGGGTTCAATTCCCTGCACTCACAACATCTGTGACTCCAGTTCAAGGGGACCTAGCACCCCCTTTTGGCCTCCCAGGGGAATCAAGCACAAACATGGTACATGGACACACATGCACACCAAATACCCATACTTTAAAAATAGTAATTTTTAATTGAATGCTATGTAAATATAAATTAACTTTGCATATTAAAAACTCAATATAAAAAAAATGAAACTGCAAAATTCCTGGGCATACTAATCTGTGTCTGGCATTTTCAAAAGTCTGGTCTATTTATTCCTATTTCTGTCTTTATTCCCTCAGATGATCAATAATAATTTAGGGTTGTCATCACCTCAAGTCAACAATTAAAAGCTAAACAATTGGACTGTCAATCAGTCTGATTCCAAAACTGTAAATCTTTTAGATATATTGATTTTGTCTTCTGGGTTGCTAAGAATAATCCAGGGATGCCCTCTTAAATATGAGTTGATAAGAGATTAAAGTAGTATTGAAAATAGAAATCAAAAGAATATTAGCGAAAACAAAAGTGCCAACATATAGCCAGAGAGAAACAGACTAATATGCCAAGGGAGGTGGCACAGCACTCAGGAGGTGGAGACAGGATCAGGTGTGTAAACATAGCCTTGGCTACCATATCAGGTTTACAGCCTGGGCTACTGGTGTGGGAGTCCCCTCTGTGTGCCATGAGTACCATTAATGAATAAAAAAACTGCTTTGAACCTACAGCAAGGCAGAACTTAGGTAGGCTGGGAAAACTAAGGTGAATGCTGGGGGAAAAGAAGGGCGGAGTCAGAGAGAAGCCATGGATCTGCCGCCCAAGTCAGACATATCAAAACTTTGCTGGTAAGCCACTGCCATGTGGCAATATACAGTTGAATAGAAATGGGCTAAATTAATATGTAAGAAATAGCCAATAAGAAGCTAGAGCTAATGGGTCAGGCAATGATTTAATTAATACAGTTTCTGTGTGATTATTTTGGGTCTAAGCTAGCCGGGTGGCCGGGAACCAACAAGCAGACTCCCTGCTACAGGCTACACATGAAATCCTTCCTCTAAAAATAAACACATAAACTAACACATCTTGATAACTAAAGGGAAAAAAAATCAATCAATAAAATTGACTGAGAGCAGTTACAACTTAAAGTGCATTCATTCATTCTTGCAGAAGCGCCACAAAACAGATGGCCAGCCCACAGACTCATGAGCTAGGTGAGAAGCATGTGCATATTTAATACGCTGTTATAAGTAATTATGTCATTATAAGTAATATGTAATAAGGAATGAAATTTTTGTGGTACCAGGGACTGAACACAGACCTCAACCCCAAGAACAACAGGAAAGAAGTTGCCTTCAAAAAAATTCCATGATCTAATCAATGTACAACTAACAAAAAATAGTAAGTCAAAGGAATGACCTTGGGAAAATGGACACGTTTCTATGCCCAGACAGAGCAGGATGTCTAGTGGCCTATCGGGATGTTCTACACCTGGAATTTTCTTCTCACACTAGATAGAAATCTCAGGCATTTGAATCTTAGGGTACATGATATTTGATCCTAAAGCCAGCCCTCAGCAATCACTATGCTAATACACCTGAGACATTCTTCCCAGCATGCTCTGCCTTCCAGAAGTGCTGGCCTTCCCCCACCTCACTACTGTGTCACTTAACCACCCAGCCTATCTGTCCCCCATCATCCTGGACAGTCACATTTGGCCTCAGTTTACCAGTTATCCACTGTACTTTGGTGACAAGTGAATGATATCATTTCTCACACTATGAGGAGGTTGTAAGGTTACAGATGGTCACATCAGGGTTTTAGAACAGGGTTACTCAGTGTCATAACTGAGAAGAACGTTAATAGGGGAATTTTAGTGGTTAGTTTTTGTCAACTTAACATGACCTAGTGTCACCGAGGAAGAAGAACTTCAGTTTAGGAACTGCCTCCATCAGACTGGTCTGAGGTGGTCCCATTCCGAGCCAGACGGACCTGGTGTAATAAGAAAGGGAGCAGCTGAGCCTTAACACTGAGAGGCCATTGTTGAAGGTGCGGCCTTGAGCAGCAGTGGAGACCTCAGGATGGAAGGGGTTGTAGAGAAAAGCTGAGGCCTGGCACCACATAGCAGGGTCGGAGTCCCTGAATGGAGGCCAGAAGGTCACTAGTGAGGGAGTTGCTTTGGAGTGGAGCCTGCCTGAGTCTGTGAAGGGTGCTGAGTGAGCTGTGGGGGGCAGGGTCCAGGAGGTGGAGCTGCGCAAGCGCTTTGGTTACAGAAGATCATGAGTGCGTCCCAGATGCAAGACACTGAGCTACAGAATCTAATTCATAGTTGCTTTGTTCAGATTGTGGCTATGCACTGATTCTTACCTCTTGAAATAAGATGCGTGTAACCTACTTTTTGTTTTGCAGGAGCCCACAGTTAAGAGACTATATTTTTAGAGAGGTTTTAGACTTTCAGAGGGACTTTGGATGTTTTAAAGAGACTGAACTTTGAAAGTGTTGAATTTTTCTCTAGAAACGGCGTGACGGTCAAATTCACGCTATGTTTTATAATAATAATAATAATGTAATAGTAATTAATGTAATATTAACGTGACGTCTTTGGACAAAGAGAAAGGGAAGTTTACACTTTGGTAGTCACGTGTTTGTGTATCGAGTTAATAAGCTATCAGTTATGTTGGTTGGTTTCTGGTTGTTTTGATTTGTTTTTCTAACTTGGCACAAGCTAGAGGCCTCTGGTAAGAAAACTTCAAGGTAGAAAAGGCCCCATTGGCCTGACCTTGGGGGCATTTTCTCGACTGATGGATGATGTGGGGAAAGCCAAGTCCATGGTGGGTGGGGCCATCCCTGGGCAGGTGGTCCTGGGGTGCCTGGGGTGTATAAGAAAGTAACCTGAGAAAACCACGGAGAGCAAGCCAGTAAGCAGCACTCCTCTGTGACTTCCGCTTCAGTTCCTGCCTTGGGTTCCTGTGCTGGCTTCCTTCCACAATGGACTGTGTAAATTATAAGCTGAAACAAACCTGAACCTCTCCTGCTTTTGTTCACGGTTTGTTATCACAGCCACCAGGAAAAGCATGATAGTTACAGTGCCCTGTAGTAGTCCTTCCTAATAAGTGCTGTTACTTACATAAGAAGAAAGTTCTATCTCCAGACACGCTGCCCTGGGCCACAGTGAGACTTGCACACACAAAGATGGTGGCATGGTGTCTTTCTCTTCTAAACACTATAAGCAAGAAGGAAAAGACTCAGACTCCTCACCCTCCCCGTTCCCTAGCGTGTCACCAAACTCACCTACCAAGAGCACAGGCATTCCAGAGCAGAACAAAACGGGGAGGAAGCCTTTGTCCCTCCTGGCTCCAGTCCAGGAGAAAGTATTTCTAAAGATGCACAACAGCAGCATCCCCAAGATGAGCTCTGGCAAGCACTGCCTCTGCACACTCTGTTTGGTGCCAATGTGGGCTCCTCTTATGAACACACTTTGCCACCACAGCCTCCCCAATAACTCCGCTCTGAAACTATCTCAGAAGCCCAACATGTCAGCTTCAGAGAGCTGAAAACACCACCGCTCTGCTCATCCTCACGGACCACATGACCAGTTAGTGCTTTACAGAAGCCTATGTGTGCATGCCGCGAGCTCACAATAGACACACTAGAGTCATCTGTTCTTTTGCCAACTTCCGTTTTCTAGCAGTCACATATATACATATTACTGCTGCTAGCTAGTTTTCAGTGTTCCATTTAGCAGTATTTACTGCACTTCCAATGTTGCACAACCATTTTCTCTTACCAAACCAATCACCTCGGAGATTCTGTAACCATTAGGCAATAATTCCCAATTCTCCTTTCCTCTGCCTGACATGCTCTAAAATTTTTCTGTTCTTATTCATTTGCCTTCTTCTACATATGTCATGCACGGGGAACCATACAGTATCTGCCTTTTATTATTTTATGTGTACAGGTATTTTGTCCGCATGTATGTTTGTGCACCATGTGCCCCAGAGGCCAGAAGAGGGCATCATATCCCTTGGAACTAGAATTAAGACATGGTTGTGAGTCACAACGTGGGTGCTGGGAATCAAATCTGGGTCCTCGGAAAGAAAGAGCAGCCAATGCTCTAACCACTGCACCATCTCTCCAGTCCAATGTCTACCTTAGTATTTCACTTTAGTGTTTTGAAGTCTCATCCATGATCCTTTCTATGACTGATTCCATTGCCTACCCATACCACGTTTTGCTGAAACACTTCTCTGCTACTGAATACTCGAGTTGCATCTATCTTTGGCTAGTACAAACAGAGCTTCACTGAACATGAGCAGACATCTGAGTTCCTATTTTCCAGTTCTCCTTAGTATAAACCCAGGGCAGGACCTGGCGAGTCAGATAGTGTGTCTCTGCTTTTACAGGAGCTACCAAATTGCTTGCCAAGGTTGCTGGTGTGTGGCAGTCCCATCCACAATGTCGGAGGGCTCTAATGTCCCCACGCCCTTGTTCTTTTGGCTGCCGATGGCTTTTCAGAGGCAGACGTGCAGGCAGGTGTGAAGTGGTCCTGAGGTCTTAATTTGCACTTCGCTAACGACCAGTGTTGCTCTGATAGCGCTCACTTGCTACCAGCCAGCTGCACGTATCCTTTAGAGACCTCGCACCCGGTTTTCAAATGGGTTGTCTTTTTGTGGAGCACAGGAATGATTTATGTACTCTGGATATTAAAGACTGTCTAGATACACAATTTCTGATTATGATTTCTTAAAAAAAAGTCTCACTTCTCAATAATATCCTCTTATGCACACATTTCTGATTTTGATGAAATTCAATGGTCTGTTTGTAATTCTTTTGTTGCTCAAGCTTTTTGTGTTTTTTTTCCAAGAAGGTGAATCCAAGGTCATGTGATCTGTCTTTGTTTTCTTCCAAGAGATTTATGGTTCTAACTCTTACATTTAGGTTATTGATGGACTTTGAGTTAATTTTTATATAAAGTGTGAGGTAGGAACTCAGCCTCACTCTTTTTGTGTGGAAATCCGGCCAACATAACACCACTTGTTAGAGAGCCTGACTCCTCTCTGCCCTTGTGGAAAACTCAAAGTCACAAAGATACGACTTAGCTTCTGGACCCCGACACTGCTGTGGTGCCACACTGCTTTGTCTGTAGCTTTACATTAAGTTTTCAAACCAGGTCATGTGAATCCTCCTACTTTCTCCCTTTTCAAAACTGTCTTGGTTCCTCTGGGGCCCTTCCAAGTCCACATGATCAACCTTTACTTCTACAATGTTTCCCACTGAATACACACCTTTAAATTAAAACAGTTTATTATACGACTGAAGAGCAGTGTTATTTACTTGTGCTGATTTGGCATTGTTTTCTAAGTCATGGCTGCAAGAGTTGTTGCTCTATAAAAGACACACGGTATTCATTACAGAAACACATTCTAATCTCATCTCAGAAGGCTCACTGTCATTTCACTTCTGAGGGGTTCAGTCCCCTGGGACTCCCAGGGTTCCCAATGCACACCACCCTGGCTTTGCTGTTGGCTGCAGCTCAGGTGAAACTCGGTCCAGTCCCTGGTCTGTCCGTTCCTCGACTGCAGTGACTCGACATGGCCTGGGAAGGAAAGTGGACACCATTCAAATGGCTATTGCTCATAACCCAAACCATATGAGCCATAACTCGCATGCCTAAATCTTCTAGAACAAAACTTTTCATCTTGAGAATTCAGAACTTATAAACAAAAGAACTCTTGTATGTGCTCATTGTACATTAAGACGCTGCCCTAGCAGGCCCTGGAGCAACACCCTTAAGCACTCCATCAAAGGGACTTACATCTGTTAGGTATAGCAAATAGAAGGCTGACCACAAAATTCATTCTAGTACTTTCTGAAATTTTACTATAAGGAATTATGAATCTGTAAGAACTAAGAATGTTTTCCCCACAGGACAGTAAAATATAAACCTCATCAGAGCAGCCTGACATAGACAGACAGAGCAGTAAGCGAGCCAATTCCTCATAACAGAGACCAGCTGGAAGAGGGGAGGGGCACCACAACCTCTGATCATCTCAGAGGCTGAGCCCCTACACATCACCTAGCAATCACCTACAAACAACTCTAGCCCAGGGAATGAATCCTGAATTTGGATAAAAGGAGGAAAATTGGAAATGATACATACAGTATTTTCATAATTAAGTTAGCAGGAAAAAAGTTACCCAAATCCATATTAGCAGAGGACACACGTGATCTGTCAGGGTTCAGTTCTGTGAGAAATCTGATGTATCCCCAAATCTTCAATATTAGCTATACATTTTGTTTTTATAATTATGAAGGAAGCAATATTTAGGCACTTGAATCTTCCAGAACACAGCTGCATGATAGTAAGAATGGGCTGTTTCACATAAAGTAGCAAAGACACAGAAAGATTTTAACATATTTCAGTGGTAGGGGAGGGGTAGGAAGCTCTATTATGAAACTGATTTGTCTCACCCCACCTCCCCAAAAAACTGGGAAACATACATTCAATAGATATTTACATAGCACATGTAACAAGGCATTATTTTCAACAGTGAACGGTTGAGGCTATTCTTGCTCACCCACGGATGAAGAGACAGACAAAATGTGTCCTGCCCATCCAACGGAATATCCCTCAGCGTAATGGGAAGGCAATCCAAACATGCTACACAAGGAGACTCTTGAGGACATTATGGCTGAGTAAAATAAGCAGTCAGAAAATGATAAATGTAGGATTCCACTTATACGGAGTGCCACAGAGGTCATCTTCACAGAGACAGAAAATGGAATGGTGGTTGTCGGGGGAGGAGAACGTGGGTAGTAAGGTTCAATGGGTGCAGTTTTCCATCTGAAAGATGCAGAGAGTACGGCACTGGATGCAGGGGGTAGACACACCACAGTGCATTCTATGCCACTGGGCTATATAATTACAAATGGAAGATGGCACAGTTTAGGTGATAATATATATTTTACTACAGTGAAAAACAGTTGCTTAAGAACATCTATTACCTGATGTGGGTTGGCCCAGGCAGCAGGAACTGTCTACAAACAGTGCAGCTCAGCCCATACCCCACCCCCACCCAAGCTGAACCCTCTCCAGACTGGAGACAGCACCACAGTGGGTGGGAATGGGTGGAGATCCCACCTCTCTCCTCTGGCAGGGGTCATGTGCCAATAAAGTGCACAGTGTATGATTTTCAAGGGTGAAACAAAGCTTCTATGTATTATAGGGCTTCAGTGAAGCCCATCGGGTGAAGGGGCTGCACCCTGAAACCAGCTACTTCTCCGCTCTCATGGTGTTCAGAGCTCTTCAGGGCCTGTTTCACATCCAAGCTCTTCCCAGCCATAATCACGTCATCCTGTGACTGCCCAAGCTGGCAGGATCAGCCCCATCGCTACCTCTGCACTACTAAGGAGGCACAGAGAAGTCAAGCACTCACGAGCTCGGGGTTCAGATGTCTACACACCAATGCCTCTGGGTCTTCTACCATTCTGCCATGGAACTCTGTACTGTATACCGTCATCTAAATCCACACTGAGTCTGAGTTCTCTGAGGGCAGAGAGAGCTGAACGGGAATACAGCAGTGCCCAGTGCCCAGGTTGTTGGGCATTCTGTCATGTCCTGTTGATGGCTCTGCAGATGGATGCACACTCTAGAAGGGTAGTTGTTAGAGGCAGGCAGATCTAAATTCGGATCCCAGACCTACCACTTCCTAACTGACCTGGGCAGCATAAACTTCACTGTTAGCATCTAGAATGGAACAATCCTTCTCTCTCAGGCTTGAATATAGTGTGTGCGATGTTTAGCATGGTGCTTATTCATACTGCAAGTTCTCATACTGCATATAAAAAGAAAAATGCAAATGGACTGAGTTGAGAAAAAATGCTACCAGCAGTTATTACATGCCCCGTTACAGCAGAAACTAAAGAGGTGTGGGGCTGAGAATGGACTTCTGTGGTAGATGCCACAACAGGGCTTCTATTCCAAGCCCCATACTATACTACAGGACATAGAGGGCATATAAAAATGTGTAAATGGCCCCAAAATGAAAGGAACGCAAACAAGCGAGCTCTATCCAAATCCCATTTTCATACTCTCATTATTGGATGTTTTTCTAAGTTTTGGATATAAGGAAACATTTTAAACATTGTAAGTCACTTAGTTAAAAATAACAGACTAAAGGAGGAAACAAAAGTTTCTTCCTAAGGGTTCCATTTTTTTTTTTTTTAGTTCAAGCTAGCATTTCAGAGAGTATACAACTGAACAGCTTAACATACATGTTGCCATTGGTCAGTGCTTAGGGTGCCAGGGAAGTGCAGCCCTGGAGCAACTGCCCATCCCAGACCTCATACCTAATGCCTCAAGGTGACTTCTCAGACGTGGGTGTGGCACTCTCCGGCCAAACTTTCACTAAAGGAAGAAGGGGACCTGGGAACAGCCTAGTAGCTAACTAACCAGTCTGGGCAAATTGTTCCTTCTGAGGGAAACAGATCTGTAAGGTAAGAGAGGACGTGTACAAGCAGTATCTGGCTCTGTGCCAGGGGTGATGCTAAAGAGCCGGTGACACCTACAACCCCTCAGCTGACTGTCCCTGCTATGCAGTGACTCCGTGTGATTACCATAGCAGTGTTCTGATGACAGCATTTGGATGACAGCATTTCTCAGCCCTAAATGTAACAACTTAAGAAAACTTGAACCCCTCATTTCCTGCTATTTCTTATTTAATCATGTTTTGTAAGTTTCTACTCTTTCCTGCTGAGGCAGAAGTTGGTAGCTGGTCACTCTTACTCTCCTTGCTGCTGGGGTGACCAAGGGGACAAAAGGAAGCCTGCATACCCAAGTGCTGCCACCGCATCCAGCTCCAGGCTCTTTACTTGATGACCCCGAAAGAGTCATCAAATTTTCTGCAAACCCCAGCTGAGATTTTGATCTTACAGTTGTTCTCAGCAGGCCAGATGAGGCTAAAGATGTTCAGACATTTACCCAGAACGCACCGCAATGTAGTACTGCTTGGCATTTTTAATGCTGTGCATCTGAACGTAGCTACATCACCTTAGAGATCTGAGCTATTTTGGATTTCTTAAAGATGCACTTAATTTGTTATGATGGAAACAGCACACATGACTGAGGTTGCTCTTCCCTCCAGAGCAATAATTCTGCCTCTTGTAAGGTCAAATGCTTTCAGTTGCTGCTCCCTTCTGAGTTTATCTACTCTCTACTTTTGTCCTTGAAATTTTTTTCTCTCCCTCCTTCTCTTTCTTTCTCTCTCTCTTTTCTAGTTTTGATGATTTAAACTGTGACCTCAGCCGGGCGGTGGTGGCGCACGCCTTTAGTCCCAGCACTAGGGAGGTAGAGGCAGACGAATTTGTGAGTTCGAGGCCAGCCTGGTCTAAAAGAGCTAGTTCCAGGACAGCTTGGACTGTTACACAGGGAAACCCTGTCTATAAACAAACAAACAAACAAACAAACTGTGGCCTCACACATTTTCAGCTAGAAGTTTCACCCAGGGCCTCGTAAATGGTAGACAAACACTCACCAATCCCTACACCCCAGCTCTCTTTCTGCCTTCTTATACTGAGACAGGGTCTCACTAAATTACCCAGTCTGGCTTAGAACTTGTGATCCTCCTGCCTCAGACTCCCCAGCAGCTCTTTCTATGTGCCAAGTCTACATATTCATCACACTTGCACCCATAAAATAACTATCACTGACTTAGTGCGCACGCTGCACTGTAGTGGAGCTCGGAAGGAGAAGAAATAAAACAGCTACTAGGACGTTGGCACGTGATGGCTTTACGTACAGGGGCAGCTGTGGCCAGCTGACGGCTGCACAGGGCTTAGGCCCCCAAGCCAAGGTCTGATGGAGCTTCAGTAGAAACCGGGGACCACTTAAGAGGTCAAGCCGGTAAGAAACATGGGACTGGAACTTACATGGTCAAAGTGGAGGTAGCAATGAACAGAAGTCAACGGAGTGCTGTGATGGGGAGCTGCCAGAAGCTCAGATAGGGAAGACTGATTGGAAAGGGAGGTTAAAGTTGCTTAGGCTAAGAGCTGCCACTGCAGCCAGCTCTAGCCTCTTTACGGGATGGCCCCAAAGAGTTGTCCCTGGAGGAGCCGGCGTGCATCCAATTCGTGTGTGCTCTCACTCTCCTGTTCTCTCCCTCCCTCCCTCCCTCCCTCCTCCCTCCCTCCCTCCCTCCCCCCCCCTCTTCTATATCCTCCTCCTTCTCCCTGTGCATCTCCATTTGTATCTCTCTCTCCCAAAGCTCTTGAAACACTCTGATTAAAAAGAAAAAAATGAAGCCGGAGGGAATACCAATGTGTGGTACAAAAGTTAAAGGGGAAAACTGGAGGTGGAAAGGTTTAAGGTTTAAGCAGACAGGAGGCAGAGAAATGGGGGGAGGGGGGAGGAAAGGGGGATCAACCAAAACTAGTACACAAAAAAGACCAAAGAAAAGCTGACTGCTGATAAGCTAACCAGAACCAAGTTTAAGTTTGGGTGGAGGTGTCCCGTGGAGGGAGATAAAACTGCTATCAGAGACCAATAAGGTTATTAAACAGAAATCCCAGATCCAGGGCTAGGCTTCCCCCATATGAGTTGTTTCGGGGGACCCCTGATACCCAAAAGCAATACAGGTAATCGTCACTGCTCGTGGCTGCCCACTGACACTAGCTGGTAAGAAGATCCTACTGCTGGTCACAGGACACAGAGAAATCCATGGAAATCAGAGGATTTGGACTGGAAGCCTCCTTTTGGTGGCCTAACCATCCTTGAACCCTGCTGTGTAGGCTGCTGAGAAAAAATTGCTATCAACAGTCCTGTTCAGCCCTCATTGCTCTTCGGGCTGACGAGGGAGGGGGACTTGATCGGGGGAGGGGGAGGGAAATGGGAGGCAGTGGCAGGGAGGAGACAGAAATCTTAAATAAATAAATAAATAAATAAACAGTCCTGTTCAGCTGTGACCTCCACACACAATGTCAACCAGACAGACAAGGAGTAACGGTAGCAAGTTTGTTATAGGAGAAATCAGTCACTTTTTAAAATATGATCTGAGGCCTGCTCCCCCTGAGAGAACTGCTATCTGGGCCTGTAAACTCAGTCAAAAGCCTAGGGCTGCGAAGAGCAAAGGCCCCAAGTGAGGAAGCTATTGCTGTTTCGCTAAGTGACCCTAAAGGGCCTGCCAAATTGCATTCCAAACAGCAAAGCTTACTCCCTACACTAGAGCTCCTGGGAGCTTTGGTTAGAGGAACTCCTTTTTTTGCAGTGGTCAGTGATGACCGCTGAATGTCTGGCCATAAATGGGACAAAGACAGCAGCCCTAAGAACATCGGAGATAAGGGGCGGGAAGAGCTGGAGAAGCAAGGACACAAGAGAGTGGCTGACTTCCAGGCATAACGTGGCTGCTGCGCCACGGAACTGAAAACACCCGTGGTTAGTGCTACATGATCCACAAAGGACTGGGCTTGTCAGAGTAAACTGTCATGATGGAAGCTGGGGTTCATGAGGCCCTGTCCACCTCTGAAGATTTAGAAGCGGATAGTGACTGGTGAGGGACTGGGAGCCCTTCCTCAGTGGTGTGACCACGGTATAAGGTGCATGGTTTGTAAACAAGCTCCCAGCCACGCTCCTGTAAACAAATCATAATGAAATTCATGGGGTCAGATGCCAGCGTGCACATACACATGAGCCCAAAGTGAAAGTGGAAATGGGGCTCATAAACAGAGAGGAGAAGAGACGGTAAGCAGGGTGAAGATGGCCTAAAGACATTATGTACATACATGAAAATGGCATACTGAAGCCTATTATGTATAGTTAAGATATGCTAATGAAACATTAAAATTTTTTTAATGACTAATTTGGGTGTCTTCTCTAATCTGGGCCAGAGTTCTCTATGCAAAAAGGACCTTCCAGATCCCCAACTCCTCAACTGCCTCCAGTAGGAAATTTTAACGTTTAATTTTTAAAAAGATAACAGCAGACGCTATTACATGGGAGCCCCGCTGAGCTCCTGGAAGGAGTGGCTAACTATTCGACTATACTTCTAAGCAGTGCGATGTTTGGAATGTCTGCACTGGGCAAGGTCTGTGGATACAGCAATGCTGAGGATCCTGTCGCCCTCCACCAGCCCTCTTCCTTACGGCTGGGTGGCTTCTCCCCTCTGACCTCAGCAGAAAGCCAAGTCCTGGACCATGGTCCCCATCCCCACTGACCTTCTGACTACGGCCTACTCAGCATTTCCACCCCCATGACCTCAATTATTCTTTAGTCTTCCCAATATCAATCTTTCTCGTGATCACATATCTTCTATCTATATTTAACAATGATAATGACCAGAAGAAAAAAAAAAAGCTCTTCTGATAATGAAGCATTATCAAAATGTCAGATGTGCTCGCCCTTTGGCCCCACAATTTCACTCTGGGAACTTTGCAACGCGGATCGGAAGAGATACAAATATGCCCAAGGATGCTACATGTCTGAGGAAAGCTATGCGAGGGCACAACAATGTCTAGCGAAAGCTCAACGCCCAGAAAAAGCTGCAGACAACAGAGCAGCACAGCTAATTGCAGACGGCGGCACTTCTGACGTGAACAAAGTAGTCTGTAGATGATCCCACAGCAGCAAACTCAGCTTGAGGAAGGAAGCAATCCCAGGAGCCCGTATCTTTATAAACTGAACGTCTGCAAACTGCTGTGACGTGTCTGTGCGTGCACACACATGTTACCACACAGGAATCTTGATGGGCATACCTCACATGACAGTGGTTACATAGAAAGAAACATAGTTGCGGACATGATTCCAGGTTATATGTTAAAAGCTTAAGACATTTACACTAAATATCTAGTGCTTTATCATCAGAATAAAACAATAAAGATAAGGTTATCGTAAGTGGCTGAAACAACAACCTTAGTCAGCCTTCCCCAGTGCACTTATCGCACTAGAACACAGTCCAAAATCCTAAGGGCTGGGAGCGCAGCTCCATGGCGACACGCTTGCTTAGCTTAGCATGCGCAAGGTCCTAGATTGATCCCAGCAATACAAGAAAAGAAACAGAGGGGCTGGAGAGATGGCTCAGTGGTTAAGAGCATTGCCTGCTCTTCCAAAGGTCCTGAGTTCAATTCCCAGCAACCACATGGTGGCTCACAACCATCTGTAAAGAGGTCTGGTACCCTCTTCTGGCCTGCAGACATGCACACAGACAGAATATTGTATACTAAATAAATAAATAAATATTTTAAAAAAAAAGAAAGAAAAGAAACAGAAAAGGAAAAAAAGAAAAGCTGGGTGTTGGTAGTGCACGCCTTTAATCCCAGCACTCAGAAGGCAGGGACATGTGGATCTCTGTGAGTTCAAAGCCAGCCTGGTCTACAGAGCAAGTTCCAGGACAGGCTCCAAAGCTACAGAAAAACCTTGTTTCAAAAAACCAAAAGGGGGAAAAAAGAAAAATTAAAAAAAAAAGGGTCCAAATCCTTACAACTACTGATGAACTTCTAGGTGCAGCTGGCACCCATCCAATGTGCATTCCACCCGCACCTGCTCCAGCAAAGGTCGACCTTGGCTGTTAAACTGCTAAGCCTACGTTTATCTTACATTTTTGCCTCACAAACATTTCAGTGATGTCTGTCACAGCTGACCAAGACTTTTAAAGACTCTCGCTGGCATTCTATCGGTGTGTGCTGGGATGAGAGGCATCAGTTTTTTCTGCACCCTGTGCTGGCTTTGAGCTCCTTCATAGCTGAGGCAGGCCTTGAAGTCAAGACCTCCCTCCTCATCGGCCTCCCCAGTGCAGAGATTACAGAGGTGTCCCCTGTGTACGAGGTCCTTTCATCTTTCTGGATTCTTCTACTGGTATCTCCTCATTGACTGGACCTCCCCTTCGGGGAACACTTAGGGCTCCCCAACAGTTTTCACCATGGTATCTCTTGATGCATCTTTGTTTCAATGCCTGGCTTGGTTTCATCTCTTATCTCCAGATTCGGATGTCCCCATTGTGTATGTGACAGTGTTACATAGAAATGTCCTAGCATCTCAGATGTGCGGTCTCACCCTAAAGTCCTTTCTCCTTCATTCCCAACCATCGTCCTCGCTCTCCTGCCCTACACCAGCACACTCAGCATCCGACAGGGCTGAGGATTCTGAACTCTGTCTTCCACTCTCCATCTTGCCAGTCTGTCCTCTGTACAAAGGTACCTCCCTGGTGCCTGTCCTGTTAGCACCTTCTGCCCTCGTCCTGATCCATCTCCTCTTAGTTGCCAAAGTGACCTTTGAAAACAAAACTCTGATGAAGTAGCTCTGTGCTGTAAACCCTTTAGAGACTTTCTATGAAGGAAACCACTTTGCGGCGTGCAACCAGCACGTGCTGTTTCTGTAACTGAGAGAACTAAGATTGTCATTTTATAGCAGTCTAGTTAACACACGCAGTAGATAGTCAACACACAATGAACTCAGTGGTAGCTTTGATTTTTTTTTTCCGGTCTTATAATGCTCTGTTTAGCATTTTCTATTCATTTTACTGGTCTTTTGTTTCTATATGATGGTTTCTGACTTTGTGATTTTATGGATTTTGTATGTGTCCGCGGGTGTCTCGACCAAGCCTTTTCTTTATTTTTTGTTTGTTTTGTTTTATTCTGCTTGGCTTGTTTGCCTTTTTGTTTTCTAAAGAAAGAGTAAAAGAAGGCTGGAGCTGGAGAGGTGGGGGAGGGGGAGGATCTGGGAGAAGATGAGGGAGGGGGAACCATGATCACATACATTATATGAAAAAAATATTTTCAATTAAAAAAAAATCACCAATTGATTACAATAAAAAATCTAGAGAAATCAGAGAAGGGGAAGGTGTATTTTTTTATTAAGGGAAACAGTAAATAAAACATGGGCAATTTGTTATAAATGGCTTTCAAACAAATAAGGCAAATTAAGAGACTGTTAAACCTGGGTGTGGTGGCACTGGCCTGTAGTCCCGACACTAGAGAGGCTGAGACGGGGGAAAAGGAACTTAATCTATGCTACATAGTTAGATCTCACCTGGAGAGGGGCATAAGTATCATACGTATATGATATCCTGTCTCAATTCTCAAAAATAATGAGGGGAGAGGGTGGGGTCAGGGAAGAGAGAATTAGGATGGATCTAAGTCCCTACAACATCTGCTCCCTTGTGTACACACCAAAGCCAGTCACAACAGCCCCAGATTGGTATCAGTTAGAGATCCACCATCGGATAAAGAACATGTGTGGAAAAACACAGTAACGTTTACCATAATGACATTTCTGCCATTTTCAGTAACATAGATGAAACGAGAGGACACCATACGAAGTGAGACCAGCCAGGCACAGAAAGACATTCTGCATGTTTCTGACTTCTATGCAGAAGCACAAACGCTGGTCTCATGGAAATAGCGCAGAACTATGGTTTCTAGAGTCTCAAAACCACGTAACAGTGAGGACAGTCAGTAGGCACAGGGTATGGTCAGATAAAGTTTTCTGATGCTGTATAGCACACTGCAAAAACAACAGATACCAACAATCAGTTATACACTTCAAGTAGCTAGGAGGAAGAATTTAGAGTGTCCCCAACATAAACAAATATGCACGTTATTCTAATTTGATATGTGTGTGTGTCACACTGCTTTCCATAACCATGTACAATTACTATGTTAATTAAAAGTTTCAAATTTTAATGAGAGGGTACAAGCAAGAATCCCGAGTAAAATCTACCTCTTCTGCTATAGATGTTCAGGGCCTAGCCAGGGTCTTTGTATTTTGACTCTACTAAATCTTTAATAAAGAATCAATGGCATAAAGCAGAACTTAGGTGACCATAAAGTTAAAGAAAGCATATTTTATGTCTTTCCCATGGTTTATTTTGCAGATGAAATTTATATGATATATTCTCACATATATAAATTTATTTAGAGAAAAGAATGAAAGAAAAACAGGAAGGGGGTCATTGAGGAAAACAGGCATAACCAGGTGAAGATGTTAGCATCAAAAATAGGCGTGAGGGCCGAGAGATGGCTTATTCAGTAAACTTCCAGTCCTGCGAGCACAAAACCCAGAGTTCGAATCCCCAGCGTCCGTAAGAGACCAGGCATATGTGGGACATCTGTAACCCTAGTGCTGGGAGCCTGGAACGACAGAGAGGCAAATCCCTGAACTCGTCAGCCGGTTGGCCTAGCTTATCAGTGAGCTCCAGGTTCAGTGAGAGCCCTTGTCTAAAAATATATACGTACACAGGATGGAGAGATAAAGGCAGGTCTCCAACCTCTGGCCTCTGCAAGCAGCCACAGCCACATGTATCTGTGCACATAGCCACGTGAACAAATGCACACACATCATGCATGCGCCCAACCCCATAGGTTCATGCAAGAGGATGACAGTAGAACCACACACTTATAGAAATATAAAATGTGATTGTGACTATTTAAGATATATATATGCATTATTTGCACATGTGCTTTGGCAGGCAGGAGACACAGGCAGAAGCAGTGCCCCTCAAGCCCCTCAATAGTTCCCATCTCCTCTGAGCAAGAAGATCCAAGGAGAAACACAGGTATCAACTGAGGAAGGCCGAGTCTCAGTTTCAGTGATTGACAGGAGAGGGTCAGCTGACCGGGTACCCTGGCTTCTTTCTTTCTTTTTATTTTTTCCAGAGTTCTGCAAATACTTGAGTCTGAGTTTCTTTTTTTTTTCTTCTTGGCCTACTGTCCCTAAAGTAATAGTTCCCAAATGTCAGTGCAAGGACTGTGTAAATAACAACTACCTGCTGGACTTCCAGAATAATCTGCACACCTTGCAGAGGAGATTCTGGGCTTGCAGCTGGGGAGGGGTGATCAGCCTGTGGGATCTGCCCAAGGGAAGCCATCCCCCGTCCTTAATCCATGGGGTCAAGATGTCACAATCCCAATTTCTCCTCAGTCACTGTACTGACCACAGTGGAGTACGCTGGGTTAATGATCAAACTCTCCAGTCAAAACCACAGTGACAGGCAGCGCCCACTATCTTCCGTCCCAGCTGAGAAAAGCAACTTGGAGAAAAGAATATACAGATGGAACTATTATCTCCACACGCACAGCTTTAGCGGGAAGGACACCACAGTTCCGGTCAGGTGCTCCCAGGAGGCCTTCCCTTCCAGGGGACACAGAGGGGAAGACGCCTCTTTGTTCCTAGCTTTCCTATCTTCTCACGAGGGAGAACATGAATCCAGTGTACTCTGGTACTGACTGGCCACCGACCAAAAAAAAAACGCCCACAGAGGAAAAAAACTTCAGAATACTTAAACCTCTTACAAGCTTCTTGTTCGTGAAACATGGGTTGCCATTTTAGTTAAAACTTCAAAAGTTTTTTGGAATTGCTGATTTGACTAACACAAGGAAAACGTTAAGTTCCACATTTCTTCTGTCGACTGTAGCATCTCCACTCCCTACGCTAGTGCTCAGCTACACATCGTCTTGAGTCTTTAGATGAAAGAAGCCTATGAGTAGAAGGAGACTTGAAGCCATCTGCTTCGGGTCCTTGGTCTTAAGGACAGGACTGGGGGCCAGGAGAGAGCCTTCATGGTTATAGAGGTGTGGCTAATCTAGGAACAGACCACAAGTCTCCTCCCTTCCCTGACCTCCCACCTCGGCAGAAGCAACCAGGCATGAACTGGAGAGTCACAGCCTGCACAGAAACATGCGATTCTATGCCTGGTAAACAGCAATCAGAGCATGTATCAGCGAGAATCCTGACCTACCAGGACAGAAACCAACAAGGGCACAGGACAGCAAATGCCTGCTTGAAAGACTGAGAAAGCCCCAGGCAAGTAGCAACTGGTGTAGGCACTGGAGAAGCTCCATCCTAAAGGAGGAAGGGCCAGAGGCAACTTCATTTCAACCACACAGGTTCTTCTAGAAGAGGAGGCAAAGGTGAGGCAGGATGGCTGAGTCAAATTTTATTAAAAATCAGTTACCCGCCCCTCCTACCTTCCATGGTGGTAGTGAATGTGTAGGGGTGGGACAGGAAGCCTCCACCCCAACTCCACCAAACTCTAGGATTGTTTCCTCAGCAAGGATCCATGGACTGGTTCTAAGTTCAACTCAGAATGGAGATCCACACAGAGAAGAGAGTTTACAGAAGTTGAATGTCAATGTGGAGACCCCAAGACTTCCACCCAGACCTCTCTCACTGGTTCTATTTTCTCACAGGAAACTACTATCCTTGTGAGGGGGTGGGGGCAGGCTGTTAGCACTAGGGACTGAACACAGAGCCTTACACAAGTGCCCTGAGCCATGCTCACAACCTACCTCAAAATGTAAAGTTTACATTCTTGTTGAAGTATTTCATAAATAGCTGGAGTCAACGATAATAAAGACCTAAAAATACCAATATCAAGGCTTCCTAAAATCAAACAGTCCAGCCAAGTCACTGTGGAGGAAGCTTGGAATTGCAGGAGGAATTGTTAAAAATCCCCTAGATAAAAGAAGGGGGAGGGTAGAGTGGGGGACACAACACCAGGATATCTTCAGACTCATCATCGGAGACGAACATACCTGTGAGAGAACAGAAGACATTACCAAAAGAGAAGCACCTGGAGGACAAAAACTATGGAACCTCAAATTGTGGCAAAATTAAAAATTCACCAGCAGGCTTGAGAGATACAATCAGGAGATGTTCACGAAGCTGACCAAGAGATCAAAGGGGAATTGTGCCAAGTGTGGGGTGTCAGTATCAGAAGACTGAAGTTTTCATGACCAGAAAAACTAGAAAGGAAGAAAAAATACTCGAGCACAAAGTACATTATTTTTCTAGAATTAAAGGCAATTTTGCTTCCAGAACTAAATTTTCTCCTTTAAAAGGAAGGAAATACATGCACACCTTTAATCCCAGCACTTGGGAGGCAGGGAGACCTCTGAGGGTTCAAGGCCAGCCAGGTCTATGTCAGTGGTTCTCACCTAAGGGTGGTGACCCCTTTGGGGGTCAAATATCAGACATCCTGCATATCAGATATTTACTTTATGATTCATAATAGTAGCAAAATTACAGATGAAGTAGAAACAAAAATAATGTTATGGTTAGGGGTCACCACAACATGAGTCACGTGACAAGAGTCACAGTATTAGGAAGGTTGAGAATCACCACTGCATGGTGAGTTCCAGATCAGCCGAGGACATTAAAAAAATGAAATGAAGGGAGGGTATCCAGAGCGAAAGGATCTGCAAATGACCCACACGTTAACCAAGGTTTCTAAATCAGGATTCAAAAGGAAATGCCTACAAAATTCCACAGGGAAGGTTTTCATACAAAAGATTCAATTTTGGAATCTGATGTATGCAACTTTCGAAGAAATAGCTTGAGAAACACGTAGAAAAGAAGAAGGTGCCAAAATTCTGAAAGCTGACAGCTTCCAGCCCGAACATTCACACTTTGCTAAGCCATCACTTAAGATCCAGGGGGATGAGGCATTTTCAGACATGGGTCTCTCATCTCTGGAATCCCACTTCCTCTGTGAGGCACTGGAAATGGGTTCATAAACCAACCATGAAGACAACACACAGCAGGGCTTTTGTATAAGACAGCCTAAAGGAGAAGGCGGGATGGTGCCAAGTGGAAGCCATTCTCCACCGAGAGGAACGGGTTTCGGGTCCTGACAGATTCCCCGTTGGCTGGTTATACAGAACGGAGATTTACAAGTAGTAAAAAATTTGAAGTTGAATTATTCATAACTATATCAAAAATTAATGATAAAAAGTCAATACTGGTCACATAAACTAATCTTGAGAGAAAACATAAACCAAACTATATTAAACGGCTCATCTGTGGAGAAGATTCCACAGTTGCAATAAAGTAAACACTGAATATCGATCTCATCCAAATTACAGTACAATTACAATATGATTACGATTGGCAAAATGAGGACAGAGAAACGAGGGGCAAGAAGATAAGAAAGCATGTTGATTAGGAATATTTTGCAGGGAAATGACTGTAAGAATCAGACCAAGATGAAAACTCTGGTCTCTAGGGAACAGCAAATAAGAGATAGTGCCGCTTTCATAACAGATTAGAAATTATTTAATTGACTAATTATTAAAGAATACGGCTAGCTCTGTAAATCTTTTTCAATTTTTTTTCCATTTCTTTCTCTCCTTCAAAAGGGAAGGAGAGACCAAAGAGAAGGGTCAGCGTTAAGAGTATTTGCTTTTCTTGCAGACGACCCAGTTATGGTTCCCAGCACCGACATGGCGGCTCACAATCCCTCTGATTAATTAGAGGCTCACAATGCCTCTAGTTCCAGTTCCAGGGAAATCCGATGCCTTCTCATGGGTTCCTGCACACACGGTACATAAACTCATGCAGGGATACACACACACAAACACATGAAATAATACACAAATGGGTTTTTACAGAAAGGAAGAGGCAGGTATGCAGTTCAGTACTGGAGCTCTTTGTCAATCACGGAGACTAAAAGAAAAAAGAGTCCATCTCAGGAGCTCCAGGACCTACAACTGTGCATGTAAAGACGCACCAATACACAAACCATAAAATGTTCTTTGGGGGGAGCTTGAATTCTGCAGCCGAAGCCTGGTGTCGGTCCTTCTAGAATAACTTACACTGCTTAGTGATAGGAAGGAAATACACAGGCTGCTGTGGCAGATAATGCCACAGGCAACTATTTGGGGCTGGTGGTGAGAGGAGAGTCCCTGGGGAATGCTATCTGAGCCCTGAAAGGGTGTGACAAAAGTTGGCTGCAAAAGGAAAGCTTTGGGGGAAAGGGGAAGAGTTGATGGCGGGAAGGCAGAAAGTGTTTCCGTGTGCTTAAGAGAACGCCTTGGTGTCAACCCGTCAGACTGAAAGAAATTAAAAGACAGAGAGAGTGCATCCTCACGTCAGACATGTCATGTTATCCAGCCAGCGTGACCCCAAAGGAAGGCAGAGATGAGAGGTTCAGCAACACACAGAGGTAGAGGAAGAATCCAGATGGAGCCCAGCGAAACACACACTTCCGGGCAAGCAATACCGGGGCCCCACAGCATCACAGTGCTCTCAGATGCAATGGTGGGAGTCACACATCAGAACACTCTTGAGGGCAGGTGACAAGGACAACTGAAGTAGGGACAGAGGAGACAAACGCAAAATCGTTCTGGAATGAAAACTCAAGTCCTGGAGGGAATGAAGACAACCAAAGAGAAACCAAGACTTTCCCCAGGACGTGGGGACAACATCTCAACTCTGGATACAGGGAGAGGGTAACACCATCCACGGACGGGGAAGGTAGCAGAAGAAGAGGCAGGATGAGTATGTGAGGCATAAAGCAAATCTAGATTTCATCAGATAGAGAGCTTGAAACTCAAAATAGTTAAAAAGGGTTTGTAACTGAAATCCTTGGGGTACAGAAGTATATGTGTAGAAACCTATACCAGGGAAAAAAAAAAAAGTCAACTTTCTGACATCCTACAGTCAAGGAAATGCTAACAAAGGACCAAAGAATATAGGAGCTGGGAAGACAAACCGGGAAGTAGTTCCCAGAAGGAAGTGAGCTGTGCGCAGAACTCCGATGAAGTAGCACCCCAGAGCAAGGGAAACAGCATTTTCGGAAGGTGACACACCAGATAAGCCTGAACTCCACACAAATACACATTGTGGCTGACTACGCAGGAACGGGTTCCATCCTGGCATTCCTCACCTAGCTGTGTGTTCAGATGACCGAAGGGGCCAGAATAGTGATCCTCAGCTCGATTAGAATAAACACGTCTCATCCACCAAGCTTAGTCAGAGATCTCCAGGAAGCAACCAGGAAACCCTGTAACCCATCTGTGAACCATAAAGAGTTGATGGACAAGCTTCCCAAACAGGAAGTGGACAATGTCCCGGCAGAGAGAACAAGATTTGTGTACATAGGACAGAACCATTTTATAAGGCTACGATAGTTTTCTAACTCAGAGCCCATGGGAAGAAAATAGTGCAATGAAGCTATGATGTCTCATTTGACTGATGCAGAAACTAAGGCAGAGGGATTTTTCCACAATCATGTAGGTAGCACGCCATGGTGGCCGGATTCTCAAATCCAGGATCTCAGTGATGAAGACCAAACCACAAATCATTTGGCTCATCTGCTTCTTCCAAATCAAACGTATCTGAGAATCAGATGGCAGATTTCTAAGGCTACGACTTTAGACCACAGGCGGCCATTAGCTCCACCCTCTTAGGATGACGTAATTTGCAGAGTGAACACACTCGCATAGAGTGCTTTGCTGTGCCCTCACACTGTGTGTACATCACCTCGGTTGGGTTCACTACCACTCACCACACCACGCTGCTGCACACCTGGTTTTTAGAACGCACTTACCTTGAATTTAAGGTGCTGCTACAGCACCTGTTCATGCTCTTCTTCCAGGCCTGGACGACCAGCAACCACTGCTCAGCTCTCGGCTTCTATGAGTTTGACTTTTTCAGATTCCACAAATGAACAGTAATGTTTTTGCCATATTTTAACTAACACAATTCCTCTAGACTCTTGTATGGTATCACAAATGACACAATTCCTTCTTTTTATGACTAAATAATACTCATAGGTATGTACTTATGTACACACACATCCCATAATTTCTTTATTGATTTATCATCAATAGACATGTATTTTCATACTTGAGCTATTACAAATAATGTTTCAAGGGCCACAGAGACACAGACATTGGTTTCATCTCCTCTGAGCACATGGTAGAACCAGAACTGTCCAGCAGTTCTGTTTCATGGACCACCATGCTGTTTTTCATGGCAGCTCAACAATTCACACGCCCATTGAGACGGACACTACTTCCCTTTTCTCCACACTTCACAATTTCATCTCATTAACTTATCAGTGCTTAATAGAAAATCCAAGAAGCTAACGCAGTGGTTCTCAACCTTCCTAATGCAGTTCATGCTATGGTGACCCCCCCAACCATAAAATTATTTCATTGTTATTTCATAACTGTAATTTTTCCACTGTTATGAATTATAGTGGAAATGTCTGTGTTTTCCAATGGTCTTTAGGCGGCCCCTGTGAAAGGGTCATTTGACCCCTCAAAGGGGTCGCGACCCACAGGTTGAGAAACACTGAGCTAAAGCATGTGCTCTTCCACCAGGATAGTGAACGCTCTCCATTAATACGCAGTCTTATTTGGAGACCTCAACACCGGACCAAAGACACAGGACTTTGAAATCAGAAAGACTTGAGTTTAAATTCCAGCTCTTTGGGGGGGGGGGGGCATAGGGAGTGTGTTTACTTGTAAAACCTGAGCCCCAAATTGCAGCTCAGTTACAGAAGGTTAATAGTGGTGACTTAGATGGGAAGCTTGTGTCTTATAGGTTTAATACATTAATTTCTCTCTTCCTTCTTATTTCTAGAAAATACAGCCAGGCCTCTGAAGTTTGGATAGCAAAAGCTAGTTACTCATCACTAGTCTTTTTACTGGTCTGTTGAATTCTTCATCCAAAATGTAAAACAAAATAAAACAAACAATAAAAGCGCAACTCAGCAGAAATGGTTCTCGATATTTTGGGTTTTTTTTTTTTTTGGTTTTGTTTTGTTTTTGTTTTGTTTTCTGGTTTTGAGATAGGGTTTCTCTGTGTATCTCTGTGTGTCCTGGAGAGATTTTTGTTTTAAAAGTGACGAAAAACGCATGTTTTACAATATAGTAAAATAACTCAATATAAAAATGTTTTACAGTTTGGAACTAGGTGTGGTGGCCCACGTTTGTGATCCAGTCCTAAGGAAGGGGAGACAGGAAAATCAGGAGTTTAGAAACATCTTAGAGATATGGCAAGTTCAGGGCCTGTACCAGGAGAACCTGTCTCAGAAAACAGGCAAACAGAAACGGTTTGCATTTATCTCCAGGTAAATCTGTTTTCTTTCCGCTAACACTTTCAGGAGTGTTTGTTTTAGAAGCATTTCCCCGACGTGTGGCGGGTTCACTTCCACACACCCAGGTTGTGTTGTGACAGTCCCTGCTAACAATGAGCCTGTGAGTTGTCTTCTGCAGATTTCAAAGGAGGTCTATGCACATTGGCCACCGTGCATAGGCCGCATCCTAGGATCTACCCGCAACACTGCCCAGTTTGCAGTCCCGGTTCCGAGAAGGTTTCTGCCACGACAATCTTTCCATGGGTCGCATTTACAATGAGCACCACAACCACCTAAAGTCTATAGAGCCACAACCAGGAAGCACCGGCACACCAAGCTGGCAGAGATTTCCCAGGAAAAACCACGGTTCTAAATATCCGGAATGACAGAGGAAAATGCATTGCTTGCGTCACTTAAGAAAACTGGCATGTTCAAAGCCAAGGAATTTAACTCAGCTATCTGGCTTGTGGCCTCTCAGAGTTACGTGTTCAGCATGAACACAGAGATGATTTAAAGCACATTTCCATGAAATTCTATTTTCATCAGAATCACTTTCGATCTGCCGAGGGGGTCACAGGCTTCATTTCACCACGTCAGCACCCTGACGGCAGCATGCTAGTCAAAGTACCCTGGTCCACATGCCAACACGCCAACATCTTGTTCTCATTATTCTGCCATTAACACCGTCTTTCCAAATATCCCCTCCCACCACAGGATCACGACCCATAATGCAGCAGGCCACAGGAAGCAAACTTAGTTGCCAGAGTTAGTACACAGAATCTGATTATTTTTAGCAATGCATGCGGGCCGACGGATTAACCGAAAGTTAGGGAACAGCAGATCAACAAATGGTACCTAGAAACCTAATTAATGCATCAGGTTACACAGTGGACAAGAACATTAGGGGCTGCTCTCCAGAACCGACCGCGCGAGTGAGGGGAATCCTAAGGAAAAGTGCCGTTCAAACACAACCGAGGGGATCTTACCCAGACCGGATGGTAGGAGAGAATGAGGAGCCAGAAAAGGCCTCCTGGAGTCAGGAACATCACCTGAAGGATGAGGAGGGATCAATAAATACAATAAACAAACACACGGGCTGGCGTTGGCCAGAAGAGGCATCAGACCTGAGTCCCAGGCCTGCTCTGTAGGGAAGGGCTGACCTTGACCAAGTCACTCTGCTTTCCCGGATCTCACTTTTCCTTATGTTAGGACATGGTTAGGTCAGTTAGTCGGTTGGCCAGACTCTTGCTGCGCAGCAAAATTGCCCAGAGCCTTTCAGAAACCCCGTTCCCTCCAGAAATGTGGTCTTATTGGGTGGGCATCAGGGTTTCCTCAAAACCTCCAGGAGCCACCAGTGTGTGGTCAGGGATGAGATTTATCTCACAAAGTGACTGCTCAAATCCCTGGCCTCTTAACCTGAGGACATAATAAAACCCTAGTGGAGACTGCATCCTAGACAATTAAACCAGCACCTTGGTTTTGGGGATCAGGTCCCAGACATCTGAAAATTCCCAATCTGGTGCCAAGCTGTACCCAAGGTTGACACCCACTGTTACAGACCTGTGCTTTAGGTTCCTATACGGGCAACGGTGGATGGGAGAAGGAAGGAAGAGAAGCCGGGAAGTCTCTCCCTCCCTCATTATCCTGTTAAGTTAAAAAAGAAAACTGAACGCCAGAGACCACCAGTGAGTTTGAAATGGGTTTGCACAGGGTAGCTGATTTCAGGTGTATGTGTCCTTCATGCCGGTGCAGGACAGGTGGGAAAGTTCCAAACAACAGAAAACCCAATGGCATGCTTCTCTAACAATGACTCCACGGTGTGCACTCTGCAGTCCTGAGGTAGAATTTGATTTGCATGATTGCCTGTAACACGAGCGTTGCATTCCACGCTCCTGAGGTTACTTACATCTACTTATTAGGCACTGGTGAACCAAACAAACAGTAATTAGAAACCACGCCAACAACCCTTTAAATCTGTTGCTGAATCACACATTTCCCGCGCCCAGGCCCAGACGTGCATGTCCACAGCACGACAGAATCACTAATACCATCAGAAATACTAACACCATCAGGGAGACACAGGTCACCTCGGGGCCTCCTTGGGACTGTGAAGGGAGCCAAAGGTCTGCTTTGGAAGAGAGCTATTCTCTTCTAGTGCTTCTCCCAACCGGGTAAATATGACACTGGTCACATGTGTTTTAGAAGTCCCAGGTGAAAATGAACTCTCCAGGAGCCGGGAAATGAGCAACACCTCTAAGAGACAGCTTCATTTCCAGAAACATAAAGAGCTTCTGCACCTCGGCGCAGCTTATAAAATAATGGCAGGTGATACCTAAGGCAAAGAGAGGAGCGTGGGAAACCCTGCACCAAGCAGAGCACTGCTCCACCCTCAGCATCCAGGTCACATTGGTCTGCTAACCTCAGGAGCTGTTGGCCATCCCGGCCTGCGCCGAGACCTTGGTGAGGGCTAAGACTGCGCATATTCCATCAGAACGCTGGCTTCTTGCCACCTTGCCAGAGCTGGGGGCAGGCAGAAAGGAGTCAGAGGCGACAGTCATTCTCATAGGAAAGGCTGTTCGACTTAACTGCAAGTGGGCACTCCCACTAGTGACTCAGACAGACCCCTCTCCCTGGGCAGGGCTGAGGGTTG
This sequence comes from Microtus obscurus, assembly GCA_963919715.1. Classification (NCBI taxonomy): domain Eukaryota; kingdom Metazoa; phylum Chordata; class Mammalia; order Rodentia; family Cricetidae; genus Microtus; species Microtus obscurus. The sequence continues at coordinate 4,509,222 of CAWTZC010002364.1, forward strand.
AGATGACCTCAGTGGCCAAGGAAAATCCCTCCCTGCACAGCATGGACCTCTCCTAAGAGGCTGAAAAATTCACACAGCCCTAACCAACAATAAACAGGAAGCTAAGAAACAGAGACCGTTTTTTTCACCCAAAGTAGAGGCTGACTCACTTTATTAAGTGGTTCTTTCCATCTTAGGCTTTAAAGGGAATACAGTTCTCCACCTTGGCAGTTAGGAGTGGGCGTGGCCCTGGAAACAGCCTGAATGGCCACTGATAGTTGACCAAAGTGAAACCACACACACACACACACACACACACACACACACACGCACGCACACACACACGCACACACACACACGCACACCACACACACACAGGATGAATTGCTACATACCATTTCAGGCCAGTCAGTGTATGGATGCCTCCCTATGACACATTAACACATGGAAAAAACTGCACTCAGCCTCAAAAACAAACAACAAACAAACAAACAAACAAAAAAACCGCGCAAATGTCAGAAGTTACTTGCCAGGCAAAGGCTAGGAGACAGAACGGACTTTTCCCTTTTGGTTTCCTTGTCCCCCTCCCCACTTAATAACAGACAGTAACATGGCACAGTGCTAATCTTGGCTTCTTCTTTATACTCTTCTCCCCATACAAAAAGAAAACAATGCTGTTTTAAATCAATGTTAAGGGAACTGTGACTCAGACTCTCTCTCTCTCTCTCTCTCTCTCTCTCTCTCTCTCTCTCTCTTCTCTCACACACACACACACACACACACACACACACACACACACACACACACACCGTCCGAGTCCTAACACTTGGCTCCTTCAGAGGGCTCCACTTGGAGCTGCAGCCTTTAAGGAAATGATTATGCTAACTAACATGAAGCTACTAGGGCGGAGCCTAATCAGACTGGTGTGCTGAAAGAAGAATTCTTTCTGGAAAAGATACCAGGTGTGTGTGGCCCCACAGAGGAAAACCGTATGGGGACACGGGGGAGGGGGGCAGCTGTGTGCAAGCAGGGAGGCTGACCTCAGGAGATCAGGAGGGCTGACACCTTGACCTAGGCCTTCCAGAACAGTGAGGAAATAAGCTTCCGTTTGTTTAATGACCTGTTCTGTGATGCTCTTACGGCTGCCCTAGCAAACAAAGACTGCTGACGGAAAAGCAGAAGCAACTAAAGAGCATGCGGAGCCGTGAATCCCTGAGACTCTTCAGTGGCTGCTTGGATTCTCAGGGCCTCTTGGAACTCGTGAGCAAGCTGATGCTGTCAAACTCAGAATGCCCAAAATCAATGTTAAGTTGTTTTCACACAAAAGGAACTGCATAGGCCGATGCCAGTGGCTTTTAAACAACTGGATTTAGTGGCTCCCACGTTATACTCAGGAAAGCCATTTTCATAAGGAAAACGCCAATGCTTTTTAATTACGGATGGAATTGCTAGCATAAAAAAAAACTGACAAGAAAAAGAGGAATCACTCCTTCCACTCTTAAATGAAAGGCCTTGATAACACAGCGAAATGTTTTACAATCTGAATCACCGGAAATTGTCTAGATTTAACCCTGGGATTTTCCCAGCTGTACAACAATTGATTCAGGGCTCATAGCCTCAGACCAAATCCCAGGCCCTTTCTCTTCTCTAATTCCTACTCTCACAGCCCCTGGTCCTGTGGTTAGTGTCCTTCTGCCGAAGTAAAGATGACGGCACCATATCTAACTCAACAAGGCTAACATCCCATGCGTATGATGCTGGAGACACAGCTGACGGCCTTGCCACGAATCAGGCAAGCCATGACCTGCATTCCACACTTTTCTCCAGTAAATCTGACCTTAAGAGGAAGATTAACTGTATATTTTAAAAACATGTACGCTAACATCAATATGCAAGTGTTTGGAGGTGTGTCTTAACAACTAAACATCAACTCTCAGCCATTACCAAATGAATATATCAAACACCTATAGAATATCCCTGCTCCCTAAAGTAAGACTTTATCTAAAAACTGTTCTGTTCAATCCTGGAGAGGCCCCTGCATTTACTGTATCACCAAAGTGTGATCTACTTCTCAAAACCCAACGTCACTAAATGAACCTCGGTAAGATGTACTGGATGACTTCCCAGACTTCACAGAAACTTTCCAATAGAAGAAAAGATGCAGAGAACACTCTGCAAGAACTTGTGGGCGGGGGGGGGGGGGGACACCAGAGCATGAGAAATAAGCTCACCAGCATGACTCATGCCTGCTCTAGATACCAGTCAGTACAGATACATCTTTAACAAGGAAGGCGAATACCACCATAGAAAGAAACAGGAGAGGACACCTAGAGTCCCAGCGATTGGAACACAGAGGCGGGAGGGCGGCAACTGACACAGTGGAACACTGATGGAAAAAAAAAAATAAAAAGGAAAAAAAATGACAAGAATTCCTTTAGGGAGAAAACAAAGGCTAAATATAAAATATGGTCAAAGATTTGCATGGATAAACATTTTGCAATTATTATTAATGAAAGCAACGAACTGATGCATGAGATTTGCGACAATCAAGGATGATCTCGCAAATGAAGCCTCAAGTCAAATTCCCCTCATTTATATGACCCCACGAACCCTGCGCTGAAACCACTGCAGGAATCAAACTGGCCATTTCCTCCTGGATTCTAAGGGTCATTTAGAACAAACACCATTACTTTAATATTATTTTTACTTTTACATTACAGATGCTTTACCTACATTTCTATCTGTGCATGCCAGGGGTCCAAAGAAGCCAGAAGAGGCCATCAGATCCCTTGGAACTGGAATAATAGACAGTTGTGAGTCTCCATGTGGGTGCTTGGAACAGACCCCAACTCCTCTACAAGAACACCCAGTGCCCTTGCCAAGTCACCGCCCCATCCCCCCAGATACCATATTTTGTTTATTACTTTAGCCATAAACTATGACAGTGAGTACAAAATAAGTATCTGCTATGTGTTTACAGGTAAATAGGATATAGTCAATCATATGTGACAGAATAATACTCAGCTATTTAGTGTGGTTTGTGAGATCTTCTTTTACAGATGTAGAATACAGATAATGAAAAGTTCCAGAAACGAATAACAGTGATGGTTGCCAAACTGAATATGATTTAGTGCCACGGAAATTAGAAAATGGCTAAAATGATAAATGTTATATACATATCATCACAATGAAAGAAATATAATAAGCGGAAGGAATACTTATAGAGCAGGGGGCGGAAAGAGCAGGTGAGAACCGCCGAAAGCTGCGAAAGCCCTCCGGGGGTGGGAACGCAGCCTGCTAAACCATGTCCGGTGCTGCTCCTTCAGGGGTAACACTAGGGGGTAGGAAACGTTTGTTAATGTCTGATTTTGCAGCTTTCCATAACTTCCAATTTTTTCTCTAACTGCTCACATATTCAGCACTTGCAGATAAAAAGGGGTGTGGTACAGCTGAGGTGGGAGATATGAAGGTTTATCATCAGCCAGTTAAATCCGGATCAAAGTCGATTCAACTTGCTGCCACCCTGATGGACTCTACACTGCCTATCACTTTTTTTTCCCATGATGCTTGTCTTCCCCATGAAGGTTCAACTGAAGCCATGTTAGTCAAGACTTTTATCTTTATTATAACGAAATACTTTCCTTTTCTTCTTTTTCCTTTTTCTCTAAGCAAGCTCTTCAGACCTGTTATACTATTGAGCGTGTCTCAGCCAGACAAACAGTCTCAACGGATAGGTTTGTCCTGGACATTCATGAGCAGTTGTTCTCAGGAGACAATATATGTTTTCAGGAACCTGGGACAGGATACAGAGATGATCTGAGGGAACACTGGAGTCACTATAGTTGCGGATGAACTAGAAGCAAGACGTTTATAGTCACACAAACTCGGGCAGGTGTTAGACAGAAAGAACTGCCATTTATCACGAATGCTGTTTGTCTTACTAACCCCCAAAATGGACACAACAACGCTTCCTTCCTGGGAAGTTCTGAGCCTGTTCTTAACAGGTGATCAAGCCATATCATAAGCTTCCTTCTAATTCCTGTTCAAATGGAGAGTCAAACCCCAAGAAGCAGCAGTGAAATGCTGAAGGTATTAGCATTGACAGTCCTTAGGAGAGAAGCGCAGCAAAACCTTCGACAGACTTCCTAATCGATCCCAGTGAAGACCGTGTAATAAGGTTCACGAAAATTCTCCTATTCTTTGTTCCTCAATAATAGAAAAACATTCATCACTACGGGCCGGTGACCTTATATGCCAGAAAAACCATCAAGAGGCTTGCATTTCCTTTTTTGACAATCCTGTTTTAGAATCTTGCATTCCTTTCTTTAACTGTGATGGATCCTCAGAGCCCTCTGAAAGGTCCCTCCATGATCTGTTGTTACCCTAGCAGGGCTGAACACAGTGCCCAGCTAGCTCCTAAGCTTTGAAAAAAAACAAACCACAACATTATACTTCTGACAGCTACCCGACTCTAAGTGATGATGACAAGACTATGCTCCCAGACAGTCCAGAGGGCGGGTGTGACCAACAAGGCCCTCTATGTCATACCATGACCTTTATAGAACAAAGGACTTGAAATTACCCACGTTGTTTAGCAATCAGATAGCATCAGAAGTTGCAGCAGATCAACACTGAACCAAAACCCTTTCTGTAGAAAGGCAGCTCCTATCTTTGCTAAGATCAGCCTCCCTCCCACAAAAGCCCTCTTTGCCTTATTAAGCCAAGAATACCAGAGACTCTCCAGCTGTCGGGAGCTTCCTTTGTGCTCAACAAACAACACAAACTGAACTCGTTACCTTCAGGTTGGAAAAGCCAAATTCACTCTTTCAAAAACACGTACATCGGCAATAAGCCACTCTGGCCTGATAAAAGAGAAACACAAACAACATTGCCGAGGTCCATGGCGTTCTAGAACAAAGGTATGCAGAGGGCCATTATGTCTAGGCCGAGTGGGGAATCTGCCTGGGCAGGATCCTAAAGGCTGGGGAGTTCAATCTCCCTCTATGGGCTGCAGGGGATGAAGAAGCAGACCTATGCTGTCTCTGGCAGGTTCGTGCTCCTTCAGTCTTCCATGCTAGAAAACAGATATCACTGAACCAGGCTTGTTGTGCCTGCTTGCCTGCTCTCTTCACAGAGGCACCTCAGAATAAAACATGGGCACTCCCTTTCTCTCTCCAGTCTTTCAAACCCATGTTTCTTGCCCCTAAAGAGCTAGCTATAGTGAAAGATGGCTTAGTTGAAGCAAACGAGGCAGAAACCAGCTTGTTTTAAGAATCTGGAAGAAGTATCTGAAGTCAGCATCCAGAGCATGACTGTGGTCAGTCGCTGTGGGTTCTAGCGGGTAAGGGCCTGCCCCGTGGGTATCAAGGGCACCCCTGCCAAGTTCCACTGGGGTCAATACACCCTCCTACCATTTCTATGCTCTGACCCTCTATCACCCATTTCTGGAGGGGGAGTGTGTGTGTGTGTGTGTATGTGTGTGTGGTGCTTTTCACATATGATACTTTAACAGATTCTGGTAAAATCCAAAAACCCTTCCCAGGGAAAAATTCTCAAAAGTAGACATACATGGAGAGTATTTCATAAACTCTGTAGGAATTCCCGAACTCCTAAGCCCCCCCCATAGACAACAGGAGAAGGGATACTATGCAGTCTAAACATTTCTGAGTGTCTGCCACATGCCAAGCACTGAGAAGAACCCACCTCAAGCCCAGTCCCTCACCATGCTGAATTCTGGCCCATTCTCCCATGACCTGCCTTTGTTCCATGCAAAACTCCCGCTGGGAACACCTCCCTGGCTCTGTGTTATCGATTCAGAAAACAACTAGTCAGGACTTTAAATATCATCTCTTGAATAGGAATATGAAACACACCACCCCAATGTTTTTCCCAAAAGCCACTCTTTCCGTCTCTCCCTTGAGGCCCTGCCCCGGATTCCCTTAGCATAGGTCACCCTTATGCAGCCCCATGCTCGCTCCTTCTCTTAGGACTGTCAGCAACAGGGAGGGCATGGCCGGCAACTAAACCAGGTTTGATTTCCAGCTTCTAGTGAAATCCCCACTCTGGAGGAGAGCATGCTGCAGGGTACACAGACGTAAATCAGGCACTTTTAAACAGGCGTCCTAATGCTCAACCCAACGAGATGAGTGAGGTCAAGACAAATCGTAATGGGACGATGGCAATAACCTGGACAACAGGGGTGAACAGCAAGGGCAGGCAGGAACCTGCACGAACGAGGAACACAGTACTCAAGAGTTAAGGATGACCACAAAGTCAGGCAGAAGGTTCGGGAGAAGGCAAGAGGAGAATGGGTGGAAACATGCAGGAATGTGGCGTTATCCTCTGTTTCTTGTTTTTACTTGGTAAAGTAACAAATGATTGTTAGAGAAAATGGACAGGATAAACAAACAATCGTGACCTCTCTGTACACAGATAAGCAGTATCACTGTCTCCCATCTTTATAATGGGGTGTGACTGTGCACGTGACTCAACATGTTTTAATTCTACTAAATGTCCATGTTTACTGTGTACCAGAGCCTGTGTGACTATGAAATCATTTCATCACTACTATCAATCATAATCATGGATGAGGGCACCGTCCAAGACCACACAGGTCACAGGCACCTAGGGCGAATTCAACGGTAAGTATTTTCATTTCAAAACTTCGTTTCTTTTCTCTTTTCTTATTCTCACCGGGTTGATTTACAGGGACAAGATAAATTCATTTTTCCCGTTTTCTCAGAGAACTTCCTCCGGGACCCCGGTTAGCATGCTTATAAACCTGAGAAATGAACTCTTGCTCTTGTCATTTTCCCACACAGGTCCTTTTACAACCACACCACAGGCGCTGGCTTCCCTCCCTGACAGCATGTAGATCCAGGAGGATGACACAGTCATACCCCTGCTTTAGACAGATAAATCTGGAAACGGAGAGGAGGAAGGCGCGTTTGGAATAAGCCGGCAAAATGAAACTCAAACCAAGATGTGGTCACACGGCAGGCCTACAAGCGGTCTCTGGGAAAGAGCAGAAGCCTGGCTCAGAACACAGAGACGGGGCATTTAGAGGATATGGCGTTCCGTTGAGAACACAGAGAGGGAACGGGTGGAAGGAGGAAGAGGAAATGGAACACTGTGGGTGGACAGAGGATGCCATTCAAAGGGAGGGGAAAACCAGATGGGATGTGATTCCCCGCGTGGCTGAGGAAGAGGTGGGAATGAGCCCCACTGTGAGCAGTCAAATGCACTCCAGAAGTCCAGGATCCGGAAATAAGCAATGGGGCCACGGAGGAGAACAGGGAGGGGGCCGTGGTGTACCTGGGAGCAGAGACTCTAAAAGGCCATGAGTGTAACTAGCATTGCCTCTGGAGAGCAGGCACTGCAGAGAGAGAGAGAGAGAGAGAGAGAGAGAGAGAGAAAAGAGAGAGAGAGAGAGAGAGAGAGAGAGAGAGAGAGCAAAGGGGGCTCAAATTCTCTTTCAATTAAATCAGAGGAACGGGGCCAAATGAGAGGGGAAAGGAACCACAAACCCATCTTGAGGTTCTTCAGCCCTTCGGCTTCCCAGAAAGATTCACTTTTTAAAATAATTTGGAGGTCAGTCAGCTAATTTTAAACGGTGAACTAAATCACATAAAGTTCACGATGGGGCAGGAATTTTCATCTCCAGGCTGCCTCGCAGAGCTTCATTCAGCAGCCATATGGAGCCAGCGATTATATTCAGTAGGAAGGGAATTTATAATCAGGCGCCTGCCATTCAAATGTGAAATGTTTTCTGCTCAGTACCCCCAATAATATCTGAATATATCTCCAGTTTAAAATAACGCTTATGAATAATTTTATAAATGTCCTAGCAAGAATGATAATAGAACAATCTATTTTCACTGCTGCATGAAACAAAAAAAAAGAGGAATGAATGATTCAGTTAAACAAAGAATTTAATATGCTCTATAATAAATATCGAACAGTCGTTACTTGGGCTATTTAAAGAGTGGCTGGGGTCAACAGATGATTATAACAGCTAGCATTTGTGCCCACATTTATTTTCTCTCCGTTACTTACATTGACAGAAGAAACTTCCTAGATTCATAAATTTGTTTTACCACATTAGAATGCTGGAAATCAAATTTGTTTTTCTTGATTTATATACAGGCAGTAATAATAAGATTCGGTAATGATTAACCGCGGTCACAATCACATAAGTGGAAAGTGCAGCCTATCTAAGGTACCAGTACAAGAGACAGACAGATATGAAAATAAATTACCCAAATGCCTTAGGCAAATGTGGTTTAGAATCTGAAATGACCACTGTGGTGAGTGTGTGTGTGTGTGTGTGTGTGTATGCATGCACACTCATACATGTGTCAGGCCCATGATCAATTTTATGGCACCATGATCATAAACAGACTTGTGATAACGTCAAGGGGACACACCCAGGGGCAGATGAAGTCATCTGGACCACACAATGCAATAACATACTATCCCAATCCCAATATGCCCTCAACAAACACTGCACCTGTTCTGGGTACAGGCCACCTATTCCATTATGGTCTCTACTGATGAGGATTCTCAGTTTGCGATATATTTCTCTATGGCTTTGTGTTTTTGAGATGCGGTTTCACTATATAACCCAGACTAGCCTCAAACTCATGGCTTTCCTGAAACAGTCTTCCAGGGCTGGGTTTACAGGCACGCACCACCATCTGACTGGTTTTGCTGTTCTGTTTAGGATGGTTCTTCCCAAACTAAGAAGCCTATGATTCCATGGTAATGCCTTTACAGATAATAGCCAAGGAGCAGGGTCTACGGCAGCCTCCTTCATCACAGTCCTGCTTTTCCTGGAAGACAGAGGACAAAGCCACAGTGTGGAAGAAGTTTTTCTGAGTGGAAAGGGTAAACAGGGTTAAAGGTGACCAGCAGATTAAACATGCAGGATTAGAATAAAAAAAAGAAAGGAAGAAATGAGGGTGCATGCATAAAGTACAGGAACAGGTACTCGTAAAATTGGGAATTCTCTAATAAGCAGACATGCTGATAATCTGAGCATGTTAAATGGTGGCTTGAGGGGATAGCATTCACTACTATAAGAAAGAGGTATTTATTATATGGAGACATTTTAAGTAAAAACCAGCATATTCTCAACTATAAAAGAGAAATAAAACGTTGTCAAATCTTGAACAGAGTTATCTTAAAAAACACGATTGTTTCATGACTTGCCATTCGAAGGGAAGCACATAATAAAACATCTGAACCAGGAACCTCTGGCATCCGCGTTTACTGTGTATCGTACTGGTTTCTACCTCATCGTTAGCTAATCTACTCTCAGGTTTCCTTTTGTAACTTGGGGGATTTTTCACACTTCATTTAATCGCAGGTCTTCCAGTGGAAAGGTTAAATACTACAATCTCTACCAAAGTGCCACAGGCATCTGATCAAAAAGCAAAATTATCTGGAGGTGGAAGCAAACACCTCTAATCCTAGCACTTGGTAAGTGGCAGCAGGAGAGACCAGGAGTTCATGCCCAGACGGAGCTATAGCAAATTCAAGGCTAGTCTGAAGTCCTGGCTCTTGGGACTCTGTCTCAGAAAATAAATAAGTAAAGAAGCAAATGACGAACAAAAATACCATAATAATAATACACTTAGGCTATTTTCTAAATTCAAACTTGAAATACGGGAATAAAAATGGGTTCTAGGGCTGGAGCTATAGGAGCTCGGGGAGTAGAAACTCTTGCTGCCATGTCTGATTGCCTGAACTGGCTCCCTAGGTCCACAAAGCAAAGGCTTCCCTCTGACCTTCACATGTGTGCACTGTGGCTAGCATGCATCCATGAAAAAACGAGGGGGCGGGGGAGGAGAAAAAGGAAAAAAAGAGAAAGTAAACAAATAAATGCAATCTTTAAAGTGGGATACATATTTTCCCCCAATAGTTCTAACAAGCGTTGCTAGTGCCTACAAACCTTCAGCAAACTGCCCAGTCCCGCGCAGCCCATTCTGCTAAGAGAGGTGCAGCACAGTGGTGAGCATCACGGATTCAGAACCCAGAGGCCCTACATTTAACTGTCAGATCAGTCCCTTGTAAGCTATGTGATCTTGGCAAGTTACCGGATGTGTGCCTCAGCTTTTTATGCTCATAGAATGGACATCACCGTGGTGCACACCCACCAGGTTTCCTTGTGGGGAACCACTGAGAAGTATACCCAGGAGAGAACCCAGCACCCATCCGCGCTGTTAAGGACTGTCTTTGTGATACAATCTTATAATCATCACTATGACTACTAGTCATTAAACAAAAGCCAACTCGGGCAGGTCTGTGTACTCAAGTCTAATAATCAGCTGTTCATAGAATTCAGTATTTTAGTGTATACCATAATTAAAATCTAAGGCCCAAGTGTGCTCTTAGTGAAGTACAGAAGGCCATTGTTCAAGGCTAGTGAAGGGGAGAGACAACTGGGCAAGGGTCTCCCAACACAGGTTGATGACCCTTCTTTTCTTAGTAGTCTCCAACAGTTCTTAGCACACTGCAACGACATGTACAAACAAGGCCACAAGGAAACCCCTCCACCAAGTTTCCCCGGAGATCATTTTGTGGGGGCCATATTAAAAACATCTAATTACTCGTGCTAGCCTAGTCTCTGATTTTTTTTTAAGATTTATTTATTTATTATGTATACAACATTCTGCCTCAATGTATGCCCGCATGCCAGAGGAGGGCGCCAGATCTCAGTACAGATGGTTGTGAGCCACCATGTGGTTGCTGGGAATTGAACTCAGGACCTCTGGAAGAGCAGCCAGTGCTCTTAACCTCTGAGCCATCTCTCCAGCCCCCTGATTTTTTTTTTTTAAGGACAGGAAAGTCGGTCTTCACTGGGCCAAAGTCACGGATCTGAGCAGTCAGATATCACCTAGCAACCCCAAGAGATACCCAACCATGGATGCTCAAGCCCCTGATAGGAAATCACATGGTGTTTGCACGTGACCTAGCAAGCCTCTTCTACACTGTAAATCATCTGCAGACCACTGACAGCCAATGCAAAGCACACGCTGTGTAAGCAGCTGCGGTGCTGTGTTGTTAGTGAATAATCATGGAGACACTCCTGTATGTGTCACAGCTCTCCCCAGTACTTGGATCTGCAGTTGGCTAAATGCAGGAATGGGGACCCTGTAGATAGAGAGGCATAACTATACTGCCTCCCCTGGCAACAACGGCCAACATCTCCACCCTCCTCTCACCCCACTTCTTGCCCACCTGCAGGAGGTATGCAGGACCATATTACAGATTCAGAATCTCCCCAAAACCTTCCCCTCCCCGACCCTTCAAGTCATATAGCTCAACAGTTTTTTGTTATTGCCTTCTTCCTTTCTATCCAGCATCCATCCATCAAGCCTCTCCTCCTTAGATTGCAGAACCTTTTGGAAGAGCTTTTGCAAACCCACAGCATAAATCAAATCTCCCCAGACTCTTTACAGGCACTATCAACATACAGTTATGATATCAGCAAGCTGGGAGGACTCTTGGATATCTAATCTAATCCAAATCTTGCTGTTTACTGACAAGGGAGCTAGGATATTGGTGATTACCCATAATAAGAGCAATAACTGACTCACAGTAACCTAACATGTTTATATAGCTTGGGCGAAGCATCGTAATTACATATCATCCTCCTCTGAGACCTTAAGTCCTTGTTGAATGAGGTTATTCACTTAAATTCAGGTTCTTAATGGTATCTCGTACCTTCTAGCTTCTGTAGATATAAGGCTAATACTTAGAATTTGTAATCTTTTGTGCCTCTTCCTTGAACACCAATTTTACATTGCTGTTATTAACGGCACCAGCATGTGATTCTCAAATTATTTCAAACAAGGTATAATTTTGTATGTTTAGGATTTCTGGATTTTATTGCCTCTGCCTACGATGGGATTAATGGCCAGGGCTTGGAGGGATTTGGAAAATCAAAGTTTGGACTCCTGTTGACTTCAAATGAGAGAACCCAGTAGGAAGCTATATGATGAAGAAAATCATTAAAACTACATTTATTTTCCCGAGACGGTGTGTTCTTCTCAAAAGATGTACCTTCCCTCTGCTAGAGAGAAATATTCTCCCATTTTATGGGTAACAAGCTACGTTAAATGTAAATTTACACCAGGACTGATTATGTACGCCTGCAATTCCAGCATGCAGTAGGCTGGAGGAAGAGAATTGGGAGTCGGGACCAACTTTGATTATATAGGGAAATTGACTCAAAAGAACAAACAAACAAAAAGAAAATTTTAAAACAAGCAAGAAAAGTCACCTTTTAATTCTGTGGCCTCAATGTCTATGTCTCATACTTAGATTCCATCAATGACATCAGCCCCAGAGAGAGGTGGGAGGGGGCAAGGTCACGAAGCTACTCAGGCTCTCACATCTCATGATAGGCAGGGGAGGTTAACCACAGGGGAAAGACCCCACAGCTGTAAACAGAATATTCCCATGTAGAAGGCCAGGAGCCATCCTGATTACTGGTGCCCTTGCTATACAGAAAAACCAAATGCTGACCGACACTAGGCACTATCGAATGCTCCTGTCTCTGAATAGTTTTATTCCATCCAGCGACAGTGGGATCCGTGGGCAGCTTAGCAAAGGTGACACGGAACAGCAAGATTGACAAACTGCTCCCTGCCCCTCAACCCCACATGAGAGGGTCTCAAGAGACATCTCATGTTCAACAAAGCAGGTATTTCCCACAGAACAAGGATGGGCGTGCAGTCTGAAAATAAACAGCTATGATAAGCCCTTATTAATGCTACATCACATTCTACATCCAGAATAAGCAAGCAAACTTCAATGGGAATTTGTTCCTCAAGGAAGTTGAGAAACAGAGACATCAACACCCAGAATGATGAGGAGCCATGCATGACATGTTCCTGCTGTGTGACAATTTCCACAAATCCCAAAAGATGATTTAGTAAAGAGATAAAATCATAACTTGACCAGTTTGTTCCTCAGAGTCAGTATTTACTCATATAACTGTTTTGAAGTATGCTAGTAACAAAATCACCATATGCAAAATACAACATAAGAAAATAAAATACAAAACCTAAAAAACGTCCCCCACAGGCTCGTATTTCAAAGCCTCTGGTGCTATTCTGTTGGGGAACATCAGGGTAAGATGATGGAGACAGGTTACTAAGATCAAGTAACTAATTCTTGACAGTCCTACCTCTCTGTTCCAGCCATGGTCTTTATTTCCTCATCTGTGTCATGTGATCATTTGCCAGCATCTGTTGCTGTGGTCAAAGACAGAGCCACCTCTGTCTGCTACCACACCCTCACTTCCAGGAGAACTGAAATCTCTCTGAAACTGTGAGCCAAGAGAAACCTTCCAGCTCTTGGCCTCTCTGTCAGCAACCCCAAAACATCTCATATAATGCAAGCTTCCCATATCCATAATGTTAGCTCTGAACCTCAAAAAAATGTGAGAACAGTTTTGTTTCAAGGGAAGAATAAATTATCCCCCAAATTCCAATTGCTATAGGCCGTGGGCAATGAAACTCCTCCATGGTATGAAATGAGCATAAAAGAGGAACACTGATGCCCACCCAAACTTCAGCATGGACACTGCCTAAGAAGCAACGGCAATTCACCAAAAAATGGTGGTTTAAAAAGCTCACTTAAACTCTGTGTTTGTCTACATGCTGAAAATGACAAAGTTGGTAAATGCTCTGTGTCCTTCACCCCAAGGGAAGCCCTTGTTTTTGTCTATTTGTTTGTCTGTTTGTGATAGGGTCATATGTACTGGCTGTTCTGGAACTTGCTATGTAGACCAAATTGGCCCTAAACTCAAAGATTCCGCTGCCTCTGAAGTCCTAGGATTAAAGGTGTGTGCCACACACCCAGCCCCAAGGCAGGCCCTTAGAAGAAAGTTTTTCCAAACTCTGTCACAAGGTGTTTTGTTTTGCTTGAGATAGTATCTCAAATAACTTGGGCTGGTCTCAAACTCACTGGGTGGTTAGGGATGAACTTGAACTCCCAACCCTCTTGCCTCCACCTCCTAAAAGTAAAAGCTGCAGGCATGCAGCACCATGTTTGCAGCTCATAAAGCAACAAAGTTTTAAAGCATCGGTGGTGATTAAAGGCCTCTGAGAGACAGCCGGTACAAAATACAGGCTAAAAACACTAAATGAACAATCAAAAATGACAGGAGAATGGCCAAGGAAGAAGGAACGGAGAATAGAGTATTAATTTTGATCATTAGCATTCTCTCTTACCATCATGGTAATGGCCAAATCTGGCAAGACACATCCATTGGAGTAATACTGGCACCAAAGTTATGGGTGTAACCAACCACTATCTTACTGGATGTAGGGCCTTGTAGACAGAAGGAAACCCATGCCTGCTACTGTAAATCCGGCCAAAAACCCATGGCTGAGGAGCACATAGGCCCCAGAAGTGTGGCTACTACTACATTACTTTGCTAAATGGGCACAGTACCAAACTCTAAATGCCTATCTGTCCACCCCGTATGTTACTACAACTTGAAAGGTGGAGACAGAAAGGTCAGGAGTTCAAGGCTACCCTCAACTTGTGGTAAGTTCAAAACCAATCTGAACTACAGGAGACCCTGCCTTTAAAAGACAGAGGGCTGAAAAGATAGCTGAGCACTTAATGCTTACTGCTCTTCCAGAGAACCTGCATTCAGCTCCCAGCACATACACAGGCCTGGGAGTACAGCTCCAGCGGACCCAACGACAACGTTCTCTGGTCTCCAAGGATACTCGCGCACAGGTGGCACGGTGGATAAACATATAAATCTTTGAAAAGGAGGAGACTGAAATGCTTTAAAATGGGAACCATTTGCCGGGCGATGGTGGCGCACGCCTTTAATCCCAGCACTCGGGAGGCAGAGGCAGGCGGATCTCTGTGAGTTCGAGACCAGCCTGGTCTACAGAGCTAGTTCCAGAACAGGCTCCAAAGCCACAGAGAAACCCTGTCTCGAAAAACCAAAAAAAAAAAAAAAAAAAAAAAAAAAAAAGGTAAAATGGGAACCATTTGCCCTGCCAACGGATCAGTTCTTGTAAACATTGATTTTCAACTGTTCGGCCGGCAGCACATTCAGGAATGAGAAGAATCCCAACGCTCTCAAAGGTATTTTCTGAATTTGCAAACCTTTATTAGTTGCAGAATATTTAATAGACCAAACTCAAAAAGACAGATTGCAATCCAAAGAAATAAATATCTCAGAAGAATTACTCAAAGCAACCCAGAGTACAACCTAAAACTGTCTCTGAATATTTCATGAGCGTGACAGGATGGAGAAATGCCCTAGGGGAGAGCAATATCTTAATAAAACAACATGTTTTTTTATAATTATGCGTATTGGAGTTCTGTTTCTTTGATATGGAAACAGAGTTTGGTTCAAACCACATTATTTTATTTATTAGGCCTTCCAGGTTTAAGACACACAGCAATGGGGATGAATCTCTACATCAGCCTGCAATTAAGTCGCGGAAGCAAGCTAATACCTGCTCTGTCATCTTACCTTCCTCCAAAGTGCTACATGATGCTACTGGGAGAGAGCATGAGGCTTTCTAGAGGAGGTAGACCTGGGGGGCATGCTACACCAGGGCTGCCATCTGACTCAGGGGACAGCCACAATCTGACTGGGGAACAGCTTCGATGCCAGCAACACATTTGCCCTCAGGAGGCTCTGGGGGACATGATATGACCCGTAGTGAACTCTAAGATTGACTAGTGCCAATCTGCCATAACAGTGTATCTCAACCCTGTGTCAGGATCTTCCTCCGGGACTATTCACTCCAAAGGCCTGCTTTAACTCTGTTTCTCTATAAAGTCCTGTTTTCACAGGTGCTTTTCCCTAGCTCATACAATTCCAATAGCGACAGAAGAAAAGCAATCTAACTGCCTACACACAGGTCTTGATGAAGTAACAAGACCGTGACAGAAGTACAGGGTGACTTCGCACTCCGTCCCCTCGCCCACACAACTGATGTCCTCCCAACTTCATATGCCTGCCCTAAGATGACGGGCCCTATAACTAAGCCACAGTGACATAAAATGAATCTAGCTCCGTCATATCTGAAACGTCAGAAAAGCGAATGGCCTCCTGACAGTATTTTTCCTTTTGCTATTCATTGCACTGTTCATGTTCTTTTTCACCCAGGGAGAGTTTAGCAGAATTTTCAAGGCAACCAAATACAATTAATAGAAACAAGTTAATACACATTTGGAAATAAAATTTAAGCTGGGCGTGGTGTACTGAATACACCTAATCCTAGCACTCGAAAGGTACAGCAGGAGGATCAGAAATTTAAGGCCAGCCTTTGGGCTACATGAGACCCTGTCTCAAACAAAGAAAATGAAATAAAAATTACTGAAATGGCAGGATATTAGCTAATCAAGTTGTTAAACTGAGCTGGATATAGAGATAGTCCTGTTGGATTTGGGGAGTTGCTTCTTGTGAGCTTTTATCTGTAATTAGATGCTATAAACTAATTGCATCCTACCCAACTTCATGACATGAAATCCTAGCTGTCAATCTGGTAGGATTCCCTGGAGACTCTGGGAGGTAACTGGGGTCAGATGAAGTCATGAAGGTGAGGCTCACTATAAGATTAACATTCTTCTAAGAAGAGACAGGAATGGGCACTGCAAGCCAGAAACAGAGGTCAGGGCAGAAACAGCACACTGCATCCTCCGCTCACATCTCTGGCCTTTATAACACAGGCATGGACCACAACCTCAGCCCTGGGCTACAGGACCTCCTTACAGAGATGGGATCTGAACCAGCTGACGTAATCTAGTCTACCATCAGACCAACCACTGCCTTGTTTACTTTTATTTAAACAGTCTTGAGCAAACAAGTCTATATCTGGGGATCGTTAAGTGCTTAATTAACTCACAAGAAGCAACTCCCGAACCCGACAGGACAGTCTGCGTATCCACCTCCGCATTACGGCAGGCCACCGCTTAGCTTCCTCTTCTCAGGCCCAAGGACTTCAGCCTGTGCACTCTCCTCCCTGTGGCAATGTTTATTTCGACTTGGATTCTCAAATACAGAAATATTTCAAGCACTCCATTGACCCAGGTTAAAAAAATCCTGAAGAACTCAAAAAAGGCTTAGGCTGGGAAAGTGCAAGCAAACCAAAAACCACAAAACAAACTTGCTCTGGGTTTCAGTCCCTCACTGCTTTCAAAGAAGGGCGCTGGAGAATGGTCCTGATCGGAATCATTTACTGCAGAAGGTAAATGAATATGTTCATTTTAATTCACCCCTACTAACATTAAGAGCAGTGAGTCCCCGTATTAGCTGAATGAAATCACCAGAGGAATAAAAAATCAATTAAACATGTACTATGTGCTTACACGCAGACAGACTCAGGAATTCAGTGGTTTAAGCTAATTTCCCTCTTGGTATTTCCAGACCCTAATTCAGTAACACAAGTAATGCTTATTAGTAATATTAATGCACCATATGCTATCACTGTCAACTTAATAAATAATCTTGAGGGTTTTTTTTTCCTAACTAAAATGTCAATCTAACCTCTGGAATCCCACTCAAGAGAATCTATGCAAAATTATAATTAACAGATTCCTTCTATAGGCAGAGTGATTAGCTGTGAACCCATTCAATGAATACCTATAATTAAGCTATTTTATGTATTATAATGGTTTTATTTGAAATCATGAGATTTACATTACCAGGCCAACAGCTCCTAGCTCCAGGGTCTAAGCCATGGACCTTCATACTGAGAGAAAGCAAGCTCTGAAAACTCAACAGCTCACTAGGGCTGTACTATCACTATGTAGCAAAGTCATTTTGCAATTCAGGGAATCTCAACATCAGAAAAGTCTCCTAATACATATGAGACAGGAATCTGAAAAACATTTGCCAGGAAGACAATAAAGAAGCCAATCAACGCTAAGAAATATTTTTTATAAAAGAGCCACCACTGATAATAACTCCAGGAGGAAAGGGGGATGAAATCAATTTAAACTTTGTTTTTAACAGGACAAATCAATAAAAATGTTATGCGTCTGATTTTCATATTAAAAATCAAACAGCATATTAAAAATTACACGTCAGTACATTGAAATAGCTGATGGCTTCATCACAAGACACTACAAAGATTCAAAAGAAATATTCTCGTTCCCAACGCCCTGATGCAGCTGAAGTAATTCTACTGCTGGAATGCGGGAATGATGACTGACACCTGTCCACAAAGGCGGTCTCAGGTACCATCTGTGATCCCACAAGAGCCACTGGCTGGGCTCCTGAGGACAGAAGCTACCAGAACTCTTTCATTTTCTTTTGCTTTCCTTGTTTTCACTAGTTCTCCAAGAATTTCATGACTTGTCTCTGATCATAACCACCCCCACGCTCTTTCCAGATCCCTCCCCCCACTTTTTACCCAACTTTACATTCGTTTTTGTTTTTGTTGTTGTTGTTTTTGTTGTTAATCTGTCAAGTACAGTTTGTGCTGCCCACACACCCTTAGATGAGTGACCTTCACAAGGGAGTGGTCAACCCAAGGGCCACACCCTTAAAAAAAAACTCTCACTCTCCAAGCAACTATCAACCGCCAATATCTGATGTCCACAGGCACCCCTGCCCTGTGTGCTGGAATTTTATCTGGTCTGAGCCTGAGCTGGTCTTAGGTAGGCTGTCTCAAAGGCTGTAGATTTGATATCTGTAACTGTCCTACTGTGTCCAGAAAACACTGCTATATTGCAATCATCCACCACCTCCGGCTCTTACAATCTTTCTGCCCCTTCTTCCAGAATGATCCCTGAGCCTTAGGAAGAGGGGGTGTGATAAAGATGTCCTCCTAGTCAAGGCTGATCATTCCACAGTCTCTTACTCTCTGCACCTCGTTCAGCTGTGAGCTACCATCTTCTGCAAATGGAAGCTTCTCTGATGAGGGTTGGGAGATACACTACTCTGTGGGAATAACGAGAAGCCATTAGTTTAAATGCTATGACCATTGTGCAAAGTCACAATCATGGGTTCTAACCTGGGGCCTGTCACCTGTCAAGCCATGGGTCTGTAGACCCAATAATAGTACCAGGTATAGATAAGTCATTCTTGCAGCAGAGATAGCCAGGTTGGCTGAAAGGTAGAAGCATCAGGATTCCTCTCGGGAGCTGAGAGCCAGCTCGGCCCCTAAGGCTACAGCCTCCACACTCTTGACAAACCACTCTGTGGTGTTCAGGCCCTGTGTTTTGAACTTCCTGTGCCCTTTGACCAAGTAATTAAAACAGGAAGCCAAAAAGCAAGGGAGAGAGAAAGGGAGGAAGGGAGGGAAGAAAAAGGGAGAGTCCAATCTGAAGGTCAGAAAAGCAAAACAGCCAGACACTGGCTCTTACTTCTACCTCAGTCTAAAACAGTGAACCTGCTTCCAGGAATCTCAGAATGAGATGTGTGTGAGAGCTGTCTCCTCCTGTCTTATAGTCCTCTCTGGTGCTGGGATCAACGGTGTGCACACCACTACCATCTACTTCCTACGGCAAACTAGTGTGGCTACTGGGATTAAAGGTGTGTGTCACCACCGCCTGGTCTGAAAAGCTGATGAGTGTGACTGTTTTACTCTCTGAACTTCAGGCAAACTTTATTTAGTAAAATACAAATAAAGTATCATTCCACAACACAGCTATTCAAGGGAACTCACGAGGGCTCGCAAAGGCTAAGACAACAGCAATGGAATTCGATTTCAAAAGGCAGCAGCAAGGCTTAGGAATTCCACAGCACTGAGCAGTCAAACCTCAACTCCTCATAATTAACTCATGGTTATCCTGGAGAACAGGCAATGAGGTCCCCTTCAGCATCTAAGGAAAATTATGGCTATGTTCACCAGAAACCTACAAAGACCTATAACATACTTCCCCTGCAGTTTAGGGAATTCAAGGTGCAGACCCAGGTGAGAAACTTCTATGTAGTACCTGTGTTCCGGCAACAAAGAAAACCGGGGCAAACAGTAACATTTAGGTCAGCGTTTACAAAGGGCCATTCACTGTCCTAATTCCCGTCAAAGGCCCTTGGCACCTTTATGGGTGCCTATAAGACCAGCACTGAGGAAGCCGAGGTAGTCGGAGCTCCAGTTTAAGGCCAGCCTGGGTTGCAAAGTAATATTCTGTCTCCAAGAAGGCGGGGAAGAGGGAGGCGCCTCAGATAAGACCGAAACGTGTAGGAATCTGATAGAGGTAGAAAAACTAACTCTTGGCTGCAGCCTATCAGGACAATGCTACAAATGCAATCCCTTTAAAGGTTAAGAATGCAAGGTCCGCATGACCCCTAGAAACAAATCCATTTAGACTGCCAAAAGTAAAAAGCAATCTAGAATAATCATTCAAATAATCTCTCATTCCTGGGGATAGAATGACAGCTGAATATTTCATACAGCAGAAAGGTAGGTGATAGTGTTTTACAATTGTATGCAGAAACCTAACTAACAGTTAGCCTTTCTCTGCCTCTGGATTTGCATCTAGAGTTTCAACCAACCTCAGATCGAAAATACTTCTGAAAAAACAGCAACAGCAAACAAGAAAATGGTACCCAAAGGGAGCGGCACTATTAGGAGGTGTGGCTTTGTGGTCATTGGTGTGGCTTTGTTGGAGGAAGTGTGTCACTGTGGAGGTGGGCTTTGAGGTCTCACAGATGCTCAAGCTAAACCAGGTGTCTCAGTTCACTTCCTGTTGCCTGCAAGATATTGAACTGTAAGCCACTCAATTAAATGTTTTCTGGCATAAGAGATGCCATGATCACAGTGTCTTTTCACAATAAAAGAAACCCTAAGACACACATTGGGGCATGTACTTTTTTTTTCCTTAACATTTTCCCTAAGGAATACAGTGTCCACATTGCAACAGCATGACAAGTAACAGCCTTTGCTGCATATTTGGTCCTACAATATAGAGCTGACTTACAGTATATGGTAGGTTATACGAAAGTGTCACACCATTTATATAAGGGACCTGGACATCTGAGGACATTTAAGACTGGAAGGTCTTAAGAGCCAAGCCTCAACAGATACCAAGGGATGATATACAGATTTGCCAAGAGACATAAACATTTTTCAAAGGCATAGAAAAACTGTAACATATTAAAAAACAACAACAACCCAGGAGTGTGGTGGTTAGCTTTAGTTGTCAACGTGACAGAACTTAAAAGCACCAGCAATAGTCTTGACGAAGGGCTGTCTACACCAAGATGGCCATAGGCATGTCTGTGAGAGATTGTCTGAACTGCTATGGGAAGACCCAGCCCACTCCCGGCAAGACAATTCTCTGTATAAGAGGCCAAAGAAGAAAAATGAAGTTGAACACAGATAAATGCATGCATTCATTTCTCTTTGTTCTTGACCGTGGATGTGATATGACTAGCTATTTGAAGCTCCAGACTTGACTTCCCCACCATGATGGACGAAAGCATGGAATTATAGCTGAAATAAACTCCTTCCTCTGCCACTAATTTGCTTTGGGCCATAGGATTTTATCACAGCCACAGAAACAAAACTAGAGAGGAAGGGCTCTTCTCTGACCATTTAGAACTTCATATGTAAAAGCTCATAAAATAGGGTAAAACAATGACAAGCTGCACACATACTAGCTCCAACTAAGTCTGGCGATGACTCTAAAGCTTGCTTATTCACAGAATTTTTCACTTTCTTAAGTAAAATTTGGCCCAGTAACATCCCCCTACCCTCAGACACACAAAATAAACCATGTATGTCTCAGTTCTACCCAACAGCCAGGGTACATTGCCTATGCACTAATTTCCTCTCCTAAAGCTAACAAGACCTTTCTGCCCTTCATAGAAACTTCTGTTCACACCCAAATCCATTCACCCATCCCAATCTGAATCCAGGCAGTGCAGAGGGGATAGATCATCTGTAAAGAACAAGGCTTGCCCGGAGGTGAGTTGAATAAGCTAGGAAGACACAGAAGGAAAGCCACTGAGAAGAACACTCACCAAAACCTGAGAGATACACGGACACACTAGCTAAGGAATGACACCAGCCTCCAGGAGGAAAAGAAAGTCTAGAGTCTTTTACAAGTTTTTGGATCCAAGTAGTTTACTAATAATGGTGGTTTTCACTAGAGGGTTTTGCCCGGAGACTGAGAAAATGTTTTTCACAGTATGAACTGCAGGGGCAATCTTTTCAGTCACGGGGTGGGGGTGGGGGGGCTATGATCAGCAGAGGCTGGGACCAATGCACCAACACTGAGTCATCAGCACGCCTTTTTCATTTTGCTCAGAATCATGCAGTTCAAGGTCACCAGGTCTTGGGGAGCTACTTCTCAATAAAATGACACAGGTAACAATCTGGACCCAAGATTTCAGGTACCACCATTGTAGCAGCTAAAGAGGGAACCTGGGAGACAACATAAACTATTGAATCCAATAAGGGGCACTAAGATAGGCAGGCACCTATCAGGTCTGCTTCGGGCAGCAGGCAAGAAGCACCAACCTGAAGAAGGATTCCCAGGCAAGAAGGCAGTTAGAAGACACTGGCAAGAGTCAGAGAGAACCAGTGGACCTCAGCTGAGGAAAAACACTTCCAAGAAAGGAATATGGACACACGGGGACATGTGCAGGGAGGCAGGCGATATTATCAGACCTGACATTTGAGGTTATTGCTGGGCTAATTGTAAGTACTGAGTCCTTCGGTGCTTCTCACATAAAGCCAGGGTAGGTTCCTCAGACTGGGGTGTGGCTCGCTCTCGGTGGAGTGTGGATGGGGGTAGCAATTTTAGGCAGGCTGTTCCTAGGCCTCTCTGTAACAGGCAGTATATGACTAATAGTGTAAATCAGACACAAGAAATCATGAGTCACCCTTCAGGGAAGCCGGCACCGGTGCCAAATAACTTCTCTGAGAACTGGAAACACATGGGCTTGGACAAATACTGTGGAATCTAGTATCTGGAGCCAGCACTCAATACGGCTCCTTCCCTTGGTGTAGGTCAGTTTTAGTTTTAGGTTCTTAATGAACAAATGAGGCTAAAGATACCCATCTCAAACATGCCTCAGTCAAAAAATAAGTGCTGACCTTTCGGAAAAACTAATGACTATGTTTGACATTCTTGTGCAGAAGGAACAAACCTACCCGCGCTTCTTGATGGGCTGTTGTCACACGCAAGAACCAGCAGAGCATAAGCTCAAGGCTCGCATCCCAAATGACTTTGAGTTTGGAGTCAGAAAGCAAGGCAATTAAAATCTGAATTATTATACAGTGAACCATGAGTTCACTTTTCCCACATCACCA
Source organism: Microtus obscurus (assembly GCA_963919715.1). Taxonomy (NCBI): domain Eukaryota; kingdom Metazoa; phylum Chordata; class Mammalia; order Rodentia; family Cricetidae; genus Microtus; species Microtus obscurus. The sequence goes on from CAWTZC010002364.1 coordinate 4,532,456, forward strand.
CCCTACCCCTGCCCCCCGCACACAACTTAAAGTTAGTTATCTTTCCATTATAGGTGAAGGCATTGTGTGAGCTGCTAACGAGATTACAAAAATAACTAAGACCAAAAAAATAGCTGAGTTTAAAGAGAATGAAAAAGAGTAGTTTTAGGTAGCACTTTAAGATGTAATGTCTTTTCCAGGTTCTTGTAGTTCAGATACACTGGACAAATAGGGATAGATAACCATATGCAGATTATTCTCCCAAAATAACATTCAGTGTGAAAAGGGCCAGGCATGAGGAATTACTATACTTCTCTTGTTCCCATTTACATGAAATCACATCTGGCAAAGTCAGTTTGCAGGCGAGGTCATTAAAATGCCCCCACCCCACCCCTGGAGTGAGGAAAGGAGCAAGGGAATAGGGGGGTGTTGGGAATGGCCTACACCTGATTGTGGGTGTACTCAAACCCATGACTGAATTTTCCAAGCTGAACAGTGAACAGTGCACATCACTATATAATCAAAAGCATCACCGGAGCCAGGCTCATGGTCAGACAAAAGCATGGCAGAAGACTCCAGTGGTAAATCTCATGCTTTCTCAGCTTCACCATTGGGAAGGAACCACATGGGATGGACAGAAAAGTAAATCGGGGAAAACAAGCAACAGGATTTTTTAAGTAGCAAATGAAAAGAGTTGGATTCACGTCCTCCTGCCTCACGAACTGAGAACAGAACAAGCCTTAATTTTGCCCTTCCCCATGACTCTGGGTGCTCTGACTAATCACAGGGAAGGAATTCTGCAGAGAGATCCAAGACGCAGAAGCTGGAGAAGAGCAGGAGAGTCACCTGTGGGGCTTTCCCACCTCACAGGACCTCTGATTCATGCCCCTGGGGGCCTTGGTTATGACTCCCAGCAAAGTCAGCCCCTCCTCCTCCCAGCTGAAGTGACTCACTCTGCTGAGCAAATCCAACAGGAAAAGAGAACCGGTCCCTGGCTGAGAACCCAGAAGATTTACTCTCCTCTAGGTCCCCATGCTTTTGAGGTCAAGAGAACACACTGGATGCAGGGAATGGCTGTACCCACTGTCTCGCCTCTTCCTTTGATAACTCAGGAAAACTAACAGAAGTGACGACATCAAAGTTCTCAGTAGCCCATCCTTGAAAACCTACAAGGGAGAGGGATATACTAAGCTGAACTGCAAAGTCATCATGAAGAGACACGAGGATGTCACCAAGTTTTGTTGCCGCTAACCCAGTGTTGCTATTGCAGTCAACACACCAAGGAATAGTGGGGCGTAGGACTGTGAGCAACCATATTCTGCAAGGTGCATTAAAAACCACAGAAATCAATTTAAAGAAAGCCTGTGCCTGACCAGATCCCCAAGACAACTGGAACTGGGAGTCTAAAAACACATGCAGGGTTTCACACATTCGCCAAATGTACATTTGAGCCTTCTCCCAGCCCTGCTTTTCGGAGATGCTCCTCTAAGCCCATGTTATTTTTAGAATCATGAAAATGACAGCTGCACTCCCAGCCATCCCCCGGCGAAAGCTCCTCTCCTGGACAGCGGTGGGCACACCCAAGATCTCTTCTCAACGTGCTCTCCTGGGTGGCTCTCCTTTTACAACCTTTAAATATAGCTTGCTGCCCTCAATTGAATAGGTCGGCTTCAGACTGCCAGGAGATCCACGTGCTAGGGGTAGGGGCCATTTATCTTATCTACTGTTCATTTCCTGTGCCACACACCACACCCAGCACACAGAAAGCACCGAGTGGATTGGAGGTGAATGGGCAGAATCCTGCAGGCGCTAGGGTTTTATGCATCACATCTAGACTACAAGCTCCACTGAAGGTGGCGCCATCTCTACCTGCTTCTGTGTCTTCAGACCTTACGGAGCGCTTGGCCTATAGGAGGTCTTCAGTAGACATTTAACAAATTAACACAGAGGGAAAGGTGAGACCGTTCCTGTGTGCTGCCATAAATAAAATCTCTATGCATATGGATTTAGAAACAAAAAAATCCGGTCTGATCTGCAAACAGGGCTCACTGCTTGCCAACAATCCAGTCAGGGTTCAAAGAAGCTTTTCTGGTCAACTAAGTGAGTCAACACTATCTATGATTGAACTCTTCAAAATAAGTACATGAAGTATAAAATGAGCCAGAAGCCACAGCTTAGGCCACCGTAACGCCCAGGAAAACCATGATTACCCTATTGCTGGAAAGCCTTTGGTGTTTGCTTACCCTGGTTACGATGAAAGGCTTGTCTGCAAGTGTTCGCATCTCCTCTATGATTTGGAGGCTGCAGTGAGCCTGTTATAGATGCTTGTACCCAGTGGTTACTAACCACTATTTACATTTAGAGAGAGGCAGGAAACGTGAGAGGCCCTCGTGGCAGAGGCTGGACTCCAAGCCCTGTGAGGGAATCAGGCTTACAAGTGGGAGTCCCTCCAATCAAAGGTGTGAATGTAAAGCAAATAGTCTCAATTCCCCCTCTTCCTTCCACTTTCCCCGTCCCTCGCCCCAAGGGGAAGCAAGGCATTAGCATTCCTCAGCCTGGAGCTTCTGGAGAGGTGGCCTGCAGGACAGCCCCAACAACAGGCTACAGACCAAAGAGCCCCCAGCTTCTTGGTACACAAATCGAGAAAGCATTGCCTCCTGTGCCTAGCCCGCAAATGAAGTAGAGCTGTCACTTTTGTTATCTTGAAATTCAAAAGAATTAAAGCACAAGGGCAATAGTCCGTAGCGTGCTCATGCCTTCCACCTTATCTATTTGTCTTATACTTATTTGTGGTTTTTAACTGCTTTTAAGTTTCAAGCCCCCCACCCCCACCCCAGACAGGGCTTCTCTGTGTATCTCTGGCTGTTCTGGCACTCACTCTGTAGAGACATTTGCCTGCCTCTACCTCCCTGAGTTCTGGGATTGATTAAAGGTGTGTGCCACCACCGCCTGGCTAACCTTCAAGCTTTTTAACACTACCCAACGAACAGAAAAATTTAAGTCTCATGGACAATTAAACATTCTGGAATTTTTCCTTTTCAATTGACCTACTGTTCGAATAAGTAAAAAAACGATACAAACTTCACCTCCCAACTTGATACAGCTGTGCAGGCAGCTCCCCTTCATGTCCGTGATGCTCTTATCCTTGATCAGAGACCTTTTCTGTGCGGTGGGCAAGAGCCAATTCAGACTCATCCCTGGTCCAAGGGCTGAGAAGAAGTGACTGCTGGAATCTCTACATCAACGCCCGCCCCCACCCTAGGCTCAGCGACCGTCAAGGAAGAAGGGCTGGAAAGAATGTAGCCTGGAGGTAGGGAAGTGGGGAGGGATGTTGTAAATGAAGTAGCCATTACAGGCATGAACTTAAAGTTATGGTAACTTGTGTAAGACCTAAGGATGAAGTCAGCCAAAATTCTAGCGTGGATGGTGAAGGGCTCCCAAGGCCCAAGCTAGGGGAAGGAAAAGTCATTTTCTTTGGGCGTGTGGTGCCTGATAGGATGACCATGCTCCAGGAGATGGCCTAATACCTATTCAGGAAGCACGGATTGGACTCGGTAGGTTAATTAACAGGGGAAGAAGTGGAGGGGCTAGGGGCATCATACAGAAAGGGAACATGAGTTGAGAGGGGACATATTGGGTGGTTCCAGAGAAACTTGGAGGGGTTAATGTGGGGTAAATATGATCAAAATACATTTTATACTTATGTGTGGTCTTATTTGTTAGACATTTTTAGAATAAAGACTATCAAAGTACCATCTATCATAATGGCCCTTTACACTATAATCCTCTGATCTTTCTTACTGAAATGGTATCAAGGTAATACAACCCTGTTATAAAATTCATTTAATACTGTAAAATCATACCTACTCTTAAACACCCCAGCCACTTACACTTCTTCATATTTTAGTTGTTATAATGACTATGATTGGCTGGCCTATGGACCAAAAACCATCCACTGTATTGTGTGTATTAATCCTGTAACTGGCACGCCCAAGGGCCAGGCACTATTCAAAAGGCCTAGCTCTCTAGTCATACATCAACTCTTTAGTAGTATCTTTGTTTTATTTATTCAACAGAAGCTATGCATCAGGCACCATGATGGCCACTAGGGCCACAGACCGTCCTCAAGATAATCAAGTAGGAAATGAAAAGTACAAAGGGACAATGGGATGTGCCGTAGCGATCACTGGCTTAGAGAAATGGCGAAGCTTCTGCAGAACAACCAAGAGGTGATGCTGGGTTCAGACTTAGCTTAAAAAAAAAAATAGCTACACAGACGGTTGGCAACATCAGTTTACAATTGCAGAGGGCTCAGGTCAGCAGGCACCACGATCCTGCAAAGTACATAAAAGTTTGAAGTGATGTCATTCGATACTCCCACATCCTGCATGTTAGCCCCATTTTACAGAGGAAGGCCACATGGCTCACCGAGGTCACACGGCTGGCGAATGCACAGACCACACTGTGAACCTGCATGATCTCCATCTGTGTGTCCAGCCAGGCCACGGCACCGGAAGAAGTATGGAGATAGACGATAAAAGACTCTAAGAAAAATGATGGACGACTGACAAGGGCACGCAGCTGACGTGAGAAGAAGGAGCAAACAGAGTAAGCTCCACAGGCTAAGACCGGGTTGCATCCTCAGCTCCAGGCGCCTGGCTGACCTGGTCCACATGTCCCATCCCAGGATTTGGAAGGAGGAGGACTCTTCCAGTACACCGCCTGGCCCCTCCTCCCCTCCAGATCCAGATCAGTTCCCAAGGCAAACCTAAAGCCCTGGAAGTCTCCGCAGAGAGGAAAATGTAGCTGAGACGGTCAAGACCCAGATAACTCTGAATTCTACAAGACATTCAGAGAGGAGGAGACTGAAGTGGGTGCTCTCTGCCAACACAGTGGTAGAAAACCTGCAAGGCTGGGTGAGTGGAAAGTTTAAGCCTCAAGCTACCCATCCCTCCCCTCAGGAGGCTCCTGACCGGCTGCCCTGCCCTCCCGAGAATAGTGAACGGGATTCTGTAATTCCAGCATTAACAGTGTGGTCACAGAGGGCTCTGATCACCAATAACCCTGCCGGTTAGCGTCCTCTGCTTCTTCTCTTGTCATGTTCCGAGAGCTACTTTATAACGAAGGCCAGTCCCTGTCTTAGGATTGTATTGCCAAGTAGAGACACCAAGACCATGGCAGCTTTTTGTAAAAGAAAACATTTAATTGGGACTGGCTTACAGTTCAGAGGTTTAGTCCATTATCATCATGGTGGGAAGCAGGCAGACTTGGTGCTGGGGAAAGAGTTTTACACACAGATCCGCAGAGAACAGGAAGACAGTGTGATCCACCGGGCCTGGCTCAAACTTCAGGAACTACACAGCCCACTTCAAGTGACACACTTCCTTCAACAAGACCACACCTTCTAATCTCACCCCCTCTGGGCCTATGGGGGCCATTTTCATTCAGACCACCACAGTCACACTATGCAAGGACACACACTTCATGGACAACTCTCTTCCAGCCACTGGGGGATGATGTGGGCCAGAGACCACTGACAGAGCTCTAACCCCCTCTTCTCAGAAGCCGTGTATAAGAAGCCCACTGCGTATTAACCCCTACTGCCTTTTGCTAAGGTTACCTAAGAAGAATTACTGAGGAAACACGCGCCCTAGTGTTTAGAAAACATTATCGGTCTGTGAGACTACAGGAAAAAACACAATAATTATCTCTGCAGACAATGTTAGCTCTTATCCCTTAACTCCTACCTTTAAACACACAGGGCTACTAAGGATGGCCACTGTCATGACCACCCTCAGCCAATCACGAAGCTCCTGGGTATATAAAAAGATACAAGAGAAACAGGCAGCTGTGGTTCAGAAGAAACAGTCCAGTGGTGCCAGAGGTTATGAGGAGCAGTTCCTATGGCCGCCTTTAAAAACAACAAAAAGGAATTTACTACAATGGTGACACTGTGACATTGTGACTAGAGACTGTAGCCTTGCTACGCAGCACAGCGTGGTGCCTGATGCACAGTTTCTAATAAATGGATGAGTAACAAGAGAGAGAATGGTACTGATTACTAAAGAGCAGGTGTGTGAGTGTGTGCATGTATGTGTGTGCTGTGTGTCCTCTTCCCAATACCTATTATTAGAGAGCAGGTGTGTGAGTGTGTGCATGTATGTGTGTGGTGTGTGTCCTCTTCTCAATACCGATTAATAGAGAGCAGGTGTGTGAGTGTGTGCATGTATGTGTGTGCTGTGTGTCCTCTTCTCAATACCGATTAATAGAGAGCAGGTGTGTGAGTGTGTGCATGTATGTGTGTGGTGTGGGTCCTCTTCCCAATACTGATTAATAGAGAGCAGGTGTGTGAGTGTGTGCATGTATGTGTGTGGTGTGTGTCCTCTTCCCAATACTGATTAATAGAGAGCAGGTGTGTGAGTGTGTGCATGTATGTGTGTGGTGTGGGTCCTCTTCCCAATACAGATTACCGAAGAGCAGGGGTGTGAGTGTGTGCAGCCTCCTCCCAGGTCTAACAATATCATTCTACATCCTCCCATCAACCTCATAGGGCTGAAGAGACAGGCTTTGACAGGTGAGAAACTGGCCTCAGGTGACAGGCTCAAGGTGAACACCACCAGGTGCTAGCTGATGCAAACTCAGACACCACTCAAGACTGTTTCCCTCCTTCCCGCTCGGCAATGAGGGCAACGTGGATCTTTATGGGCTCCCTTTTCATCTATAAACTTTCTTTCTATCCTTTATAAGAATTGCCTTTTCCCAAAGAAAGTGAGACACTCCTAAAAATCTACTTTTCTCTTTCCATAAGCAGCATCTAAAGCCACTAAATTTATCTTCATTTCTTTACATATTATTGTGAAATCCTGGTTTTTCTTTTCAGAAATAGTAAAATTGTGTCTTACACAAATGAAACACACAAGACCTGTTTCACAAGTAACAGAAAGAGATAAAATGATTCAAATGAATACAACGATTTCAAATCATCATGCAAATGAGGGTAAATCTTAAAAGCAATAAGGCTCTAATTATGTTTCAAATAAAGTACTGCTTTTTTCTTTTGAATATTTTTTCTCAAAAAACAGCACAAATAAAAAGACAAAATGTTTAAGATTGTGTCTATGTGATGATGCCACAAGAAAAAAATTAGCCACGATTTTGAGTGTTTAAAACCAGGGCACATATTATTTTTTCAAACATCTAGCTGCGATATCTGGAGAGATCATAAATTTCAATTATGTAAACAGAATCTTGGTTTCTACCAAACAAACTTTATAAATAAGCCTTTAATTTGCATGATTGTACTTTGTCAAAGAACATCTATTTAGCCGGGCGGTGGTGGCACACGCCTTTAATCCCAGCACTCGGGAGGCAGAGGCAGGCGGATCTCTGGGAGTTCGAGGCCAGCCTGGTCTACAAGAGCTAGTGCCAGGACAGGCACCAAAGCTAACAGAGAAACCCTGTCTCGAAAAACCAAAAAAAAAAAAAAAAGAACATCTATTTATATGACTTTGACGAAAGGGTAAAGTTCTGTCAAAGTTAAAAGAAATATTACAGAAAAAGGCAACTTTAAAAGATCAATACCTTTTCTCCCCCAACCTTAAGTGTATTTTAAAGCAACATGGCAAATTACAGAGTTCCGATATCCTAAAATAAAAGTATTAAATACAAAGGCAACATCTGGACTCCACCAAAGAATGTACTTTCTTTTATTTGTGTTTTTGGCTGCTGAATGACTTCCTGTGGCAAGATCTGCCAATTGGTATTCAGAAATGTAGCCAGGGCACCCATAAATACAGAGTCAGAGGAAGCTGTCATTAACCCTTCAATGTGTCTCTATGCACAGCCTCTGGCTGAATGGTATCTGCATTGCTCGTTGACCCACAACCAAAATCCTCTGCTGTTGACATAGCCATCTTATGTTCCTCAAACTGGCTGTTTCTCAGGATGGATGCCAATTGATTTCAGCTGCAAAGCTAAAAAGACAAAGCTAAGCAAAAGCAGAAAAGAATCGCTGTAATGACACAGGCCAGGGATGGCTCAGTGGTGGAGCCCTTGCCTGGTGTGCCAGAGGCCTGGGCTTCCATAATAATGGCAGTATTGGAATGACACAAGCATTTGGCTACTTTAAATTCCCACCCACTCGGTCCTAAAATTTATGAATCAGTCCAGGAGCACATTTTCTCGGGTGAAGGTAATTAGATGTGTCTCTTCTTTTTTTTTTTTTTTTTTTTTTTTTGGTTTTTCGAGACAGGGTTTCTCTGCGGCTTTGGAGCCTATCCTGGAACTAGCTCTTGTAGACCAGGCTGGTCTCGAACTCACAGAGATCCGCCTGCCTCTGCCTCCTGAGTGCTAAGACTAGGCTGTCTTCACACAGTCCCAGGCCTGAAGGCACTGCATCTGAAGTGGATCAGACAGCTTAAATCATATGGCATGAAAACCTAAACCAGTCCTATAACAAATGCTTTGCTAAGCACCTACTACGTGAAAAGCATCGTGATGAGTAACATAAAGCTTCTCCCAGTGAGACTACAGCTCTTGGGAAAGATGTCCCGCTAACAGGACACAAAGTGGTAGCTGCAGGACAACTTTAACTAAACTACACTCATGTCAATCTAGCCTGCTGCAAAGACCACCTTCAGAGTTCAATCATCCCCTACCTTATGCAATAATTAATACTTTTATCTCCCACCAAGGTCAGCATTAAGACCATATCTCCGATGGAAATGTCTGTAGCAGTGTTTGAGCTAAATATCTTGGCTTCTAAAGGGGAAAAAAAATGAGGAAGCCACTGTGGCAACACCGCCCTCACACGGACTTTCAGAGAACTTCTCTTAGGGTGCTCTTGTCACATGCAGAGCAGTAGGTGGCCAAAGAGGAGAGAGACAAAGGGACCCTTTGCAAAGCTGTTATCTGACTTAAAAGTTAGAATGTGGGTGCAAGTCATGACAAGCTGGGGAACACTAGACTGGATGGGAAAATGGCTCTGATCACTGTTTTAAACTCTCATCTTTCTGTTAAAAAATGCGTATGTATATACATATACACACACACATATATATGCACATATATATTTACACACACGCGAATGTCACATAAGTTGAAGCTAGTACTGGGTTTTTTGGGTTTAAGCCATTGTGCCTTTAGCAATCATATCCCCATCACCTATCTTCTTATCCCTCCCCAGCTGGCTCAGCTGCCCACACCCCTCTATAGCTAGATCAGCAAGGTTACATGCTGTCTCCTTGGTACCATTTCCGTACCAGGACGTCTCCTAACACACCCTTTGATTACAGAGCTAGTAATGGATGACTGCAATTCAGGGTGCAATGAAGCGGAACAACTGAGTGTATGTGTTCTTCAGATAACACAAAAGAGAATTCTACAAAGCCATAAAACCGCTAGGCATTATGTTAAATCATTTCAAGAGTGAGTCAGTCTACAGTGGCTCATGCCTTGCAATTCCAACATTCAGGAGGCACAGGCAGGAGGATCGGGAGTTCAGAGCCAGTCTCAGATACATACTGAGTCCAAAGGCATCCTGGCTGTAGGAGACTGTGTGTCTCCAAAATAACAAAATAAAAATAAGTAAATAAGATACTTATAAGTAATATTATATATATGAATCATTCATTCTTTTAGTAATTAAAAGTGGTTGGCTTCTACATAAGCCCGTAGGGACAACCTTAAAATTCAAAGTCATCCTACATTTTAGAGGAAGATGATAAAGAGACATGACTTTTTATAAATTTATGAATAGATAAAACATTTGAGATATTTTACATAATCTCCCCAGCACTAAGAAATTCACACTTCCATTGTAGAGATAATAAGGGCACAACCAGGATGAAGGCCAAGTACACAGAACCAAGAAACAGGATGTGAAACTGCCCTGGGAGTGGCGGAGGGCTGGGGTTATCAGCATTATCTGTAGGAGTCTGTAACAGGCTTGGAAGAGGAAGAGTCAGGAGAAAGGGAAGAAGTGGGGCAGAAAGCAATGGTCTGAGCCAGAGCGGCCAAGAAAATTACCACTGAACAGACACCAGCAGCTAGCCCACACTAGGACACCGCCCATCCTTCCCTTCACTCAGGACAGTGGCACACACCAGGTGCGACAGCCAGAGTCAGATACTTAGAAATGGCCCTCCTTCCGCAAGCTACAGCTCATACTCCTTAATCCTTGGGTCACTGCAGACACCCCTAAACTCAGGACCATCTCCCCCCTCCTCTGTCTTCCTTCATGCTGCCAAGTGCCAGGTATTTCCATGACATCTTTCTTGGGTTCCCAAGTTACAGGTGAATCAAGAGTTTAAAATGCACGGAGAATTTTTCACAGGACAGTCCCTCCATGCCCCACCCCCCACCCCCGGGTCTGTGCCCCGGAAACGCTCTCCTGACTTTTGTGTACCTGAACAGGCCAGATTTCTACAGCGTGGCCGCCTCATCTACAAATGCCCTCCCACCGTTTTGCATATATGTCAATAAAACCACTCTACAAGGGTTCTGTTTCAAGGGACCCCATCCTGGGAAAGGGGTGCATCTTGGCCTGGTTCTAATATACACCCTCCTGCACTTAGCACAGAAAGGCTGCGCAGCTAATGCTGACAAGGTCTAAGAGACCAGCCCTAGATCTGCGGGTGATTCAACACGAAATGGACCAAGGGAGTAGTAGATGGGTAAGTTTGTCTTTCTAAGACAGCGCTAGCGAAAGGAACAAAGTCTGAAGAGGAATGGGCGGAGGATTATCTCACGTGGCCTCTATCTACTTTCCAAAGCGCATGAGAACCATCATCACCAAGTCAACCACCAGAAACAGACGGTAAACCTAAAGCTGTCAGCCACCTACCATTCAACCTAACTAGGGAGCCAAACCCACCAATCAGCTCTCCATATCAAGCCAATCCATCTGAACCCTGAGTTCTTCCTCATCGCTACCATGTCTAGAACCACTTTCCCTTGGCAGAGTTTGAACCATAGACAATGCAAGAAAATAAAAACTTAAAAAAAAAAACTATACAACCATTTGAGGAATGAGAAGCATTAAAGGAAACGTATTAATCAAAAGCTTCTACATTCTGCTGCAAAAGTTGTGGCTATCACTTTTTAAGCGGTTGGGGATGGGACGAGTGCCAATGCACAAAGGAAGGTCAGAGAGCGTGTGGAAGTTAGCGCCCTCTTTCTGCCATGTGGGTCCGGGAATTGAACTCAGGTCCTAGGGCTTGGTAGCAGATGCCATTATCCACGGATTCATCCCACCTGTCTTATTTCTAGCACTTCCTAAATCAAGAAATCAGCTCACTGGTTAATTGGAGGTGGGGACTTGTGGAGACAGCCAAGGACAGCTCTCTGCAGCACCCAGCACTTGCAATTACAGTCGGCTCCACTAGGGCCCTCCCACAGCTGCTGCCTACACAGGATTTCTGTGGCTGGTTGTGGAAACGGAGAGAACGAGTTTTGAGTTTTGCCCGTTGGTTCATTCATCAGCATGCCTCTTAGGCATAATTTCCGGTGGCCACGCCATAAGCCAACGAGAAAGACACGGTGGGAAGTTTACCACTTTTAATTCTCTATATTGGTTTATTACGCATAAGGAGGCCAACCTGGCACCCAAGTACCGAACAGCTTCAAGAACAACCTGAATTAATTGTTTATATAGCTCTATAACCCAGTCTCCCAGAAGGCTTGACTTCACACGTGCAGGTGAAACTTCTCTATGATGCTATCATCTAGTTAAAAAGGTTTTACTTTCATTGCTTGCGGTCAGCCTTTGATGACGTCAGGGCCTCGTGCCAGAGTAGTTTTCCCGCTATGAATTATAAAGAGAAATTCACCAGAAAATGCCGATACTGATCATACTTTCAACGATCACACAACTATCAGAGTAGTGACAACTACCGAGGAAGTCGTTAATCGAGAGCTTTAGCACGATTTGAGGCATGGTTACTGCTACAACCTTCTTCCCCACCAGGGTCTCCTCCTCTCCCACAGTTGGAAATCAGAATCACTGTGTAGTCGCCTGTAAACCACTGCCTACTTCAGTAACCGCCAAGGAAGCACATTCAACCATTACCATTTATATGACAGACACACATGGACAAACGGTTTCAGACACTAAGGTCACTGCACTCCACATTAAAAGTGTAATTCCATACAGAACAACCAAAAGTCGCCAGAACCCGCTTGAATATTTGTTGTCTGGCAAAATCGGTTGTCTGTCTGCTAGCTACACTAAAATGTCAATCTAAATACTGGGGTAGGGGGGTGTCGTTGAGAAGAGGCAGAGGAAATTTAACTGCATCTGCTGTTTTACTTCAGGAACAAACCTGAATTACATCGGGCACTAAAAGCAAATCCAGCCTCCTGCCCGGCCCTGAAGAGGAACCTATGACGCCTAATCATGTAACCTAATCATATAACAGGGGCTAAGACCAAATGAGATTTTCTTTCTAAATTGAAATCTGATGGAGCCAAGTAGTTACACTGAGTCACTTGTTTATGTCAACGTCCATTCCGGCTTGGTTCTCACTTGAGTACCTCAGGACGACAGACAAGAATATTTTTGAGAGTAACTTTCTAACGCTGCTCCCACGGGGTGGTATTTTTAGGTAATGGTCACATTATCCAATCCCACTGAACAGTCGCGTCCTAGATCGTCTGCCTGGCAGTGGCCTGGTGCAGAGCCTTAACTTTTGCACAAGTCGGGTAAATCAGAAACTTGGGCTCAACAGGGTGAGGCGCCAAAGAGGTCAACCTGTGCGCACTTTTCTCTCCTTTTTAAAAAGGAGTACTCTTTGCTCTCTCCACAGAGATGAGATCGCTCTGTCAGAACGCAAGGCCGAGGCTAAGTCTTGGAGTGTTATCCCCAAGTTTGTCTTAGAGCGGGGTGTTATCAAATTCCTTTGATTTAAATGACTTGTGGGTAAAATCTGAAGGAAGGAAACGCCACACCCAACTCCTAAATTTACTTTGTAAAGTGTTTGGAGGCCGGGAGAAGGAACGGTTTGACGCGAAGGAGGCCTGGTGGAAACGGGCCACCGTCCTCCGCCCGGCGTCGCCCCGCGTCCCTGCCCCGCGCCCGCCGCTCCAGCCCTTTTGTTTTATGTCTCTGCGGGCCGGTGCGGAGCTGCGGGCGGGACCGGCGTGAGGTGCAGCCTGCGGCCTCCGCGGCACCGAGTCAGGTGTGTCGTGGACCCGGGGACAGGGACCACGCAACACCGTCCGGAACGGACGCAGGAAAAGGCACCGAGTTGCTTTGGCTTCCGCGCAGAGGCGTCTGCCCCGGATCCCCGCGCCCCAGACCCAGGCACTCACCGATGTCTCCATCCTCATCGTCGTCCTCTTCCAGCTCCATGTTCAGCAGAACGTTCCTACTCATCATCTGCATGTCTCCCCAATACCGGCGCTCGGCTCCGCTCGGCGCTGCTCGGCTCCACTCGGCTCCGGCCGCAAGCTCCGCTCAGCCCTTAGGCACAGTTTACTGTCGCCCGCGCTCTGCTTCTCTAGCCGCGCAGCTAGCGACTGAGCATGCTCAGAGGGACTCCGCCACTCCCGCCCCAGATCAAACCGCCCCGGCTTCGGGGCGCCCAGGAGGAAGTGGGGGGGGCGGGGGGGGAGAGGCTGGGTTTATCGGGCGACGCCTGCGGCACGCGCTGCGGCTGCACACACAGGAGGGCTCCGAGGGGCTCGCAAGGGCTTTTAAACTATTCTGCAGAACGGCAAGGAGACAGAATGTGCCAGATTACTGTGGAGCAGACTACACGTGCGCACGGAGTGCCCGCTGTCCGCCGGTGGAAGCAATCGCACTGAGTGGACGCGGGGTGCAGCGGGTGCTGGCGATGCAAATCAGACCTCAAAGCCAGGGACCAGGCCGAACACGTCACAGCTACGTGTAAACTCTTCTATAGGGCAATGTGGGAAACCACAGTACCAGGAAGAACAAAGAAATGAAAGGGAAAAAGGAAGGCGGAGAGTGAAGGAATGCCTCCCTGAAAACTCAAGGAGTCTGGAGCGCAGGAACGAAGGGAGTCTGCCCCAGAAACGCAGGGAAGCAGAGTTGCAGGGCCTTTGGGGAAGCTTGTCTGCAGAGCTGCTGTCAAGGACGCCGGTGAAAAGTCGTTTTTCTGCTGTGCTGGATGAAGCTCACTGACTGGTGGAGCATTTGCTTCCTGAGCCCATTCCTAGTGTATGGTCCAGCGCTGTTCAATGCCACTAACTCTGCTGCGTATTTTATTCTTTCACACGCTTACTCTTTTTCCTCTTTCCCCTTTCAGAAACTGGGAATCCAGCCCAGCACCCCTGGCATGCTAGGGGAGCACTGTACAACAGCCAATACTCATATAGTTATTTTTAATGGTCTCACTTGAAGAAAAAAAAAATCAAGATCAATATTAACGTAGGAATATAACCACAAATATGCACTAAGACAATATGCACTAAAAGAGTGCAAATTACTTTTCAGAAAAGGACCGGGAAACGCTATCCCTGCTTCTTAGGGTACAGTTTTAGTAAAGAAGACCACTTCTAATATAAAAACTAGCAGAGTTATGGAGATGTTGAGATGGGGGGTAGTAGGGAGAGCCAGCTGTGGCCTGTAATCCCAACTATGACCTCTATCCCAGCACTGCAGGGGCTGAAGCAGGGGATTCTGAAACTAGCAAGACTGGTCTTCAAGACAGAGCTGGAGGGGAGAGGGGGAAGAGTGCCTTTACTGAACTCTTCGCTCTAGTGGCATTTGAGTTACTCAAGCAGTTTCCAGGTTCCTCATTCAGCAAGTACTTACTCGGTGCTTTTTAGGCGCTGCGTAGGGTTCTAAATGGGTCAAAGTCAACTTTTCGTTTCAAGCTAGCAGTGAGCACTGCTCTTTGACTTGAGCCCCAGCCCAGTGGGCGAGCATTTTGTCTGAAACCACACAGTTAGAGTCGGTGTTAGGGACAGGATCCGTACTATGAGTGTGTCCTGAGGGGCACCCACACCCCTTCCTCCAACCCCCTCAAGTCTCATCAGTGACCTGCCACGATTCTCAGCGAATGTTCGGTGTTTTCCGACCCAAGACTTTGCTCAAAGCTAATTCCTGGTTAGAAAATTCTTAGGGGTTCAGGCTGAGATAAGTTTCAGTGAGTCGTTTGGGATCCTTAACAGATTTTAGAGATTCCATTTGCTGTCTTTCTTGATAAATGTTGCAGAGACATTGCTAGTCTTTTATGTAGATATGGCTTTTGCCACAGGAAACTGAATTATTTACTTAGGCCAGCCGTGGGTCTATTATTAGCATACCCCATTTGATCCACTAATGCATTCCTACAGTTCTTCTCATGCATTGTTTTTTTCAATTGATCAATATATGTTGCAAAAATAATCCAATAGGCCTGTCTAGGAGCCACACCCTTCACCCTAAAGGACAGTCTATATTATAGTTTGTGAGAGAAAATGCTCATGTGCAGCATATTTGTATTTGCAAAGCTTTGCCAAGTGAGGAACCACAGACCAAGTACTTTCTTGCTCATTTGTCTTCGGCCATAAGGATGCCTCGTTGGCCCAGCCTGTGAATGTCGGTACTTCTCCTTCCCTAGAGAATGGATGACACTCCACAGATTTAACTATCACAAGACAGGAGAGGTCTATAAACATTCAGTGTGCCTCTATATTCCAAAGAAGTTTCTGAAATGTAGCCCTATAGTTGCCATCTTGAATTCCTTCTTATTTTTATTTTATTTATTTATTTATTTGGAGACAAGGTTTCTCTGTGACCACAATCAAATCACCCAGACTATAAAGAGTAAAGAACGTGTCACTCCTGCCCAAGCACAGAACTGCCATCTCTGTCATGTGAACTGCAAGGCCTGGCTTGACTTCTGCCCCTTGTCAAAGCGTGGTTTGTCAAACCAGCACCAGATGGAACAGAGGCCCCGCAGATACTGAACCTTATATGCTCTTTGACTAAAGGACTCTAATTTTTTTTATAATTTTACAATTTTAAAATTCTAATATTTAAGCTTTATTTTTAATTATTTGTGTATGCAGTTTCTGTGTGTGTGGATTAGTGCATTTGAGTGTAGTGCCTTAGGAGTCCAGAAGAGGGCATCAGGTCCCTCGGATCTGGAGCCAGGAACTGCTTGGCATGGGTGCTACACTGCTCTTAACCACCCTGTCATTTTTACTCTGTAACTCTTGTGTGACTTTTTCTGGAAAGGCATGAGCAAATGCCTCCTTAAATCAGATACAGAGCCAAAAGCAGACCCAAGCAACACCTCCGCAGGACTCTGCATACTGGAATTGCTTATGGAATTCATTACTGGGGCATGAATGGCTGAAGGGCAAATGCATCACTGCAGAGCCCATCCCCCAGCACAGGTGACGAGGAAAGAAAGCTTCCTCACAAGAGCTCTGCTCCCTGGTGCTCCCTGAATGACCTGTGTGTGGTTCACCAGGTCAGAACCTCCTTCAGGCAACTCAGACCCAGGAAATCTCTCTCCCCCAACTGTTACTGCTTACATAACCTTGGGGGTAGGGCTTCAGACTCATATTGAGGAGGCTGACTTCCTGGCTTTCAAGGAATAGGAAGACCCAGAAACACTGTAAGATTAATGCTTGCAACTACCGTCTGAAGGGCCAGTTCTGAGCAGAAGGAAAAGTCAATGCAAATGTTCCCAGGAGATGCAGCAAAGAGGATGTGGCCTACTGGGACGGTGGGAAGATGCCACTTAGGTGCCACTTAGAGCAGCAATAACTACACGCCAGTGCAGCTTCTGACTGTGTATGTTCCTTGAAAGATCCTGGAACTAAGTGTTACCAATAACATGGAAGGGGACCATTTATCAGGAAGGATAAGGCAAGAATTTTGGTGTCTCCCTAAGCAGTACTGTAATGGAAGGAGATTTCTACAAGAATCCAAGTTGAACTCAAGGGATTAAGAGGTCCATTAGAACTGTACGTAGTGATGTTCCCAACGCTCCAGGCTTCTTCCAGCCAGGGCAACTCAGGGAAATCCTGCCTCTAAAAAGTGTGTGTGTGTGTGTGTGTGTGTGTGGTGTGTGTGTGTGTTAGTCAAGGCACTAACTGTGGTCATCGTGGATACTGTAAATCTCTGGGTCTTATTTTTCTAACTGAAACACTTCCACTTTATTCTCTGCTCTTGTGAGATTGACCTTTCTAAATTTTGCAGTGGCCATAACACTTAGTACGCTGAGGCAGGAGGATCATTTGAGCTCAGGAGTTTTATCAGCTTAGGAAACATAGCGAGATCTGCTTTCAGTCAGTTCATGGAATCAAAATCATGCCATCTGTGTCTCTCCGTGACTCCTTGTTTCAGAGTTTAATGTCCTCAAGGTTTCTTTGTATCACGTTAAATAGCATTTCCACTTGTTTAAAGGTTGATTATTCTATTATGTATATGCCATGTCTTCAGGCTTTTGTTTGTTTAGGGATTTTGGTTTGTTTTTTTGTTTGTTTGGTTTTCAAGACAAGATTTCTCTGTATAACCTTGGCTGTCCTGAAACTTGCTCTGTAGATCAGGGTGGCCTTGAACTCAGAGACCCACCTGCCTCTGCCTCACAGTTGCTGAGATCAAAAGCAAGCACCACCACCGTAACAGTGGTTTGGGGGTTTTGTTTTGTTTTTAAGATAAGAGTCTCACTAGGTGACCCAGGTTGGACTTGAACTTGCTATGTAGTGCAGAATTCTGAATTGTTATATGTAGAATTCTGAATTTTCCTATGCCTACCTCAGGACCTCTGGGATTACGGGCATGTGATACTGCACCTGGCTTTTGACTTGCTATCTTGACTGCTGTGACTAGCACCAAAAGCACACATGAGGGTAGGTACTCTCTGGCACTGATCCCATCTCTCTTGGATATGGACCTAGTTTGGGGGTTGCTGGATCATGTGCTAGTTTTAGTCTTCAGTTTTTGCAGAACCTCCAAGCTGGTTTCCCCAGTGGCATTACCAATTTACACTGCGAGCAGTCGCTTCAAACGGTTCTCTTCTCTGTCCCTGGCACTTCTTTCCTTTTGTCTTTTTGAATAATAGTCGTTGTCAAAGACGTGCGCTCATTTTAATTGCCTTTTTTTTAGTGTTTAGTTTGAATTGTTCAGAATGTTTGCACATACCTATTATCCATTTGCGGGCTTGCTTTCGGTAGACGCCTGTTGAGGTCTTGAGACCACTTTCCAGCTTTAAGTCTCACTCTTGAGTCTTCTAAGCAGTTTGAGTTGACCTTTGTATGCGAGATGAGATGTGAATATGAATCCCATTTGATGCTTCTGCAGATGAATATCCGGTTGTTCCGACAGCATTTAGGAGACTGTCATTTCCCACAGTGTGTTCTCCACACATTTGTCCAAAATCAATTGGCTGTAAGAATGTGGATTTATCTCAGAGAGCGCAACTCTGCTCCACTGGCCAATGGGAGCTTTGCTTTGTTCTGCTTTGTTTTTATGACAGAGTCTCGGGATTTCGTCTCCACTGCCCTGGACCTCACTATAGAGCCCAATGTGGTGGTCTGAATGAGAAATGTCCGCCCTGTAAGCTCAGGTTCTTGAACACCTCATCCCCAGATGGTTATGCCTTTGGGAAGGGTTCGGGACCAGTAGAGGGCAGAGGTTGCTGGAGGAAGAACCTCACTGGGGGTGGGCGTTGAGAGTGTATAACCTCTTCCCACTTCCAGTTCATTCCCCTTGCTTCCCATGCCAGTCGAAGGTGTGATCTCCCAGGCTCCTGCTCTGGCCCCCTGCTGCCATACCTCCCCACCATTAAGACTCTCCCTCTAGAACTAAAAGTCAAACTCTTTCTTCTGTAAACTGCCTTTTGTCATTGTGTTGGCTCTTCCTGGTTGACTTGACAACATCTGGAATTAACTAAAACCCCAAATGGAGGGTACACCTGTGAGAGATTTCTGCTTAACTTGAAGTGAGAAAGTCTATTTCTAATCTGGCTCTTCGAGGTAACAAGGCACACCTTTAATATTAGGTCTAACCTGGGCCACTCTTTCTATGGAAGCCTAGATAAGGACATGGAAGAAGGAATCTTGTGCTCCTGTCTGCTTGCTCTCACCTTGCTTCCAGGCCCACTCCCTTTACTAACATTAGAGCCTACTTCAGGACTCCAGTGTATACAGAAGTCCAGCTGAGACAGCCAGCCTTGGAGACTGACTACTGGATTCTTAGACTTTCATGGCCAGCCATTGTTGGGTTAGCTGGACCACAGCCTGTAAGTAATTCCAATAAATCACCTTTCTAGATAGATAGATAGATAGATAGATAGATAGATAGATAGATAGATAGATAGATAGATAGATAAAGGAGTTTAATTCTATAAGTTCTGTTACTTTAGAAAATCCTGACTAATACAGTCATGATATATTATCACAGCAATAGAAAAATAGTAATACAACCAGGATGGCCTCAAATTTGCATCAAATCTCCCGCCTCTGCCACCTGAGTGTGACCCTGTAGTTGTGAGCCCCCACACATGGCTACTGTTGGAGAATGTGTGTTTCTTTTCTTTCTGACGGTTGGGGATTGAACCTTGGGCCTGTGCTTACACGTGTTCTACAACTCAGAAGGAACAATGTTTGTGAATATATTCAATTCCCAGAATGACCTTCTTTGCACCTTTACCTCATTTGCTGAGCCTTTATGGCCTACACATCAGAAATCTTTATCCCTTGGCCCTTTTAGAGAACATTTCCTGACCCCTGGATTATGCTGTCCCTTCCCTAACTTACTTTATAGAACTCTACTTTTGAAATGGTACTGTTTGTCTTTGTGAATAATCTATACATAGTCTTCTTCATAGATAATTATAAAGAACCACTTATTGATGTATTGATTTTTATTCATTATTTTCAATAATTACACATCTATCCCTAGAGGTCATCATGGAAGAAATCACCAAAGACTTCATAGGATAAGAAAGAAAGTTGCCCAAAAGTCTCCAGACGAATGGTCAGGTGTCAAGTGCCCTTTTATTTATAATGGTTTTGAGTCTCTTGATATGGGCCCTTGTCATTTGGCCTGAGCTGGCGTTGGCTTCAAACTCTATTCTTCTGCCTTCGTTTTCCAAGGAATTTCCCAAGGATTATAGGAATATTCTACCATGTCTTCTTAAATATTTTCTTTTTTTATTAATTAATTAATTTATTTATTTATTAAAGATTTCTGTCTCTTCCCCACCGCTGCCTCCCATTTCCCTCCCCCTCCCCCAATCAAGTCCCTCTCCCTCTTCAGCCCAAAGAACCATCAGGGTTCCCTGTCCTGTGGGAAGTCCAAGGACCACCCACCTCTATCGAGGTCTAGTAAGGTGAGTATCCAAACTGCCTAGGCTCCCACATAGCCGATACGTGCAGTAGGATCAAAAACCCATTGCCCTTGTTCTTGAGTTCTCATTGTCTGTATGTTTTTTCCCAAGACCGGTTTTATCCCAGGCTTTTTCAGACCCAGGTCAGCTGGCTTTGGT
The DNA here is from genome assembly GCA_963919715.1 of Microtus obscurus. Classification (NCBI taxonomy): domain Eukaryota; kingdom Metazoa; phylum Chordata; class Mammalia; order Rodentia; family Cricetidae; genus Microtus; species Microtus obscurus. The sequence continues at coordinate 4,552,885 of CAWTZC010002364.1, forward strand.
GAGTTCCCGATAGGACATCCCCATTGTCTCAGTGTGTGGGTGCACCCCTCGCAGTCCTGAGTTCCTTGCTCGTGCTCTCTCTCCATCTTCTCCTGATTTGGACCTTGAGATTTCAGTCTGGTGCTCCAATGTGGGTCTCTGTCTCTGTCTCCTTTCATCGCCTGATGAAGGTTAATATTCCGGAGGATGCCTATATGTTTTTCTTTGGGTTCTCCTTCTTATTTAGCTTCTCTAAGATCACGTATTATAGGCTCAATGGCCTTTGTTTATGACTAGAAACCAAATATGAGTGAGTACATCCCAGGTTCCTCTTTTTGGGACTGGCTTACCTCACTCAGGATAGTGTTTTCTATTTCCATCCATTTGCCTGCAAACTTTAAGAAGTCCTTGTTTTTTACTGCTGAGTAGTACTCTAATATGTATAATTCCATACTTTCTTCATCCATTCTTCAATTGAAGGGCATCTAGGTTGTTTCCAGGTTCTGGCTATTACAAACAGTGCTGCTATGAACATAGTAGAGCATATACTTTTGTTGTATGATAAGGCCTCTCTTGGGTATATTCCCAAGAGTGGTATTGCTGGGTCCAGGGGTAGGTTGATCCCGAATTTCCTGAGAAACCTCCACACTGCTTTCCAAAGTGGTTGCACAAGTTTGCATTCCCCTTAAATGTTTTCTTGACTGAATCTGGAAAGAAAACAAAATGTGTTCAGTAAAGGAATTATGAGTCAGCCACATTTTTATTCCAAGGAACTAACCACAAGACCCCTCATGGTCATGGGTTGGAGGACTAAGTGTTGGGGTGTCTCCATGCCCCCTCTGAGCCTTGAGCCCCACCCTGATGGCATGGGTTCAGAAGGGCTGAGAAACTTTTTTCTGGTTACTCATCTTCCTTGGTGGTGATCCTTGGTGCCCGTCTGCTGTAGAGGCCAGATCTCTCCCTCGTACATTCTACTCTTTGTTTCTGATGCGAATTTATTCTCCTCCACAGTGCCCTCACTGGGCACCTTCTGCGGCAATTCTTAACTGTGGTTCTTAAGCACTCCAAGCCTCTTCATGGCAGAAGCATCCACATTTCTGATATTTATTAACTATACACGTCCATCTCCGGGTTGTCTTTATTGGCACCTCTGCTTAAGTATGAAGGGTAAGGAACTAAAAGGCCCATGATGCTCATGTTGGCTCCAGGCTCCTGGAAGAGGAAATCACAGGGACTGTTGACGTTCTGTGTGTTCTCTGTACCCTGACGTACCTGCACCAGCTCAGTATGTTCTCAGTCTAGGACAGTACTCCTTGCCCAGCAGCCTCTGAACATCACCCCGTTAAAGCCAATACCCTGGCCAGCCTGGGTCCCTGCCTCGGGGTAAATGAGTAGCAGAAGGCTGGAGACCTGTGAAGAGAGAATGCAATCAACTCACTGAAAAGAGACTGGAGGAGAACAGGAAGGGGTTTTGTTGTTTGTTTTGGTTAAAAACAACAAAACAGCATAAAAGTGATCACCACAACATTTGTGTGTGCAGTTTAGAAGCACTGCATAATCACAAAGCTGTGTAATGGCTCCCTGCAGCTTTTTTTTTCCTGAAAAACTGAAGCTCTGTGTTTTTTGTGTAATCTCCCCTGCCCTGCACACAACCTTCTGTTGAGTATAAATAAAGCAACTTTATATAAGTGGGATGATACAGACGGTGTTCATCCATATTGGTTTATTTTACCTAGCATACTGTCTTCAAGGTTCAGATGCTATTTCAGATAAAACTTCTCTTTTTCTCTGGAGAACAGAAATTAAGGTCACTAGCAGGCATGAGAATCTGAAAGTTAATGCAGAAAGAAGAAACGGAATATTTACTTAAGACTCCTAGAAAGAACACTGGTAGAGAACTAGCAAAGAAAACACCAAAAGCCCCACATGAGGTCGTAGAATTAAAGGGAAACCTGTCAGGGTGGTCATGTGGGGGTGGTTTTGGTGTAGGAGTGTTTCCCCTGGTTTGTATTATGGAGCTGTTAATTTCTAGAACAGTTCATTTCTGAGGTATTTGTTTTTTTTAAAAAGATTTATATATACAGTATTCTGTCTACATTTTGGCCTGCATGCCAGAAGAGGGCACCAGATCTCATTACAGATGACTGTGAGCCACCATGTGGGCACTGGGAATTGAACTCAGGACCTCTGGAAGAACAGCCAGCGCTCTTAACCTCTGAGCCATCTCTCCAGCCCTTTTTGAGGTACTTGTGACAAGGATCTGGGCAGTTGGCTATAGGTAGGGTTGAGTTTGACTAGATGAGGTCAGCAGGAAGAAACAGGGGAAAGGAACATAAGGTACAGGCAAGGAGATATTTTCGTTGCTGCATCTTGGATGCTATGAGGCAAAGCAGAGAGGTCGAGCATGAAAAGATCAATACATTGTAGAATGGCATTATTTCATCTCTTTGTCTTCTTTCCTTTCCAATTCTTTCTCTCTTTGATGGGCAGAATGATCCTCGTGGTGTAAAAATCAGTGCCATCACATGTTTCAAGCTCTCAAGGACTCTCGGTGTGCTGTGGGTAGTGGCTAAACTTGTCACAACATGAGACTTTGTAAACACTCCCAGCCCCATTCTCAGCATGCCTTCAGCATCTTCACCTATCCGAGGGCTTCATCCCCTGTCACATCGCCATGCTACTATTTCTACTTGGGTCACTTCTCTCCATCTCTCTACTTGGCTTTCCCTTCTCAGTTGGGTTGTAGCTTAAACTTTGATTCCTTCCTCGATCTTCCCTGGTCCATAGCGAATGCCTCCGATGCACACATTGAAGAGCAGCTACTTTTACCCCATTCTAACATTTAATTTATGCTCTTCATAAAGTTCACCTCCTGGTTCACTTATATCTGAACTAGCTGTATGTTCTCTTCAGGAAAGGGACCCTGTGTGAAGTAGGAAGTAACCAAGAGTGGACTGCTTTGTTCTGGAATAAGGCTTGAGGACTCAATTCTTGGCTTTTGCTGACATGACAGGCACCGCGTCTGTTTACTAAGTCTTTAGATGGTTAGCTCTACCTCCTATCATGTATTATCTTAAATATATTGTAATATTCATTCAGCCTCACGGTTTTAAAATAGTACCCTCCATATCTTGATGTTATACATCCGTATCTCAAACTTGGACATTTAAGTGCTCCATTTTCTCACCCCAACCCTCCACTGCACATTCTGATTTTGTGAAAACAGACTTCTTACCTCTAAAAACTACCCAAGTCACCCCCATGTTGTCTCTTGCCAGATGGTCTTCATTACCGATAGTCAATCCAATCTACTTACCAATTGTCCACATGTTCCTTATGTCGTGATGCCTAGGTTCATGTCAACTTGACGCAAGCAAGCTAAAGTAACCTGATGGGAGGGAACTTCAATCAAGAAAATATTTCCTTAAGATACGGCTATAGGCATTGTCTTAAATAGTGATTGGTGGGGGAGGGACCAGGCCATGGTGGGTGGTGCCATTCCTGGGCTGGTGGTCCTGGGTTCTATAAGAAAGCAGGCTGAGCAAACCGTGAGGAGCAAGCCAGTAAATTGCACCCCTACATGGCCTCTGCCTCAGCTCCTGCCTCCAGGTTCCCGCCTGTTTGAGTTCCTGCCCGGACTTCCTTTACTGATGGAATGTCACCTGGGTTTGTAAGCTGAATAAACCCTTTATTTACCCAAGTTGCTATGGTATGGTGTTTCATGACCAATAGTAACACTAACCAGATTATACTATAACGAGTGCTGTTCCCAAATGAAAAAATGGAATCCATGCCCTCTCACCCTGCGTGTGGGCACAGTCTGGACAGCCTTGAGCATCATAATACAGAGGAAGAGATAACAGGTGGCTTCCAAGGCTGCACAGTTGGAAAAAAAATTAAATGTTTCTATCTGGTTCTCCTGGTTCCCCTTCTTTGGGAGATTTTCTCCTTTAGAAACCAGTCTCCAATGCTGTTACAAACCTCAGACTCTGTGGGTGGAGAGTTTGTGTGCGTGTGTTTCAGTTAGTAGGCTTAGGTGAGACATATAGTTGAGTAGGCAGATTCAGATAACTCCAGCCCCGAGCTATAAAGTCTTTCAGCTGACGAAATGTGGTGATTTGAAAGAAAATGGCCCCCATAGGCTCTTAGGGAGTATCACTATTAGGAGGTGTAGCCTTGTTAGGGTAGGTGTGGCCTTGTTGGAGGAAGTGTGTCACATTCTCTTCCTGCTGCCTGCAGATCCAGAGGTAGAACTCTCAGCTACCTCTCCAGCACCTCGTCTGCCTGCATGCCGCCACGCTTCCCACCATGACAAGGGACTAAACCTTTGAACTGTAAGCTAGCCCCAAGTAATTGCTTTCTTTTTTAAGAGTTGCCTTGGTCATGGTGTCTCTTCACAGCAATAGAAATTCGAAGATAGACAGAAACAAACCTTCTCTGCTTTCACCTGCTTGAGCTCCTGGGTCACTGATCTACAGTAACAGGTGGTTATGTTTTGTGATAATGTGTTACCTAGCTTAGCCACTTTTCTTGTTCTTGTGACCAAACAACTGACGAAAGAAGCTCCAGCTTGAAGACACAGACGGTGTGGTAACAGACGGTGTGGTGTCTACAGCCACGCTTGCTTGTGACATCAGGAATGTAGGCAGCTCCTCACAGGCTGTGGCAGTCGGAAGCAGGAAGAACACAGCCGATCGACTGCTTTCTGCTGTCATCTTTCTTTGTTTAGTAGGGGATCCCAGCCATGAACGGTGTCATTCACATTCAGGGTGGGACTTTTCTCATCCCTGTATGTGACTTTTCTCATCACAGCATGCACAGGGGCGTAATCTCCTAGGTGATTACGAATTCAGTCAAGTTGACAGTGATGACGGAGCATCATACGTGGTGCCTGGTACTTCATATGGGATAGTAGCTAGACCTTTGTCATGGCTAGGGTTACTATTGTTGTGAGGAAACACCATGACCAAAGTACCTCAGGGAGGAAAGGGTTTATTCGACTTATACTTCCATATCTGTTCACCGTCAAATGAAGTCAGGACAGGAACTCAAACAGGGCAGAAATGTGGAGGCAGGCGCTGAAGCAGAGGCCATGGAGGGGTGCTGCTTGCTGGCTTGCTCAGCCTGCTTCCTTATAGAACCCAGGCCCACCAGCCCAGGGATGGAACCACCCACCATGGGCTGGACCCTCCTCCAGTGATCCATAATTAAGAAAATGCCTACAGTCAGATTATTCTTTTCATTTTTAAATTGTTTTTATTGAGCTATACATTTTTTTCTCCACTCCCCTCCCTTCCTCCCTCTCCCCTTCTACCCTCTTCTGTGATCCTCACGCGCCCGATTTACTCAGGAAGTCTTGTCTTTTCACCTTCCAATGTAGATCCATGTATATCTCTCTTAGGGTCTCTTTGTTCTCTAGGTTCTCTGGGGTTGTAGCTGCAGGCTGGTTTTCCTCTGTTTATGTCTAAAAGCCACTTATGAGAGAACACATACTATATTTGTCTCTCTGGGTCTGGGTCACCTCACTCTTTTTTCTACATTCACTCATTTGCCCTACAGTCGGATCTTACGGAGATGTTTTTCTCAATTGAGGCTCCCTCCTTTCAGATAATTCTGGCTTGTGTCAAGTTGACATGAAACTGGGCAGCACAACACTTTATTGGGCCAAACACTTAGGGGTCCTCCTTCCATACACAACCAGTCTTTCCCACAAGCCAACATATTAGCTGTCTCCTGCAGTCTGGAAAATGGAGCCGGAGGTGCCACATAGTGTTCCCTGAAACATGGAGTCACCTCTTCATCAAAAAGCAGATTTGCGGGGCTAGAGAAATGGCTCAGAGGTTACGAGCACTGGCTGCTCTTCCAGAGGTCCTGAGTTCAATTCCCAGCAACCACATGGTGGCTCACAACCATCTGTAATGAGATCTGGTGCCCTCTTCTGGTCTGTAGGGATACATGCGGACAGAATATTGTATACATAATAAATAAATAAATATTTCAAAAAAAAAAAGCAGATTTGCCATGCCTTCGCACACATCCCCATGCAGCTGTGAGTCAGAGGCCCCCTGCATGCACCATGCCTTTACCCTGTGTAGCTGCGGACTCTAGCCGGCCTGACTGTACCTGGCCTTCACCCCAGTGCAGCTGTGGGTCAAAGCCTCGCTGGCTGTACTCGGGGAAGAAGAGTGTAGATTAGAGGCAGCTTGTGTACCTGCAGATACAAGAGCTCAAGTGAGAGTCACTGTCGTTTAAAATGAATGATAAGCATGCCTACAAGACAAGGGATTCGCAGTCATAAAGCGCATCGTTCGTACTTCTGAGAGCAGTCATTCTCTTTCCGTGCGTGGGCTGTGATGGCCGAAGCTGCCTTTGACCTGGTCTAGTTTTAGCAGCATTCGTTAGTATCTTAACCCCTCTACTCTTCAACTAAAAGATGCACGGTAGGTAGGAAAGGAAAGAGGTGCGTAGTTGCTGCTTCGTAAAGAATTCTGACTTACATCGACTTCACTTTCCTTTCTGCCTGCTGTATCAGCCTCTCCAGTCCTTCCCTCAGGGACAAGTGAACAAAAAGGAGGCTTGAGATTTTCTGACAAAGATTGAAAGATTCCAGAAAAATATACTTTAGCTCATGATATTTGCTTCAAATCTATTAAGTCTGCCATGTAAACCTCAATCTAGCCCCACATTCTCCCTATGCCTGAATGCATTTCTATTTCTTTTTACTATATATGGGGTTTGAATGACATTCCCCCATCTTCTTGGGCATTTGTGCTCATGGTCATCAGTCGGTGAGGCTGTTTGTGGAGGCTTAGGGGGTGTGGCTTTGCTGAAGGAAGTGTTTTACTGGGGGGTGAGGTTTGAGATTTGAAAGCCTCCTGACCCTGCCAGTTTCTCTCTGCTTCCTGCTTGTGGTTTGAGATGTGAGCTCTCAGCTGTTCCTGCTGCCATGCCTGCTTGCTACCATACCACCGTAATGGTGTAAAAGGTTTAATTTTATTATTTTAAGTTATGTATAAATGTGTGTGTGTGTGTGTGTGTGTGTGTGTGTGTGTGTGTGTGTGTAAGTGATGTGGAGCCCATGGAGGCCAGAGGCATCTGATCTCCTGGAACTGGAGTTACAGGTGACTGTAAACTGCTCCACAATGGTGCTGGGATCTGAACTCCAGTCCTTTTTCTTTTCTTTGTTTTTTTTTTTTAATTTTATTTTATTTTTGATATTTATTGAGATCTACATCTTTCTCTGCTCCCCTGCCTGCCTCTCTTTTCCCTCTTTCAACCCTCCCCCAAGGTCCCCATGCTCCCAATTTACTCAGGAGATCTTGTCTTTTTCTACTTTCTACTTCCCATGTAGATTAGATCTATGTAAGTCTCTCTTAGTGTCCTCATTGTTGTCTAAGTTCTCTGGGATTGTGGTTTGTAGGCTCCAGTCCTTTTTCAAAAGCAGCAAGCACTCTTAACCTCTGGACCATCATTAATTACTAGTATTGCTAGTAGTCTCCCTCTCCACCACCCTTTTTCTGGAGGACCAGATTTTGTTCTTTAGCCAGGCTGGCCCTTAACTCCTGGGCTCTAAGTGAGCCTCCTGCCTCAGCTAGAGTTACAGGCACATGACACAAAGCCTGGCTTGAATTTACTGCTGTCACATAGTTCACCATTTCCTATGCGTGTTAACCGAGACCCTCAAAGGGTTGATTTCACTGTCGCGTCTCCAGTCCTTGCACCCCAAGCCCGGCCACGCTGGGTCTGGTGATGGACTCCTATCCGTCCATGGGAGGACTAACCTTGGTAGTCAACTTGACTACATCTGGAATCAACTGAAACTCCAAGTAACTGGGCATCTCTGTGAGGGATTTTCTTGACTGGATCATTTGAGGTAGAAAGACCCACCCTAAGCCAGAGCCTCCACACAAAAGGACATGGAAAGAGCAAAGGTTGGCTTTTTGCCTACTTGTCCTCACTCTTGCTGGCAAGTCCATCTGTTCTGCTGCTGTAGCACCACTTTGTGGGTATTGAAGGCTACTTCTTGGGAATCCCAGTGAATACAGACTATTCTTGTCCTCTCTGTCAGAAAACAGCCGTTGTTGGACTAGCTGGAACACAGCCTGTAGGCCACTCTAAAAGATCTCATATACACATATATGTATGCACACACACACACACCCTGTTCCCCTAGAAAATTCTGACTAATACACTCTGGGACTGTAAGTCCAACATAAACCCTTCATTAAGTTTCCTTGGTCGTGGCATCTCCCAAAGGAGCAGCCACAGATGTAGATGCAGGCACAGGAGAGTCTCTACATCAAGGGAGGAAAGATAAGGAACAGGACTGATGTGGCTCCCAACTGCCCACCCAGAGTAGTGTCCACCCCTGTGTTTCAAGTTTCAGAAAAAAAAGCAGGAGACAGTAAGAGAACAAATCAGGTTTAAGAAGAGAGAATGTAGACAGAAAAATTAATTCAATATCCCCCATGAAAATCTCAGACCAAATAGAAGCTATGGGGCTTAATTGTCATTGTTAGCTCGACTGAGATCTGAAGCACATGGGTGGGCTCTGACACACAAGTTTGCACGTGTCTGGAAGTTTCTATAAAGATGAACTGAGGGAGAAAGATATCCCTCAGACGTGGGTGGGACTGCCCCATGGGCCTTGGACTCAATGAAGGAGGAGCAGAAGGCCAGCTGAGTAGGCTCTCTCGCCCTGTTCTTGATTCTACATGTGAAGATCTTTCTCCACCACACATTCACAAGATAGAAACACAACTCCAGGAGCTTTGCAAGAATTCGTCCGTGCACATACTCTAGGGAGGAGTCTGTGGCTACTGCAGATTGCTGGTAACTCTTGTTCTGTGTTAACCTCCCACCACACACAAAACTCTTGGGGGCGTGGGAGGGAAGACTCAATGACCTTGGGTCTGCAAATCCCACGCTGCTCCTAGGGAGGGAGACCTGTGGAGGAAAGGAGTCTCAGAGATAAGAGCCACCTGGCCAGAAGGATAAGCCTGAACTTTTCATTGATTTTTTTTTGTTCTAGTCCTCTATAAAACTGCTAATAAGAGCCAGATGGTGGTGGCACATACCTTTAACTTCAGCACATGGGAAGCAGAGGCAGGCAGGGCTCTGTGAGTTCTAGGTTAGCCTGGTCTACAAGAGCTAGTTCCAGGAGAGGCTCCAAAGCTACATAGAAACCCTGTCTCGATAAACCAAAATAAATAAAAATTAAAATAAAAAAAAACTGCTAATAAGGAAAGAATTTATAAGATGGATTTTACTCTGGCTTCTTAGATTCTCAGCTTCTGGAATAAATCACAGGTCGAGGACTCAATTCCTGGCTTTTGCTAATGTGACAGGTACTGGGTGTGTTTACAGGACTCCATGCCACTGTGCATAAGCACATACAACTAAACTGAAGCTTCTGAAACCATGAGCCCAAACAAGCAGTTCCCTCCTTTAAATCATTTGTTAGGTTTTTGGTCACAGTTTATGCAAAAGTAACACATGCACAATATTTTATAAATAGAATTTTCAGAAACTGTCTAAACCTGGGAACATATGTACATAGATATTATAAATGATACTAATTTATTTGGGGGTGAGTAGATCCTGGACAGAAGTATGGATATTTCAGTTATAATCAGTTATAAGTTTGGTGTTTTGGTGTTTATTGGTCAGTTTACTAATTGCAATGAGAGGGACAGAACTCAGGACAAGGAAAGACCACTACCGCAACACCAAAGAAACAGTGTGGTGTATTTGAATACTTGTCTCACAGGGAAGAGCACTGTTAGGAGGTGTGGCCTTGTTGGAGGAAGTGTGTCACTGTAGAGGCGGGCTTTGAGGTCTTATAAACTCACACTATGACCAGTGAGACACACAGTTCACTTCCTGTTGCCTGTAGATCAAAATGTAGAACTCTCCGCAACCTCTCTACCACCATGCCTGCCTGCATGCTGCCTTCCTTCCCTGCCGTGATGATTATGGGCTAAGGTCTGAACCTGTAAACTAGCCTCCTTTAAGTGTTTTCCTTTCTAAGAGTTGTGGTGTTTATGGTGTCCCTCCAAAGCAGTAGAAACCTTAACTAAGACAGACCACTTCTCTGAATTAAAATAGAAAACGGTTAAAAGAGGTTATTTTTTCCCACCTAGAACTTTATACCCTTACCTAATTTACATATTTTATTATTTTATGTGTAAGGGTGTTTCTCCTAAATGCATGTTTATGCACCATGTGTGTGCCTGGTGGATGCTAGGAATTGAATCCAAGTCCTCTGAAAGAGAAGCCAGTGTTCTTAACCACTGAACCATCTTTCAAACCCCTCTTTACCTTCTTTTTAAAAATATACAGATATCCCTGTTATGGAATATTATTTTAACTAGGATAAGACATTTGTTTATGCTGCAAACTATTTAACGATGTAAAGATGTGTTATATTTGTTTATGCTGCATCTATTTAATTATGAAAAGATGTGTATCTGTTTCACCTTGCCTACCTAAGGTACCTGATTGGTCTAGTAAAGAGCCGAATGGCCAATAGCTAGGCAGGAGAAAAGATGGGTGGGGCTGGTGGGCAAAGAAAATAAACAGGAAAAGAAATCTAGGCTTGGAACAGAGAAGGAGAGAATGAAAGAACAAGGGACATGCTCAGGGCAAGAAATCAGGCAGCTGTTAGCCAGATGTAGAGAAGCAGAGAAAGTAAGATGTATAGAAGTAAGAAAGGTAATAATCCCCCATGGTACAAGGTAGATAAAGAGAAACAGGTTAATCTATGATTAAAAAAAAAAAAACTAGCTTGAAACATGCTAGGCCGATTATTCAAAACTAATAAGTCATGATTTGGGAGTTGGTTGGTGGCTTAAAAGAAAAAGCTTGGTACATATCCCCAAGAAATGGGGACTTTAAAACCTAGGCAGCAGCTTTATATCCAGATAGTTGCTAAAACAATAGTGGTTCCTGGAAGAAGAAAGAAATAGCAGGAAAACTTTCTCCTTCAGAGGCCAGTCCTGGCCACCTTGTTTACATGAACCTGGCCATGGCAGCAGGGGTGGGGCAGGCAGGCTCTCTTGTGGAACACTGCCTTATCTTGTTGAGGGCCAGCCACTCCTCTGTCTCTGATATTTAGGACGAGCATGCAAAGAGCCTTGCAAATCAGAGGGAAAACACAAGGCCGGTTATGGCTCTCTCTGTTTCTCCTTTATGTCATCACCCTGCCCCCAGGACTGAAGGCTGAAGATTTGCCAACCTAGCCATCATCAGAGAGGCTTTTTGAGTGGATAACTTAATTTCCCTCACAAGTATCTGAAGTTCCGGCTATCTTGTACATTAGGGGAGGAAGTGGGAGGGGAATCTTTAAATGGTTTGCCTAGAGACAATCAGAGAGAGAGAGTGGCCACTGCTTTTAGGGTGTAGGATGTAGGCAAGCTCATAATTACAGGAAAATGTTCATGTCCCCAACTTCCCATTTTCCCTTCAAATTGCATCTCTTGGGTCAGTGATACCCCCCCCCCCAAGGTGGCTCTGCACACAGAGTACCTAAGTTGGAAATGAAGGCCCCAAGATGTGAACTCACTAAAAGTCTTGACTATGCTGCTCATAAACCGAGTCAATCTAGGCAAACTGTTCACTTTGCCGTGCCAGGGTCTTTGTTGAGAGGAGAAAAGAAGTGCTAGAAATGAAATAGCTAACACAATTTATACCAACGCTCACATGCAAGAGATGCTACTGAGTCTCCCGTGGGCTGTGCACCCAGGACACAGAGGTGATCAGGACAACGATTGCTCCTCAAGGAGCTTAGATTCTGATGCAATTTTTTTTGAGACAGGGTTCCTCTGTGTAACAGTCCTAGTTATCCTGGGACTAACTCTTTATAGACCAGGGTGGCCTTGAACTCAGAGATCCACCTGCCTCTGCCTCCTGAGTGCTGGGATTAAAGGCGTGCACCACCATTGCCTGGTCCTGATGCTAATTTTTATTTAAGTGCCTTTGATACGTGTATGTATGTCTCATTCATTTGGTAAGGACTTCCATATGCCAGAAATCACTACAACAGCAGAGTCGTCCCTCGGAATTCCTGGCCACTCACCGCCTCTACTTCAGATGGCCTCTGTTGGAGCAGTCTCAGTAAAAGGAGAAGTGTGACGTGATGTGCCCAGTATTATGCTGGGATGAGAGGAGAGGTGCTTGCTGGGACAAATGGACTTCATCTGATAAATATGGTGTTTCCCGATTTCATTCACAACACATTTGGTTTGCTTGAGAATGTAATGTCTCCACCCAGTGAAAAATCATAGCATTTAGCTGTTTGACATTTCGCCTCTGTATTTTCTAGACTCGTTGACAACATACACGGAGGAAGTATTTCTAAATAGCAGAAGGATAGACAACGAAGATTCATCACGCACCTCTGTGGTGTCAGGCTCGGCCTAATGTGCACGTTTTCTCATTCCATCTTCATACCCAGTATGACAGTTCACCTTCATTGACGGCTTATCTGAATTTAGAGTTGTCAGGTCTGGAAGAAACTCCTTTTCTCACACCTTGGCAGACAGACAAAAATCAGCATTCCCCCAGGGAATTGGGAAACTAGTTCACACTTGCCAAAAAGGAGTCATTCTCTTTGCCTGGATCAAAGGGGACCAATGGCTCTTCCATTAGACTATGCCTGTGGTGCTTATCAACATTTCAAGGTCCATGCCAGCCTGCATGCTCCTTTAGTCCCTACTCACAAGGACTGGAAGTCTTCACACCCCCAACTCACAGGCCCCCCTTTGTCCCAGGTACTCATTCCTTTATAATGCAGAAGATTCCAACCAAAACACCACACCACACCGCCACTTCCCTCTGCTCTCCCAGAGAGATAGCCTTGGCATTTTGAAATAAACTTTTCCCTTTTCTGCTTTTCTGAACCCCCTTGCACTCAAGAATCAGCTAGAAAACAACCTCTGGGAGGCAGCATCCGTGGACCAGAGTTCCAGGCTGAATACAAAGGAGGAAGTGAGCTGAGCACCAGTGTCCGTCACTCCCTGCTTCCTGAGGGTGGGGTGGACGGAATGTGACCAGCTACCTCCTGCTCCTGTGCCTGCGGTACCATGGAGGATTGCGTCCATCAGAACTGTCAGTCGGAGAAACTTCTCATTCTCTTCTTCAAATTCTTCAAAATCAGGGACTTTGTCATAGCAATGACAAAGAAACAAAACAGTTATACAGTGAAATGGTAGTGAGTCGTGGGGCCATTGCTATGATAAAGATAACCACATTGTTCTAAGGCAGTGGCTCTCAGCCTTCCTAATGTGTTACCCTCTAATATAGTTCCTCAAACTGTGTGACCTCCCCAGCCATAAAATTAAGTTTGTTGCTTTTTTATAAATAACTATGATTTTGCTATTGCCGTGAACTGTAAGGTAAGTATCTGTGTTTTCCAATCCTCTGGCAACCGATGTTCTAAGGCTTTTTGGACTTGTTTCTGGGAGGGATGTAAAAACAGAATTTAATGGACCATTCTGGTAGAAGTTTGAAAGACCAGAACGTCGATAGAAATGCAGACATTGGAGACTTCTTATGCAGTGTCAGAGGGAAGCAAGACTCTAGGAACTGGGTTAGAGGTCACTCATGTTATTACATCATGGGGAAAAAAATCCCAGGACATTGGCTGCTTTCTGCAGTGGAGCTGAATTAAAAAGTGGTGGACTAAGGAGCGTGGTGGCGGAGATGTCAAGACAGATAGCATCCAAGCTGCGTAGTGGTTCTTATCCACTGCTCTTATCAAGATATAGTGGCAGCAGCATTGAGAGCAGTAAGTGGAGCAGAAATACTGAAATGAGCAGTTTGCCAAGGAACAGAGTGTGCCTTTAAAGTTGCAGACAAGATAGATGGGCAACCACTGTAACTTAGCACCACTGAGGATGCAGGCAGGGAAGATGGGCAAACGCTGTAACTGTTACAGGGGTTAGCACCATTGAGGAAAAACCTCAGTGCTTTGCACAGGATCACTAGGAAGAGTGCCCGAATATTAAGACCCCTTTCTCTCAAAGGCTCCAAGTTAGAGAGCTTAGATATTTATTTTAAAGGAGGGTGCTTAAAATAGAAAACATCAAAACCAATATTCCACCATGAAAAATAACCGCCTAAGGAAATGCTTCCCTGGGGTCAACCTCAGAGGCACACACAGGCTGCAGCTGTAATCCAAACAGGTCAGGTTACACGTCAAACTAGCAAGAGTACTCGGTAGCATCATTCACGTGGTGCTGGGTTTGCAACCATGAATGATTCAAGAGTTACAGAATCACACAGGGGAGCACTGAGTCTCCAGAAAGCCACCAAAGCTATACAGCATGCAGCAGGGCCTGCTTCTTTCTATAAGCAGGTCCCCATAAGTCATTTATGAAGCCAAGACGCCTAAGCTGCAACAGAGATGCCAGGATGTTGGAAATACTAAGTCTCTGGGACATCCGTGAGGGGAAAACCGCAGGTGTGGATTGAAGCAGGCTCAAGAGAAAGACTGAGCACGTCAGAGGAGGCTACTGTCACCCAGAAGATTGTGGAGCAGGTCTGTGATGCTGGACATGGTGCTAAAGGCTTTAGCATTTGTCCTCCTAAGTTTCGACTTTCTTTGGTCTGATACTTCTAGACAGGAGAGCTTTTAATTAAGTAGCAAGAAGAAAGGCCCATAGTGAAAACTACAAGCTTGCTACAAATGTGTGATAGCTAAGAGAGCCTCGTTTAACAGCCAGCAACACATTTGCAAGGTTAGAAGTGGCAATGCTAACCAGGCCTACTGGTTAGCATAGGTGAGCGGCAGATAGTTAGGTCCTCAGCTAACATCGCCGGTGGTTAGAAGGAGGCTTCTGTGTCCCCCTACTTGACGCGGTTCTCTCCATGGTTGGGCTAAGAACATGCACAGAGCATGTCATCCGCTAATTGGCTCAGCTCCAATATGTTTAGAAAGTTAACCAGCCTAAACAGAAAATATCTCAGTCTTTGTTCTGTTTCTGCCAGAAGTCATACAGAAAACCCCAGACAAGTAGTTCAGAGATTTCTTCCCCATCTTGGGTTCCCTCCCAACCTTCAGGAGTTTCTATCACTTTTCTTTAGTTTTTTACTTTTGCTCAATTTTCCTGAATAACACTTGGCTTTTGCTTTGTCTGCACCCATGTGAGCCCTCATCTTTAAGCTTGAGATGACAAATTCAAGAGCCACTCTCTGGGTGACTTTGATAACCGTTGAGGGTCAGATACAATAAGTTCCTGGGTCTTGCTCATCTGGACCAAGAAAGGTCCATTGTTCTTAAAGAAATGCCTTATCTCTTCCCTGTGCTCCCTTCCTCCCCCTTGGAATGAGAAAGCTTATTCTGTGTGTAGTTCCTTATTAGGAAACAGGAGTCTCAGAAGAGACTTTAGGTTTTTGAACAGTAATGGGACTGTTAAGGACTTTTGGGGTATGTTTAGGGCTAGGCTAAGTGCATTTCTTACTATGAGACAAAAATGAGATTTTAGGGGCTGGGGTTGGATGTTACTACATAAAGTGATGTGTTTGGGGATGGAACTGTGACGGCTCGTCTTCATTATCAAGTCGACTGAATTTAGACTCACATAGGAAATAAACCTCCCAGCAGGTCTGGGCAGACATTTTCTGAATGGTTTAATGGAGGAGAGAAATTCTACTCTGAATGTGGATTACGTCATCCCATGGGCTTAGGCCCTATGCAGAGGGGAAAGTGAGTAGATCGCCCTCAACCTTCCTGACATCCGGGACAGTATGACCAGCTTCCTTGTGCTTCTGCAGCAGCTCTTAAGAGAGGGTGTTACAGAGTAAATGGGGGAGCTCTGTCTTCTTGCTGACTGTGTAACAGGAGATCCTGTGAGGGTATTTCAGTACTGCAGGCTCATCTCAAGGCGACTCGAGCTGGAGGAGTGAACCGGTTCACTGTTTCCTCAGTAAAAAGTTTCTTTCCCTGCCCTCTCTTGAGTTACTATGTTTTCCCAATTGAAACATTGTCGTGAGTAGGAAACTCAGAAATCCCATGCTAACAGACTGACAGGGCCAAGGGAAGCTCAGAAAAGTTACAGGATTCAGGTTCCCAAGGTTCTACACAATAAGCAAAGGCTACAGTAGGGGAGATGGAAGGGGCAGCCTACAAGTTGTACCGGGGGCTTCAGGAACACAGCTTTTGTGAGTCGTCGCCCATACTGGAGTGAACTTCTTGGTGATTCAGCTGCCTTGTAATCCCCTGTGCTGCTGTAAGAACCCCTTGCAATAAAGTTATTATTCCCAGGCTAGCCTTGGGTGAAGTTGTTTCATCCATCTGTCATTGGTGTCCTATCTGGAACAAATCAACAGCTGTTTGCTTTCTCAGAAAAAGTCCCACAGTACTTCCCATAGTTTAACTGACCTAGGTCCTTAAAACTGAACTCTCAGCTGAAAAGTGAGCAAACACGGTTTTCATACTCTTGCCACAAAAGGAGGGACAAGTTCTCTAGTTTTGGGTAGAGAAGACATGTTCATTGTAAACTATCTGCCAATCTTTGTTTCCCGTTCATTCTCTAAACGGTTTCTTAAGGCAAGGTCTCTTTATGAAGCTCAAACTTGCAATCCTCCTGCCTCAACCTCCTGAGCTCTGGTATCACGAGTGTGTGCTACCGTACCCCATTTGTTTATTAGAGTAAATTAAGTTCTTATCTATAGTGAGGCCAACTCCAGGCCTTGCCCTTGCACAGCTGGTCTTCTCACTGGAAATGAGAAACGTTCCCTTCTCTCCTAATTCACGAAGGGCAGGTGTCTGGACCCCAAGTGCCACCAACATTTTCCCTTTCTCTTGCAACCACCGTACTCCCTGAAATAATGTCTCCTGACCTCTGATTCCTTCACTCCAAAATGCCTTCTTAGTACTAAAGACCAGCTTCCCTCTAGTGTTGACCGACTGTGAGCCCTGATCCCTCTTTGAGACCTTCCTGTATGAAACCTCCTCAAACTCAAGCGGACCTAGTATTTACTGAACTTGATCAAGGGAGGCCATTCTTTTAGAGCACCCTCCTCTGGCCAGGTCTCTCTTGCTTCTAGTCTATTTTTTTCTTTTCTTTTCTTTTCTTTTCTTTCTTTCTTTCTTTCTTTTTCTTTTTTTCTTTCTTTTTTTTTTTAGACAGGGTTTCTCTGTGGTTTTGGAGCCTGTCCTGGAACCAGCTCTTGTAGACCAGGCTGGTCTCGAACTCACAGAGATCCGCCTGCCTCTGCCTCCTGGGATTAAAGGCGTGCGCCACCACCGCCCGGCTCCTAGTCTATTTTCAAGTACTCTATGGTGAGTCCTCATGGAATGTGTCCCCATGGGGAGTGTCCTCATAAGGTGTGTCCTCATGGGATAGATTTGTCCTTGTGGGAGCAGGTCCCACTTTAGGGCCCAGTGGAGACTGAAGATGCCCTTGTAAGGTCAGTTGGGTTGTATATTTTGAACTCACTGGGAAAAAAAAAACCAGAATTTTATATACACTCTTTGAAATCAAATAAAAATTACCAAAAAAAAAAAAATAAACAGAAAAGAAAGTCATATAGGAGAGGCAAAATAATTTACTGTGAGTTATTAAGTCTAAAAATCTCCAAGGGCAGCTCTATAATAATTTCTGAAAGGATATGGAACACAGAATTTATTGCAAGATTATACAATCAAAGACACAGTCAATGGAAGTTGACAATGTGATACTGTTGCTGCTATTGATGGGCTAGGGGAAGCAAGCCTGGTCCTTTAAGGTGACTGAGACATTAGCATTGTTTGATGACATCCCGTGTGAGCATAATTATTCTGTTACTGCTTCCTGTATTAGAAACACACAAGAAGATGTTTTCTTCCATGGAGAAATTGATTCGATATTTCATCTTAAAAAATGATTGCCTGTCCCCTACGGCATAATGGAAGAGTCTTATCCAAACTGCTCACTCCTAGAAACTAAAGTTCTTGAAGGAAGTAGGAAGAGCTTTTGTTTGCTGTTGGCACCAGGCTTCTTTGTCTTCTTTTGTGTGTGTTTCGCTGAGAGGCAAAATGACAGTCCTCTGGTAGAAGTTAGAATTATTGCCTAAAATATCTACTCAAACACAGTATTTTATTCCATTTGCCTCGCTTCAGCCGTGCTTCATTGTTTCCAGGTGTTTGCTGCTTTCTGTTCCTGGTTGCCGCGTGGAAGACATCGTCAGTCTCGTTGACCCTCTACTGAATTACCCTGGTAATAACCATAACCAGGAAAATGCTAGCATCTTCTCTTGCAAGGAGAGGAAGACATAAATATTTGATCTTAGATCAGCGGTGTGTGTAATTGTTGCTATCGAGAAAACCGTTGATTGCTGCCCAAATCTAGTGGTCTATTAAAATTTAATATCTAGGTCTTCTTTTTCTTGCTCTGAAATGCAGTGCATTTTATGGCGTGCACATCAACTCTTCTGTCTCAGGCCCTGGGACACATTCCTCTTCATTCCGCTGGGCTGAGGGGAAGGAATGCAAGGCACTCAGAGAAATAGGACTTAGGGAAGAGAGAAAGATTCCTTCAGTGAATGCTGCTAACCTCAGGAAAGAACAACTAAGGGAAATCATGAATTGTCTTTTCTAGAAATCCTTAAAAAAAAATAGGATAAACTCTCATTTGTCTGTATGACGTTTTGTGGTTAATATTTCCAGTACTTTGAAAATTATAATTAGGTACTCTAGGTGCTGGGGAGATGACTCAGCAGTTAAGAACACTTGCTGCTCTTACAAAGGACCTGGGTTCAATTTCCAGCACCCACATGGCAGCTCAGAGCCATTTGTACCTCCAGTTCCAAAGGAATCTGACGCCCTCTTCTGGCCTCCACAAACACTGCAGGCATGTTGTGCACATATACACATGCAGGCAAAACACTCATATGCATACTATAAAACAAACAAGTCTAAAAAATGAAGCCCCATGAAAAAAATTGTACAAATGTCTAAAAAAAAATTGACATGAAAACCATATGTTAGCTCATCTTCATAAAAAGATTTTAAAGGGATGAACAGAGGCTGGAAATTTATAGTTTCATATCAACTAGCTGCATTTAGCTATAAAGGAAAATCTAAAGCAACCAAAGTGTAATGTCTGAGGTTTTCCCTTCTGATGCTCACAGGTATCAATGGAATTTGGCTGCTGGCCAAATCATTGCATCATATCCAGATGAGTGAAGGCCTAAGTCGCTGTGCTCAAAGCTACTGTGAGAACAACACTGACTGGTCCACCTTCTACCTCTTCTAGCTTCTCTCCTTCCCTTCTGGGAGGCTGTGGTAGGACTCTTAAAGGACCACAAAGTTTATTCAGGTACAAATGTAAGTGACCCAAGAGAGCTGGCTATGCAAGACTGCCCGAAGGGTATGAACAAACAGGCAAGTGGGGATGCAGAACTCCCAGGACCTAGGGTTTTCTTGGCATGCATCATGCAACCTCTCTGGGACTTGAGATCTGAGATGTCCAAGTGTAAGTTAGGAAAGGAGTGACCTGAAGTCCAACACTCGGACTATATACTTTTTTTTTTTTTTTTGTCAACTTTGCACAAGCGAGGGTCATCTGGTAAGAGGAGCCTCAACTGAGTATAAATGTCTCTATCAAAGCCGGGCGGTGGTGGCGCACGCCTTTAATCCCAGCACTCGGGAGGCAGAGGCAGGCAGATCTTTGTGAGTTCGAGACCAGCCTGGTCCACAAGAGCTAGTTCCAGGACAGGCTCCAAAACCACAGAGAAACCCTGTCTCGAAAAACCAAAAAAATAAAATAAAAATAAAAATGTCTCTATCAGATTGGCCTGAGGGCGAGTCTGCGTGACATTTTCTTAATTGATGATTGCCCTAGGAGTGTTCAACATATTGTAGTTGGTGCCTCCCCTGGACAGGTGGTCCTGGGCTGTTGAAGAAAGCAGGCTCAGCAGGCAATGGGAGCAGGAAGCATTTCTCCATGGCCTCTGCATTAGTGTCCGCTCCAGGTTCCTGCCCTGACTTCCATCAGGGATGGACTGTGACCTGGAAGGGCAAGCCAAATAAGGTTTTCCCTGTCCCAAGTTGCTTTTGGTGATGTTGTTTATCACAGCGATAGAAAGCAAACTGCGACAGAGGGAAAGCTTTCTAGACCCTGACTTCCTCATCTTCCAATGAGAAAAAAAACAAGCTTTATATGAACATTAAATGAAGCAGTTTCTGTGAACGTGGGGAAAGAAAACGGCCAGAAAAGACTGCTGATTAAGGACTCGTTACTAGCCTCCTCCCCATGACTGTAATTCTCAGCACTCAAAATATCATCCTATTTTAATGGTAACCATAACAGTGACAGTCTAATGGTTTCCTTAGGCTGTTTCTGGGAAAGAAAGCTAAGTGCGCAAGCTCGTCTCATCTCTATATTCCACTCTGACACTGTAACCTTCCAAAGCAGTACTGTGTGTGATTCTGTGGGCCACAGCAGTAAAGGGAGGGTAGCAACCCTTGGTATTTGCCACAGAGTGCCACTTTGATCCTCTGTCTGCTGTTCACTTTCTTAGCTCTCTATGGTGGGGCTATTAAGGTAATTGAGCAGTAAGGGACCTTTTGGAGGCCTAAGCCGTCTTTCTGAGATTGGCTTAATTTGATATAATGTGATCATCTCAGTTAATATGATTATCATCCATTTTCCTGTATGACATAGCTCTATTCTTTATAGGGGGGAAAAAGAAAAGGTAAAAGATAAGAAGGAAAGAATAAAAAGAAAAAAGAATACTGCTGTGTTTATATACGACATTTTCCTTACTCCTCCACTTGTGACTGACACCTAGGTTGCTTCAATAGCTTAACTGTTGAGTGAAGGGTTATGGTAAAAATTGGCCAAGCGTGATAGACCGACTTGATTCTGTTCGTTAAATACCCAGGAATGCCTGGGTTATGCAGAAGGATGAGTCCAGTAGACAGACGCATGCAGTGAGCGTGTGAGCAGAGGCAGAGGCTCATCACGGACCCTACAGCAGATGCTTCTCGGATCCTCTGCTGATGGACTATTCAGATAGCCAAAGAGACACACAAGCAGTTTGCCTCTCAGTCTCTACCGAGTCCCTATATCATGTGTCTTTCTAAGATGCCCAAATCAGGACAGGGCTGTTGTGATTAATCCTGGTTGTCAAATTGACTCTATCTGGAATCATCTAAGAGATAAGGTGCTGGACACAACTCCGAGGCATATTTTTTGATTAGATTATTTTGAAGTGAGAAGACCTACTACCCTAAGAATAATGTCACCTTCTGGTGGCAGCCAAGATAAAAGGAACCTGGGAGAAAGCTCTTGAATTTCCTATCTCACTGGGGAGTTCACTATCTTGTTTTTTCTCTTATTCTGCTGCTACTGTCACCGTTGCTAAATTCCTGCGCCGCCATCCAGGTCTCCACCCAGTTTCTCCAGACTTCTGGCTTGCAATGGGAACTGAAGACCGTAGCTCTTCTGGAATCCTCCAGGCCTTCTTCACCAGGTTGGGCTTCTCAGCCACATCAACATACAGACAGCTATTTCCAGACTAACCAGACTGGAGCGTGCAAGCCCATATAATAGCCCATATAAATGGACGTAATGTATATATCCATTCTGTTGGGAAGCCTAACACAAGGGCCACGCTCCTTCTCCGACTGGTAGGCATTTTACTGTGACTTCCTCGTTTCTAGCTGCTGTGTAAGATACTTTACAATATGTGCTGTCCTGGCAGGGAATTTAAAGTCTGGCCAGTGCTGTGAAGTATGGAGCCAAGCTTCAGACCCCTGGGGCTCTGGTTCAGGACTGGAAGCTACACATACCACAGCTGAGCATAAAGGATACCGGCTATGCCATTGCAACATAAGCCTGGCAAAGTAAAACCTTGAAAGACACAGGTGCCTCCACTCAAAACCTAGGGGACAATCAGACCCAACACATCTCCTAAGCTGAGCAAGCCCTCTTCGCTGGGAATCCAAGACATAGATTGCAATATAACACTGTTTTTCACTTACAGTACTTTGAATACAATAACCCATTCCATTCTGGTATGAATGCTTTCTGCTAAGAAACATGACAATAGCCAAGTGAAGGATCTTTCGTATGTGAAAAGTTCTGTGCTTTTGATTTTTGACAACTTACTTATAGTGGTAAGGATTTGGGATTCATAGAAAAAATCTCATGATTTCATACATCTAGATGTACCATTCCCTCTAGATGTATATTCTTTCCCTAGTGGATTATCCACCTTTCAATTACTGTGGCAAACACCTGAAATAATTATCTTAAAAACAGAAAAGATTTTTTTTCTCTCTCAAAATAAAGGGTTCAGTGTATGACCTATGTGCCCTCTGCATATCATGATGAGTCTGGATGAAGATCCCATTCACGATCTGAGAGGGAAGTAAAAGAGAGAAAGAAGAGACCAGAGTCCCCAGATCTCTTCCTGGCAGGCACTTGATGTCCTAAATAGTTCCACTTTACCTTACCTCATGTTTGCACACTTCAAGATAGTATCACGCCGGACACAAAGCCTTTGACACATAGACTTTGGGGACGTGTTGGACTGTCACTGCTATGACAAAATAGCTTGAGGTAGGAAGGGTACATTTTGGCTCATGATTTCAGTCCATTGGCTTTTGTCCCACTGGTTCTGGACCTAAGGCAAGTCATAACAGCAGCAGAAAAATGTGGCAGAGGGCATGTAGCCTGTAGTTGACAGGTAGCAGAGAAAGAAGGAACCATGAATAACCTTCAAAGGCACACCCAGGAATATACTTCCCCAAGCTAGGTTTCAGGTCCTAGTGTATTTTATCACTTGCCAAAACAGCACCACCAGCTGGGGACCGAGTATTCAACACACAGCCTGTGGGAAACACTTCACATTCAAACTGCAATAGGGGATATTCCTGTTCTAAATGGTCCCACCTGTGGTAAGGAGGCCGCTTGTTTGTTCTCAGCCCTCAAATAACCACACAGAAACTGTATTAATTAAATCACTGCTTGACCCATTAGTTCTAGCTTCTTATTGGCTAGCTCTTACATCTTAAATTAACCCATTTCCATTATTTTATAGCTTACCATCAGGTTTATGGACTATTGGCAATGTCCTAGCTAGCAGCTTGCATCTTTCCCCTATGGCAGCTACATGGCATCTAGCAACTCTGCCTTCTTTCTCCCAGCATTCAGTTTAGTTTTTCTGATTAGCTCTATTCTGCTAAGCCACTGGCCAAAACAGATTTATTCATTAACCTATAAAATCAACACATAGACAGAAGGACTTCCCACACTACCCACTTATGTCTGAGAAATGTGCAGCTCTAATTTCTATGAGTATGCTTTCTTTTTCTTCTGAGAGTCCTTTTATGTATGTGTTGGTTGCTAGAATCTTGGAGTCCCACTAAGCTTTCTTACCTTCCTTTCCTTATGTTCATTTATCTTTTCCTCTTGGATGTCAGTTCGGTACAGCAAAGCATACGTACATTTTCAGTGTCTCCTTAAAAAATCCTCGCTGTGTTCATACATCATGCAGTGATGTCCTTAAGAAAGGCTCAATTATAAAGAGAATTAATTGAGAAGGCTGGCAAGCAAGAATCCTAGAATTCACTGTATTTCATAAGAACAAAAGGTCTAGAACCTGAAAAGCTATCCCAATTACTGTTATATATATTAGAATTTCCTATATCATGAGTACATATTTGCATCATTTCTACTCCTCCCTGTCCTCTCCAACTTCCTCTTGGATTCATGATCTCTCTTGTCTCTCTCTCTCCTCCTCCTCCTCTCTCACACTCACTACTGACATTAACTTACCACTATACATATATACATGGTTTTGGGCGCTGACTGTTGTGAGGTAGAGACCTAAAGACCACTCAGCATGACCAGAGTCCAAAATGAGAGTTTGTTTGAATCCAGTGATTGTCTGGAGTGAAAAAACTTCTCCCACAGAAGCCCCAAATGCATTTTCCAGGGAGCCTTTTAAAGGGGAAGTACACAGCACAACTACTTCCTGGTTGGCAGTTGCAGGGGAAGTACAGCAAGCAAGCAGTTTAACAGAAGCCAAACACATAATAGTTAGCTGAGACCTTAAGTTTCTAGAAGAGGATTGGGTACTTTCTCATGGGGAATAAGGAAAGGGAGGGTGTCAGTTTTAGGTTAAATCAAAGATAACTCCATCTGAGACAAGACAGAGGAGTCTTCGCCTCATCATACTGACCACTTGTGGTTGGATAGCCTATCGAGAGACTCAGAGGTTGGAGAAAATTGATTCTTGATTCTCCCCCTTCAGCAGTCATTGACCACTTGAAGTTCTTCATCGAGGAATGATGAACTTCCTCCTCCTCCTCTTTCTCCCGCCTTGTGAAATTTCCCACATCCTAGCTGGCATGGCCATTATGAAGGTCTTGTTTAAGGCAATTTTCTTGTTGGTGTTTCATGTGTGTAGCTTCCATGCTGCATCTAGAAAATACCATCTCATAGTTAGCTAGCATCCTGGTCCTCTTGTCCTTCCAAAATGTTTTCTGAGCCTTAGGTGACGGTGTTGTGCTGTAGATAACTAACTGGAGGCAGGCAAATTTTCTGAAAATTGGGACAACAAGGAAAGCTTTTAAGAAAGGAACAACTCTTCCTTCAAAAGTTATTATCTCCCTTGGTTTTCTTCTATCTTTCTTTTTCAAAGGAAAACATTGGGTTATCCCTGCTGAATGGCTGCTGTGTTAGTTACTTTTACCCTCATGAAAGTATTCCTGAGAAAAACAACTCAAAGCAGGGCAGGTTCGGGGTTTAATCTGTGGTCAGTTGATTCCCTCTGCTTTAGACTCTGGTGAGGCAGAGCAGCATTCTGGGGGCATGTGGTAGTGTCAAGATGCTCACCCCATGGTGCTCAGAAACCAGGGATAATCAGGAAGCACACGCCCTTCAGAGGCATCCTCAGGAAGCCGTTCCTCCAATCAGATCCCGTCTCCACAGTTGCAATCCTTCCAAAGCACTGCTGAACTATGACCCCTTCACTAGACTTTGACTAGATTAAAGCTATCACCATCCAGTCACTTCCTAACCTCTGAGTGTTGCACTGGGGATCAAGGCTTCAACACACAAGTTCTTCTGGGGTCATTTTATTCCTGAACTATGAAGCACTTGGACACAATGGGGAATGAAACTGGATCCTGGTCCAGCCGCATGGAGCTCTGAGGAGCTTGGAGATGGTGATAGGAAGGGTGCATGGTTGTCAGTGTAATTTTTTAATTTAGATTCTGACTTGTGAACCAATCAAAAATGACTTAAGTAATACAAGCCTTATCTAAATACATGGGCCCAAATGAATTCTAGTTCGGCTAATTTGAAGCCAAACTACAGTGTTCGGATACATAGCTAAAGCACCAACACACTTATACTTGGTGGGTATCGCCTATGGGAATGCTAGCCTACTGTCGTTGATCTCAAAGCTATTAACTCTATTATCTCTTCAGTAATTCCTACCACCATACGGAATCCTCTGAGAAAATATGAGTAATGAGCATGAGCTATTGTTTGTTTGGCCTACAAGACCTGGCCTGGGATCCAAGCTGGCCTTTCATCCTTTATTTATTTATTTACTTATTTATTGATTTTTATAAAACTGTAGCAGTGTCTGTTATTTGTGCCTGGAATTCCTGGTTTGGGTGGGAAGGTAAAGGAGGAAGAAGAGGTGCCAGGAGCAGAGATGAGTGTTCTTCAAATTGGAAACACTGCCATTACAAGGCAGGGACACTGTCCACCAATTAAAGACAATGGAATTAAACCATGATTTATTCAGCACCCATCATGCTCTCTATATTCCAAATGTCATGGACTCATTCTTTTATATTGTTACTATTTTACATCCTGAAATTATCCAAAGCATTGACCGTGTGATTATCAATTTCCTGAAAAGTCATGAAGTCCTTTCAAATTATTCATTTGTTTAAATTGTTATATAGGCTGTTATATTCTTTTACCTATCCTTTTTATAGATTATTTGTACTATTACCAAACACATTTAACTCTATTTTTAGCTTGCAGTGTATTGAAAAAGCACAGCATACCCCAACATGTGCAGAATTTCACAGCGAACTTTGCTAATGATTGACAAACGTGCCCAAGGCTTTAAAGTCTGTGTTGAAATAGGAAGCAGCGTGGCTGTGTCCTCCCCGCACCCGGCCACCGGCATGGCTTAGCTTACGCCCCGAAATAATTACACGAAAACTGTAATCTTTTAATCACTGCCTGGCCCATTATTTCTAGTCTCTTCTTGGTTAACTCTCGCACCTGGACTAGCCCATTTCTTATAAAGTGTGTTGCACCCCAAGGTGCGCTTACCGGGGAGATTCTAGCCTACGTCCATCTTGACTCGGAGCTTCATGGCGAGTGTGCCTCAGAGAGCTGGGCCATCCTGTCTGCCCGCTAGACAGGAGGCTGCTGTCTCTGAGCGGAGCTGCGTGCCGTTCTCTGAGCTCACTTCCTCTTCCTGTCCGCATACTATTCTGTTTACTCCTCCCACCTATGTTCTAACCAATTGGGCCAAGCAGTTTATTTATTGCTTATCCAATGAAATCAATAGATTGATATATGACACTCCCACATCACTTTTAGCGGCATACCCTATACTTGATTCTGACAAAGCGTCAACTTCTAAAGGCTCAAAGGGAGTCAGAGAAGCTAGATGGATGCCAATAGCAATGAATGATCTGAAAGAAATTAAACAGGCTATTGTTACTTTTGGCTTGCAAAATGCATATGTACAGGAAATGATAAGGACTTGGGCTTCTAATGCTAGAGCTACCCCCTATGATTTCCATCAGTTAGTGTCTGCAGTTTTAGATAAGGGACCTTCCTTGATGTTTGGAATTTATTTCAGAGAAGAATCCAAACATATGGAACAGCAAGGAAGAGCAAAAGGTGTCGAGGTTTCCCAAGATCAAATTCTTGGTGCAGGAGAATATGCTGATCCACAGGTCCAAGCTCTTTATGACGATGAAGTACTGCATCTATGTCACCAAGCAGCTTTAAATGCTTGGAATAGGATACAAGATCCAGCAAAAAGGGTTGAATCATATACCAGAATTAGGCAGGGACAGAGAGAACCCTTTATTGACTTTTTGCAAAGATTAATTAAGGCTCTGGACGTAGGGGTACCAGACCCGGAATCTAGACGAATACTTCTTGAATCTCTAGCGTTTGAGAATGCAAACATAGAATGCAAAAAAGATAATTGGGCCTTTAAAGTCTAGATCAGCACCTATGGATGAATGGATTCAGCATACGATGAATGTTGAGACATTTAGCTATAATGATGAATCTTGGGTAGGAGAAGCGATTTCCACAGCAATGAGGAGACATCAAACTGCCAGGTGTTTTAATTGTGGTAAATTAGGACATCTCAAAAGGGACTGCAGGCACAGAATTTCTAGGAATAATATCTCCTCTGGGAATGACAAAAATAGGAGACCTAGGCCTTCAGGTATATGTAGGAGATGTGGTAAAGGCCGTCATTGGTCCAACGAATGCAGGTCAACAACAGACAAACAAGGCAACCCGATCCCATTGGGAAACTCCTTGAGGGGCCTCTCGCAGGCCCCGAACCCAACAGTGGCCCAGTCATTCCCAGTCACAGTGGAGAACGTGCCTCACCAAGAAATCTAAAAGCTCCAATTTCTGCTGTAAAAAGTAATACTAGTCTAAATGGTAAATTACGAGTGGAGGATGAGTTAAAAAACCCAGTAGGACAGAGTAAACGTATATTTTGGCAGACTTCTATTAACGACCAAAGACCAAAGCTAAAAGTCTGTATAAATGGCATTTTTATTGAAGGCTTATTAGACACAGGTGCGGATGTAAGTATCATTACCCCAGAATCTTGGCATCCGAATTGGCCTCTTCAAGAGGTAGATGTTCAGTTTCTGGGAATTGGAACCCCTATCTCGTGTAAAACAAAGCACAAGATGGGTTGAATGCATAGGGCCTGAAGGGCAAATAGGAAGACTAAGGCCATATATAGCCAATATTGCAATAAATTTATGGGGCCGTGACCTGTTACAGCAATGGAATACCCAGATTAACATTCCTGCAGTTCCAGGAACTCATAATTCTGGGAAAGATATGATGAGGTATTATGGAAAAAGGTCACCAGCCATTCAGGCTGTACAATAACATATAGAAAATACCAAACCTTTAAAGGTACCAACAGCCCTACCTTTAAAATGGCTAACTGAGAAGCCAATATGGATCAAACAGTGGCCTCTAGCTGAAGATAAATTACAGGCATTGGAACAGCTGGTGCAAGAGCAATTAGATGCTCACCATATTGAAGAATCAACCAGCCCTTGGAATTCTCCTGTGTTTGTTGTAAAAAAGAAATCTGGTAAATGGAGAATGGTGACAGATCTAAGAGCTGTCAACAAAGAAATTCAACCTATGGGCCCACTACAATCTGGAATTCCTTTGCCTTCTCTATTACCAAAGGGATGGCCTCTTATAGTTATTGATTTGAAAGATTGTTTTTTCACTATACCGTTACAAAAAAAGGATAGAGAAAAATTTGCCTTCACGGTGCCTACTTATAATAATTCTCAGCCTAATAGGAGATATCAATGGACTGTCCTCCCACAGGGTATGCTCAATAGTCCTACATTGTGCCAATATTTTGTAAGTAAGCCATTGGAAATAATTCGTAAACAATTTCCCAAGTCCATAATTTATCATTACATGGATGACATCTTATTATCTGATTCAAATAAAGATATTTTAGAAAGGATGTTTGAAGAAGTAAAGAAAGTCTTGCCTAGGTGGGGATTACAAATTGCCCCTGAAAAGATTCAAAGAGGAAATTCTATTAATTACCTAGGTTACAGAATAGGGTTAGAGAAAATTAAAACGCAAAAGGCACAAATTAGGAGAGACCGGTTAAAGACTCTTAATGACTTCCAAAGATTGTTGGGAGACATTTCCAGTCTACGACCAGCTGTTGGGATAACACCTGATCTAATAGTTCATTTAAACAAAACCTTAGATGGTGATAAGGATTTGAATAGTCCAAGAAAACTGACAGCTGAAGCAGAAAAGGAACTGACAATGATTGAGGAAAAATTACAGGAAGCACATGTGGATAGGGTGAACCCAAATCTTAGCTGCATCCTAGTCATATTGCCTTCCAGAATCTCTCCTACAGGGATTCTAATGCAGAGGGAAGATATTATTCTAGAGTGGATATTTATACCTAATAAACCGAGTAAAAAATTAAAAACTTATGTGGAAAAAGTCTCTGAATTAATTATAAAAGGTAAGCTGAGACTTCATCAACTAGCAGGTATAGACCCAGCAGAAATTATAGTGCCTTTTACTACTGAAGAAATAAAAAAGTTATGGGAAGACAATGAACCGTGGCAAAGAGCTTGTGCTAATTTTTTGGGAGAAATTAATAGCAACTATCCCAAAAGTGGTAGACTTAACCTCATAAAGAGAACTTCTTGGATTCTTCCTAAAATTGTACGTGATGCTCCAATAACTGGAGCCCGCACGTTCTATACTGATGCAAATAAATCAGGGAAAGCAGGTTACAAGTCAGATGAATTGAGTAAGGTGGAACAAAGCCCTTATAATTCTGTCCAGAAGGCAGAATTATATGCCATTCTTATGGTGCTAAGGGATTTTAAAGAACCTCTTAATATAGTTACAGATTCACAATATGCAGAAAGAGTTATCTTGCATATTGAAACCGCTGAATTTATACCAGATGACACAGAGTTGACTTCATTGTTTATCCAGGTACAAGACATAATCAGGAACAGGCTTTGTCCGATGTACATAACACACATCCGGTCCCATACAGGTCTGCCTGGTCCTCTAGCACAAGGCAACGCTGAGATTGATCAATTATTGATTGGAAGCGTGTTGCAGGCCTCGGAATTTCATAAAAAGCATCATGTCAATAGTAAAGGCCTAAAGAAAGAATTTTCCATTACTTGGCAACAAGCTAAGGACATTATAAAGAGATGTCCTACTTGTTCTTTCTATAATCAAACACCGTTGCCTGCAGGGAGTAACCCAAAGGGTACTAAGAGAAATGAAATCTGGCAGATGGATGTGTTCCTCTTTATGGAGTTTGGTAAATTAAAATATGTACACCACACCATAGACACGTATTCAGGTTTTCAATGGGCTACTGCCCTGAGCTCAGAAAAGGCAGATTCAGTAATCACACATTTATTGGAAGTTATGACCATCATGGGTATACCTGTACAAATAAAGACAGATAATGGTCCAGCATATGTATCTAAGAAAATGAAACGCTTTTTTGATTATTATAATATAAAACACATTACAGGTATACCAAATAATTCTACAGGTCAGGCAGTTATAGAAAGATCAAATCGTACTATAAAGGATATGCTGAACAAACAGAAAGGGACCGAAAATACCCCCAGAAATAGATTACATAATGCTTTATTAACCTTGAATTTTCTTAACGCTAATGAGAAAGGAACGACAGCAGCAGAAAGACATTGGATAATGGAAAAGTCTGCTGAACTAAATCAACCGATTTATTTCAAAGGTGTGCTGACCTCTCAATGGAAGCCAGGAGATGTGCTACGTTGGGGAAGGGGTTTTGCTCTTGTTTCCACAGGAGAAGAAAAATTGTGGATACCATCAAAATTAATAAAGTTTCGATTTGAAGAGGAGAAACCTCTTGGAAAGGAGAAATGACAACTCATCCACAATGATATTCATACAGGTGGTAAGAAAAACATATAGAATGGGGGGCAGGGTTCTGTTCTTATCTCCACAGGAAAACACTCACCTTTGAAAAATTCAAGGGACCCTGGATATTTGGATACTGACAGATGGAAAAATACCTGCCCAATAGGAAATATCAAGAAAACTGAATGGGTTGTGTAAGTAAAACATATTAAACCATATTTCTAAATTTATAGAGCTGGTTTTGAAGTTGGACTCTGGCTCAGTCCCTCTCCAAATCCAAGCCTGTTAGTAAGAGAAAAAACCCAGAGTTTCTGGAGTTTCTGTCTCATGTCAAGAGCCATGATATGGGACAGAAAGAAATATGAGTTTAGAAAACATCTTTGCTTTTCTTCATACCTATCATACCTCCATTGAATATATCTATCATGCCTTTCACTGAATATATATATGTCTATATAATTAATGTTCAAGTATTTTTACAATAAACAATGAGTCTTTTCTGAAGTGACATTTGAAGTTTCCAGGAAGAAGATGGGGCCCCACAACAACAACTCTACCTGGTTGATATGACGTCATGATACTGATAGCGCTACTACAAGACCTGTTTTGGGTACCAGCTGCACAAGAAGATCCCAACTTGTTTAGCTGAAATGGTGCACATCTTGTACAACATTCTGGCCAGACCTCCACAAAATACTCAGAGACTATTTGCAATTTTAAAAGACATTGATCTTGAAATTTAACCATCATTTTGCTTTCACAGGATCCCCCAGAAAGAACGTCGCCCCTATGACAGCTGGAAGTAATTCTAGAGGACGACGTCCCCTCTCCCAGTAAAGTTTGCCCCTGGGTTTAGGGACATCATTTAGAGGTTGGGAAGTTAGGGGAGGAATTTTATAAGCTCAGAGATCAAATTAAAAAAAAAAAAAAAAAAAAGAGGGATGATGGGATAATAGATTTGTAATTGTGAGTTACAATTTTTAGACAAATATTGGTATTGATTCTTGTATATTGATACAAAGTTAAATTATATTGACTATTGTATGCATGCATGTTTCTACCTCTGTTTAAAATATTTTTTATGTATTGACATATATTGTATCAATATATATGTATTGTATATATTTACCATATTGCAGTGTACATTTCTACTTTTGATTAAGATACTTATATATTGTTTGTGTATTGATATATATTTACCATATTGCAATGTATATTTGTACATTGTTTATATTTGGAGGCCATTATCCTCATTTGTTACACAGATGTTTATTGTCTTAGTCTTTAAGTTAGATAGATATTGAGAATTATATAGATTAATAGTCATCTAAGTTTGCCATTTATAATTAGACTAATCAGGTTATTTAGATATATAGAGATTATACTCAGTATAGATAGATGATCTTCAACCTCTTCAAAGAGCTATAGAAAATGGCCTTTAATCTAACTCAGAGTTTGATGGTAGTGAAACACAATTGCTCCTGGCAACACCGCTCTATTCCCGAGAGAATGTTGAGCACCAAAGACACTCCACCTGGAGCCTTTCTTTTTGGCAGAACTGGCCTTGGAGCAAAGAAATGCCCATACCTCAACCACTGACAGAGATACAGAGCGTGCATCAATGGATAAAACAGGACTGTCATATCCTGCCAAGATAGGGTAAGATAGTTTTGAAAAGTTGCTTGCCTTTGAAAATGGTATGTCAGTTATGTTAGGCCTTAGCCAAAGTTGGTTGCTTCAACGCTGCAAACGTCACTTTGGGTGATTGCCCAGGTAGCTAGTTGTCCCTGTGATTTGTTGCATGCTTAGGAAGTTGTTTTACTGAACTTCCTAAATACCCAGGTAACATTATTTCCCTTCTCAGATCTTTGATGGGGTTGAAGACTATATAACTATAGTTACTTTTCTCTCATGACTTGGCCAAGTTATTTATTATACAAGTCCTAAGCTAGTTAGAATAGGATATTTATACTTATTGTATATAATTTCGTAGTAGGTTTAGAACTCTCTTATTTAAACAAAAGGGGGAGGTGTTGCGGGAGGTCTTCCCGCCCCTCCAACCAATAGCTGCTGAGATACCAGCCCATTGGGGCGTGGTTTCTCTCCCTTCAAAAGGCTTCTATTTCCTTCCGCTGGTCTCTTGACTTCCTGTTCGGCTGGCGATTAGTCTCGCTTCATGATTGCGAAAAGGGCTGTTGTCTGGGATCGTGATCTGTAAGTTTTTCCTCTTTAAATAAATACTACCCTATTAATAATAATTCATAACTGGTGTGGCATTGTTCGTGGATTACGCCTTCAAGTCTGGACTCTTTTCTTCCTCTCTTCTCCCCTCTTTCCTTTCCTTCCTTGCTCATCTTGTGTCATCTGTTTTTTCCCTCTTCCTCCCGCCTTCCTCTCTTTATCTCCTCCTCCTCTTTCCTTTTCAGTCTCCTTGTCGATTGCGGTTTGGGTGGGCTACAGTCTAGGGGTCATAACCCACCCTGCAATCTAGTTACTCCAGGGTCTCTCGGAGGGGCGCTACCTGGAAGAAATGAGCTAGAAAAGAAGGAGGAGAAGACCATGCTAAGTTTGTCACGGCCTCCGTTTATTAGGGACAGGGTTACAGCTTATATAGCCCCTGGATGAGGGCTTGGGGCGCAGGGCACAGGAGCATGGAATCTGGCCGCGTGGTCCCGGGTCACGTAACCTATGTCCGGTCAGGTAGGCCAAGAAGTCAGGAGTTGCCGCACCTAGTTCCCTGGATAGCTGGAATTTGAGGCAGTTTCGCTAACAGATTAGGTTCGTTAGCAATTAGCGAATAGCTAATTGGGTGTGGGGCAGGTTTTGTCAATAGAACTATTCTTAACATAATTATGGGTGTGGGGTTCCCTGCAGACTCCCCAGTGTGATGGTTCCTGTAACGATTTTTAGGGGGGAAACGGCTCCTCACATCTCCTTCCCATCCTCCCCACAGCACTCTGATCTCTTACTCTTCTCTCTCCAGAGAACAGCTGTGGACGTACAGCAGGTTGTCTGTTTGAAGGCCACAGCCCTACTTTAGCCAAGAACAGATATTTCTTTTCTTTGTGCTTACAGAATACATGTGCATGAATTTTTAAAATTTCGTTTTAACACTGTGGTTCACCACGTGACAGTAATGATAATGTTGGGGCATCAGGTGTCTGCTAAAATACTTGATTGTGTTTTAATACCATATTATTATAGAACACGAATGTCATTACTTATGTTAGGCTCATTGCAAAGGAAATGGGTAAGAACGTTCTAGAAACAGCTGAGCTTCCAATGCTTACCATGTCGCAAATTGTCAGGTCCAATTTAAGAGATAAAGAGGGTAGGCTGGGTATGATGACAGCACTTGGGAGACAGGGGCAGGAGGATCTCTGTGAGTTCAAGGCTAGCCTAGTCTATATGGTGAATTCCAGGTCAGCCAGGGATACATACATCTATCTCAGAGAGAGGCAGTGGGGATGGGGGTGAGGGGAATCAAATTTGCCAAGTTGATAGGGCCAACCAATAATAACATGATTAGAACCCAAGCATTTTAACTCCAGAGCCAGGTGTGTACCACTAAAGAACGTCCAGGAGTGACTGTTTAAAAAAAAATAGTAAATAATCCAGGGGTCATTTATTCTAGTACATTTTAAGAACCTCTAGACAGCTTCTAGGCATACTGATAAATTAATATCACAAGATATTATTATACCACAGAAGAGGGGACTTTAGGTGTCAGTCTTCAAATATTTGCTCTCACAGAGCCCGTGGGATCCTATTAAATATCGAGCATCCAGTATCCTTCTGATTGGTTAGCTTTTTCATTTCACTCTGCCCAAACGATCTGAGTATTCTCATTTAGGAGACAGCAACATCTTCCAATAAATTCGCA
The DNA here is from genome assembly GCA_963919715.1 of Microtus obscurus. NCBI lineage: Eukaryota > Metazoa > Chordata > Mammalia > Rodentia > Cricetidae > Microtus > Microtus obscurus. Next base: position 4,587,418 of record CAWTZC010002364.1, read on the forward strand.
GAATTTCCGGAACTTAGTTGTATGTGTCTTGGCCCAGTGCCAGCCTCACCCGGCATCACCCCGCTGATGTAAAGAGGAAGTCAAAGCATTAACCTCCCCTCCACCACTCACTCAGAGCTCCCCCTCCCTCATCTGCTGCTTGTGCTTGTAGCAAGCCACTGTACCTTGGAAGGGAGAGTCTGCAAGATTCTAAGTTATTCAAAAGCAAACAAAGTCTTAAAAACAACTTTAAAACAACAACAACAACAACAAAAAAAAAAAAACAAAAAACCAAAAACCTCTGAGGTGGTTACAGGGAGCACATTGGCCTAAGGAGTTCAGATAACCAAGAGACTCTGAGCAGGGCCAAAGCTAACCTTTTGATTCCTGGCTCCGTGCTGCTCCCTGGTGGTGGACTGTCAACCGCTCTGGTACCAAACCGACCTCCATGACAACAATATCCTCCCTTTCACTTCTATCCAAGAAGTAATGGAATTGATAAAATGATTTACAAAACAAGCTAGTAGTTGGGTCTTGATCCTGTTTAGTCTGCTTTCCATCCTAGAGCTTCTAAACATCGTGAATACGCCTAGCCTTACAAACCTTCTAAAGAAAACGTCGGTTACATTACTCATACCTACTTGGTATCCGCAAGAGGAAGAAAGGTAGACATTTCTTTATATGCAGCAACACATTATTTATAGGGTACCATAAAAATCTTAGAATTCTGCCTTTCTAGATCATCTTGCTTATACCTCTTATTAACTCTCACGCTTTTGAGAAAGCACAAATACTGACAATAAACTCTGCCGCGTGAAACTGTTGTTTCTCTTTAGCTGTGGTTCTCAACCTCCCTAATGATGCGACCCCTGTAGTCCCTCGTGTTGTGGGGACCCTCAACCATAAAATTATTTCATTGCTACTTCATAACGATAACTTTTCTACTGTTATGAATTGTAATGTAAGTATCTGATGTGCAGACGGTCTTAGGTGACCCCTGTGAAAGGGTCATTCAATCCCTAAAGGGTCATGAAAAGAGGTTTGCAGTCCACAGCTTGAGAACCACGGTTTTAAAGCCTTTGACAGACATGCACTATACTTGAATACATTCTTCACGTTTTCCCGTGACATGCTCCTCATGACAATTCAAGGCTCATGAGATGCTGAGGGGGTGGCTACTCTTGATCTGAAGTTACAGATAGGAATGTCCAAAATTTATTATGCATGGGCACATACATGCACCTGTCCTACACATGCATAGAATATCGGCCCTTAATTACTATGTAATACTAACTTTTATAGGCATGAAAAAGGGGGGAGAATTTGACTAAAGCAACTTCCTTATAATAGACAATTTTATCTGTGTGAGATACATATAGACCTACAGATGGCGGGGCGATGGTGGCGCACGCCTTTAATCCCAGCACTCAGGAGGCAGAGGCAGGCGGATCTCTGTGAGTTCGAGACCAGCCTGGTCTACAGAGCTAGTTCCAGGACAGGCTCCAAAGCCACAGAGAAACCCTGTCTCGAAAAACCAAAATAAAAAAAAAGACCTACAGATGTTGCCTGATATGGTGGAGATTACCAAACCCATGGGTACCAAAAATATTCTAAATAAATATGTATAGCTCTGATTTGTAAAGCAGGTACAGTAACCAACTAACAGCAATATTTAACAATAAAACAGACTAATATAAGAATATAATATCACAGCAGTTGTGTGGATAAAGCCATGTCTTTCTGTAAGCATCTTCCAGGTTGAATCCATCCTTCCTGTAGACCTACCCACAGATAGGGTACGCTATATCACAATTCAGGCTAAAGGTGAAAGCCACTTTAGAAACCACCTTTCTAAATTCTACAAGCCAAGGAGGCAAGGGCAGCAATCTATTCCTTCCATTTGCCATAAAAGGTGGAAGGTTCTGGTCCCTCGTGGCTTTCTGAAACCTGAGCTTGAGTTAATTTTCATGGGGCATTTGCTACCCTAGTGAATCGCAGGAGAAAACAGCAGTTCTGGAAAGGCCGACTCTGGTTTGCAGTCTACAATCTCTGGGTCAACTGCTCCCACAACAGGTGGAGCAGATGGCAATGTTCTCTTGAGCTCACCAGGCTGAGCTTTGCCCCACCCCTAGCTTTTTTATCTTTGTCAAGAAATAAAAGTAAGGGCTTTGGTGAATGTGTTTTTCTTCTTAGAGACCAGGGGGCTTTAATTCTGGCTTCCTTTCCCAATGTCGGCTGGAGAGGCTGGTGAATTTTTAGATATTTGTGCTGTCTTCAGGTTAGAGAAAAAAGAATAGAGCCTCTATGGGGCTAATCTGGGATCCAGATTCTGTGGGTTGGTCCTCCTTCTCTCCCTCCTTCCTTCCTTCCTTCCTTCCTTCCTTCCTTCCTTCCTTCCCCTTCCTTCCTTCCTTCCTTCCTCCCCTCCCTCCCCCTCCCTCCTTCTCTCCTTTCTTCCCTTCCCTTCCCTTCCCTTCCCTTCCCTTCCCTTCCCTTCCCTTCCCTTCCCTTCCCCTTCCCTTCCCTTCCCTTCCCTTCCTTCCCTTCCTCCCCACCTCTCTTTCATTAACCCACTGAAACCTGATCCCTCTACTTTGGAAGTGAAGATACCTATGAAAGGGGAGATAGGACTCTATTTGCTAAATCTACAGGTTGTACTGAGTGATACTAAAGTAATGAGAGGACACCAACTCAGCACAGTATGAAAATGTAGTCACTTTCTTTAATATTGTCAAAACCATGAAGGAAGTGTGTTTGAATGCTTACTGAAAGGACAGGTGAACTGTGGGCAGTTGGGTCCCTGACTATGAATCTAAGCAGTGACTTGAGTTCCTTTAATACCTGAACGGCTTTGATGAGGCCAATGAAGGCCATCATCTGTCTCCCACTTTTATTGCTTGTAAGTCAGAGCTGGGATGCTCTGAGAAAGTCTTCTGATAGGCAGAAACATAGCGGCGTTCATGACATTTTAGCATATTTAAAACCCCTCCCTCAAAGGGCAAAGAGCATCTCTCAAAGTGCTTGCAGGAGTAAGAAAATCACCCACCTCAAGTCATTAGATGTCCTTTCTCACCTGAAGGTGAACTCAGTCTGTAAGTACCAGTCTGTCTCCTATGTGGAGCATTAAACGTAAGAGTCCTACTTGGTCTATGTTAGACCCCACTTGGGATACACGGTCACTCCTGGATCCCAGCCCTCTCTGCCCTTTCCCGGATTTCTGCACTCATAGCATAGTTTCTTATAATAAAAACACAGAGACAGATATTGGGGTTCATCCTGAGGATCAGAAAAGCAAAGCAGCCAGCCACTAGGGAGCTCTACCTCTATAAAATCTTCAGACTGGAAGAGAGCGAGGTCGTCTCTCATCCCACTCTATCTTCCTCTCTAGTGCTGGGATTAAAGATGCGCACCACCACTGCTGGCCTGCTGACTGACTAGTGTGGCTGCTTGTGTTCTGATCTTCATATTTAAATACAAATGAAATATCACTACAATTTCCCACTTCTTATCCATCCACTTCATTGGGCGTCTCTGTTCTTGGATATTTCTTTTTTTTTTTGTTCTTGGATATTTCTAACATTTTTACATGTCTCTAAAACACATATATTCTGTCCCTCTGTAGATTTTCTCTTAAAGCAACCTCCTTCCATCTTACCCGCTCAACTTCATCTTCTTTTCAACTGAAGTCAATTAGAAAATTATTCTGCTCCTTTTCCTGCTCTCTCCTCTCCCAGACCTTACAAACTGGTCTGCTGAAATTCTTTCTATCACCTTGGTCCTTGCTGGTAAACTGGCAGAAGGGTCTGAGAGTAGACATGGGGCCGACAGATGTAGATCTGCCTTCGATACACCTCTGGCAGTTGTGTGGTCTTTGTGTTTCCATTTTCTCAGTGTTGGGTTCCTCATTGGCAACACGAGTCATTGTGAGGACAAATAATAAGAACACATTTTGAAGTCTGGCCTTCCCTGCTGTATAATACTTGCTATTAATTGCTATTAATATGATGCAATTTGATGTTTTGGTACCCATATACACGGGAGAGTAATGAGTCAGGATAATTAGTATTCCCTCACCTCAAATATTTATCATCTCACTGCGGTAAAATTTTTGACTATCTCCTCTTCTAGTCATTTTTGAAATATACAGTAAATTATTCACTGTAATCACCTTGCTTTGGGATAGCTCTGACCGTGCCCTTTGAGCAAATGCCTGTGGTAATCATTGCTATTACTTGCTGTTGCCAACGGCTGCTGTTTTAGTCTATTTGTGTTTCTATAACAAAATATCCAGCTGAATACGTTATGAGCAGCAACTGTGTACTTTCAAATATCATTTCCTCTTGGTTCCCTCTCATCCTTTGACTGTTCCTTCTGCATCTGGTTTCTCCTGGTCTATAGCTAAAATGCTCTGTTTGGTCATTCTGCATGCCTGTGTTACTTAAGATTAGATTTAGCAGTGAATGATGCTAAAATCTCCCCAAACAATGTTTTAAGCAAGAAAAAGAATGATTCCAGATGTAGACAGATCAATGCTAATATCACAACTGTGCTTCACAAAGCATGTTAGCTGCTGAAGCTCCTCCTAGTGCGGTCCTTCCTCCTTTGAGCTTCCATCTCTAATGTCATTTGTGGCTGAAGGACAGCCATGATGTCTGCATTCTCACAGGAAGGAAGGAAAGGTGCAGGCGAAAGGGCAAGCATGAGCTTCCAGCATTTGGTTGGTTAAGATGTCGTCATATGGCTGCCCTTGTCTTTCTAGGGGAGCAAGACATGCAGCGTTCCTGAGTTAAAAAGGCGAGGGTGTTGCTGTGGAAACAGACCAGCTCACAGGCTGCCATGCAATGCCCCAACTCGCCCAGTTATTATCCACTGTAGTGCTTTGAAAATAAATTCCTTCCAAAGGGAGTGGCACCTTTGGGAGGTATGGCCTCATTGGAGGAAGTATATCACTGTGGGGGTGGGCTTTGAGGTCTCCTATGCTCAAGCTACACCCAGTGAGACAGACCACTTCCTGTTGCCTGTGAGTCAAGATGTAAGAACGCTCAGCTCCTCTTCTAGTACCATGTCTGCCTGCCTGCCTCTGTGCTTCCCTTCATGATCAAGGACTAAACTTCTGAACTGTAAGCCAGTCCCAGTTAAATGTTTTCCTTTATAAGAATTTCTTTGGTCATGGTGTCTCTTTACAACAATAGAAACCCTAACTAAGACATCCATTTTACTAGATACAGCGTTTACTCAACTATCTCCAAAAATGTATATTAGCTTTCTAAAGATGGCATAATCTGAATGGCTTAAACACAGATACTTATTGTCTCACATTTTGGTATGATATATATGATATATATTTATATTTTTCATATGCATATGTATGTGCACATATTATATATCTGTAGGTGTTATTGCATCATAGGCTTATATATGGAATTCTCCACAGAATAGTCTGATAGATAAATTACATATGAATTTGATCTGGCTCCTTTAGGAATGTTATAACAATATTAGTGTAGATTTGGGGGCCCTGGCAGTTCATAACTGTGGTCTGTTGTGGTATCACATAGTTGTGTGTCTTCTTTGGTACCATCTGATGTCTTCACTGTCTCAGACACACCCTTACTTACTGGACTTTTCTACCATCATATAATTTATTTTTTTAAAAAAGAAGATTTCTTAAATATCTTTGCTATCAGATATCATTGATAAAATATCAATGGAAGCTCACACACTTGTAATAATTTGATGTCCGAATATCTAATTGGAGAAACCTTTTTGAGACTATAAGTTCTCATTGGGTAGGCTCTGAAATACAATCAACAGACTCGGTGATGGTTTCCGGTTCTCTTCCCTTACTGAACTGTATTAGGCAGAAGGGCCTGTTTGTAAGAGGTACCACCTAGAACCTTGCCTGGCTCTAGAGTAAATGAGACATGGACTTGGTGGTGCCAGGCTGGCCTGTGTCGTTTTCTCTGTGCTATGTTATTATCATCCTCACATACCAGAGAACTTTCACCGCACAGAGAACACGGATATTAGCAGCATTTTCTCATAGTCCTCCCCATGCACTTAAATACACACTTTCTCGAGTCTCAGATTAACAAGAAAACAAACAAAAAGTGTTGCCCAAGGATGTGTTTGCATTGCCCCAACAAGTCAGCACACAACAAATCAAGTCCAGTATGTACAATACTCTTGGCAATCTGGTTTCTCCCAGGTGAGCATTCCTGAGCTGATTTGTGGTGATAACTATACAAGATTTTTTCCCCCATTTTTTAATGTGTATAGGTATTTTGCTTGCATGTATGCATGTTCACCATCTGTGTGCAGTACTCAAGGAGGCCAGAAGAGGGCACTGCATATACTTAGTCAAGAGTTATAGACTGTTCTGAACCACCATGCAGGTACTAGAAATTGAACCCCAGTACTCTGAAAGAGCATCCAGAGTTCTCAACCACTGAGGCATTTTTTTTTTTGGCTCTTTTCAAGTACTTTTAATCAAATGACAATTTATTTTAATTATTTCTTTTAATTTTTTTTAAAAAAACTGTAATTAAATCATTATTTATTTTATAAGCCTGCATCTGAATGGAGGGAGACACATTTCAGGAATAGGTGACACATTGGGACCATACATTTGCTACAAGAGCATACATAATGCCAAGTACTTACACATGCTTGTTAAGAGAATCTAGTCACGGTATGCAAAACACACTTCAAACTCAGCCTGGTTCATTATAAATTGTTTAGTTCCAGGTTTAAAAACACAATATTCTGGGCTCATCAGTATGGGCCATTTATGATAGAAAATGTGATTACGTCTGAGTATCCCAGCCTGGTTGCTGCTGATTGAAGAAGAGGTCTCAGGTACTGTCAAATGCACCCTTAGAGCACTGTGAGCCCCCCACCCTCTGCAGCTGCTGGCAGCTGCCCTGAAGGTTACAGAGGCAGTTGCTCACACAGCTGTGATGGCAGGAAGGACTCAGGCACCGCTCCAGCCCCCCTGCCGTTAGTTAATCCCTAGCAGATGCCTTAGAAGCCTGAAGAGAGAGAGATGCCTGTTTTATAGTGGAAAGCTTCAAATCTGACCACTCTCAGCCACTGAGGCTGCTGACTCCGACTTGCGTTCCTGAATCATAGATTTTTGCACATGTGAGAGAGAAAGCCAATTTCATGTTTAGATTTTAGGTGGGATTGCCTGTTCCTTCTCTCACTCTGGACTCTGCTGTTTCCACGTCACTCTCCCCTCAGCAATATTTCATTTTCAGAATCCCCTTAATGTGAAAAAATAAATTCTGGTATGCCATAATTTCTTTTAATGGTTTTGTTTACACTGGGGGACCACGATTCAATTTGTCAAATGTTATTGCTGGAGAGGTAACAAGAAAGAGATGGATTCGTTGGCTGTCACCTCAGACTAGCAGCACGTTTAGCTGAATCACATTGGCAAGAAGATCAGAAGTAGACAGGGTTTTAGAAAGACAAGAAAATTGTCTACAAAACAACCCGCCTTCGCAGGGCTCTTAAATGTAATGCCTCTATTGACATCATTTGATATAAAGCAAAGAATGTGTAAACACGATTTTGTTCTGCCACAATGAAGAAAATACAAATGACTCAAGTTGTTTCCTTCTCTTCAGTATTTATGTGTCAGACACTTGCTAGTCATCGTGGTGTAGAAGCAAATGAGACTGACCTTGTCCCTGGTATGATGGTGTTCACTGCTTTGTGCAGGAGATGTTCAATAAACATTTCCCCAAGTCAACAAATTGCAATTCTTAAGAACGCTAGGAAGAACATGTACAGGATGAGATGGATGTCCAGGAATCAGTCCTATATTGAATAATTCATGTACACATTTTTTTCTTGGACACATATGATACGTTTTATACATCATGGTAGGGAATGCTTAAATAATTATTTAAACATTTTAAGTGTTACGTGCAGACATTGCGCAATGCATTTTTTGTATAACCTAATACATTTTACAGTTTTTGCTTTGTCTTATAGTTTTTTGAGACAGGATTTCACTATGCAGCCTTGGTTGGGCTCACCATGGAGACCAGCCCCCTACTTGAATGAACTTTGGAAAGTACCAGGTTCCACGTCACTGTGAAGCTGGATGAATTCATATTCCATTCTGACTGCATTTCCAGTATCAATTGCAAATATCCCCAAATGGTATTGGGCTATCAATAATACCTAAATAGTATAAATGTGTATATAAATTGATTGGCGATTGGTTTTAGAACCCACAGAACTCCCAGCTCAATAGGCTTGTCCTGCCTATTTCAATAATCTTTGACTAATGTAGTTTTATATAGTAGATCTGTGGGGCTGGAGAGATGGCTCAGCAGTTAAGGGTCCTTGCTGTTGCAAATTTCCAAATGAAGGAAGCAACCAGTAATCCTACCCAGCTATAATGCCTGTGAACTGCAACAATGGTCAGCATGGCACGTTAACCCAGAGGGTGCAGCAGGGGCATGAAGACCTTGGGGGCAACCAAAAACTTTCTCGTTGGACTTAAGGTCTGTTCAACAAGAGGGAAATCATGTCTGGTACTGGAAACTTAACCTAATAATCGGGACTAATGAAGTCATGGCTGTTAGAGGACAACCTAGGACTGCCAATCTACTAAACCAGCATAATCCATAAGCATTCTACCAATATACTAAACCAGCATAATCCATAAGCATTCTAAAGGTTTATAAACTTAAACCCACAGAACAGTACAGTTCTCATGCCTCATCAAGAGAACGTCTCTCTGCAGCAGACATAGAGCATTACAGAAGACCTCAACTGGTTAAAATGCAGAAAACAAGTAATTGTGAGGTGTCCAGCTCTAGTTAAAGTATCTACAGCACAACTCCTACACCTAAGGCTCAGGAATCACTGTGGAAGTGAAAAGGAAAAATTGTAAGATCAAGGGGAATAGGAAGTTTACCCATACCCATGAAACCTCACCAACATGCCTAATCAAGACCCAAATAAGGATGATACCAATGGGCATGCTAACATAGAAGGGGAAGGCTCAGGAGGCCTCAACTCTAGACAAAGAACTGAAGGTAACTAAGGAATGCTCAGATGGAGAAATCGTCTTTCCCAGGAAAGAGTACATCAAGTGGTAATCTAATACTAAATGGTCAGCCCTGAGAAGAGTAACATTATATGGAATGAGCATCCGTGCATGTTTTTGGGGACTTGAACATGTTACATAAGCACTCTACAAATGAGCTGTCTCTTCAGCCTTCCCTTTCTTTTTGAGACAATGTGTCTTGTGTAGCCTAGGCTGGTCTTGAACACACACACACACACACACACACACACACACACACTCACCACACACACTCACATACACAAAGAATAAAGAAAGAAAAAGTAGCTATGAATTTGAGAGAGAGCAAAGGGGGGTGGAGTGAGGACATGGGAAGGGTTAGAGGAAGAAAAAGGAAGAGGGAAATGATCTAATTTTACTATAATCTCAAAAAATAAAAAATAAAAAGCACTGCTTGCTCTTCCAGAGGACCTACATGTAACCCCAGCACCCTCATGGCAGCTCACCACCAACTGTAACTCCAGCTCCAGGGGATCTGATGCCCTCTTCTGGCCTCTGCAACCATCAGACATAAAAGTGGTGTACAAACATACATGTAGGCAGAATACCCACTCACATAAAAAAAAAATGAGGATAGAACTTTATGAGTCACACTTATAGTACCATGGACAGTTTTAAATGTATTTCACTCAAATTGTAATATATTAAAATGAGTGGACATGTGATCTTCTGAAATGCAAAAGTTTACATGGTTTTAGAAGGATGTAAAATATAAAGTCCAAAGAAAGAGCATTCTGGGAAGCGTCACTTTGAGGTAGCATGCCAGATTCCTCCTGGAATCTCGCTTGTTCAGAGCAATTAGGCTGAAAATGTTGAGAAACACTGCGAGTCTATGTATCATTCAACGTGTTTGTACTGAGTGAGTAACACGTGCTATTTCTGGAGCTCTCCTTATGTCTATGCTTGCGGGTGGGTAAGATAATTGTTTTTCAAAGTGAGATTGGTTTTTAGTTTGAAAAGAAGGATTTTTGGTGAACCTTTTGGTTTGCAAAGTTAAGCAAGTCTTAAGCGACTAGTCTGGAGGTAAAAGGGGAGAGTCTCTCCTCAGAGTGTCCACACTGGTTGGAGGTGGAATGCGCATGAGTCTTTCCTCGTAGTGTAGGCAGCTGATACTCTGTGTAAGTTGTCAGTTCTTGTAGATTGTGATAGGACATTGTGGCTTAACGGGAGGTTGGGCAAAAGTCTCATGTGAATGGACAATGTTTCCAGAAACATAGGACCCATGTGGGGCTATGGAGGAGACTGCTCCCAGAACACCCTGCAAGTGCACTGGGTGATGGACTGAGAAAAGAGCATCCGTGCATGTTTTGGGGGACTTGAACATGTTACATAAGCACTCTACAAATGAGCTGTCTCTTCAGCCTTCCCTTTCTTTCTGAGACAATGTGTCTTGTGTAGCCTAGGCTGGTCTTTTTTTTTTTTTTTTTTTTTTATGGTTAGAGAAACGTTGTTGTTTAATGGTAAAGCTCAGCACACTCCAGCACCAGGACCGGCATGGAGTCGAAGCAGCAGGGGCAGCTGGGTGACCCCATGGAGCCTCACATGGCGAAGAGGATGAGGAAGGCGACCATCAAACAGAAGAGCCCCATGGCCTCAGACAGGGCAAAGCCCAGAATGGCATAGGAGAAGAGCTGTTGCTTGAGAGACGGGTTCCTGGCATAGCCAATAATCAAGCTACCAAACACTGTTCCAATGCCAGCCCCGGATCCAGCCACACCAACTGTGGCAGCCGCAGCACCAATAAACTTGGCAGCTGTGTCAATGTCCCGGGAAACAACACTGGTCTGGAATTCCCGTCTGGCCACCTGGAGAGGGGAGCTGCTGCAGGAAGGCTGTTTAACCTGTTTAGATGGGGCCTCTGGTCTACTCAAGAGGGAGGCAGACACAGGCCTGATTAGACCCCTGGTACAGGAGCGGATCAGAACTGGAGTAACGAGCAGTGCCTTGGTGGTCTGCATTTTTCAATCTCCCAGCTTTAGCCCTCGGTCTCAGCGCTCCCCTAGGCTGGTCTTGAACTCATTGCAACCTTCCTGTCTTGTCATCCCAAGCGCTGGGATTGGATTCTTTAAAGATGCCTTACAGACCGAACATTATCAAGTAAGTGAGCAGGAGGAGAAAAATGAACAGTGAACAGGAAGGTTTGGAGGGATCACAAGATCCTTTAAGGTCAAGAACTTCCTTCTCTATCCAGAAAGATTGTTTAAAAAGACAAATCTGGCCATTCCACTCATCAACTGGAATTGGGCTGTGGTTTCCAACTATTTGTTGTTGCTTGATGGGGCTGCCCAAGCTGGTGATACCCAAGGCTAGCTCTGCCCTGTGCACTTCCTTCTCCTTCTGGTCATTCTTGGTATTTATGAATTCAGGTTATAAACTTCAGGTGCCGCACCTGGACCTTCAAATGAAGCTCGTCATTTGCTGTGCACTCTTCCCTCTCCTTTCCAAGGTACCTTGCAAGGATCAGATTTATCCCTGTTTCACCAGAATCCCCTCTCCCAGCCCTGAAGATTACCTGATGTCCCTGGAACGCACATGTTCTGTAGCACGCTGTGCTTCCTCTACCTGCAGAGCTGAGCACCATTCTCTACATAGGAGATACCACAGTGGCTCAGTGAACACAAATGTTTGCCCTTGGGAGCTCTGTGGAGGAGGGAACTCTTTATCTTTATCTTTTCTTCTCACAACTTAGTCTGGGAATCAGATTGCCAGAAGACAGACTAGAGAAAGTTCAAGAGGGAAAAAAAAAACCCCGCATTTAATGTAATTTCACTTGACATGGGAGCCTAAATAAGGATATGAAGAACCCAAAGTGGCAAAGACTGAATGCGTTTTACTGAGTTGAGCAAAGATGGGTAATTTTGGAGAAATAACCAAATACATGGGGAATTGAAAGAAGATAAACTTGATTTTAACATAGTCTATTTGTTCAGAATTCTGTAGGTCTCAACTCCCTGTCCTTTGTGAGAAAAATGTATCTTTCCTTTGTCTACAGGGAGGGTAGGTCTCACATGGAAATATGAAGATTTCATCTCTTGTGTTAAAGAAAAAGGAGGAAGTACACCCTACAGGACCTACTACTTTTACAAGATCTTTAACCCCAAAATAGCTAGTATTTCAAACTGGTATGCTTTGGGCTGGAGTGTTCCAAATGCTTTCAGATCATACTCATCCCACTTGGAAAGGCATGGTTGTGGTTGGTATCATCTGTTGACTCAGGTCTGTGGGGGCAGGGAACATGTCTGTCTTGTTTAGCATGTAGCATTGATGGATACCCTTGAGATGATTAGTAAAATAAATGAAGAGCTCCAACGTTCAAAATTCATTGGGGAGAGCTAAGTCTATAATATGGAAGTGTAGTAATAAGGAGCGGTAGGGCTGTGTCCCCGCACCCGGCCGCCCACATGGTTAGCTTACGCCCCGAAATAATTACACAGAAACTGTATTCTTTTAAACACTGCCTGGCCCATTATTGGCTAGCTCTTCTCGGCTAACTCTCGCACCTGGACTAGCCCATTTCTTATAAGGTGTGTAGCACCCCAAGGTGTGCTTACCGGGGAGATTCTAGCCTGCGTCTGCCTGGCGTGGGAACATCATGGCGACTCTTGACTCAGCTTCCTTCTCCGAGCATTCCATTCTGTTTACTCCGCCTACCTAAGGGTTGGGCTATCAACGGGCCTAGGCAGTTTCTTTATTGATAAGAAATCACTCCCACATCACGGAAGTCTTAAAATGTCTCCACAGATATTTTAGGCATAGCTGATGGTGAAAAACCATGCATCAAGATTGAAAAGCTGTAACCCTCGCTCAGACCTGTGATTGATATGACATACTGATATGGCTAGTTAGGTGGACAAACTTCAGCCTTTTGGAGCCAAATATTGATTCCAAACACTTAAAAAGAATTTCATGTTGATAGGAGCCACATAGATCAAGAGGAAAACCACCACAACTCCAGTGGCTTGTCAATGCTGGTTGTAGAAGCGATTTAAAAGCATGCCTACATCTTTGAGGCAGTCTACCCTTGTGGGATTCTCAGAATCGATTTTCTCCGTGAGTGTATCTACTGCTGTGAGATAGTAGAATTCTGTGGGGAGATGGGTTGGCTCTCGAACTCCTTTGCAAACCAGTTTTCAACTAGATGCTGTTTCTGAAAGAGGAGCATGAGTGAACAAGGTCTCTTCAACTCCAGATGAGCATGAGTGAACAAGGTCTCTTCAACTCCAGATGAGCATGAGTGAACAAGGTCTCTTCAACTCCAGATGGTAAATTTCCAGAGGACTTTCATTTTCAGCCCTCTGAACCAGGGGGATCCTGGCAATAACCAACTATCCAGAAGTATTATTTCTTTCTTTTTTTTTCTGGATAAAAAATACAGTCTCTTGAGTGGAAAATAAGAGTCACTTACTTTGTTTAATTTACTTACCACAGAGATGGCAGAAAGTTTTTTTTATAGGTTATTTTGATATTTTCAAAACAGCTAGAAAAAGTCAGCCACAATCAGATGAAAACAACTAGATCATATTGTTAGTACATGTTTATGACTTATCTATGTTCATAAGAGAGTCAATAATAAATGCAACAACAAAGAAACATGATAAAATAAAAAACATAGAGGAGACACTGGAGAAGAAAAGGACATTGAGAAGGCGTTAGAGAAGAGGCATAACAATTTAGCACTATCCTCAGCTCTGAGTATCCTATTGGCTCACACCCAGAAGGAAACATGAGGCAAGAGTGAGGTGAGGGTGAGTTGGAAAGGCCTGCAGGGTGACGGGTAAGGTCAGATCTTGGGGGAACCTTTGCCACACTCTTGCCTCTGCCTTAGCCCATGAAGCCCTTCCTTCCTTTCTCGGCTTTGCATTTTGGGGGTTATTGCAGGCTATTCTCTTGGAGGAGAGGTCTGTTTAGAGAAGTGAAGCTTGTAGGTTTTGTGTGCTTATCCATGAACCCGTCTGCTGTAGCAACTTTTGCTTTACTGTGACCAAAGTATCTGACCGAATGACTTAGGAAAGGAAGGCTTACTCAGGCTCACGGTTCAGAGGATTCCGTCCACCACAGCCAAGCTCCATTGTTTCTGGGTCTTTGCTGAGGCAGAGCATCATGGGGATAGCTGGAGCTCTTGACAGAGGCTCCTCATCTCGTGAAAGACATGAGGCAGAGAGAGATATGGGCAGGAAGGGGCCAGAGTCAAGATACGCCCTGTACCCTACTTCCTCCAGTGAAGTCTCACCTTAAAGTTATCAGGGTTTTCTCTAATAGTGCTACTGACTGAGGATGGAGTGTTCAAACCCTGAGCTCAGGGAACATCTCATATCCAAACTGTAACACCTTCTTTGACCATCCTAACTGGAAATGGGTCCTTTTGCCCTGACCCAACATTCCTGCTTTCCCTGGTGTGTTTTTCTCAACATCTAACTTACCATATACTGCATATAATTTACAATACTTTCAGGTGTGTATCATGGGTGACATCAGGGAACAGCATCCTCGAACTGGGTTACGTGAGGACAAAGGCATGGGTGGGAGTTACCCTTGCCACTGCAGGTTGGTGCAGCACCTTGGACAAGGCCCCTGTTTTGGCAATGGCTTATGGGGACCTAGTGCCGTGCCTGGCCCTAGTAGTTTCTAGAGTGAAGGGTGTATGTGGGGGGGGGGTAACAAATCTGGATCTTATAGCCAATCCAAGATGCGGGCCACAATTTAATATGAATGGAGAATAAGCAATTTTTCGTAAGACATTGCTATTTGGTAGTCACTTCTTATTACACCATGACTTCTCTTACCCTGATTAGTACAGATAAATTACTATATATCTTAGCATCTGTATTGGTCCACTGAAGAGCTGGAGATGGCAGTGATGGAGATCAAGAGTCAGAATGCAGACCTCATTGACCCCGTAGGATTATAACACAGTGAAGGCTGATGAAGAGAGGCCGGTGCTGTCAGGTGTGCTGGGGCATCAGTAAGAGGCAGTCACTGCCTGCCTGGCAATAGGTTGAACCCAAGTGTGGTGGGAGCTGGATTATGCCAATTGCTTCATAAGCTATGTCAGGCTTACACTGGCCACTTGGGTTTCCTGAGCGGTGCCTTGGAAGGTGGTCAATGAGGGACTCTTTACGGCACTCTGAACCCCAGATATGGAAACTATCGGTGTGTCTGGACAGGAGCTGTCACCATAGCGCTGGTACTGGCTCTCCGGAACACTCTCTGGACTCCGCGGGAGGCAGAAGCCACATTAGTAACTGTCAAGTGCAAGACACACAGGCCAGCATTAATGGGTGAGCTCAGTCCTGTCTGGGGCGGATGCGTCCTCTCTCCCACCCATTCTGCAGTCACCCCACCTCGGAGACAAATACATCATAGCCAATGACCTAATGAAATAATGAAGTTGGTCTGAGTTTTGACAGCAGAAAATAATAGAGGACCTCACTCAAACTCAGAGCGAGAGAAATAAGAGGCTTTTAATATCGCTCTCACACCAGAAGAGAGGACGCCTAGAGGTGGACAAAAAGTTACATCCCCAAGTTGTCAGGTTTCTGAAAGTCCCGACAAATCTATGACACTCCAGAAGCTTAGGAGAAGAGAGAAGAGCGGGGGGCCAGGCGGGATTGTTTGTATGTTGACTTTGTATTATGCTCAGTGGCCTCTGGCATGAAATTAATTGCTGAATACCAAGCATTTTCCCCCTTCCTTTTTGCATGGTGAAATGTGTAAGGAGCGGGCTGTACAGCAAGGCAGGTCTGAGTTTGAATCGCAGCCCTAAGACATTGCCAAGGTACTTACTTTCGCTGAGTCAATTTCTTCAACCGTGCCATGGGCAATTACATGAAACAATGCTCTATAGTCCTTGGCACAGCGCCTGGCACAGCTTGGTCTTTGTTCATTTCCTTCTTTAATCTCCTAGGGAGGTGGAGAGATGGGTGGGGATTTGGGCTGCTGGTGCAGCGTGCTCCTGCTTTAATGGACTAGGAAGCACATCTGATAATCACGATGGAGGGAGAGAGAACACGGGGTGTTTACATGTCCTTCAGGTCACTTGCTTGCTCTGCTCAGCCCAGTGCTCGGCTCTAAATGTCTACCTTAAATTTCTACATGACCTGTGGCCTCGCGTGGGGCATTTCAATGACATCTTTTCTCCCCAGGAGCTGATGGTGTTAGTCGTTCACATTCAATGAATGCAATAAGCAGTTGAGCCCTGTTCTAGACCAGACACTGGGATGGTTTCTTTGGACCCGTCTCTGTTCTGCACTTTCTCTTCTTTCCATTCAACATCATAAATAGAATGGCTGGATTTGCTCTCAGTTGTGCCCTTTCTAGAAACCCATTCCTCCGTCAGTGACTTCTTTCCTCATTCATTGTCATCTCATTTCTGCCAGATCTGCCTCTGCTGGGACAGAGAACGAATAACCTGAAAACCTGAAACATGAACTGGAGCACCCCCACACAGAAGTGCAGCTCCTTCCCGAGGGCTTTGCTACCTCCTAGCAGGGCAGGCGTGCAGAGGGAAAAGAGTCCGAGCTAATTACCAGGATAATACCGGTGTATTTAAAGAAGGTGGTGAAAACCTGGGCCCTCTCCCTCTCCTAGTGTAAGCTTGTCCCTTCCATCTTAACGAGGTGACAACTTCTTCCTAAAGGCAATGAGACTGCAGTGCTGGCCTACGACTAGAATGAAGAGAGAAAAAGCAAACAGAGTTGAGCCCATTTTCCTAGTACAGAAGCCCACTAGAGTTCAGTAGCATTCTGAAACAGGGGCTGCCAGAATCAAATAAAGATGGGACATCTATTCCAGAGGACAGGTGGAAGCTGGGTCCCTCCAACAAACAGAGGAAGTGGAGAATTGGGTCATTTAGGTGCAAGTTTAAAAAAAAAATAAATCCAGCATTATTCTCTCCTCCCTCCCTCCCCTCCCTCCCTCCCTCCCTCCCCTCCCTCCCTCCCTCCTTTCCTCCCTCTCTTCCCTCCCTCCCTCTTTCTTTCCTCCTTCCTTCCTTTCTTTTTTTCTCTGACATGTGAAAGAAAGAATTGTCGTTACTGCCTGAGTGTTTGTGCTATAGACAGCATGTGTAGAAAACGGGAATGTTTTGCTCACCTCTGGGTGAGTCCTGAGTTCCTGGACTTCCATCCTCCACAGCTGTTTACACCACAGACAGCCTGACTAAGACATTGACCAGGCAAAGGAAAGCAGTCAAGTGTTCCTCTCTTGTGCTGCTCTCTTGGTCATAGCAAAAATTCGGGTGCTATTTTCCATTTTCTTATGTTAAAAAAAATATAACCTCTTAAGTCCTAAAGTGACAGGTTAGTGGCAAGTTGCTACACTGTGTTTTATGACTTTTCCAGGGGAGACAGGATCTAATATCTACTCTTCCGGAAGGAGAAGCAGTGACAGACCAAAGTAACGATTCCACCATGGTCTAACTTCAGTGCATTTGTCTGTTTATTGGGATTATTTACAAGAGTATGAACAAGGAGCTACTAAAGGGACTGTGTGTGACTCAAAGACAGCTGTATCATCCAAAAGTCCATTGTAGCCTCGGGGACAGCTAATGAAATCAAATCCAGGCGACTCACAGACAGGGGACAGGTCCCCTCACTTCAGCAATTGTTACTGAGTTCCAAAGCACTGGAGAAGGGCTTTGTGTCCTGGTAAGTTTCATAAACTCCATGGGACTTGTCAGTTGTCTATTTCCTGAGCCTTGTCAGCCTTCCTTTTATCCTGAGTCTTCAGGAGACTTGTTTCAGAGAGAATCGTTTTAAGCGAGAGGAAACTGCTACTCAGCGTCTGGGCACCACATAAAGAATAAAGCTGGCGATTGTTTATAAACCCATTAAATAAATGCCACCAGTTATTCAAGGTAAGTCTGGTTCTTCCAGGTCCCCTGACTCTCCACATAATCAACTTTTCAAATACAATGTTTCTATTTAATAGAACACCCCTGTTGCCACTAGCCGGCTTTATGTAATTTGGACACAAATAATAAATGCAAACATAGTCAAGTACAAACTGTAACAGGCAAATGTTATGTAAACTGGAATGGTGTGCAAATATGGGAAATATGCAAAATTTCACAGGGAGGACACAGGAAGGAACCCCAGTGTTAATCTAGAAGCAGAAGGGCTTATTGCCTGCAGCTTAATATGAGTGAGGAAAAAGAGTCATGTTCTTTCTGATAACAATTATTTAGTTGAAGACAAAACACAAATAAGACCAGGGTTAACTGAGAACTTCGTGGTATTAACTTAAGCATGTCTGAGATGAACTAATTACATATTTTCAGCTCTCTGTACAACTTTTTAAAATGTGGTAATCAGGATATGTGGAGATTTTCTGAAAATATATCGTTCCACTTGTACTACCAAAGCAATGCCTTATAAAAAATGTTTATGAACAACAGAAAATTATCCATCGTATTCTGGAGGCTGGGAAAGCTAAATCAAGGAGCTTCTGTGTGTTTGGGGACCCTTCTTCTTGGATAACATCTTCATAGAGGATATCAGATGTCCTCACATGGCGGAAGGAGTAAACATAGCCTTGCCACCTCTCTTACCAGTTCACACGCCTCACCACCTGACAAATATCCCCTCCTCCTAATGCTAGTACAAGAGCCATTCCATTTCAACATGTGATCTGGGGAGGAAGCATGGCCACACCATCGCAAATCATGACTAACATTTCAAATTGGGGAACTCCTGTGATCAATACGGTTTCATTTGCCTTTCCTCTGGCATTTTATTTATTTATTTATTTATTTTGGTTTTTCGAGACAGGGTTTCTCTGTGGTTTTGGAGCCTGTCCTGGAACTAGCTCTTGTAGACCAGGCTGGTTTCGAACTCACAGAGATCCGCCTGCCTCTGCCTCCCAAGTGCTCGGATTAAAGGTGTGTGCCACTTTTTATTTTACAGACTGAAATCCAGGAACACAGAATTATAAATAGTCTCCATAACCATTTGTTTGTCTCTTTTTAGCTTTTATAATAGCTACCTTCTAGTCCCCATGTTGGTTTGTTTGTGACTTATCACTTTCATCCATGAGATTCATACATTATAGATTTTTTTCATCAAAGTTGTTAATTTAGTTTTGACTTACTTAAAAATAGAATAATTTCTTTTTACCTTTACTGCCTTTCTCTCTCGCTTATTCAGGAATTTTGTTTGTCTGATTGATTACTATCTATGTTTTTCATAGATATGAAAATGTCAGCAGGAAGGTGACACAGGAGTTCTGGAGAGTGGCATTTGCAATCTGATTTAAGACCTTAATTTTGTTTTGATCATTGTTCTTTTGAGCATTTTTCATTGATCATTTTGAGCATTGATCATTGTACTTTTCTTATTCTCTGTTACCGGCAGTTAGTGAAAAGGCTTTTCTAAGTTGATTTTATTTTATTTTATTTTATCTTTTTTTTTTTGGTTTTTTGAGACAGGGTTTCTCTGTGGCTTTGGAGCCTGTCCTGGAACTAGCTCTGTAGACCAGGCTGGTCTCGAACTCACAGAGATCCACCTGCCTCTGCCTCCCGAGTGCTGGGATTAAAGGCGTGAGCCACCGGTTTAGCGTAGTCTAACTGTGGTCAGCGGACGCATCTTCTCTGGGTGTGAAAGAAGCTACCCAGTGCTGGTGAAGTCATGGTGGCTTAAGGAGAAAATACAGTCACCAGTTCACTAGACCAGCATAACCCCTAACAACAATCTAGAAACATTTGCTCTTATGCCCACAGATGAGTGTCGTCTTCAACCCTCACTAAGGAAACTTCTCTTTGCAACAGATGGAAAACACTACATGAAGCTACAACCAATGAACATACAGACTTAAGGAGCCCATCCCCAGGGCATACATGGGTAAAACAGTCCCATACCTAAGGCTCAGGGAACATTGCAAAAGAGGGGTGGAAAGATTGCAAGGGTCAGAGGATCAGAGTGTTTGCTGTGAGAGGTGTCTCCCAGCAATGTCACAATGTCAGAAGCTGCACCCATGACGCCTCACCAACATGACGCCTGAACATGAGTTGAACAAGAAAGACGTCAATAGACGTGTGGGGGAAAAGCCCCTGAGGCCTCAACCCTACACAAAGAACTACAGAAAACTGGGGAATGCTAGGAATGGAAGAGCTGGCTTCTCCCAGAGAGAACACACCAGTGCCAGTCTACCCTGACGATATACATACAGTTAACATTATACATACTGAAAGGCTATATTCAGTGATGAGAGCTTTCAGTGTTTCAAAGCTTTATTTAGTACTCAAAGGTCAATTGTCTGTCTTTATTGTGCACTGGTGCCTTTTATCTTGTTCATTTTTCTTTGACCTGAGTTTACTTTTACACAATTTAGTTTGCCCCCTTGCTTTATTTTAACTTATCCTGATCTGGAGAATCTTAGCTTGCTATTTAATTTTAACCTTTGCCATTTCGGTGAACTGTATTTCTTAATTATGTTATGTGTTTCTCCATTTATCTACTCACTCATTAGACAAATATTTGCTGAGTGTCTGTGATGTATTAGGCAATTAGAAATAATTTTAAAGGTTAGCATACAAGGTAATGGGTTTCAATGTGTCATTTCCATACATATATGCAGTTATACTTGGTCCTTTTTGTTCCTGCCCTCCCTTCTCTCTCCTGTGCCACCTGCCCACCTCTATCTAGTTCCTTACCGTCTCCCAGATGGTTATCCCCTCTGTTTTCATGTCACGTATTGAGCTGTTTTTTTTTTTCCAGGAACTTGACACAAACCTAGACATATTTGGGAAGAACCTCTATTGAGAAAGTGTCAATATCAGATAGACCTGCAGGCAAGCCTGTAGTGAATTTTCTTTACTGGTGATTGGTGTAGGAGGGCCCAGATGGCCAAGGATGATGCCACCATTGGGAGGGTGATCCTGGGGTTAGAAGCAGAGTGAACAAATTGCTGAGTATCACCCTTTCATGGCCACTGCTTCAGTTCTTGCCTCCAGGTTCCTGCTCTGACTTTCATCAGTGATGGCATATGACCTGGGAGCTGAAATAACCGTTTTCCTTCCTAAGATACTTGATCATGCATGGTGCTTATCACAGCAATAGAAACTCTAAGATACGTTATTGTATTATCTTTTCTCTCCCGCTTCTCATTAGATCTTTTCCTTCATTCTCGTGATCTCTTTTCCAGTTTTAATACATACCGTATCCACACAACCACACCCCCTGCACCACTCACTCACACACACACACGCACACATGCACGCATGCACACACCCCCCCACACACACACACAGAGAGAGAAACAGAGACAGAGAAAGAGTGAGAGAGGACTCTATTTTCATTTTTTCTTCATGTGGAAAGATGGTTTTCCTAGCATCATTTATAAAGGAGGTTATTTTTCTACAGTTATGTTTTGATAGCTTTATTAAAATTAGCTGAATCGAGCTGTGGGAATTTATTTCCGCATCTTCTATCCTATTCCATTTATCTACAAGTCTGCTGTTTTTGTTACTATGGATCTGTAGTATAATTTGAGATCAGATATTATGCTATTTCTAGCCTCTGCCTTCTGCTAAGATTGTTTCGGCTATTCAGGGCTTTTGGGTTTCTGTATGAATTGAAGGGTTTGCTTTCTAGTTCTGTAAAGAATGTCATTGACGTTTTTGTGGATACTGCACTGACTCTATCCACTGTTCAAAGTATGTAACTATTCTCACAACATTCATTTTTCTAGTTCACAAACATGGGAGGCCTTTCCAGTTCCTATTGTCTTCAGTTTTGTCTCTCCCTTTCCTCTTTTGGAAGCTTGTTATTGGAATGCAAAAATTACTAATTTCTACCATATGCAAGTGTCTCTATTTTATGTCAGCTTTGGAGTCCTTTGGGTAAATACCCAGAAGTGGTTTAGCTGGGTCAGATCAATTTTGAGTTATTCGAGAAACCTCCATACCAGCTGCCACAGTGACTGGACTAGGTCGTATTGCCCAGCAGTGTGTAAAGATCACCCGTTATCTACTTATGAACATTGTCATTTATGTTATCATCAACTGCATCCTGACCAGTGGAGGGCTATGGAATTTCAGTGTGCTTTCGAGTTCTTTGTGAATTCTAGATGTTAATCCTCTGTCCAGCAGCCAGCAGAGATTTTCTTACAATCTGTAGGGTAATTCTTGACTTAATTCACCATTTCTTTTGCTGCACAGAGGTTTTCAATTTCATAAAATTCCAGCTCTGAGTCGTTAACACTGTTGCCTGAGCGACTGGGGTCCCATCCAGAAAGTCCTTGTCTATGCCTGAATTTTTCTATTTGTCCTACTTTTGCTAGCTTCAGAGTTTCAGGTCTTACATTAAGGTATTTGGTCCACCTGGATTTGACTTTTGGAAAGGGTGAGGCATAGGGATCTAGTTTTACTAGTCAACATATCTCCCCCTCCACCCCCAGGATCATTTGTTGATGATATCTTTCTCTGCCATGTGCGTTTTTGGCATCTTTATAAAAACCCATGTAGCTGTAGTTGCGTGGGTTATGTCTGAGTCTTCTGTTCTATTCTGTTGCATTGGCTGATGCCCGTTTTGGGCCAGCACCATACGTTTGTTAGTTTGCCCTTGTAGTGTACCTGAAAACAAGTATGGAATCACTACCACCGTTGCTCATTTTGGTAAGGGTTGCTTGGACTCTCCAGGATCCTTTGTGGTTCCATATGGATTTGAAGATTATTTTATTTTTAATTTCTGTTAAGAGTGGCATTGGGATTTGGTGAATATTACAATAATCCTGACAATTGCTTTTGTAGGAGGGCTACTTTCAAACATTAAACCTTCAAATGCACGAGCATAGGAAGTCTTTCCACTTCCTACCATACTCTAAAAGGGAACCTTTTAGTTCCCTTGTTTAAGTTTATTTCCAGGTGTTTTTTGAGGCTCTTGTGGATGGGACCACTTATATAATTTCTTTTTCAGTATGTGCATTGTTGGTAAAATGAAGGTCTCCGATTTGTGTGTGTGTCTCAAACCAGCAGGGATAAGGGTCCCGAGTGTTAAGGTGTCAAATGGAAGGATCAGAAATGAGAACTAAAAACGATGAGAAATACAGAAGACGAAAGCAATGGCCGGGACCTGAGGTCTTGCATAAGCTGATGACTTATACCATGCAAGCTTACTAAGAAGTGCAGCATCGTAGACACTATTTGCAAGGGGGAAAACAGCCAAGGCCAGCAGAAGGCTTAGCCAGACACTGCTGGCAAAGAGAACACAGGATACCCTGGAAACAGCTGCCTAAGGGCTGATAACCACAGCCCGGGAAGATGAGCAGGGTCCCTAGAAGTTGTGACCTTGATTCTTCTGAGGAGGCACTGGCTCCAGCCCTAGACCAGCCTTGCTGAATCTACTCCTGGACAAGGATACAGAACTAAAGTTCCCTTTGTCCTCTTACCTGTGCCTCTGAGAAACTCTCAGGGCATTCTGGTTCCAGATGTGTGTGTAATTTTGTATCTTGCTGCTTTGTTCTAAGAGTTTCTGATGGAGCATCTTGGATTGTTTATATGTAGAATCATATAGTCTGCCAAGAAGGCTACTTTGACTTCTTTTTTCCTATTTATTTTCATATTTCAATTAAAATAATTTAATATATGTATTGAAAAAGTAGAATAATACAAAATGCACACCCTAGTAGATGCAAACTATTTAATTATATTTGATTTCTTTATTATCAAATGTCTTGACAGAATATACATAGGTTTTTCTTAACCCCGATAAAAGAGTTTCTATCTGGAACTCACTTGTAACAGCCAGAATCTGACACAATCTAAATGGCCATCCCCAAAAGAACGTCTGAAAGATTCAGGCACATAGTGCAACACTCTACTGGTATTCAGGAGAATTAACTAGTTCTAGATTTATGAACAAAGACATCTCTCGAAAACGTGAGTGAAAGGTAATGTGCTGTGTGTGCTGTTGAGAGAACAGTATTAATAGATTGAGTTGGAGTTGGTCATATGTAGACTTCATGTTTATCATCGTGTTTTGTTTCTTTATAAACAGCCTTGGATGTGACAAGATGCTAACATGTATTAATGCTGCATAGTTATTTTTATATTACTCTAAAATATTTTGATTATAATTTCTTAAAGAAAGAAACTGAAAATGAACAGTTTTCCAGGTAATTAAGAATAGACATTCTCTCAAGAAAGGGACAAGGCCCCATCTTAGCAGCCCCTTTGGCTTAAAAATACTGCCTAAGTTGGGCATGGTGGCACACACTTTTAGTGCCGCACTTGGAAGGCAGAGGCAAGAGGAACTTTGTGAGTTCAAGGCCTGCCAGGCCTACATAGTGGGTTCCAGGCCATCCATGGATGCATAGTGTGACCACATCACAAACAAATGGCGCTCCCCTCAACACTGCCTCACCTGCTTAGTGAAACACTGATGAGCAGGGTCACCTGTACCTCAGGTCCCATGGGAAATCCTTCTTTTGATGGAGCGATCTCCCCAGATGTTTGTTTATCATGTAATGGTGTAAATAAAATAATTTGTGGTCTTATTTTTCTATATTCAGGTTTACATACTTAAAATTGTATACATATACCATTATAGTAATATACTGTATATATTCTAATAGATAAAAATAATATTTAATGTGTTCATAAACCCCCACTACATGAGTGAGGGCAGCCATTCTCCTGGCTGTGGTCACCAAGCACGGCCTCAGTCCAAAAATGGTGATCCTGTCTCCAGGAAGTCTCAGAAAGAGACTGAGAGCTGTCTCCTCCTGTTTTATAATCCTCTCTCATTCTGGGATTAAAGGCATGCATCACTACCACCCGGTTTCTGTGGCAAACTATTGTGGCTACTGGGACTAAAGGTGTGTGTCATTGCTGCCTGGTCTGTAAGACTGGTCAGTGTGACTGTTTTACATTTCTGATCCTCAGGCAAGTTTTATTTATTAAAATACAAGTGAAATGCCTCTACAAGATGAGGGCCAGTGAGATCCTCAGTGGACAAGGCATCTGTAGTAAAGTCTGATGATCTGAGTTCATTCCATGGCACCTGCATAGTGGAAGAAAAAAACCTGTCTTCTGCCAAGTTGTCCTCTGACCTCTAGGTGCTTATAGTGGCGTCTGAATATCTCCCCACCAAAAAATAAATGAACTTTAGTTAAAGAAATATTTAAGGGTTGGGTAAAGGATCTCTGACAGTTGATGGTAAGTTGAAGGTTGCAAGCAACTGTGTAAAAATCTAGGGCAGGAGTTTGAGACACGTTTGCCAGCAAGGGAAGACTGTAGTGGAAAACTGTCTATGCGTTAGATGTCATCTTAGGTGCAGAATGGTTAGTGTCATGAGGCCACGTGTGTACCAGAGGAGACAAGAGAATGGCACAGATGCATCCTCTAAGACTTTGGATACATGTTAAGACATGTGAAAGAGGTTGGGCTGTATGCAGTTGAGGTGGGAGAGGAACTCATTTTTATTACTTTATACTCAGATCATTGGAAATGGTATCTCTACCTCCTAGAACATTATCCTTTCTTTGAGTTGGAAAAATACAAGATACTGTTTTCTTACAATTTTGAAGTGTTATCTATAGTCATAACTAGGCTATAGAACACCACAATGAAATGCTGTCTCTTTGCACACTTTAACTAACCTTGTTCTAGCTCATTCTCCCCCTTCTCCTTCAGAGTCTCTGGTAACCTAATGTCTATATTTAGGAGGTCATATTTTGTAACTTCCATGTATGTAGGAATGCGTGAAACGCTGTGATTATAACAGCATCAGGACTCTAGCACTTGGGTTCATATTCTTTTTTTTTGTTTTGTTTTGTTTTTCAAGTCAGAGTTTCTTTGTGTAGACTTGTCTGTCCTGAAACTTGCTTTGTAGACCAGGCTGGCCTCGAACTCACAGAGATCCGCTTGTTTCTGCCTCCCGAGTGCTGGGATTAAAGGTGTGGGCCACCATTCATGAGGCTGGGTTCAGAATCTTAAACTAGATCCATCACCTATGTTTTGCCAGTCGATTTTACAGATCATTCAGTGCCTACATGTTGACTTGGAAAATTTTACTCATGCAGCACAATTTACTGAATCACAACTGTGTACATACACTTCAGGTAGAGCTGAGTGGACCATGTGTTGAGCTTGGCTGTAGATGAGGGTTTGCTCTCTGCAGGGAAGGGTGACAAATTTTTAGCATCTTGGAATATATGGTGCCGAATTCTGGATTTTAGGGCTAGAAATCCCCGTTGTCCATGGGCCTGTGCGGTATCCATCAGGGTTCTACCAGTAATAAAGCAGGTCAGAATTCGTGTCTCAGCAAACAGACACTAGGAGGAGAAGGAGGAGGTAAGGGCCGGGTTATGTTTGTCCTGGCCTAGCTGTGCTTACCAGCTCCCCATTCCTTGGTGAGGAGGGAAGCAAGGGGGGAAAGAGAGGTCACTTTAGCAAAACCTTTTCCACCAAGAAAATAAAACCATTGGAAATGGAAAATGTCTTTCATTCCATCATCCCCCTGTCTACTTAGGGCCGTCTCTCACACTTTGCTTCACACTTCAGTCATCTGGGGTGCTTTATGGTTTGCCTTCCCCCTGACAAAGAACAGCCACCTCGTCTCCTTTTCTCATCATTCCCAGATGGCTTTCATGTCGCACACGTGGGGTCTCAGCTCTACCGGCGACTTGTCATTTTGTGTACTTGTTTTCATCTGTGCTGGGCTCCAGGGCTTGTGCCTACGAAGGTAGTTGTCCAACATGGATCCAAATTTCTAAGTCAACTATGCAAATCAAATGACTCATCAGATATATTCCCTCCAATGTCTGGAATAGTGTATATGATTTGCAAAACTGGGCCAGTGAGTCAGTGGGTGCTTTCATTGAAGGGTTGACAGATGGAAGTCCATCTGAAGTCCATCTGGAAACAGTGCTAAGCTGAAGTGCTGCCCTTTCCCATGCTGCACAGGGACAGCCGGAACTCTGCCTCTCTGTACTGTGCTCAGCTGGCAGAAGCATGCGGTAGACGACAATGAAGCCATTCTTTAGGACCTGGTCTCGCTCACCTGCTGCAGCTTTTCCTGACCGTAGCTTCCAGTTAGCTTTCTCTTCATTGCACAGTCTGACAATAACAACTTCACACACATCCACGCACACACCTTTACTTCTTGAGTAGACTGCAAGACACGCAAGTATGAGCTGCGTTCATTCTTCCCCAATAAAACGTAAGGTGCCCAATAATGTTATATCAGGCATCTAATAGATGTTTGTTTATTAAGGAGCAAATGCCCTTCATTTTTTGTCTGGGCTGAGGTTGTTGATGTCTGTTTTTCTTCTCAGAATCCTGCCCCAAGACTATGAAATTAAGAACCAAATAGGCAGAGGCACCTGTGTTTATGGCTGTGGATAAAGGAAGGCTTGTGTTAGCTCTCAACCACCTACTCATTGTTCAGTTGTTCAACCTGCCCTGCAAGTCCTCTGGAACCGGCCTGGGTTGTCTTGCTTGAGCAACCCATAAATACCTTTTTTCCATCTCTGTGCAAATGACTAGGGCGATTGTCAGTTGTTGGCATGCCCCATGGTCTAACCACATGCTGAAGTATGAAACCCATAAGACGTCACAGGCAGCCACCCGCAGGCGAGGCTCATTCCTGTGGCAGCAACAGGGTGCCACCAAGTGGACAGTTTTTGAACAAGTTGACGCAGTGGAATGAGGCTTTGGCTGGCTCCTTTAGGGAGCTGCAGATTTTATCGGCTGTGTTCTTTGACTTTATATTCATGATGGGCTCTAACCATTGCTTTGTGAGTGCATTTTCAAGTTCATTTCCCTTAGCTCCGAACTGTGATTTCTTCTTAACAAAACCTTTTCCGATAGATAGCCACATGGGCATTAGGCTGTGGTTTATTTTGAGAGAAAACAAGTTTCTTGTTATTTCTGGATGAATTTTTAAAAGATTCAACAACACATGGGAGTCTCTTTAAAATAGACTCCATATTGAAACACAAAACAAATCTCAACAAATTGAATAAACCTGACTTAACTCCATGCATTCTTAAAAAATATTTATATTAAGTTACATGCTTGTGTGTATCTGGTAGGGTGTGTGTGTGAAAATGTGTTCAGGTGCCTGCAGAGGCCAGAGGGTGCTTGTGTGTATGTGGTAGGGTGTGTGTGTGTGTGTGTGTGTGTGTGAAAATGTGTTCAGGTGCCTGCAGAGCCCAGAGGTGTTGGGTCCCCTCAAGCTGGGGTGACAGGCAGGTATGTGGCACCTGACAGGGCACTAGGAACCAAGCTTTAGCCCTCGGAAAGAGCAGTGCACACTTTAAATTACTGAGCCTTTTCTCCAGCCTCTCACTCTATCTATTCTTTTGGAACATAATGGAATAAAACTTGGAGTCAAAACAAAGATTAAATCTACCTTAAGGGAAAAGCTCAGCTCTGTTCTGTACTTAGAGGGAAATGAAGCTGGCTTCGGTGATATACACATTCGCTACGCGCAGATTGGTGTTCGAAAATCTCTGTAGCTAACCCTTTATTTCTCAGCTCACGAGACAAATGCTATTGGAACATTCAGGAGCCATATAAAAAAAAGGAATCTGATCTCTTACCTCAAATCATACGTGCACATGAACGTGAAATGGATGTGGGTGTCACAAACACTCCCACCCCACCAGCCTTGCCAATGCTCCCCAACCCTTGAAGAAGTGTCTCTGGGGCATTGACAGTTCTCCGTTGGACACTTCACCTGGAGCCAGAGATATTTCAAATGGCAGAGGCTTCATACACTACATTTGCTTATTTTATGTCTATATTCTTATGACCCACCGAGTTTAGCTAGGCTTGCTCCGTGAGCGTGGGTGTGGCTGTTTGCTGGGACAAGGGCAACTTACCAGCGGTCCCACCACTAGAGTAATTGGCTCCCTCTCCCCCGACAGCCATTAACGGATTGGAGGCTCCTTAGCTCCTCCCCAATCTGTCTTAGACTGTCCAGAGGCTCAACCTTGTGCAGTTCTCGTGTTAAGTGACCGCAGCTGCCGTGAGTTCATGGGCACAGCAGTGGGGACAGCCTGGTCACCCCAGAAGACCACAGGACTCCCCTCTTCTGGCTCTTACAGGTTTTCTGTCCCCTCTTCTATGATGCTGCCTGAGCCTATTTGCTTGGTTGAAAATATCATTTCTCGGAAGATCCGTCTCAGTTCAGTGTAGCCACATCAGTGTGCATTTTTGTACTCTGTGACAGGGTTAGAAGATTTTATGCCATGAAACTGGTATGCACAGATGTGGCAATCCAAGGTCTGACTTCAACTGGCAATCAGTGTGGCCATGCACAAGATGCTGGGGATTCTCTTTCAGTTTCTGTATTTATGATATGAAGAAGTTAGGATTTTCAGAATTTTGTGCCTTCCTTCAATAAATGTATGATATGCTACAATAAGAAAGCCTGGTATGATCTCTTAGATTCTCTCTTTCCTCCTCTTCTTTTCCTTCTCCTCTTCTTGTGCCAAGGATCAGACCCAAGATCTTGTATCAAAGGCAAGCATTTTACCACTGAGCTACATCTCCTTCACATGTGATGCCTTTTCAAGACTATATATCAACAACTTACTATCCTTACAATATGGGTCATCATTTAAAAGCTGGTATTCCTTCAGCTGCTGTGGAAATCAGTATGGAGGTTTCTCAAAGAACTAGAAATTGAACCACCCTATGAGCCACCTATTCTAAGTCAACAGACTACCGTGATAGCCATGCAGCACTGTTCATAAGAATCAAGTTATGGAATCCGTATAGGTACTTTCAACAGATGAATGGATAAAGGAAACAACATAGTACATATACATAATGGTATTTTATTTAGCCTTAAAGATGAATAAAATTATGTTGTCTTCAATAAAATGGATGCCACTTGAGATCATTATTATATTGAACAAAATATGCCAGAAAGGCAAATATTACGTATTTTCTCTCGTTTGTGGATCCCATGCTTTATTAGATATGCAAAATCTCACATGCATGCATATAGAATAGAAACAGAGGAGAGATTGGGGGTAAGAAGGAGTCTAATGAGAGGTGATGAGAGAATTTGGGGTGGAGTGATGGTAAATATAATTAAACTACATTAAGTTCTTAAAAAAATTGTCTTTATGAAACCCTTCACCATGCACAATGAAAATAAACTACCAAGAAAACTGTTATTCTTTTGTCTTTGTGTGTCCGTGTGTGTGTGTCCATGTGTGTGTGTGTGTGTGTGTGTAGTTTGGTGGTATGTATACTCGTATGTGCAGGTGGAGGTGAGAAGAAATGGTGGGTTGGTGGATGTCATTCTCTGTTGGGCCAAAATTATCTCAGGGCCTGTACTTCAAGGCCTGTTGGATAGAGAGAAGCCTGGCTCGAGTTTGAGGGAACCGAGTGAGGATGAGACAGGTAGACATCCCTCCAACCAAAGGGAGGGCTTGGCTGTCTCTCATTGGCTAGAGATACCTCCACATCACACCATGTCACTTAACCTGTATAAGCTGACGCTCACAGTAATAAATTGAGTTCCTGCTTTGACTTGACTCCCTATTGTGTCTGATTGTCCTGCATCATGGGGCTGTGGATCTGATTGTCCTGTGTCTTGGGGCTGCAGAATAGGCAGATAGAGCACTCACCTTTCCCTGGGGATTGAGGAAGCTAAGGAAGCCAAGCAATTCTCTATCTCCAGTTTATTTTTAAAGGGAGAATTTTCACAGAACTTAAATGAACAGTTTTGTCAAAGCTGTTGGGCCAGCCAGCTCCCAGGGTCCACTTGTCTCCTCCCTCCCATCCTTGGGGTTGCAGGTATGAGCAGTCATGCTGAATATTTTAATGTGGGCACTGGGACTTTAAACTCAGGTCTTCTTGCTTTCACAGCAAGTGCACTTACCAACTGGGAACCGATCTCCCCGACACTGAAAACTGTTATTCTTGAGACTCCAGAAAATTTTGATGAATACTTATGGGTATATTCTCAGAAGAATTTCTCCTAAATTTGATAAATGCATATTGCAATGAGTATATTTCTGTATTTTTGTCATAGTTTAAACAACATGATCAGAACTGTGTGACCTAAACATGCCACTTCCAAATGCTCTTACTGCCTTTCATTAAAAGACAGACACAAATGGACCTCAGTGCCCTGCACCCTAAGTCTCCTGCCAAGGAGCCTATAACCCTCCCCTGGGTCTGAAAATATAATTACTGTACAGGGCAATAATGGGGGTGGGGGAGGGCCTTGGATTTCAGCCTAAATCTCTTATCTTCTATGCACCTGATCATGGAAAAAAACCACCTAACCTTCCTAGGGCAAAGTGACCTTGGCAAAGCATACCTGCCAATTTGGTTGTCCTAAGGCTTAAGTTGGGAAAAAAGGCTCAGCGAGACCACATTGAAAGCTCTGAAGGGTAACCATGATGAGAATCTGTAATACGGTAGATGGAAACAGATTCAGAAGGTGTGTGTGTGTGTGTGTGTGTGTGTGTGTGTGTGTGTGTGTGTATGCGGTGGGTGGGTAGTGAGGAAGAATACTGGTGAAAACCAGAAACAATGACTGATGTCACCCTCTACTGGGATTGAGAGCCAGGCATGTGGCCTTCTGCCTGATCCCTTCATCTCAGCTAGCAGGAAGGAAAAGTAAATTGGGCATTACATTACACTCATAATTATAGATTATATGTTCAATAGAAAAGAACAAAGAAAAGGAAGGGCAGGGAAGAGGGAGAGAAACATTAACATTTCATCATCACCAAGGCAAGTCTCAGGAATAGAAACAATTGATGAAATCAAAATTATTAGTAAAAGGTGAAATAATTAAAGAATAAACACTGAATTAAAAAAATTAGATCATATTCTTTAACAAAAATGTTAGTATATTGCCAGGCATGGTGCCACATGCGTTAACTCCAGCACTTCAGAAATAAATGCAGGAGGAGCACTATGAGGTCAAGGCTTGTTCGGTCTATATAGAGAGTTCCAGGACAGTCAAGACTATATAGAAAGATCCTGTCTCAAACTAAACAAAACAAACAAAATCCAACACCTTTCATAATAGCCACAAACAATGTAAAATATCTTGGGGGTGGGTGGGTAGCTCTGACTGAAGCAACTGAAAGACTTGTAAGGCAAAAACTTCAAGTCTTTGAAGAAAGAAAATGAAGACACATCAGAAGATGGAAAGATCTCTCTTCTTCTGAAGCAAGACAAGGCTTCCAGTGGCGGGATTAGGACCCCAATGAAGTCCAAAACCTTCAATCTACAGTTTTCCCTGCCTGCAAGATGTGCTGGATTACTGGTGTCACAGAAAATGTGGGAGTGGTCCAACTTGAGGCCCCCACCACAAGAGAGAGCTCATGCCTGACACTGCCCTAATGACCAGGAGCCAGAGACCTAGGATAGAACCAAACACTACTGTTAAATAATCAATGAAATTATTACTAATGATATTCTGCTATAGCTATGGATCAGTGCTAACCCAGTCATCACCAGAAAAGCTTCATCCAGCAGCTGACAGGAGTAGATGCAGAGACCCACAACCAAACATTAGGTGTAGCCCAGGGAACCCCATGGAAGAGGGTGAGGAAGGACTGTAGGAACCAGAGGGGTCAAGAACACCACGAGAATATGGCCTATAGAGTCAACTAAGCAGGGCTCATAGGGGCCCACAGAGGCTATCTGACAACCAGGGAGCCTGCATAGAACTGAGCTAGGATAAAGGATATATGTTAAGGTTGTGTAGCTTGGTCTTCTTGTGTGGCTCCTAACAGTAGGAGTAGTGGTTGTCTCTAACTCTTTTGCCTGCTCTTTGGACTCTTTTCCTCTTACTGGGCTGCCTCTAGACTTGATATGAGGGTTGGTACCTAGTCTTATTGTATCTTGCTATGCCCTGGTTGGTTAATATCCCTGGGAGGCCTTCCCTTTGCTGTAGGGAAATGGAGGAGGAGAGGATCTGGGAGAGAGGAAAGGTGGGGAGGGCAGATTGGGAAGAACGGAGGGAGGGAAACTGTGATTGAGATGCACTGTGTCAGAGAAAAACTTTTGAAAAAGTTAATATGAAAGACACAGAAAGACCATGAAAGTGTTTTAGGCGTAAGAAGGCCAACGGGATGGATGAGTACATCCCTCATCTACTCAGTCCCGTAGCAAACGAGAAAATAAAATGCTGTAGAGAACTGATCAGAGAGTGTCCATATTGGAATAGGGACAACAAGTTAGATCAGAGCACTGTGGCAGTGTTACAGAACGATACAGAAGCATCCAGAAGATAGATGAAATTCATGGAGTTCGTCTTCCAATTGCTTGGGGTGGGGTTGGAGAGTGAGAGGGTGCCGAGAGAGAAGGGAGAAAGAAAGTGAGAAAATGGTACAAAAATCATATAAATGGATAAACCAGAGCAAAAGGCTTACTCTGGACTATTCATGTCTGTAAGTTTGACTTTATTTCCAGATACAATTCATAAAAAATTAAAATAAATATAAAAATAAATATTTGAGTTGCCCTTTAAACATTCTAGAATTTAAAGTTATTCTAAATAACATTTCATATCTGCATAGCACTTAGGGAATATTTTACATACTTAACTTTATTTAATCCCCATTACGAGAGCATCATTTTATTTTTTAAATTTTTTCCCTTTTTTTTCTTAAGATTTTTTTTAATACATTTTTTTTTCTCATTTTACATAGCTATCCCTGTTCCCACTCACATACATGGACCCCCCTGGGAGGGAGAAACAGACAAGATCACCTGAGAAAATTGGGAGTGTGAGGGGAGGAGAAGGAATGGTGAAGGGAGGGGGGAGAAAGGAAGAGAGGGGGAGAGCATGATGGAATGGGATATGCAGAAAGGGGGAAGGACAGAGAGGGAGAACAAGGAAAGAGATACCTTGATGGAGGGAGCCATTAAAGGGCTAGTGAGAAACATGGCACTAGGGAAATTCCCAGGAATCCACAAAGATGACCCCAGCTAAGCAACAGTGGAGAGGATGCCTAAACTGGCCTTCCCCTGTAATCAGACTGATGACTTCCTTAATTGTCATCATAGAACCTTCATCCAGCAACTGGTGGAAGCAGAGGCAGAGATCCATAGCCAAGCACTGGGCAGAGCTCCCAGAGTCCAGTCAAAGAGAGGGAGGAGCAAAGGTGTCAAGACCATGATAGGGACACCCACAGAAACAGCTGGCCTGAGCTAGTGAGAGCTCACTGACTGGACTGATAGTGGGTAAACCTGCATAGGACCAAACTAGGCTCACTGAATGTGGGAGGCAATTGTGTGGCTAGGGCAGGCTGTGGGGCTACTGGCAGTGGAACCAGGATTTATCCTTTGTGCTTTATCTGGCATCTAGGAGCACATGTTCTTTGGAGGGATATCTTGCTCAGCCTAGATACAGGGGGGAGGGCCTTGGTCTTGCCTTAGTGTAGTGTCAGACTTTGTTGACTCCTTATGGGGCGAGAGGAGAGCATCTTTTTTTTTTTTTTTTTTTGGTTTTTTTTTTTTTTTGGTTTTTCGAGACAGGGTTTCTCTGTGGCTTTGGAGAGCATCATTTTATAAACAGAATGAGAATCAAGATTTTTGTGAAACCTTGGCTAAATCATCTTTGTATCTCATGAACAGGCCAGTGAATGGATATAGAAAGGCAGGAACATTGGGTTGAATTGTCTCAATCACAGATGTAGAGTTATAAGGTGTTTTGAGGCAACAATACCGATGCATTTCAGACTAGGATTAATCATTATTTACCTATTCTCTGATCATTCAGAAGTCAGTCACACAACTTTCTTTTCTTTTCTTTGAAAACAATATTTTTTTCATACAGTATATTCTTATCACAGTTTCCCCTCCTCCAATGTCTTTCAGATCCTCCCCTCTTTCCTACCCACCCAACTACTTGCCCTTACCTTCTCTCTGTAGAAAACAGGCAAACAAACAAAAACTGGACCAAACAAACCAGAGTAATAATAATAACAACAATAACACCATGGGAAAATAAACAAGAACACACACACACACACATACACAAAACCCATAAAAACACAAAACTGAAAACCATAATATATAAGCCAGTAAAACAAAAATTCCCAGACACAGCAATAAGAGACAGTATATCTACAAAAATACCATGGAGTTCGTTTTGTGTTGGCCATCTACAGCTGTGCATGGGGACTGCCCTTAGGTGTGGTTAATAGGTTGATGTAGGAAGGTTTAATCCCAGCACTCGGGAGGCAGAGGCAGGTGGATCTCTGTGAGTTCGAGGCCAGCCTGGTCTCCAAAGTGAGTTCCAGGACAGCCAAGGCAGTCTATTTAACAAATGAAAGTAACACATAGCCAGAAGACCCTCCTGCATCATTGTGCCCTGTGAGACTCCATTAGAGAAAGCTTTTTTTATATCAGTTGGAGATAGCTTCTTGTTTGGGGATGGAAGCTCATGTCTACATCCCCCCTGTCAATTCTGGGACACTTTCTGGCTTGAACCAGTGCAGCCCCTGCGTATGCTGCCACAGTCCATGTGAGTTCATGTGTGCACCTGTTGTGTCTAGAAGAAAAGTATCGCCTAGTAGGATGAAAAGTCTTTTGCACATATGTTCAGGAGTGGTAGAGCTGGATCTTGAGGTAAATCTGTTCCCAGCTACCTGAGAAACTGCCACACTGATTTTCATAGCAGCCACACAATAGTTCTGCACGTAAATCTATCTCCCTGAAAATAATATATTTATATAATATTTGGTCATATATAGCATAATTATCATTAAGAAAAGGTCATAAAATTGAGAGGAAGTAGGGAATATGGGAGAAATTGAAGGGGGGTATGGGGTGGAAATGATGTAAATATAGTATTCATTTTTGAAATTCCCAAAAACTAATAATGAAATAAATGTTAAAAAATGTTAAAGAAATCTTGAAATTGTAAATCACCTTGTGATATTTCTTTTATAGATTATGCCATTTAAACTAATAATGTACAATCATTGTATATAGACATTTTGCTTTATTTGGTGGTTTGATTGAGAAGGGTACTTATAGGCTTGTTTGTTTGAATACTTGGTCCCCAATCAGAGGAACTGTTGGGGAAGGGTCTTGTTAGAGGAGGTGTGGCATTAAAGGAGGTGTGTCTGGAGTAGGCTTTGAGTATTCAAAAGCCTCCCTGTGCTCTCTGCCTATTGTTTGTGGGTTGTGATATGAGCGCTTGCCGCTGCTGCTGTTGCTGGGATATGCCTGAATGCTTCAGTGCTTCCTGGACAGACTCTTGTTCCTCTAAAACTGTAAGCCCCAAATAAGCCCCTCTTTCTTTAAGTTGCCCTGGTCATGGTGTTTTGTCACAGCAATACAAAAGTAACCAAGAATATTCCAATTCTGGACACTCGCATGCAGAGATGTTTTACACTGGGGAGATATCAGATGACAAGGATGTCACTCTGGGAAGACATGAGGACAAATGAGACCTGAAAGGTGATTAGACCAACTGACTGTAGCTTGTCAGTTAAACTCCATATGACTAGGCCTATGTGACAAGTAGACATGGCGCATGGCTTTCCCAGCCTGTCTCCAATTCTCTGTCTCTTTTTTAGCATGTTGTATTTCTTGAGTACCAGTAAAAGCGAGAGGCAGGTTGAGTCATAATATTTGCAGGAAATAAAATGTTTTAAGCAATTATCCTTACAGTTTCCCATTTGTATAATTAATTAATAGCAAGAGTATCATGTTAGTTATTCACCCTCCATGGATGCTTCATTTGTAAAATTAAAAACTCATTTAATGTGGGCAGACAAGCCCATGGGCTTCATTCGAGAGAGATCAGATTTATACCACTTCTCCATCACAGCTTTACCTAGCACCTCCCAAGCATGATGGGTAGAAGATTTAGGGATGGGTCAGACCGAATTCCTGTTTTTTTCACAGCTGAGGAGACAGTTAATTAGGTGGATATTCTTGCAGACATAAAACATGATATGCTCAAAGATAGAGGTTTCTGTGGGAGAATTTCTCTATCCAATCTCTTTATTTTTAAATTTTCATCTGTCTGTATAAATTGTCCAAAGAGGTATTTCATTATGACCGTTCCATATGTGTGTATGTTTTACTCCGACCACGTTCATTGCCACTATTGATACTTCTTATACTCCTTCTCTTTCCCATCCTTTTTCTTAGTAGTCCCATTTTTAGTCTCACCCCCGTTTTTCTGCTTAGAGTCTGCAAATAAGAAAGGAATGCATTATTTGTCTTTGTGGAGTTGACATTTCAATTAGCACAGTGATACACAGTGCTGTACAGTTTCATGAAAATGGCAGATTTCATTCACTCCTATGGTTGAGTAATACTTATCTATCTATCTATCTATCTATCTATCTATCTATCTATCTATCTATCATCTATCTATCTTCTCTTTCTGTCATCTATATCATCTATCTATCTATCTATCTACTATCTATATCATCATCTATCTATCATCTATCTATCTATCTATCTATCTATCTATCTATCTATCTATCTATCTATCTATTTATCTATCTATCTATCACCTGTCTGTCTATCTATTATCTATCACCTATCTATCTTCTATCTATCTATCATCTATCTATCTATCTATCTATCTATCTATCTATCTATCTATCTATCTTCTATCTATTATCTATCTATCTATCTATCTTCTATTATCTATCTATCTATCTATCTATCTATCTATCTATCTATCTATCTTCTATCATCTATCTATCTATCTATCTATCTATCTATCTATCTATCTATCTATCTCTATCTATCTATCTATCTATCTTCTATCTATCTATCTATCTATCTATCTATCTATCTATCTATCTATCTATCATCTATCTATCTATCTATCTTCTATCATCTATCTATCTATCATCTATCTATCTATCTATCTATCTATCTATCTATCTATCTATCTATCTATCTATCTATCATCTCCTACCCACCCATCAATTCATCCATTTATCTCCCATCTCTTGCACTTTATTTGTTCATCTGTTGGTGGACATTGTGGATGGTTCTATAATCTGTTGCTATGAATAATGTCACAATAAATGAGTATGCATCTTTCTCTGTAGTGAGTAGAATCTCCAACACAAATAAGCTATTTTCCTTTAAAAATTGATTATCACGGGTATTTCATTATATCTTAACAATATAGATGTTCATACACTAGAAATTATGAAGGTGTATCTGGATGAGGGTTTTGCTGTTCTGTAACTCTGAACTATTTGAAATGAACGGATTAAAAATGAATAGGAGAAACTGGGAGTTTAATGGTGTTCCACAATTTTCTAATGGTAGAGACTATAGAAACATTAAAAAAAAAAAACTTCTCTAAGGTCCTAAAAGATGACTCAAGACCAAGGACCATGTTGGTTGTGGTGGTTTGAAAGAAAATGGCCCCCAAAAGGAGTGTCACTATTAGGAGGTGTGGCTTTGTTGAAGGAGGTGTGGTCTTTTTGGAGGAAGTCTGTCACTGTGGGAATGGGCTTTGAGGTCTTCTATGCTCAAACTACTCTCTGTGTCAGAGACCATTTCCAGTTGCCTGTAAGATGTAGAATTCTCAGCTGCTTCTCCAGCACCATGTCTGCCTGCGTGCCTCCATGTTCCTGCCACGGTGATAATGGACTGAACCTCTGAAAGTATAAATGAGCCACCCCAATTAAATTTTTTTTATAACAGTTGCTATAGTCATGGTGTCTCTTCATAGCAATAGAAACCCTAACCAAGACACTGGTCTTGAATATAAGAATTCTAAATATACTTAACCATCGAAAAACATTTATATAGTAAGGCATAATTGTAACTTAACTTAATTAGATGAAAGTTAGTTTTTAAAAAATTATATTATATAATTTTAGGTGTTAGTATTTCATTTAAAATACTTAACAGTAAATGTGCGTGCCT
This sequence comes from Microtus obscurus, assembly GCA_963919715.1. NCBI lineage: Eukaryota > Metazoa > Chordata > Mammalia > Rodentia > Cricetidae > Microtus > Microtus obscurus. Next base: position 4,626,345 of record CAWTZC010002364.1, read on the forward strand.
CTGTGTGGTTGTGTACCTGTGAGTACAGGTACCTGTGGTGGTCAGAAGAGAGTGTTGTGTTCCCTGGAGCTGGAACAATGCTAGTTGTGAGATGGCCAACATGAGTGTTGGGAACCACACGCGGGTTCTCTGGGAGAGTAATATGTGCTCTTAACCACGGACTGATCTCTCTGTTCCCTTGTATTTCATTTTTCCCAGAATTTTGACTGGATGCTTTTGTGACATAAAATTTTCATTTTTTGCAATAGTTCCAAAACACTGCAGCAAGTAAAATAGTGAAGAAATGATGCATTTATGGTCTAGAGGGCAATAGGCATGGAGTGGTGGCACACCAACTGAGTCCCCACTAAGCACAGTACCATGTTCTTTGGCTATTTTTCTTTTCTTTTTCTTATATTTTATTACATTTTTTGGGGGAGGCAGCGTGTATATGTCCTGGGGATCGAACTCAGGTTATCAGCCTTAGCAGCAAGCATCTTTACCTGCTGAGCCATCTCAACAACCCTGCTTATCTACGTTTTTAAATCTTCCTTCCTTCCTTCCTTCCTTCCTTCCTTCCTTCCTTCCTTCCTTCCTTCCTTCCTTCCTTCCTTTTTCCTCTCTCTCTCTCTTTCTCCCTTCCTTCCTTCCTTCCTTCCTTCCTTCCTTCCTTCCTTCCTTCCTTCCTTCCTTCCTTCCTTCCTTCCTTCCTTTTTCCTCTCTCTCTTTCTCCCTTCCTTCCTTCCTTCCTTCCTTCCTTCCTTCCTTCCTTCCTTCCTTCCTTCTTTCCTTCCTTCCTTTCTTATTTACACAGTGTTCTGTTTACATGTCAGGAGAGGGCACTAGATCTCATTATAGGTGATCGTGAGCCACCATGTGGTTGCTGGGAATTGAACCCAGAATCTTTGGAAGAGCAGTCAGTGATCTTAACCTCTGAGCCATCTCTTCAGCTGCTTCCTATTTTTCTTCATATTGTAGTACGAGAGTGCTGTGGGCAGAGAAGGCCATTTTCACGGAGATGTTTAACAGAGACCCGTTACCACAAATAATGGCTACATCAAGCTTTGTCAAATATTTGTCTCTGAACCTAGTATTTCACATGTTCCCGTTCTTTGCTTCTATAGAGTTTGTAATCCCATTTTGTTTTAAATCTAAGTTTCACGCATCCAAAGAGCTCTCCTGCTTGTTTCTGTTTAGGCAGAGTCATAAGGAAGGAGAAAGGGTTTGAATGGAGACACAGGAATTTGCATGTTCCTGCTGGTGACAGTGCTGCCCTTGACCTCACGTCCAGGATGAGAAGGCTTTGGGCAGAGAGTATTCACCACCAGCCGGCTACTCAGGGAGGAGATCTCTGAGAATAGAAATGTCTTCAATCAACTATGCAGACAATAACAAAGCTATAGCATACAAAGAGAAGTACATTCGTTATAAGAAAACTAAATAAGACTACAAAAACAAATTGATTTAGGGATGGTATGTTATATGACAGAAGCCTATAAAATTTTACAAATCATTTCTGTCAAGTTTATAACGTTATCATTTAAAATTTCTAATGCAGGCATACCACAGGACAATACATCAATTCTATGTGATAGACTCCTTTGCATCTTCAGTTAAACATTTTTTTGTTTTCTTTTATTTGTATGAATATTTTGCGTGCATGCTTGTATGTATACCACACACTTGAAGCTCCCAAGGAGGCCAAAAAAGGACATGGGATCCCCTGGAACTGGAATTGCAGATGATTCTGAGCTGCCATGTGGGTGCTGGGAACTGAACCCAGGTCCTGTACGAGAACATCTAGTGCCCTTACCACTGAGCCATCTCTCCAGCTCTTGTCTTTGCGTTTCTCACAAGCTATTACTGTACTTCATCTCATTTTCATTTTCTTCCAACTCTGTGTGTTATCCCTAGCAGAAGGTTAAAAGGTACAGTGAATGTCATTGTCACAATCCTGTCAAGAGGCTCCCCTTCTCTCCTAGTGATATTTTTACAGAACTTTATCTTATGGTTGCTGCCTGTTTGGTTAGTTTAATGGGGGCAGGCGCCTACTGCAAGTTGTTTCGACATGCGGGTGTATTCAAACACTGTGGCATTTAGCGCAGAGTCTCGAGGTATACCTTTAAACTCATCGATAATGAGTATTTCATGTCACAGTCTCAAATAACATTTTATCACCACGTTTTCAAATTAACCTTTCTATTTGAAGATGTTTCAAGAAAAGCTATTATACCACATATGGTAAATTTAGGATAAATGCCAATCTTTGTAATAAGGTAATGAATATTTGACTGATATTTCATCCTACATTCTGGAATAATTTGACATTACTCTTCTCAGTAATGAAATCTATTCACTCATGACAGTCTGTGTCAGACTCATTGGATTTCTTCTGAGGAAATATTAGAAGCATGCCTTTGATCAAAAGGTCTACAGAAATGCACATACCACAGATGCAGGGTGAATGGAAAATTTATGAACAGTGTCACCACTTTGATTTAATAAGAGTGACGGAATGTAATTTCAGTCTGTACAGGAAAAAGGGTAAGGTTGTGGGACAGCCCTGAGCATCCAGGTAGCAGGGAGCCGACACAGTCGGCCCTGCCAACATTCTGCTCAGTGCTGCTATGCCAAGCTTTGCCCAGGTCAGTTGGTGTTGGAGACATGCTGCTTGAGCGGGTGTGCTCTGAAGCTAATTTCCCATTTACTACCCAGTGTATCTGTCTAGTTATAATTACTTTTTTGATTTTTTATTAAAAAAACCAAACTATATTTTCATTTTACATACCAATCCAAGTTCCCCCTCCCTCCCCCTCCCATTCCTCCACCTACTCCACCACCCCAATCCCCATCCACTCCTCAGAGAGGGTAAGACACATTGCTTTGGGGAAGGTCCAAGGCCCTCCCTGCTATATCTAGGCTGAGCAAGGTATCCATCCAAAGAGAATGGGCTTCAAAAAGCCAGTACAAGCAGTAGGGATAAATCCTGCTGCCACTGCCAGTGGCCCTGTAGTCTGCCCCAAACATCCAATTGTCACCCACATTCAGAGGGACTAGTTTAGACCTATGCTGCTTCCTTCCCTGTCCAGCTGGCGTTGGTGAGCTTGCATTAGCTCAGGTAGACTGTTTTAGTGGGTATACCCTTTATGTTCTTGACCTTTTTGCTCATATTCTCACTCTGCCCACTCTTTAATTGGTCTTTGGGGGCTCAGTTCAGTGTGCTGATGCAGCTCTCTGCCTCTGTTTCCATCAGTTTCTGGATGAAGGTTCTATTTTGATATTTAAGATATTCATCAGTCTGACCACAGGGCAAGGCCAGTTCGGGCACCCTCTCCTCTATTGCTTAGGGTCTTGGCTGGGGCTATCCTTGTGGATTCCTGGGAATTTCTCTGGTGCCAGGTTTCTTGCTAGCCCCATAATGGCTCCCTCAAACAAAATATCTCTTTCCTTCCTCCATCTTGACTATCCCATTCCCTCAAGTTCTCCTCTCCACTTCCCTTCTACCTTTATCTTTTCCTTCTGCCCTCCCTACTTCCTCCACCCCCATGCTTCCAATTTTGTCAGGAGATCTTGTCTATTTCCCATTTCCAGGGAGATCTACATATGTTTTTCATAGGGTTCATCTTGCTACTTAACTTCTCTAGGATCATGAACTGTAGGCTCAATATTCTTTGCTTTACAGTTATTATTCACTTATGAGTGAGTATATACACCATGTTCATCTTTCTGGGTCTGGGTTACCTCACTAAGGATTTTTTTTTCTAGTTACATCCATTTGCATGCAATTTCAAGATTTTTTTTTTAAACCACTGAGTAGTACTCTAATGTGTAAATTGCCTCATTTTCTTTATCCATTCTTCGGTTGAGGTGCATCTAGGTTGTTTCCAGGTTCTGGCTATTACAAATAATGCTGCTTTGAACATAGTCGAACAACTGTCCTGGTAGTATGATTGAGCAATTTTTGGGTATATGCCCAAGAGTGGTATTGCTGGGTCCTGAGGTAGGTTGATTCCCAATTTTCTGAGAAATCACCATACTGATTTCCAAAGTGGTTGTAAAAATTTGCCAACAAAGGAAGAGTGTTTCCCTTACTCCACATTCTCTCCAGCATAAGCTGTCATTGATATTTTTTATCTTAGCCATTCTGACTGGTGTAAGATGGTATCTCAGAGTTGTTTTGATTTGCATTTCCCTGATGGTGGAGGATGCTGAACATTTCCTTAAGAGTCTTTCTGCCATTTGAGATTCTTCTGTTGAGAATTTTCAGTTTAGATCTGTACCCCATTTTTTTAAAATTATTTGGAATTTTGATGTCTAATTTCTTGAGCTCTTTATATATTTTGGAGATCAGGCCTCTGTCTGATGTGGGGTTGGTGAAGATCTTTTCCCATTCAGTAGGCTGCCTTTTTGCCTTACTGACTGTGTCCTTTGCTTACAGAGGCTTCTCAGTTTCAGGAGGTCCCATTTATTTATCATTGCTCTTATTGTCTGTGCTACTGGGGTTACATTTAGGAAGTGGTCTCCTGTGTTCATGCATTGAAGACTACTTCCCACTTTCTCTTCTATCAGGTTCAGTGTAGTCAGATTTATATTGAGATCTTTGAACCATTTGCACTTGAGTTTTGTGCATGGAGATAAATATGGATCTATTTTCATTATAATACTTGTTGACAAAGAAAACAACATATGATCATTTCATTACATGCTGAAAAAGCATTTGAAAAAATTCAACACATCCTCCATGATAAGTCTTGGAGACATCAGGAATACAGGGATACAAGGAACATATCTAAACATAATAAAAGCAATATACAGCAAACTGACAGTCAACACTAAATTAAATGGAGAGAAACTTAAAGTGATTCCACTAAAATCCGGAACAAGACAAGGCTGTACTCTTTCCATATTTATTCAACATAGTTCTTGAAGTTCTGGCGAGAAGAATAAGACAACAAAAGGAGATCAAGGGAAATCAAATTGGAAAGAAAAAGTCAAATTTTTGTTATTTGCAGATGATATGATAGTATACACAAATGACCCCAAAAACTGTACTAGGGAGCTTCTACAGCTGATAAATACCTTCAGTAATGTGACAGGATACAAGATCAACTAAAAAAATTCAGCAATCCTCCTATATACAAATGATAAAGAAGCTGAGAAAAAAATCAGAGAAACATCACCCTTCACAATAGCCATAAATAACATAAAATATCTTGGGGGTAACACTAACCAAAGAAGTGAAAGACCTGTTAGACAAGAACTTTGAGTCTTTGAAGAAAGAAATTGAAGAAGATAGCAGAAAATGGAAAGATCTCCTATTCTCTTGGATAGGTAGGGTCAACATAATAAAAATGTCAATTTTACCTAAAGCAATCTATAGATTCAATGCAATTCCCATCAAAATCCCAATACAGTTTTTTACAGACCTTGAAAGGACAATATTCAACTTCATATAGAAAAGCAAAAAACCCAAGATAGCCAAAACAATTCTATATAATAAAGGAACTTCTGGAGGCATCACCATCCCTGACATCAAGCTCTGTTATAGAGTTACCGTAATGAAAACAGCTTGGTATTGGCATAAAAACAGTTATGTTGACCAATGGAATTGAATTGAAGAACCAGATAGTAGTCCGCACACCTATGAACACCTGGTTTTTAAAAAATACTTATTTATTTATTTATTTATTTATTCATATTCATTCATTCATTCATTCATTATGTATACAATATTCTGTCTGCATGTATTTCTGCAGGCCAGAAGAGGGCACCAGACCTCATTACAGATGGTTGTGAGCCACCATGTGGTTGCCGGGAATTGAACTCAGGACCTTTGGAAGAGCAGGCAATGCTCTTAACCGCTGAGCCATCTCTCCAGCCCTGAACACCTGATTTTTGACAAGGAAGCTAAAATTATACAATGGAAAAAAGAAAGTATCTTCAACAAATGGTGCTGGCATGTTGAAATTGGGGCGGCGAGGTTGTGTCCCCAACACCCCAGCCGCCTGGCTAGCTTATGCCCGAAATAACAACACACAAACTGTATTCATTTAAACACTGCTTGGCCCACTAGTTCTAGCCTCTTACGGGCTAACTCTCGCACCTGGTCTAACCCATTTCTAATATTCTGTGTTAGCACCCCAAGGTGCGCTTACCGGGAAGATTCTAGCCTACGTCCATCCTGAGTAGAAGCTTCATCGCGTGCGTGCCTCAGAGAGCTGGGCCATCCTGTCCGCCCGCTAGACAGGAGCGTCTGGCTTCTCTGAGCGGAGCTGCATGCGTTCTGAGCTCACTTCCTCTTCCTGTCCGCATACTATTCTGTTTACTCCTCCCACCTATGTTTTAACCTATTAGGGCCGGCCAAGCAGTTTCTTTATTTTAACCAATGAAATCAACAGATTGATATATGACACTCCCACATCACTGGCATAATTACTTTTTTTCAATTTAGAAAATTTAATCTTTTGAGAATTTCATATATGAATATGTATTCACATTATTTTTAGCCTTTCTACCCCAACTTCTGCATATTCTCCTACTCCCTCTCAAACTTATTACTTCTTTAAGTGCTGTGGGACAATGGTCTTTTATCCTGTCACTTGTATTATTTTAATAAAACGCTGATTGGCCAGTAACCAGGCAGGAAGTAGAGGCAAGGCATTGAGAACAAGAGAATTTTAGGGAAGAGGAAAGTGCAGTCTGTATTCATCACCCAGAGACAGAGAGGAAGCATGATGAGACTGCCTCACTGATGAAAGACACCAGCCATTTGGCTAACACAGATAAGAATAACGGGTTAATGTAAGATATGAGAATTAGTTAATAAGAAGCCTGAGTTAATAGGCCAACCAATTTCTGGTTAATGTAGACCTCTGTGTGTTTTCTTTGGGAGTGAATGGCTGTGGGACCAGGTGGGACAGAAATCTTGATCAACATTTAAGTATTATTGATATATACATCTCTCTCTCTCTCTCTCTCTCTCTCTCTCACTCACACACACACACACACACACACGCACACATACAAATACATATATTCACCTCTCAAGATGTTACCACTATCTAAAACCATTATCCATATCCTGTTTCCTAGATAAAGACTTTAATTTCATGCTTCTTAGAAAGGTTTTAATTCCATGTTAATTACCTTAATTATATCATTACACATTTTGAAAATATGTCAAATTATTATATGGTGGGCCCTAAATTTGTATAATAGGAATAAAAACTTAATTTTACTAAGTTTTTAAACTTTAATTTTATTTAGTAACTTAAAGTTAAGTTGTTAAAAGAAAGTAGCAATTAATCAATTCTCATCAGTGTGTGCAGTGATCTTCATAGTGGATCATAAGGGGTAAGTTGTATCCTATTTTTAATGTATTGATATGAGGTCTGGTGTAGCCTGAGCTGCTATGTAGCTAAGGCTGTCCCTGAACTTTTGATTCTTCTGTCTTCTTCTTCACCTTTGCACTGGAATTATAGGTGTGCACAAACATGTCAGGGTGTTTACATTTTACAGTAAGTCCTTCCTTCCTTCCTTCCTTCCTTCCTTCCTTCCTTCCTTCCTTCCTTCCTTCCTTCCCTCCCTCTCTTTTTCTCTTTCTCCCTCCTCCCTTCCCTCTTTTCTCTTTCCCTCCCTACTTTTCTTTTATTCCTTTTTAAAGATAGGGTCTTACCAGGTGTTCCCAGCTGGTCTGCAACCTGCTATGTAGCCCAGGCTGGATTTGGAACTCACAGACACCCATCTGCCTCTCCTTCATGAATGCTGAGATTAAAGGTGTGCACCATGTCTGGCAAGAATAAGTTTTTAAACCAAAAAAATATTAATCTATAAGGACAGTCATTTATATAGGTACAGGTGTTTGAGCTATGAGTCTTCTAGGAATGTAATTAGTTGAAGAGTTTTCTCATTCTTATTCCTTCTAATTTAATATATCTTTATAAAATTAGAGACAAGGTTTTCTGAATTTTTCTTGTCCCTCTGTTATCCTACATCTGTAACTTTATGTATTTAATGACAAATTTCATTAACTTTAACCAAATTCCATTTGAGTCATTTTTGAGGGTTTCTTTTTAATAAACCGATGAAGTGAAAAGCTTCACTGATTCCTGCATTTCTGATTAAGAACTATAAAAAATTCATAGTATTTCCAGATAGCTGTCAGTGACCTTGTACTGAGTGGTTTTGTGTGTCAACTTGACACAAGCTAGAGTCATCAAAGGAGCCTCAGCTGAGAAAATATCTCCTTGAGATCCAGCTGTAAAGAATTATCTCATTTAGTGGTAAGTGGGGAGGGGAGGGCCCAGCCCATAATGGGTGGTGCTATACTGGTTCTGAGTTCTATAAGAAGGTGGACTGAGCAAGCCATGGGAAACAAGCCAGTAAGTAGCTCCCCTCCATGGCCTCTACACCAGTTCCTGCCTCTGGAGTCCCACCCTGAGTTCCTGTCCTGCTTTCCTCCAGTGGTGAACAGCAATGCTGAAGTGTAAGCCGAATAAATCCTTTCCTCCCCAACCTGCTTTTTGGTCATGATGTTTTGTCACAGCAATAGAACCCTGACTAAGACAGACCTTTAGGGATGCTCCCTGCTAGGTCATCTGCTGCAGCTAAGATCAAGCTCTTGAAGATGAGAAGCAATGTATTGGAATGAAAGCTAACCATTGGCTTCCAAGCGGATGCCGCTTGAGTCACGTTCAGTGTGTTCCTGACAGCCTTGTAGATAACACTGCCCCCCACTGAGTCAAGAGAACCTCAGCTGTTTAACTCCCCATTGTCTTTCTCGAACATGTAGTCCATGTTGTGGAATTACAGCACAGAAAACAAAGATGGTTTCTGTCTCTTGGGCAAGTTACAGAACTGTTCTGATCTGTGTCCTTCATGTGACTGATGTGTGTGATTTCCAGATAGGAAATGTCATTCACATAAATCTAGAACCATCTGACTCAGGATTTTATTATTATTATTACTGTTGTTTCTAGCTAGTGAGTAGTTCTAATCTTAACATGGTAGAATAAGTTTGCAAACGGGGCCCAGAGTGATGGTTAAGCAGATGAGAGTCCTGGCTCAATTCCCAGCACCCACAGGACAGCCTACGACTGCCTGTAACTTCAGTCTTAGGGGATCTAATGTCCTCTTCTGGCCTTCTCACACACTATATATACGTATGTATATATATATATATATATATACACACACACACACACACACACACATGTATGTATATATGTATATGTGGCTTAGCCTCATGAAAATGAAATCACACACAAAATACTGTTACAGGAATGTTTTACCAAAGTATCTAATGGAAGCATGTTTTCTCTACAGTAATGACGACAAAATACTTTAACAGATTTGTGTATGTGTTTGTGTGTGTGCACACACACACCAAGGCACTTGCTTTAGTTTGCTTTTTATTACTGTGATTACAGCACCAGGCCCAAAGCATGTTGGGTGGCAAGGGTTTATTTGGCTTACGTATCCCGATAATAGTCTATATTGGTGCATCATTTTACTTGACTGCTTCCCACCTGGTGTTGTTTTAATCTCCACTCTAGGAACCATGGAGACTGGGCTATGCCCTTGATACTTAGCTTAATAGGGACATGTGAGCAAAAGGACTCATTTCAGACAATGATATTCATCGTTAAAAGTTTTGCAGACAAGTCTCAGTATAAAAACAAAAGAAATAATTAAAAAACCATGCTATCATGAAGGAAAATCAGGGAACTCAAGGCAGAACCTCTAAGGAGAACCTGATGCAGAGGCCACGGAGGAGTGCTGCTTACTCTCTTGTTCCTCATGCTTAGGTATAGGTACCCTTCTTATACCTCCCAGGACCACCTAATCAGGGATGGAACCACCCACAGGGGGCGTTGCTCATTAATCAAGAAAATGCCCCATAGATTTGCCTAGATGCCATCTGATGGAGGCAGTTTCTCAAGTGAGGGTCCCTCTTCCCAGGTGACTCTACCTTGAGTCAAATAGACAAAAACCTAAGCAGCACATTTGACTCCTTATTTGGTACACCGATTTATCACTATTAAACCATAACCTTTCTTTCGTGTTTATCCCAAAGATCTCATGTTACTATTCCTATATCAATATAAAACACATTCTAACATTTAAAAAATATTTTTAAAATCAAGATATAATTACAATACTTGCCTCTTCCCTTTCCTCTGTCCAATGATCTTGTTCTCTTTGTTCCATGTTCTCTCCCTCCAGTCCTTCACGTTCCATCTATATTCCATTTAGAAAAGACATCCTCTTTTTCTTTATTACTGTCACAGACACACACATGCACACACACACACAGATGCACACATATGTAAACACAACCATAAACCTTACATAGTTCTCATTTGTGACAAGAATACTTAGCATTGACTCTCTTAACTCTTCTTAGTAACATACATTCATTATGCCTTCTGATATACTTCTTGATTTTTTTTTACTATTATTGAAAGTTTGTATCTTTTGACCAACATTTCACAATTCTTCATCAACTACCCCAAGCCCCTCATTGTTCCCTCTTCTACTCCACAGTTCTGTGGGGCTAACTTTTATAGATTCCACATCGGGATCAGTTCATAAAGTTCTTATGTTTCTGTTCCCAGCTTATTTCACTTAAAACAGTGTCCTACAGGTTTATCTAAATGACAGAATGTCTTACTTTTCATAGTGAAAGAAAATTCCATGGTGTGTGTGTGTGTGTGTGTGTGTGTGTGTGTGTGTGTAAGAGAGAGACGGGGGAGGGGGAAAGGGAGAGAGAGGAGCAACATATATGCCACTCTCTCTTCAGTAATTCATTCATTGATGAACATTTAAAAATGGAAAAATTCTAAATGGCAAAAGACACCAGTACAAAGGGAAAGACAGATGGCAGGCTGAAAAAGAGCACCTGCAGCAGCAAATTATTCATCGCCTTTCAATGAAAATGACTTAAAAGTGTGGAAGAGACAAGGAATTCAGTAAAAGATATGCATATGGGTTGATGTGGTAATTCTTGGAAGAGTCAAAAATGAAAAGATGATGCCACTCAGTGGTAGTGAGGGATGGTACACAGTGCCTACACACATGCACACGCACACACACACACACACACACACACACACACGACGGCATTATTCATACATCATAGAGATTAAGGAAGTTTAAAGTTTATCAAATTTACTTTGGTACAAGGATGAAGAAATATGGAAATCTAATGAGCAAATAGGTAATTGAGTGAATTGCTAACATATTTTGAAAATAGTCTATAGTGTTAAACTACACATTGAATATCTTTGACCCAGAAATGCTACTTCTTAAGACAAATCAGAATAAAGTGTATATGAAAATGCAACAATGAGGAAACACAGGCTGTAATTACACAGAGAGGACCAAGAAGTAGGCTGTCCAACCCCCCTCACCCCATCAATCAGACCCTGTAAGCTACAAGTCCCACTCCACCTCTAAACCCTTCTATCCCCTGAGACCTCAGAGGAACTCAGAGGTACAGGTTGTGACTACACAGACAGGACCAAGAGAGGAATTCTGAAGTATAGGAAACATAGGCTGTGAGTGCACAGAGAGGACCAAGAGAGCAGACCAAGAGAATGGACTAGAGAATGGGCCAAGAGTTACTTCAGTGGCTCCTTGAGGTGCAGACAGTGACAGTACAGAGCTGACCAAGAACAGTTCCCAAAGACACAGACAGCAACTGCAAAGATTGAACCAAGAGGCAAAAAACATTGCTGGCACCAATTGGAGGAAAAGATGAGTAGGCACCAATATAAGAATTTATTCAACAACCTAAAAAAAGCAACCCAGTGGTCATATATCAGGAAGATTTATTCATTCTAAGCCAGAAGACGCAGAAGAAAATTATTTTAAATATACTTTATGAGGATGATGAAGATCTTTAAAGTGGAAATGAAAAATACCCTTAAAGAAATGGAAGAAGAGCCGGGCGGTGGTGGCGCAGGTCTTTAATCCCAGCACTCGGGAGGCAGAGGCAGGCGGATCTCTGGGAGTTCGAGGCCAGCCAGGTCTACAAGAGCTAGTTCCAGGATGGGCACCAAAGCTACAGAGAAACCTTGTCTTGGAAAACCAAAAAAATAAATAAATAAATAAATAAATAAATAAATAAATAAATAAATAAAATTAAAAAAAGGAAGAAAAGACAAACAAAAAATTAGAAGAAAAAAACAATTAAACAAATGAAGCAAACAGCTCAAATAGTTCAAGACTTGAAGACTAAAATAGAGGCAATAAAGAAAGCACAAACTGAGGGAATACAGGATATGGAAAAATCTGGGTAAACAGAGGCAACCACAACCAATGGAATACAAGAGATGGAAGAGATAATCTTAGGTATTGAAGACACTATAAAGGAAATAGACTCATTGGTCAAAGAAAATGTGAAAGCCAACAAATTCTTAACACAAAACATCCGGAAAATCTATGAAAAAACCAAACCTAAAAATAATAGGGATAGAAGAAAAAGAAGAACTCTAGCTCAAAGACACAGAAAATATATTTAAAAAAATCATAGAAGAAAACTTTCCCAACCTAAAGAAGGATATACCTATGAAGGTACAAGAAGCTTACAGAACAGCAAATAGAATGTACTAGAAAAAATTCCCCTCAGCATATAATAATCAAAACACAAAGCATACAGAATAAAGAAAGGATATTAAGAGCTGCAAAGGAAAAAGGCCAGTAACATACAAAGGCAGACTTATCAGAATTACACCTGACTTCTCAATGGAAACCGTGAGCCAGAAGGACCTGGATAGATGTGCTGCAGACACTAAGAGACCATGGATGCAAGCTCAGACTACTATACCCAGCCAAGCTTTCAATCACACATTGATGGAGAAAACAAGACATTCTATGACAAAACCAGATTTAAGCAATATGTATCCACAAACCCAGCTCTACAGAAAGTACTAGAAGGAAAATTACAACCCAAGGAAGCTAACTACACCCACAAAAACACAGGCAACACAAAACCTCATACCAGCAAACCCCAAAGAAGGCAAACACACAAACACTACCACCGAAAAGCAACAGGAATTAACAATCACTGGTCAATAATATCTCTTAATATCAGTGGACTCAATTCACCTATAAAAATACACAGGCTAAGAGCATGGATATGAAAGCAGGATCCAGCCTCCTGCTGTATACAAGAAACACACCTCAACCTCAAAGACAGACATTACCTCAGAGTAAAGGATTGGGAAAAGATTTTCTAATCAAATGGACGTAGAAACAAGTGGGTGTAGCTATCCTAATATCTAACAAAATAAACTTCAAGTTAAAATCAATCAGAAGAGTTGGAAAAGAACACTTTATACCCACAACAGGAACAATCCATCAAGATGTAGTCTCGATCCTGAACATCTATACCCCTAATACAAGAGCACCCACATATGTAAAATAAACATTACTAAAGCTTAAATCACACATTATAGCAGGAGATTTCAATACCCGATTCTCCCCAATGGACATGTCAACCAGACAGAAACTTAACAGAGAAATGAGAGAACTAACAGATGTCATGACTCAAATGGACTTAACAGACATCTATAGAACATTCCACCCAAACACAAAAGAATATGCTTTCTTCTCAGCACCTCATGGAACCTTCTCTAAAACTGACTGCATACTCAGTAACAAGGCAAACCTCAACAGATAAAAAAAAATATTGGAATAATCCCCTGTGTCTTATTGGATCACCATGGTTAAAAGTTAGATTTAACAACACTAATTGCAAAAAGCCTACAAACTCATGGAAATTGAACAGTGCTCAACTGAACTACCCCTGGGTCAAAGAAAAAAATATAGAAAGAAATTAATGACTTCCTATAATTCAACGAAAATAAAGGCACAACATACCCAAACCTATGGGATATTATGAAAGGAGTGCCAAGAGGAAAGTTCATAGCACTAAGTGCCTACATACAGAAAGTGGAGAAATCTCGTGCTAGTGACTTAACAGCACACCTGATAGCTCTAGAACAAAAAAGAAGCAGACTCACCCAAGAGGAATAGATGACAGGAAATAATCAAACTAAGGGCTTAAATCAATAAAATAGAAGCAAAGAAAACAGTACAAAGAATCAATGAACAAAGAGCTGGTTCTTGAGAAAATCAACAAGATAGATAAACTCTTATCCAAACTAATCAAAAGGCAGAGAGAGAACATCCAAATTAACAAAATAAGAAAAAGGGAGGACATAACAGCAGATATGGAGGAAGTCCAGAGGATCATTAAATCATACTACAAAAGCCTGTACTCCACAAAATTGGAAAATGTAAAGAAATGGACAATATTCTGGATAGAAACCACATACCAAAATTAAATCAAGCCCTGGTGAACAATTTAAATAGACACATAACCTGCAGGTAAATAGAAGCTGTCATCAGAAGCCTCCAAACAAACAAACAAAAAACAATCCCCCCAAAATACCCAGGGCCAGATGGTTTCAGAGCAGAATTATACCAGAACTTCAAAGATGAGCTAATACCTATACTTCTCAAAGTGTTCCACATAATAGAAACAGAAGGAACAGTGCCAAACTCTTTTTATGAGGTTACAGTTATCCTAATACCAAAACCACACAAACACTCAACCAAGAAAGAAAATTACAGACCAATATCACTCATGAACATCGATGCAAAAATACTCAATAAGATACAGACAAACCGAATCCAAGAACACATAAAAAAATCATCCACTGTGATCAAATTGGCTTCATCTCAAATATGCAGGAATGGTTCAACATATGAAAAATCTATCAATGTAACCCACCATATAAATAAACTGAAAGAAAAAAACCCATATGATCATCTCATTAGATACTGAGAAAGCATTTGAAAAATCCCAAACCACTTCATGATAAAGGTCTTGGAGAGATCAGGGATAAAAGGAAAGTAAACATAATAAAAGCAATATACAGCAAGCTGACAGTCAACATCAAATTAAATTGAGAGAAACTCAAAGTGATTCCACTAAAATCCGGAACAAGACAAGGCTGTCCACTCTCTCCATATCTATTCAACATAGTTCTTGAAGTTCTGGCTAGAAGAATAAGACAACAAAAGAAGATCAAGGGGATTCAAATTGGAAAGGAAAAAGTCACACTTTTGCTATTTGCAGATCATATGATGGTATACATAAGTGACCCCCCAAAACTCTACCAGGGAACTCCCTCCTACATCTGATAAATGCCTTCAGTAATGTGACAGGATACAAGATCAACTCAAAAAATTTAGTATCCCTCCTATACACAAATGATAAAGAAGCTGAGAAAAAAATCAGAGAAAAATCACAATCTCAATTGCTACAAATAACATATAATATCTTGGGGTAACACTAACCAAAGAAGTGAAAGTCCTTTTAGACAAGAACTTTAAGTCTTTGAAGAAAAAAATTGAAGATAGCAGAAAATGGAAAGATATCCCATGCTCTTGGTTAGGTAAGATCAACATAATAAAAATGTCAATCCTACCAAAAGCAATCTGTAGACTCAATGCAATCCCCATCAAAATCCCAATACAATTCTTCACAGACCTTGAAAGGACAATATTCAACTTCATATGGAAAAACAAAAATCCAAGGATAGCCAAGACGATCCTGTACAATAATGAAATTTCTGGAAACATCACATTCCTGACATCAAGCTCTATTATAGAGCTACAGTAGTGAAAACAGCTTGGTATTGGCATAAAAACAGATAGGTTGACCAATGGAATCGAATTGAAGACCTGGATATTAATTCACACACCTATGAACATTTGATTTTTGACAAAGAAGATAAAATTATACAATGGAAAAATGAAAGCATCTTCAACAAATGGTGCTGGCAAAACTGGATGTCATAACATAGAAGAATGCAAACAGATCCGTATCTATCCCCATGCACAAAACTCAAATACAAATGGATTCAAGATCTCAATATAAATCTGACCACACTGAACCTGATTGAAGAGAAAGTGGGAAGTAGCCTTCAATGCATGGGCACAGGAGACCACTTCCTAAATATAACACCAGTAGCACAGACACTGAGAACAACAATAAATAAATGTGACCTCCTTAAACTGAGAAGCTTCTATAAAGCAAAGGACACAGTCAGTAAGACAAAAAAGGCAGCCTACTGAATGGGAAAGATTTTCACCAACCCCACATCAGACAGAGGACTAATCTCCAAAATGTATAAAGAACTCAAGAAATTAGACATCAAAATTCTAAATAACCCAATTTAAAAATGGGGTACAGGTCTAAACTGAAAATTCTCAACAGAAGAATTTCAAATGGCAGAAAGACACTTAAGGAAATGTTCAGCTGGGCGGTGGTGGTGCACGCCTTTAATCCCAGCACTCGGGAGGCAGAGGCAGGTGGATCTCTGTGAGTTCGAGGCCAGCCTGGTCTACAAGAACTAGTTCCAGGACAGGAACCAAAAAGCTACGGAGAAACCCTGTCTCGAAAAATCAAAAAAAAAAAAAATAAATAAATAAAAAAAAGGAAATGTTTAACATTCTCAGCCATCAGGAAAATGAAAATCAAAACAACTCTGAGATACCATCTTACACCAGTCAGAATGGCTAAGATAAAAAACACCAATGATGATACTTATGCTGGAAAGGATGTGGAGTAAGGGAAACACTCCTCCATTGCTGGTAGGAATGCAAACTTGTACAACCACTTTGGGAATCAGTATGGCGGTTTCTCGGAAAACTGGGAACCAACCTACCTCAGGACCCAGCAATACCACTCTTGGGCATATACACAAAGGATGCTCAATCACACTTCAAAGAAATTTGTTCAACTATGTTCATAGCAGCATAATTTGTAATAGCCAGAACCTGGAAACAACCTAGATGCACCTCAACCAAAGAATGGATAAAGAAAATGTGGCACATTTACACATTAGAGTATACTCAGTGGTAAAAAATAATGACATCTTGAAATTTTGCATGCAAATGTATGGAACTAGAAAAACGTCCAATCCTGAGTGAGGTAACCCAGACTCTGAAAGATGAACATGGTGTACTCACACATAAATGGGATGCTAGCTGTAAAGCAAAGGATAATGAACCTATAGTTCATGACTCTAGAGAAGCTAAGTCACAAGGTGATCCCTATGAAAAACATATATAGATCCACCTGGAAAGAGATATTTTGATTGAGGGAGCCTTTATGGGGCTAGCAAGAAACCTGGCACTAGAGAAATTCCCAGGAAGCCACAACGATGATCCCAGTTAAGACCCTAAGCAATAGAGGAAAGGATGCCTGAACTGGCCTTTCCCTGTAGTCAGACTGATGAATATCTTAAATATCACCATAGATCCTTTGTCCAACAACAGATGGAAAGAGGAAGATACCCAGAGCAGAGCACTGGACTGTGCTCCCAAAGTCCAGTTGAAGAGAGGGAGGAATGAGAATATGAGCAAAGAAGTCAAGACCATGAGTTTACCTTAGCTAATGGGAGCTCACCAACTTTAGTTGGACAGGGAATAAACCAGCATATGACCAAACTAGACCCTCTGGATGTGGGTGATAGTTGTATGGTTGGGACAGACTTTAGGGGTCATTGGCAGTGGCACTAGGTTTTATCCCTACTGCTTGTTCTGGCTTTTTTTGGAACCCATTCTCTTTGGATGGATACCTTGCTCAGCCTAGATATAGCAGGGAGGGCATTGGTCCTTTCTCAAAGCAATGTGCTTTACCCTCTCTGTGGAGTGGATGGGGTGTCTGTTGGGGGGGCTTAAGTGGAGGAAATGGCAGCACAGGAGAAAATGGGAACTGGGATTGTTATGTAAAATGGAAAAAGACAGTTTGTTTTCTTCGTTTTCGTTTTTTGCTTTCTTTCTTTCTTTTTTCTTTTTTGGACCAAGTTTCTCTGTAGCATTGGAGCCTGTCCTAAAACCAGGTTTTGTAGACCAGTCAGGGCCCGAACTCACAGAGATTCACCTGCCTCTACCTTTTGAGTGCTGGGACTAAAGGCATGTGCCACCACCACCCAGATTGTTTTCTTTTTTCTTCTTTTTTTAAAAATAAAATAATAATAAAAAAATGCCACAGTGAAACCCATTACTTTAGGCACTAACTTTGAAAGTCAAAAAAAGTCTTAGCTTCCATAAATGAAAGTGCTATTTTTAAGGAAAAGCATGAGCAAGACCATAAAGTCACATTACAAGAAACTTGGGACTGTGATGATAGTTCAGGGATTAAGAGCATCTGTTGATCTTTCAGAGGATGTGGGTTCAATTCTCAGCATCCATATGATGCTGCACAACCACTCTTAACTCCAGTTCCATGGGAACCAGTGCACCAAGTGACATCTGTGAATGCCAAGCATGCACATGGTGCACAGATCACACACAGATGAAGGTAAACACACACATACATACACATATATAAAAATATATATATATATATATATATAGTTAAAAAAGTGACACTCAAGTCTGGAAAGGCCATGAATATCTCCCTGTGGAACAAATGTTGATAGCTTGTGACTTAAGTATAGGGCATATGCAGACATTTACACATGTCTACAATCTTGACTTACAGACATATAAACTAAAATGATCAAAGTAGCAACTGGCTAATATATGCATAGTATGATTTATCTTCTATAAAAGGCCTGTATATGCTTAAATATAAGATTATATGCGTGTTGATCATAAATATATGTCGAATGTTATAAGTAATGACAGCAGGTAGGACTAGCCTGGAAAAGGAGATAATTATTTAAATTTTTTATATTGCTTGAGTTTTTATGAAAAGCCTTCATCACTTACCATAATATACTGACGAGTACTTTTTTTGAGTACCTGTGTTGAAATCCTAACCCCCACTGCTTTGGACTCTTGTCTTATTTGGAAATATGCTCATTTTCATATTTAATTAGTTTTGACAAGGTCTTCCTAGGGCAATGTGAACTTAGAGACAAACTTGTGTAGAAGAAAGATGATGAAAACTGACACTGGTGACAACTTTTGAGTCATGGAGCAAGGCCTGAAGACATCCTCTCTCAAGTCTCTGAGTGGTTACGTGGCCTTGAGACGATCCAGAACCTTCCTGACTCTTCGTGGCCTTTGTGTGACTGATGTGTGTGATTTCCAGATAGGAAGTGCCATTTGCTATCTAGAACCATTTGAATCAGAATTGTATTATTTTTATCATTGTTTGTGACGACTAATCTTGGTTGTCAACTTGACTGTATCTGGAATTAACTAAAATCTAAGCAGCTGGGAAAATTTGCAAGGGATTTTGCTTGATTTGGAGTGGAAAGACCTACCCTAAACTGGTCTATACTTTTTGTTGGCATCCCACATGAAAGGACATGGAATAAGGAATAAGCTTTTTGCCTGCTTGCCTTTGCTCTCATTGGCCAGATCTATCCTGCTGCTGAGGTATTGCTTTCTTGGTTCAGAACCAACTTCTTTGGGATTCCAGTTTAGATTGAAGACCAGATAAGACATCCAAACTCTTGGACTGAACAAATACTGGATACTTGGCCTATTGGGAGACTACCATTGTTCCATTGTTGGAATAGCTAAATCATAGCCTGTAAGCCACTCATATTCATATATACTAATGAATATATATCTATATTATATATATGCATACAAATATATATATATACACACACACACACACACACAAATATATGTATATATTCATCAATTGTATCAGTTTTGTTTCTTTAGAGAACCTTGGATAATACAGTACTGTTTCTAGCTAGTCAATAGTTCTAAAGCTACTATGGTAAAATAAATACGCAAACAGAGGCAGGAGCACTGGCTGCTCTTCTAGAGCATCTGCTCTTCCAGAAGTATCCAGCTTTAACAACACTTGCTTTTGTACTTTCATCCCTCTGAACTGTTAGTCAATGACTTCCTGTTGCTTAAATCACCCAGCTATGGTAATAACCATAGCAACGGAAAACAATTACCTTTGAAAGTTTCTTCCATTTAAGACAGTTATTAAGGAAACACAACATGCCAGAGACTGCATTATTTTATTCAGTCTTGCAGAAATGCTAAACAATGAGAGTATCTGCATTCTACAGAGAAACTGTAGTTCACAGTTCAGTAAGCCTTCCATTTGGGAATAGTGTTGGGGGTAGGAGTTGGAGTCCTCGTCTGACTGCCTTGGGCACCTGCGGAGTTTTCCATGCTGAATCTCATGACTAAATGATTGAGCTTGCCTTTGCCACTTTCATCTCTGTAGTGAGAATTCAGTAATTACTGTAGTGAGAATTCAGAATTCAGTAAGTGAGCTCTTCCCTCTCTATGTCTATGATGTTACTACATAGCATAGAATGAGATTGTGTGTAGTGCATGAGGCCAAATTTTTGGAGTGATTTGTTTGTAGCATATTAGAAAGAATGAACAGCAGCTACAGCCCTTTCTTGGTTGTTCTCGATATTTCCTGCCTATTTTCACCTTGCCAGTTGTATAAAATAGAGCTTAGAAAAATAGATGTAAGTAAGAAAGAGGCAGTTTAGAACTCATATTATGACCTAATCATTGGTAGTTAGTTTGAATCAGTGACATATTTCAGAGTTTACCAAGGATGAATCATGTGGAATATAACCAAAATCTGATACAGATGTTATCCTTTAGAGTAGTCAGAAAGAATCTTTGTTTACACACACACACACACACACACACACACACACACACACACACACGTTGTGGGACAATGGTCTGTACCCTGTCAATTGTATTTTAATAAAATACTGATTGGCTAGTAGCCAGGCAGGAAGCAGAGGTGGGGCAACCAGGCAGGAAGTAGAGGCGGGGCAATGAGAATGGGAGAATGCTGGGAAGAGAAAGAGTCAGTCTTCAGTCGTTACCCAGACTCAGAGGACACAAGATGTGACCGCATCATTGAAAAAGGTACCAAGCCATGTAAATAACACAGACAAGAATAATAGGTTAATGTAAGATGTAAGAATGAATTAATCAGAATCCTGAGCAACTAAGCCAACCAGTTTATAATTAATGTAGACTTCATGTGTTTATTTGGGACTAAATGACTGGAGGACCAGGCAGGACAGAAACCTCTGTCAACAAATGTGTGGACAACTGCATCCAGAGAAAACCTGAGAGAGCTTGCGAAGTAATTCTAAACACAAAATAACAGCATTAAGCATGACTTCTTGGTAGCAATAATTTCTTGGGTTTACTCTCTTTGAGTGCATCTCATGTAAGAGAGGCGTCCTGACTCAGCTTTAGCTGCAAAACCTTGCAGCTTTTTAGAGATGCCCTGCCACCAAACACTTAAATGGTGTTTATGAATTGCTGACAGCATGCTTCTTGCTAGTGTTAGGGACCTTGAAACTCCATAGAGTTGTGGCAATAAACATGGCTCCAGCCAATACCTCTGCCATGAAGCTAGACTCTCAGAAAGCTAAAGAATGGACTGGATCCAGCTGTCAAAGCCACGGTTTTAATCCTAGCCATATTTCTTAGAAAATTAAAGACTCATGTGGTCAGAAAAAGAGAGATATACAGTAAAGATAGATTCAGGTGAAGAAAACCTCTAAATGGTTTACAGTGTGTTTAAAAGTATATGTAGGCTTGGGAGAGAAAAGAAAAAGGGTAAAGTCCTTAAAATAAAAAATAAAGAAAGAGAGTAGTTGGGTGTGGTGGCACACACCTTTAATCCAAACACTTGGGAGGCAGAGACAGGCGAATCTCTGTGAGTCCAAGAGGTGGTGGCACACACCTTTAATCCCAGCACTTGTGGGGCAGAGGCAGGCAGATCTCTGTGAGTTCAAGGACAGACTGGTCTAGAGAGTGAGTTCCAGGAGAACCAAAGATACACAGAGAAACCCTGTCTCAAAAGAGCCAAAAAATTTTTTTAAAAGAAATAGAGTTTAAAATAAAGCCACATAAAGATGAAAAATACACAGAGAGTCTATATTGTATGTTATTATGTTCTCTTTGAATTGCTTGAGTGCTGAGGAATGAGAAATAGCTGCTAAAAGACATTTGATTATAAATGTTGCTTGATTAATCCAATATACGTATTTTGAAAATTCTTTGACTTCAAAATTTAAGTCAAAAGATATGTTACTTATGAGAAGAGATTTTGTTTTTGCTTCCACAGGAAATGAAAGGCTATGTATTAATTCTGGGCTAAGAAAAATCAGGTTTGACCAAGGAAGACCCCCCTGAAGAATCTCCAATAGGAGCAGATGATTCAACATTTCAGAAGACCTCTGTTGAAGTTTCCTCTGAGTTCTGAATCCATAACATTTTTTAAGACTGCTGCCTGAGATGATCAAGCCTCAAAGAATACTCCAGTCAGGACTTGGCCATATTCTTAAATTTTCTTTAGGTCATCATAAGATTACCATGCCCCCAATCAACAGGAAGTAGCCTGGAAAACTACACCCACTTTCCCCCAAAATGAATTATGGATGTTTGCCTTTCTTTAGAATGTTGGTTACAAGTTGTTATGGATAATGGTCAGGAGAAAATGGAGTTCTTTTTTTTTTTTTTTAAAAAAAGGGAAGGGAAAGTGCTGTGGGACAATGGTCTGTCAATTGTATTTTAATAAAATGCTGATTGGCCAGTAGCCAGGCAGGAAGCAGAGGTGGGGTGACCAGGCAGGAAGTAGAGGTGGGACAATGAGAACAGGAGAATGCTGGGAAGAGAAAGAGTCAATCTGCAGTTGTCACCCAGACTTAGAGGTTGCAAGATGTGACTGCCTTGCCAAAAAAGGTACCAAGCCATGTGACTAACACAGACAAGAATAATGGATTAATGTAAGATTTAAGAATGAATTAATAATAAACCTGAGCTACTAGGCCAACCAATTTATGACTAATGTAGACCTCTGTGTGCTTATTTGGGACTAAATGACTGTAGGACTTGGTGGGACCTCTGTCAAGACACACACACACACACACACACACACACACACACACACTCACTCACTCACTTTATTTCACTTCATGTTGACAATGCTCCTCATAAGAGCTATAAACTATCTAACAAAACTCCAGTAAAAGAGATGGGAAAACTCTCTGAATTTTTGCTCAGAGTAGTCCAAGAAACACCAAAACCAAAAAACTTTTGGTATTGTCTTGTGGTCTCCCAGAGGTTTAAGGTAAGTCTGTAATACTGAAGATTCACATATTTAAGACATGAGATTTGGAAGATTTGAGCAGGATCTAACCTAAAGCCCTCTTTCTGATTTCTAGCTCTCATAATACCAGAAGATGCTATACAAGGGAAACAGTCAATAGTCCTGCCCAGCTGGGATGCCTATGATCAACCAGCATGGCAAGATATCTCTAAGGGTGCTTGGGGGTAACCAATAGCTCTCTAACTGGACTTCAAGCCAGCTCAACAGGAAGGAAACCATGCCTGATACTAGAAACCTAGTCAATTACCTGGGGCTAGTGAGATCATGGGTCATAGAAGACAACCTATAACTGACAATTTACTAACTGCACAATTACTAACTGAATTCTAAGTAGGTATCTTTATACTGAAAGCTAAGTGTAGCTCTCAGTCCTTATCAAATAAGTACTCTTTACAGTCAGTGAAGTCCAGTATAGAAGGCACAACTGATCACAATGTAGAGACCAACTGATTGTGGCGTGCCACTCCCCAAAGATGTATCTACAGAATTGCTCCTGCACCCCAGGAACATTACAAAAGGGGAGGTAGAAAGATTCTAACATCAAGAGGATCAGGAAGTCTGCTGGGAGGTTGTGTCTCATGGAAATGACAGGGAAGCTATACCTCAACAATATGGGTGCCTAATCAAGGCCTGAAGAAGGACAAAACTAATAGATGTACTAACATGGAGTGGAGGAAATCTCATGGGGCCTCACCCTTAGACTAAGGACTGTAGGTACCCGATGACTTCTGAGAAATGAGGGGATAGTTTCTCCTAGGGATGAAACTAAATAGTTATCTAATACAAAGTGATTGGCTGAGAACACATGAGCAACACTAAACAGACTTAGTAAATTGTTTTATATATTATGTGCAAGAATACACACACATACACATGCACATACCACACCAATAGTAATCAATGAAAAAAAGACCATGAATTCGAAGGGAGTGGTGGAGCTAGAGAGGATGAGAGGATCAGGAGAGGGAAGGATATATATGAAGTAACTATATTTTAATTAAAACGAAAAGGAACAAATAAAAAAAACAAAAAACAACAAAAGGGTCATATTTAGGTAAAAATAAAAATTATATTTTTATTTGGCTTCTGATACAATTTTTTTAACTATATACTAAGTTTTTTATCAATTACCAGATCACATTAAAAAGTTCAATTTTCTAAAATGTAAAAAGATTTTTTTGAAATCATTTAAAATGGGAAAAAAGAATGTTTTGATACTAATGGTATATAGGCATAGCACAGGTTACTTAGGGAAGAAACATTTCAATATAGCAAAGGAGTGTGTTGGTCACCATTTCAGCTAACTGTGGACTGAGAGAAGTCTCTTACTAGGGAAGGGGTATTAATAACACTTTAATGGGATAAGCCTCATCTTTTCACAGTGCTGTATATAAGGACACTATTATATTTGACATCAATTATGACACTTTAACTTGTTTTTTTTTTTTTTTGTAATGAATCTATGTATTTTATCACCGCTACAACCTGCCATTGTCTAAACATCTGTAACGGCTAGAGCCTCATTTTGGTAACATTTTAAAACCACAAGAAACCAAACATTAGAACCCAACTGCAATGTGACTATAGACTGCTTTATAACAATGTGCCAATGCAGGTTCTCTGATTGGCCACACAGACCACTGGTATGGAACACTGACAGTAGGGGGCTGGGTGTGTGAGGAAGGGGGGACATGCAGATAGGGACACCTGTTCAGGTTTGCTGTGGAACTAAGGTTAATAAAGTCTGTGGGAGTCACTTCAAGTATTACTGTTCTTTGCTTCTGATATGTTTTTAAGATTGTGTATGTGTGTGTGTGTACGCTGTGTGTGGTGGGGTGTGTGTGAATGTGTACGGAGAACAAAATATCCTTTTCTCGTTTATTCATCTTAGCTGAAATACATTCCAATACCTCTTTACTAATATTTGTGTTGGTTTTGCTGCCAAAAGTATCTCAGAAGAAGCAAATTCCTTTTAGAATATAACTTGGCCTTTGTATGTGTAAGAAAGGAAACAGCAACCTAAATTCCCTTGAGAAATGCTAATGGTTAGGAAACCTTTATAGACAATTTGCCGACTGGCAGAACCAGGCTTTGAGTTCAGTTCCAAAAAAAGCACACCTTCGGCAACTCTGCTCCCTTGGTTGCATCTTTTTTCTGAGTCCCGTGTCTTTAAGGCCTCCCAACATTCCAGAATTCCTTCACACACCCCTGTATTTAAATTTGTGCTTGCTGTTTTGACTCCCACTGTCTTTTCTTGGCTGTGTCCTGCCCTTGACTACTAGACACTGGGGAAAGAATGGCATGATTGATCCAATGTATTACATCTGCATTTTAATGGGCTTCTGTAATGTCTTAAAGCACAACAGTGATGGAGGCGGGAATCTAAGTCTTCTGGCAGGGAGGTAGGAACGGTCTCTTTAGGCAGGTTACAGTCTTAACATTCTTGAATCATTGTACCTTGAGGTAGCTCCCAGGACTTTTTCTTTAGGGTCACCAGTATCAATAGTTACATAGTTTTGTACCTATTAATAAAAATTAATTAGCTTCCATTTCTAAATTCTCCATGCATTTCTTTTATGATGACAACAAATAAAAGTAAACTGATTATGTCATTCTTTCCAGCTTTGTTAGTCAAAAAAGACACGCTTGGAGGTGGTGGCACACACCTTTAATCCAGCACTTTGGAGGCAGAGGCAGGTGGATCTCTGTGAGTTTGAGGTCAGTCTGGTCTACAGAGTGACTTCCAGGATACTCAGCATTACACAGAGAAACCCTGTCTTAAAAAAATAGAAAACAAAAGCAAAACAGAACAATAACAACAAAAAAGACAAGATGGCAGATAACCACAGTGCTGAAGAGCCTGGGGCAGTCATCCCCATTTCGTACCCCAGATAATTATGTGAAACTTGGGAGGTTTCTTTGTCAACTTAACCTGGCCTACTTTCTAAAAATAAGAAAGTGATGGTCTAGTACCTCAGGCCATTAGTGGATACAGTTACCTCCTGAAACATCACATCTACAGTGCAAAACAAAGTAGAAACAGCAGTTAGAAATCCATTTGACAGTTCATGCTAGCTAAGTAGTTTGGCGATATACTGTCCACATTTCTTGGAGGATGTCCAGCTTCTTTTTTTGACATTAAAGTCATGGGAGAAACGGGGAGTTGGTAAGTAATGCATACATATTCATCTGTCAGGTAAGAGTGCATTGAGGGTGCTTGCTGTTGGTGGTGTCTTTGGTGTTGGGAATAGAAATGAAACAGAAGGGGAGATACAGTCCTTGATCTCAAATAATTTATAGCTTGTTTTTGTTAGCCCACAGAAAACTGTTTAATAAGCCCACAGAAAACAGAAACATGATGGGTAAACTTGAGTACAATTTTTTTTTACCTGCACTGCCACTAGGTTCCCCCAGTTTTAACTATGTGGGATAATGAGACTGTTCTTTAATGTGAACTCACAAAAAATCATGGGATACGGGACTCTCCGAACCCAAGTCCATGGTTTACACCACAGCATCTGAAGCTAATTCACTGCATAACAGAGCAGGGTTATTGTGATGTCAAGAAAACATGGAAAAAGGACAAAGATGAGCAGTCTTCTATTGACACAAGTGCTTCTCCTTATGATCGCAGGCTCCCAGTGGCTGTGTGCTATTCAATTCAGAGCAAGGGTCCTCTTTGCTCTCCAAAGAAGTCTGAGCACTGTTGCAATCCCTCTGCCTCATTTTGAGCTAGCATGCATTTAAACTTTAAAAACCGCATACGTGGCATGCAGGGGACAATGCATTTGCATTATATGAGTGCTAGATGTTGATAGTCGCCACATAATTTATACAGGCAAGGGATTTTTCAATATCTAAAAGTAATTGCAGACAGTCACAGCAGCTGCAGAACATTCTGTTCTAATTTATTATTTGCTGTTGGAAAGCAAATTCATTTATTGTCACCAAAAGATGCATTACAGGGTTATTTCATACATGGTAGACTTTCAAAGTCTTCCAATGATGACATTGATATAGTGGCACTACTCTGTTATAACCTTTGTATATTATTTAAGTGTAACAAATACCTCATTCATGGCTTGCCCTAAACTTTGCATTTGGTGACATTCTTGCTGCTGTGTTAATATCGGGTCTATTAAGCTGGACCTCACGGTCCATTACCCTTTCTTTAGATTTGACCCCACGAGGCTTGGAGGTCTTGAGCACAGTGTGAAACCGCACAGGGGCTCACTCTCACCAAGGAGCTCATTAGGACTTTATAGGAGCGCGATAAATACCCACACAGTGCTAACATTTGCATGGAGGGATGCTCAGCAGACGCACAGCCTGGTGTCAGGAGGTACCCATTGTTCCCTTTATCCAGGCCCGCACACTGATTCAGCCTGCTCACTAAAAGGGACACTCATTTATAAACTACTTTTTTTTTTCAACCTTTGGAGGCAGGATTCATTTACTGGTATTTTCAGCTTTGTGGGTTTTCCCCTAATCTTTCTACGTCTTAATCCATTTCTTAAGACTTCTACTTAAATTTTAGACTGTGTCATTTAAATTAAGCTCCACAGTTGGTGAAAAATTCCAGCGAGAGCCATGAACTGCAGAGTCTGGACAGGAGGGCTTTTATTTTGTCATAAACGACACCACAATCCCATTCACATTAACATACACGGGTCTAACAGCGCAGGTAAATTCTCTGGGGATGCTTTATGGGGGAGCTACCCGTGGGACTTGTTTAGCTTTAATTTTAAAGGCTAATGTGCATTATCCCTCTGGTATGCCTTTTGTTATATTTATGTTTCACAGTACGGAGCTATGCCATTACAGATGCCAAGGGAGTGCTACTTATGTTTTACTGTCAAGCCACTAGCGCAACTAAGTTTTCTTCCTTAAAGATGCTTGAGGCTGATGGTATCAGGGACAGCGTGCATCCAGGGTGGCGTAGGTGGGATGATGTGGGACTTCCACACAGAAGCAGAGGCAGCTTGCTGCTGGGAACCCTTCCACTAGGAAGGGTTTTCATGAGATTTCTGAGACTCCATGTTTACTGTTCGAAGTAATCAGATTTTCTTGGCTAGATGCCTCTGGAGTCCCTTACAAAGAGCCCTTTCCTCCCTATTAGTCGGCAAATGACTTAACGAAAACACTGGATTATACAAGACAAAAGAGGATTTTTCCTGCTTGTGTCAATCAAGATTTGATCGGTTTGGTTTTTGTTTCTAAAGCAAAAAAAGGAAGGGACAACTTTGTTTTACAAAGTTTGGATTAACCTTTCACCTCCTGATTAACCTTTCACCTCCTGCTTTGTTTTTCCAAGATAATTCTGCTGCAAGTTTGAGAAAAAGGACTGGCAGCTCAATAAATACCAACTCTTAACCATGTGGTAAGATAATCAGAGACCAAATAACCCTGATTTTATCAACTAGCTATTCTCCAGGAGGAAGAGTGACTTAGAATATGGAATAGCCTTCTCTTTGGTGTATGGCAAAAACATTGACCATTTTTCATGTGTTGGGAACTCTGCTATATCAAAATCAAATGATCAAAAATACAATCAAGCATATCCTAGAAGGCCTTTACTCTCAGCTACTTAGAAGGCTGAGGCAGGAGGATCACTAGCTTGATGCCTGCCTGGGCTGTAGAATGAGCTGAGGGCTTGCTCAGTCAGCTTGATGAGAACCTGTCACAAAGAAACAAAGAAGGCTAGTGTCACAATGTCTGATGATCACGTGAGAGTCATTGAAGTTAGCTCCCGGAAGTATGCCCTACTAACCAGCATCCAACTGCTGAAAGGGCGTGAGCTGGAGGGGAGAAGTGGGAAGAATCCAAGGAGGTGGAGGAAGGGGTGGCATGGGCTCTGAAGAACTTCTTCAGTAGTTAGTTGAGGAAAAGCATTTGGGGCAGATGGCCCAACACAGAGAAAGACACTCAGGTCTGAGGGTTCATGGTGTATATCTGGAGAAGCTCTGTACTCTCGCTGAGGCAGAAGGTCAGGAGGTGGGCTTGGCAAAGTAATCTTGGACCAGAGTGTGAA
Source organism: Microtus obscurus (assembly GCA_963919715.1). Lineage (NCBI taxonomy): Eukaryota > Metazoa > Chordata > Mammalia > Rodentia > Cricetidae > Microtus > Microtus obscurus. The sequence goes on from CAWTZC010002364.1 coordinate 4,655,516, forward strand.
GGTCTCAAATCTGTGAGGCCAAGAAAGGATGTGATATTTCCCTTAATGGTGCTTACAGATTTCCAAGATCAATGCTGTATGTGGAATCTTGGTGAGAAGGTGGAAGATAATTTCGAGTGGAGAAATTCATTCAAGGAGAATGAATGGGACTGTCTTAGGAATCCGTGTAGATGACCCACAAGGGCCTATGAAGGGCAAGTGGTAAACAGTAAAAACCATTGCTGAAAAGAGCCTGGCCTTCCTCCATCGGCACAAGAAGAATTAGCTGAAGCAAGTCTGAAGATCCCTGAAGTCCTAGACCAACAAAAATCATCTCTCTCTAAACATGGGAAGGGCAGGAGCTAGTCAGTGTACTGTGTGTGTGCTGTGAGGGTGGGGGTGCTGGAGGAGGGGTTCCTCCTCCCTACATTCCTGAACTTTTGGCAGGGTTAAGAACTGGAAAATATGATTTATTTAGGGAATTTTTTTCCAGGAAGCACATATTTTATGAAGGACTTTAATCACACAGATGCGATGTGTCCTACTGATTGTTGTAACAGAAGCCTGAGTTGGTAAGATCTACAGCTGCTCTGGGCTGAGAGGCTTGTGTTTAAATGCTAGATTTTTGACTTCCATGCCCAAAGAAAGTCTGAGAGCTTTGATGACTAGTTTTAGATTTTATGCGTGTGTGTGTGTGTGTGTGTGTGTGTGTGTGTGTAGAGAGAGAGAGAGAGAGAGAGAGAGAGAGAGAGAGAGAGAGAGAGAAAGAGAGAGAGAGAGAGAGAGAGGGAGAGGGAGAGAGGGAGAGGGCGAGAGACTGTATAGGTCATCTTATGTAACAAACTATTGCCAGGTATCTAGTTTACTTGATATTATTTAAAACACAAGAGGACAAGGATCTGAGCTTTATTTTACCCATTCCTTGGGGAAGCAGTCTTTGAAATGTGTAGAATCATGTGTACCTCACAGTGGGCAGCAGTTAGAAATAAGCTGGGGAGATGTCTCTGTGGGTAAAGTGCTTGCCACAGTATGAAGACTGAAGTTGAGATCCTGCAAACCCACGTAAAATCTGGACAGGCATGGTGGCTTCCTATTAGCCCATCACCTGGGTGGTAGGGAACGGGGTTCCTTGAGGCAGGGGACCAATTTTACACAGATAATTCTAGGTGTTATTTTCTTTGGCTGGTGAATCTATGAATGATTTCATTTTCTTCCTACACTATATATATATATATATATATATATATATATATATATATATATTACCAAATATGTGCCCATGTAACAAGTATTGCTTGAGGGCTACAGCATTCCAGCCACTGTCCAAGGTACCTGGATCAAACAGTACGAAAACCAGCATTTCAGTTCTCCACAGGTAGCCACATGACAGAAAGACAGCACATTGAACTGTCCAAGTACATTTGAAGTTCAGACATAATTTTTTATTAGAAATAGAAGGTTTTAAGTGCAGAGATGATTCATCAGGTAAGAGAAAATAACACGTGGAGCTGTCTATTTCTGTCTTGAGCCTCCCCCCTTCCGCCCTTCTTGGTTGTTTTTATTACTGTAGAACATTCACATATCTTCTTTCCAAGTGATTTTAATGTTACTATTTGTCATATTATCAGACTCTCCCAACAAACACCAATTGAAATTGGAATAATATTGTGTTCTCTGGACGTATTAATTTGCTTGACTGTCAGACTAGCTGGTTTAAAATTCTTCAATGCTGTATGCACTATGTAAAAAAAATATAGCACTATCTCAAATCCTTTTAAAATATATTTCTGGAAGATAAATTAGCAACAAAGATTAACTAACTCAAAGGAAATTTATTTCTTATAGTATTGCAAAATTAACTACCAAAGTATCAGTCTAGTCTAGACACGTTTTCTCATGACAAATTTCAATGTTTATTACACCACATTCTGGATATTAATATTTAATAATTTATAGTCTCTGCTAATATAATATGAGGAAAATAGTATCTTAATGTTTTAACTCATGACACTATTAGAATTACCAATGAGACTTTTTATTCTCTCATGACCAACTTCTTTTTTTTTCCTTTTACTTTATTTTTTTTATTTTTATTTATTTATTTATTTATTTATTTATTTATTTATTTATTTATTTAAGATTTCTGTATTTTCCCCACCGCTGCCTCCCATTTCCCTCCCTTCCCCCAGTCAAGTCCCCCTTCCTCTTCAGCCCAAAGAGCTATCAGGGTTCCCTGCCCTGTGGGAAGTCCATGGACCACCCACCTCCATCCAGGTCTATTAAGGTGAGCATCCAAACTGCCTAGGCTCCCACAAAGCCAATATGTGCAGTAGGATCACAAACCCATTGCCATTGTTCTAGAGATCTCAGTAATCCTCATTGTCTCTATGTTTTTTCCCAAGATGGTTTTAATCCAGGTTTTTTCAGACCCAGGCCAGCTGGCCTTGGTGAGTTCCCGACAGAACATCCCCACTGTCACAGTGTGAGGGTGCACCCCTCGCTGTCCTGAGCTCCCTGCTCATGCTCTCTCTCCTTCTGCTCCTGACTTGGACCTTGAGATTTCAGTCTGGTGCTCCAATGTGGGCATGACCAACTTCTGACTTGCCAGTAGAAGGCCTTACTCTTCTCATTAAATTTTAGACATTTATATATCACGTAAGTCTGACATTCATTGATAACTTTTTTGTTTTTTAAGTTTTGTCATGCCTTTTGTTAGAAAGATTTATTGAAGCATAAAATTATTAGGCACTGGAGAGATGACTCATTGGCTGCTTATCCAGGAAACCTGGGTCCAATTCCCAGTACTCATTGCGCTAACAACTCTGTAACTCTAGTTTTGGGAGATCTGTTGCACTCTTTGGTTTCCATGGGCACCAGGCATGCAAGTGGTACCCATATACATGGAAAAACACCCACACACATAAAATCAGTTGAAGGATGCAGTTACTGGTTTCTGCCACGGCACTGCATGATTTCCTCGGCTCTAAGATCCTGACATGTTCGTCATCACTTCAGAACCTGTCTGAGGAAGTCAGAGGCCAGACGTAGCGAGAACCAGAAGGAATGTAATCAAGGCAGAGACCTCTATCCAATTTGTCTCCCTTGTTCTCTTGTTGAGTTGCTTATTGTCCACCAGAGTGGACTGCCCAAGTGTATCCTAATTGTGCCAGCCTGTGTGAGCTTTAAAAGTCTTTTTTTTTTTTTTTTTTTTTGTCTTTTATGTCTTTGTCTTAGTTTTCCTCTTCATTCCAGAAAATCTGCAAGAGCAGGAGTGGGCCTGTGGGATGACTTTCAGAGCGGCCATCCAGGGAACAGTGCATCCCTATGCACGGCTGAGGGCTCAGCTGTGATGGAATTTGGATAAACACAGATTTTACTTTGTAGCCAGAATGCTAAGGCTTACCACACACATCAGAAAACAAGGGATTTCTGCTGACTCATCAGTGGGAAGATGCTCCCATAATCTGATTCGAAGGATACTGAAGTGTTTCTTTCTCCAAAAAATAATCCCCTCAAAAATGTTCATATCCCATTCCTGCAGGCACTACTCCAGGAAGCCAATGGTAAACCGTCCGTGTCAGCTGAGAACTAAGGTGAATCCAGAGCTCTATGAGTTAGTCCTGCCATTGGCAATTGTCAGTTTATTATTATATTAGTAAAATGTAGCATAGGAAACCGGTAAGGAACTGAGTGTGACTGGTAGATATGGGTGGGAAATGAAGCTAGAAGATTTCGCCATACAACTTGGGGTGCACGTGGATCCTCAGACACAACCAGAACACACACTGACTGCACTGTAGTGCAATGCTGGAGAGGAGAGAAGGCGCGGACGGTGTGAAGAAGTGTGTGAATGACACCGAAGGCTTACGTTGAATGTCCGGCTCATCAGATTCACCTATATCTGCAGAATTTGTGTTAGCGTCTACAATTACAGTGTCCAAGTTTCTCAAATATTTGCTTTGTGACCTTGAGAATTTAAAAATTAAGTTGTAAGTAACCATCTTGGTTCCCTTTGCTGGAAGGCAACTTAGGATGGCTGTACACATTCTGTTGCAGCCAATTCTGAAGCAAACATTAATCCTTTTCCAGAAGTTAACAGTATGCCACTGACATGTCTTTGGATTCCATTTGGGAATCAGTACGGGCATCTTTTTCTTACAGAAGAAACTTGTCACTTACATAAAATGACGAACGCTGATTCCTGCAGATTGGAATACATTTATGGACCAGTTTTGAGCCTTCAATCCATGTAAATCCATGTTAAAATCCAGATGTGGTGACACATGCATGTAATCCTAGTTCTAGGGAGGTGGGCACTGGGGGACCTCTGAGTCTCACTGGACAACCAGCTTAGCATCTTTGACAATTCTAGACCAATATGAGATCCTACCTCAAAGAAAGAATTTTTTAAAAAAAGATATATGGTGCCAATGAACAACATCTGAGGTTGCCCTCTCGCCTCTACACATATAAACATATATGTGTACATGCACCACCCCCATTTGTACTAGAACACCCATGAGTGGACATGTGTGTATACACATATACATTCATATACATATACTCACACACAAAAGAACATGGAGCCCTTGAAAATTTCTTTTCTATGGTGTATTGGACCTGGACAGAGGTGGGTGGTCCTTGGACTTCCCACAGGGCAGGGAACACTGATTGCTCTTTGGGCTGATGAGGGAGGGGGACTTGACCAGGGGAGAGAGAGGGAAATGGGAGGCGGTGGCGGGGAGGAGGCAGAAATCTTTAATAAATAAATAAATTAAAAAAATTACTCACAAAAAAGGAAAGTCAAACAATTAAAATATATTCATTCTTTCTCATAACAGTATTATAATCTAGTGAGAAAGACATTTGTAGAGACATCTCTCAATAACATGAAGCAAAAAGACATGTGCTAAGTAGATTGTATATTAATTCCACAGAGGAAGCATTGATTAAGTTTTATGGGCAGGATTTGAGTAGGGCTTTCTGTCAACAGAGGAGAAGAAGAACATTCTAGACTCAGAGAATGGTAAGCACAAGCAGACACTCAGAGGAATGGTGAATGTTTATGATGGTCTACAAGGACTATGAGTAATGCTGCCTCTGGCCACTGCTCTCGGTTGCTCCCCCAGAACTTGATGGTAAGACTTTGTTGCTGAAGACATCACACACTTTGGTGTGTGAAAATAAAGCTGATATTGACCTTGAAGCTTCTTCCTGTTTGCTGGCTTTTATGGTGTGGGGCAGTGTTTAACTGGTTGTTTGGAGAGAAAACCCAACAATAGTTTTATTCAGCTATGAATCCTACAAGCTAAAATAGTGAGCAGCCTGGCAAGATATGCCCATTGGTGTAATGGTAGCATTTTCAACAGCTTTTTAAATTGGACTTAAGGCTTGCCTCACAGGAGGAAATTTAGGCCTGGTCCTATAAGTCTGGCCAAGAACCCATGACTGGGGAATCTCATAGTCACTACTATGATTTGGCTAAAAGGGACATTGTATCAAGCTGCCTTCTTAAAACTTAACCTTGTCATCACAGACCAGTGCAGCTCTCAGACCTCCCCTGAGAAGCTGTTTTATGCATTGGGTGGTGAGTAGAACAGAGACATGCAGATCTTAGAGTGTAGAGAACAAGGGGTGCTTGTATCATAAAGGCTTAGGGAGACACTGTAGAGGATGGAACAGAGAGATGCTGAGAAACAGAAGCTGGAGAGGATTGCTGTGAAATAGAGTCTTCTGGACACAGCAGGGTCACTGGACTCACCACACACGTGGCTGCCTATATAAGGCATGCACAAGATCATGTCACTCAATATATGGAGGAGGAAGGAGCCCATGAGCCTCCAACCCTGAAGAGCTATTGGCAGCGGATGGCCAGAAGTGAGTCAGGTTTCTTCAGTGGTGTGTGTAGCTCATGGTAGGTTGCCCGTTCTTGGCAGACAGTGCCCTACACCACTGCACATAAAGATAACAGTATTTAGACTCAGTGGGGGAGAAAACAAGAGGGGAGAACCAAGAAGTTGGGAGGTGGATGGTGGGGAAAGTCAGGGAGGAGATGGAGCAGGAATGAGGAAGGCTCTAAGTTTATTGTATTCATGTATGAAATTACCAAAGTCTAAGTAAAATCTTTATTGACTAAGTAAGGAAGGCATAAGAAGAACCTAAACTATTCTAGCAAGGGAAGCACATGGTGACCCCTGCAGAGACATAAGGATAAGGAGGAGTCAGTTTGGGATGACTTCAGTTACTGCCAAATGAGGAATTTGCTCAGGATTTTAATGAAAAGTTCCACTCTCTCCTCCTCATCTTCCCCCTCCTCCTTCAATTGTTCCCCCTCATCATCAAACTCCTTTTCCTCCTCTTCTTCCTCCTCCTTCTTGTGCATCCCAGGTTAGCTTTTAGCTCACTATTTAACCTAGGCTGGCCTCAAAATTGTGTCACACTCCTGAGGGCTGGACTCACAAGCATGTGCCCTCACATTTGGCAAATCACCTTCTGTTTAAGACACTGAAATTCCAGTTTACTAACCTGAAGAGGAAGAGGAGCCTCTTTAATGACACTTCTGTTATTTTTTTAAACATTTATTTATTTATTATCTATACAGTATTCTTTCTGTGTGTATGCCTGCAGGCTGCAAGAGGACACCAGACTTTATTACAGATGGTTGTGAGCCACCATACGGTTGCTGGGAATTGAACTCAGGACCTTTGGAAGAATAGGAAATGCTCTTAACCACTGAGCCATCTCTTCAGCCCCCTCACTTCTGCTATGTTTTTGATGTCACATTTGGCTCGGACCTGCCTTTCTCACTTTGCAGCTGGCTCTTGTCTGGACTGCAGGTGGCAATGTTTCCCAAATGTCTACGAAGCACACAGGGCTGGCAAAGGTCCATACTCCTCTGCAGACTGGAAGCTTGGACTCATCCCTCTGTAGCCAAAGGAAAGGGAAGTGGAGCTCCGAGTGCCGTGGGCTTGAGTGACAGGGGCTTGAGTAGGCATGAATAAAATCATTTACTAAGAACTTCGCACATCCATAGATTTATGATTTCCGGTTTCTTCTAGAAAGGGGCCATTTCATCTCAGCATTCTGAGGGCAACCCTAGAGTAGTGAGAACACTGTCTTTTTTTTTTTTTTTTTTTTTTTTTTTTTTTGCGAGGAAAGGTTTTATTTTGGCTTACACTCCCAGGTCATGGTCCATCATTAAGGGATGTCAAGGTAGGGACTCAAGGCTGGAACTTGAAGGTAGGCCTGCTTGCTACTCTACACATTATTTTTTTTAATTAATTTTTTTTATTTATTAAAGATTTCTGTCTCTTCCCCACCGCTGCCTCCCATTTCCCTCCCCCCTCCCGCAATCAAGTCCCCCTCCCTCTTCAGCCCAAAGAGCCATCAGGGTTCCCTGCCCTGTGGGAAGTCCAAGGACCACCCACCTCCATCCAGGTCTAGTAAGGTGAGCATCCAAACTGCCTAGGCTCCCACAAAGCCAATACGTGCAGTAGGATCAAAAACCCATTGCCATTGTTCTTGAGATCTCAGTAGTCCTCATTGTCTCTATGTTTTTTTCCAAGACCGGTTTTATCCCAGGCTTTTTCAGACCCAGGCCAGCTGGCCTTGGTGAGTTCCCGATAGAACATCCCCATTGTCTCAGTGTGTGGGTGTACCCCTTGCAGTCCTGAGTTCCTTGCTCGTGCTCTCTCTCCTTCTTCTCCTAATTTGGACCTTGAGATTTCAGTCTGGTGCTCCAATGTGGGTCTCTGTCTCCTTTCATCTCCTGATGAAGGCTAATATTCAGGAGGATGCCTAATCTTTAGTGACACTGAGACTTTGCTTTTGTTTTTGTGTTTTTCTTTTTGAGAAAGAACCTCACTGTATAGCCCTAGCTAGCCTTGAACTTTCAATCCTCCTGCCTCATCCTCTTGAATGTTGGGATTAGAGATGAGAGCCACCACATTTGGTCTAAATTGAGTTTCTTTATGGATGTTTATATGTGTAACACAGGAATAGAGCAGATCAATATCCATACTCATCACTAATTGCTAATCAATTAAGACTTTCCTGGAGACTATTTTAAGCAATTTATATGAGTTCTCTGACTTAATTTTTCAATGACCCCCAAGGAAGGATTTGAAATGTGATAAAAATTCATATAAGAAGAAAAAAAAATCAAAGGATCATAAAATTTTTGATCATAAAAGGTATACCAAAGTCATATTAATATAATTAAAAGACACCAGCTAAGTACTTACTAACTTGGTGTGGACCAAATGCTGGCTTCCCTCTGGTAGAATGGACATTGGGAAGATTTTCCAGGTTTTGTTTGCTTGATTTTGAGACAGCCTTGCTGTAAGAGCCCAGGTTGGCCTTAAACTCATGACCTCGGTGTCTCAAGTGCTTGGATTATAGTTGTGTGCCTCCACGCTGGGCTCAGACGATCTTCCTGAGGAAAAGTTTTCAGCAAGTGGAATGTTCATTCTCCAATAGTCTGGAACGAGAGGAGAGAATTTGCTTCAAGAAAAATCACTGGATCCTAGAGATTATGGTGAAGGCTTTTCCGCTGCAGCATTATTGTCAGGAAGAAAAGAGTCGGCTGCTGCTTGAGAAGAGGGTTGTGGAGAGTTTTAGTTTGGTTAGGAGGAGGGAGACAATGACTATTAAGATCCTTCTAATTTTCTCGGACAAAATCACATTAAAACATTTTAAAATGCTCAAAGAATTCATATTAGTTTACTTATTACCTTTAGAAGATTTATTTGTATTTGCATGTGTATGTGTGTATGTGTGTGCAGGTTCACATGGAAGCCAAATACAGAGCGCCAGATTCCCTGGAACTGTAGTTAAAAGTGATTGTGAGCTGCCCAAATGTGGATCCTGGGAATCGAACTTGGATCCTCTGGAAGAGCAGCAAGCATTCTTTACCACTGAGTCATCTCTCCAGTCCCAGAATTAATATTTACTAGTTATTCATAGTTCATTAATTTATTTTCATCAGTGCTCTACTATATTATATCCATCTTGTGAAAGAATAAACATGACTTAGAAATTTAGTAGCTAATCATTTTGTCGGCTGAATTAGCAACCAATCATCTTCAGAAACACACATTTGAAGAATGATTATCGTATGATAATGCTGGCATTTGTAGCCACATAACGGTCCACCAGGCAATTCATATTATTAATTAAATTTAATTTTAAATTTTTTCATACCTTTGATTCATGGTTACAAAGATAATTTTTTGGTTTATTGCTCTTTCTTGTATAAAAATTTCTTTAAATTTTGTTTGATTTTCGAGTAACAGAGAAAGAAAAAGAGGTTTAAGCATCTAATAAACATACCAAATGTTACCCCCTCCTATTTAGACGAAATAAAAAGGGAATAATTATCCTGACCTCTCGCACTGCTTTAATTTGCTCCTCTTTACTCGGCAGATTTTAGTTCTCCGTCAATAGACCAGCTTGGTTTCACTTTGCATAGTCTAGCGTGCACCCGGTTTGAATTTTTCTATCCACCTGACAGTCAAAAGATTTCCTGGTTTCTGCAGGGCTCGAGTCAGGAAGCAGTTTCTAACTACAACAAATTGAAACGTTTGCACAAGGAAGTGTCGCTTTTATAAGTGATGGGAAACTTCAAATTTGATTACAAGCAACCTTTGGCTTCCTATCTGTTCGACAATGGGCCATGTTGTTAAGGGCAATTTCCATGCACAGCGTGTGGGTCCCATTTTTTCGTCCTTAGACATGGTTGTTTACTGTTCAGCACTGTTTATGCATTTTAATCAGCCCCTTTCAGTCTCCCTTAATAAATCACTACAAAGAGAACGCACCAAAACAAGGGCTATTATGCCGTACCGGTTACCCTTGCGCGTTATTCGCTGCCTGGAGCTTCATCCAGTGCACAGATTTAAAAAAAAAAATAATGACAAGAACACAATCTATAGCCAAGAGAGTCGTATTTCGAGTTGCAACATCTCTGGCTAAATAACCTCTTTGAGTTCCATCCTCTAACAGTAGTTTTTAAATTCAGTTCAAGCAAGGATGACTTAACAATTGGAACCTGCCATCAGTCCTGGGACGGAAAGTCTTTCTGATGGGATGAAGCTGACAGCCTAGTTCCTGCTTTGGCAGGCACTCACATGAGATGAGCCTGCATTAGTGATAGATAAATGTTTAGACGTTTAGACATTCAGGTGTCTTACTGTCTGAAAAGAATATTACCGTAAGGCAACAGTAGGGGAAAAAGGAGCTTGGGGCCTTTGTGCCTGAGTGAGGAAGGACAATGACATCTTAGCATCATTAGACATGCAGGCAAAGACTCGGTTTGATTTATGGCTCCTTCTCTCTTTAAAGGCAAACTTTGATTTTCTCTTAAATGGACTTTTAAAAAGTGCATTTTTTCCTCCTAGATTTTTGTTGTTGTTGTTGAATTCATTGAACTTTATTAACTTTGGTTCCTAGTGTTAGACATAGATTTTTACTAAGAAATACTGTTTTAATTCCCAGGACAGTGGTGAGAAGGTCACAAGGGGATAGGAAAGCCAAGGGAATTGTTTAACATGGATTTCAATTCTAAAGCATGACACGGCACTTAGCATTTAAACTTAGTGATCAATACTGGAATATGCTGGAGGTATCACTAGAAAATTAATATCTTAAATATATATTATAGTGTAAAACATAGAGAGGTAATTTAGGAAAAGTAGGAATTAAAGGAAAATAATTTAATGGTACCCATTGCTTGTTACCCGAATTGATTAATGACTAACTGTCCTTATTAAGCTTCCTTTCAAAATACACTGTATAATTTTTTTTTGGAAAAAGGAGTGATGTGAGAATTCAATAACATCTTTTTTTAAAATTTTTATTGAGCTCTACATTTTTCTCTGCTCCCCTGCCTTTCTCTCCTCTCCCTTCAACCCTCTCCCAAGGTTCCCATGCTCCCAATTTACTCAGGAGATCTTGTCTTTTTCTACTTCCTATGCAGATTAGATTTATGTATGTCTCTTTTAGGTTCCTCATTGTTGTCTAGGTTCTCTGGGATTGTGATTTGTGGGATAGTTTTCTTTGCTTTATGTTTAAAAATCACCTATGAGTGAGTACATGTGATAATTGTCTTTCTGGGTCTGGGTTACCTCACTCAAAATGATGTTTTCTAGCTCCATCCATTTGCCTGAGAAATTTAGGATGTCATGTTTTCTGCTGTGTAGTACTCCATTGTGTAAATATACCACATTTTCTTTATCCATTGTTTGGTCAAGGGGCATTTAGGTTGTTTCCAGGTTCTGGCTATGACAAACAATGCTGCTATGAACATAGTTGAGCACATGTCCTTGTGGCACAATTGAGCATCCTTTGGATATATACCCAAAAGTGGTATTACTGGTCTTGAGGAAGATTATTTCCTAATTTTCTGAGAAATCACCACATTGACATACAAAGGGGCTGTACCAGCTTGCGTTCCCACCAGCAATGCAGAAGTGTTCCCTTTTCTCCACAACCTCTCCAGCATAAGTTGTCATCAGTGTTTTTGATTTTGGTCATTCTTACAGGTGTAAGATGGAATTTCTCTGATGACTAAGGATGTTAAACATTTCCTTAATTGTCTTTCAGCTATTTTAGATTCCTCTGTTGAGAGTTGTCTATTTAGGTCTGTATTCCATTGTTTTTTAAATTGGATTATTTGCTCTTTTGATGACCAATTTCTTGAGTTCTTTGAATATTTTGGAGATCAGACCTCTGTCTGATGTGGGGTTAGTGAAGATCTTTTCCCATGCTGTAGGCTGTTGTTTTGTCTTGTTGACCATGTCCTTCACTGTATAATTTTGAACATCGATTTACAAAATTTCCTGGAGTCCCATGGAATTCAGCAACATAGGCACTTTGCACATTTTCTCACAAACCCAGTTAGTCCAAATTCCGTGTGTTGGAGAAACATGAGTTCCATGAAGAGGTCAGTGTGCTGGTGGTGTGATGCATGCCTGTGATCTTAGCTCTTAGAAAGCTGAGTCAGGGGAGTTGGTGAGCATCTGAGTGCAACCTGGGCTACATGTTGAGACCCTGTCACAAAGGGCAAGACCCCAACAAGACAAAAAGGACAAACCAAACACAAATGACAGCTAAGTAAAAATGCAACAAGAGAGGTAAATACAAGTGTTTGGTGACCTCCCAAAGAATTCATGCGAAAGTGACTTTGGGAGGTGTTCAGATTTTAATTCTACACATTCAATAGTGTAGTACAAAAATATTATGTTTCATAAAAATGAATTTAGTGTTTTATTTAACAAGTTTTCTAAACTGTCAAAATGCAAGTCATTCATCCTGTTCTTATTTCTTTCCCTACACCTTGGCTTTTATTTTTAGATGTTTTTATTTCTCCAACCCAGGCTTTCTAACTTTGGTTGACTAGCAGATGTAACCTTTGCATAAGTGACTGTCCTCTTAATCGGTGGCTCATAAGGACATAGACTGATAACTCCTAATTTTCCTTTGGTGAGTAAAAGCCAATTTTCATTAAGCACATTCTATATAGGTAAAAACAAAACAAAAGCCTACATATACCAGCCTTTCTTGTAGCTGGGCATGGCAGTGTTTGATGTTTTATTTAACAACATGTAATCAGAAGTATTGTACAAATTCTCTAAGAATTCATATTAAAAGAAGACTGTTTTCCTCAATCCCCAAACATCACAGATTCCTTCCAGTGAAGCAGTCTTAAACCCAGTTGGTTGCACCCTTGTCACTGTGCCATTATTGCACTTGGTGCATCTTTTTTGATGTGCACACTTTGTTAGTATGTAGGTCCATAGCTAGACAGGACTATTGGTGACAATTTCACCCCAGCAGATTGCATGGTCTTTTCTGGCACTTTAGATGTTTCCCTCACAAAATGAGGACTTCCACTTCAGTCCCAGCCCATCTTTCTGTATTGCCACTAAAGCAGGCAGTGCTTTTCCCAGTAGGGAGCTGACATTTGTTTTGTATTGCAATTCGAAGCAGTAACAATAGTTCTGAGGCTCTCAGGAACCAGGCATACTTAGGGCCAGCATCTACCCAAGCTGAAATGTCCTGCACTTTGGTAGGGGGATCATTTATTTGTCAGGTTACAAAGTGGGCGCCAAATATCAGTGCTGCTGACAGTGCCAGCCCAGGCTCAATCCAGGTTGGATTCTCACTGGGTAAACAGGGTTCTTATTGGGTAAATATAAATCAGTACACTTCAGAAACCTCCTCATGGCCCGTTCTGTTTGCCAGGAAAACCACTACATCCTTTCTCTGTCCCCGACTGTCAACGGATGGGGGCAAAGCACATGGAGTCCTGATTAACGAAAACTACTGGATCGTCTCAAAACCCCCATCTGCTGGCTGTCCCTAAAATCAGCTTGTTTTCTGGTTAAGTTGCTGCTTTCTAGTCCCATAAGACAGCTCGGTAGTTTGTCCCCCAGTAAATTGTTTTTTAAACTACAGAGTGGTCTAGTTCAGTGGCTCACTTCTCTCATATCTGGTGCCCAAACCACGGAAGGATGCCTGGGCCCCTGAAGACCTGGCCCTTTCTTTAACTGAACCAAACTGCAGATTTGGCCCTCCTGGGGGGGAAGGGTAACTTGCCACCCTCCATTTTCAGCTTCAAATTTAAAGTTTATCTTATTGACGACTTCTCTACTCACACCCAAGGAGAAGAGAAGGGTCTGCAGCGCTGCCTACGCCCATGCAGTGGGTGCGTACCCCAGGGACGAGCCTTATCTAGTAGTGGGAACGGAGGCCGTTCCCTGTGCAGACACCCGCTGGAATTACCAGCTCAATGCTGAAAATCAATGCCTGGGCATTGCCTCCTGGCTGGGCTCAAAGGCCTCACGTAAGAGGGCATTTTTTTTACAAACCGAGGGGCGTTCGACCAGAGGCCAGATAAAAATCCGGCTGAGTTCCTCACCTGACTCACAGAGGCTGATCCATACCCAGTTAGATCCAAGCGGGCTTGCTCATCTTCAGTTCTCACTTCTTTTCCCAGTCAGTGCTTGAGCTTGGTGCTGGGGGAGACAAACTTAAATGGCTTGGTCCCAAATCCCTCACAGAGATCTGCTGAATATGGCGTTTCAATTCTTCCACTAGAAGGAGGGGCAGGAAAGAACTCGATGTGCTTCTCGTGGTGGACAGAAATACCAGCCGCTGGCAGCAGTCTTGGGACCAACTCCAAAGAGGAACAGGGCTCCACCTTTGGTGGTTACCAACGTGGTAACACCGGTCACTGGGCAAACAACTGTCCTTCTCTTCACCTGCTGCCAGGACTCGGCCCACACTGTGGACAGGCAGGGCTCTGGGGGTTGGCTGGCCTCTTTGCCTTGCCGAGGTAGGTCAGTCTCCCAGGTTTCTCCTCCACAGGAACATCTTCCTGGTCTGGGCCTGGCGGCTGGAGACTCATGCTACCCTGAGACCTTTGTGCTCAACAAACCCATCAATGTCGGCATCAAGGACCCCAGAATCACTGTCCAGGTAACTGCGTGAGTCTCTCACATCTTAAATAAATTCTCAGGAGCTACTTGGTCCACACTTCCTGATTCGTCTGGTAAAACTTAATTCTTCTTTATTCTCTAGGATAGGAGTCAATGGCCAGCCTCACTAGCCAAGGGATACAGGTCCTTTCTTCTGTTCCCACTTGCTTACTCCTTTTAATTTATGTCTAGCTGCCCAACCCCACTATTGGGCAGAGATATCCTGTCCAAATTATGCCTTTCCTTTTGTTTGCATCCAACTTCTGGAATTTTCCTTATCTGTCTAGCCTAGGAAGAGCTCCCTTGTGCTCTGGTTGACACTAATGCTTTCTGAATTCCCTTCTAAGCTCCCTTGTTGACCCAAACCTCCTCTTCTTCAGTGGCCACCATTATTCCCCCAGTAAGGACCTATCCTGGGACCCTACCTCCTACCCCTGTCATTTTCATATATCCTTAAAACATTTCAAGATGGTATAAGAGCCAGAGGTGCAGAAGAGTGAGAGAGCTCATATTGAGGTTCCCAGCACCTCAAAAGCAAAACAAAAAGTGTCCAGAAGACCTTGGAACATACAAGACAGAAATTGACAGCACTCCCCCAAAATGCACGAAGCCATAATTATACTGTGTACTATTATTATAAGAAGCTCACCAAACATAAAATTAACTAGGCCAATAATGTACTTGAAGAACACGAGGACATCATGGAGATAAATCTCACTCTACTCAACAATGCCAGAAAGAAAGCACATTTGTTTCCTCATGTACTTCGTGATTTGCAAATATCACCCATATACTGGACCAGAAAGAAGAGGTCAAAATCAAGGGGAAAGTCATGAGTATTTCAATAGATGAAGGAAAATTTAGCCTCTGTATGGTTTTAAAAAATTGTTTTTGGTAAACTGGTAATGAATTAGGAATAAATAAAACTGGTGCCTTGGCAACCCTATAGCTAACACTGTGTTCAATGGTGATGTGTGTGTTGAAAACTTTCTGAAATAAGAAGTGAAATGGGCAGCTCTTTAAGCTGAGTAATTCCCAGCAAAATCTAAAGGTGCCTAGCATACAGACAGAAAAAAAAAAAGAAAAAAAAAAAAAAGAAGAGAATGGCAGCAGAAAAAAAATAAATTCGGGTTTCCTTATACACTGCAGGGTGACTCTAGAGAATGATAATCTACTAAATATGTAAAAAAAGTGATCCAATGGGATTTTGAATGTTTTACCACAAAAATTATATTTGAGAAGCTAGAGCATCTTATTTGAAGCTTACTATATATATATATATATATATATATATATATATATATATATAACTACACACACATATATATGTATGTACCTAGCTGTCACAGAGTATCCTATGTACCAGTTTTATTTGTCAATTTAAACAAATCCAAAAATTTACAAAACAATAGAGAGGTGTCTTGTGCCTTTTATCATTATTGAACCAGAGTGACTAGTAAGATATTTCTAATGTGTAAGTCAGAATATTTAATTGCATAACGAGAAAACTATTTATTTCTCATGATGGAAGCCTGGATAGAGCGTTCAGGATCCCACTGCCTCTTACCCTTGACTTAGCAGGGAGGACTGCCTGTTCCTGTTTGTCTCTGGCTGCCTTTCTTAACAAAGTTCTGAACTGAGATACATTCCTGGCAAACACCCAATTTCAAGGGAAGCCAGGAAATCAGTTGATATGAAAGCTTTGTAAAAACGAAGAAGCCTGAGGAGAGTAAGTGACAGACTGCCAGAGTAACTCAACTTAAGTCAAAGTTCAGTAAGTTGTGGGCCTGAGATTTGAACTCCGGCAGCCTGGGTCTAAACATCATATTCTGAACATATACTCAGCCCCACATGTAATCTTGAAGATAGTGCATTTAAGGTGTGACTCAATTTTCTATCAGAACCCATGGAATAATCTTTTCTTCAGAGGATGCATTTTGAGAGTGAGTTCTTGGAGCCATGATCATTATCAACCCTTAGTGTGTTTTGTCCTTGTGACAAAACACTAATCGAAGCAACTTAAGAATAAAGGTTGGATTTCACTCATAGTTGGAGAGGGGTAGTCCCGAGCTCATGCAAGGCATGTAGAGTTTGTACAGTGGGACAGTATGGCTGGGATTTCTCACATTTCAGTTGGCCAAAAGGCAGAAAGGATGCTCCAAAAGGAGCTGGGTCACAGCCCATGAAGTCCAAACTCAGTGACTACTAGCTAGACTTCTACCTCTTAAAGGCTCTGCAACTTCAACATCATGCCATCAGCTGGGGACTGCTGGGGCACATTTCCCATTCAGTCCTTGACACTTACATAGCCTGTGCTTAGCACTATATCTTCAAGCCTATGGTAAAGTTTGATTTAGAAAGTCAGCCCCGATGGGGAATAACAATAACAAATAATAAATAGAACAACAATAGCAATGTACTCCAGGGAGAAGGATTGCAAACCTGTAGATGTTAACTTTTATACTTTTCCACATAACACTTTGCAACTATGTTTGACCATGAGTAACTGGAACCACAAACATCAAAACCACATGTAAGGTTCTCTACTGTGTGTTAAATGGAGTGACTTGTTTGTCCTGGCTGCCCAGAACAGAAATCACCACACAGAAACTGTATTAATTAAATCACTGCTTGGCCCATCAGCTCTCTAGCTTCTTATTGGCTAACTCTTACATCTTAATCTAACCCATCTCTATTAATATGTATATCACCAAGAGGTCATGGCCAACCAGCAAAGTTCCAGCACATCTACAGCCAGCCGCAGATCCATGACATCTCCTAACTCCTCCCTTCTTTCTCCCAGCATTCAGTCCAGTCCTCCCTGCCTACCTAAGTTCTGCCCTATCAACAGGTCAAGGCAGTTTCTTTATTCGTTAATGGTAATCACAACACACAGAGGGGACTCCAACATCAGCTGTGCACTCTCTGCAGTGCTGCCCCAGAGTTTTTGGCACACTCTTGGCAGTATTCACAGCAATAACTGACAATAATCGAGAAGCTATTGAATAAGCTAAAATTACTGGCTTACTTTCAGAAGCAATTATATATATAGCGTTCTGATCTTATCATGCCTTTGAAAGAATGCAAGAGCAGCTCATCAGCTTTGAGAAGCAGTGATATGCATTCAAACCAAATAAAAGGTTTATATCAGGAAGATTAAGTATCAGCAAGCTGAAAAGGGAACACAAAACACAAAGACGCATTTAAAAATAAAACAGGCACATCTAAAAATAAAACTCACCAGCAAAGCCGAAACCATAAAATATGCTCATGCAGGGGATGAAATTTTAAATTGTGAAATCCATGCATTTCACCCCATTGCAAACTTATACTCATGTGAGCACTACTAACCTACATCACAGAAAATAACAGTGTCTGGCATCCACTGGAATAAAAGCAGAAATGGTTCACCAATTCAAATCTTCTTAAATTTTTTAAGTTTATTTTTAAAAATTTTTACTTATGTGTATGTATATGAGTGTGTGCAGGTACTTAAGGAGGCTAGAAGAGGGTACCAGAGTCCATGGAGCTGGAATTATAGGCGGCTGTGAGCCACCTGATGTGGGTGCTGGAAACTGAATTTGTATCCTCTGCAGAAGCAGGACGTGCTCTTAAGCACTGTGCCATCTCTCCAGCCCTCTTACATATTTTAATCATTAAAAACAATTATTGGTTTTTATGAGCACGGGTGCACATATAAGTTAATTAAAATTCAAGTCGCCCTTGTCCGAGTATGTTACTACGGAATCAGTTTTTTTTTTAGTACCATTCTTCATCATTGTATTTGCTATTAAAGAAATAATGTGAGAATGATAGGTTTTTCGTTTCTAGATTAACTTGGGCATTATTTTCATTTCCATATTTTGCAAGACACTTCCATAGTTTACAAATAAAGATAACCCTTCACAGTCTTCTGATGCCTTATTGTCAGGCATTGACCAGATAAGTTTGGGATGGGTAAGAATGAGGTAGAGGCTGTAGAGTCACTTGTATTTGGGTTGTGTGTATGTGATCTTTACCACCATTTATGCATTGTACTGCAGGCCTCTAGTGAATGGAGGGGAATCTGATCAACAATACATTTCTATTGGTCTTTGAGTAGCTATGAGCAGCAAGAGAATATGGGCTATTCATATTTGACATCCAGGAGGTCATAATCTATTGAGGGATCAGGTCATACAGAAGCAGGTGCATAGCAGATTGGGCTAGGCAGTTTTTGAGATGCGTGGAGATGAACTCCAATGGCGTGAGACTTTCTTAGAGGAGGCAACAACAGACAACAAAACCACAGTAAGGAGCAGAATCAGTTGGGTCAAAGGCAAACAGGAAATTGTGGGAACCGATGTATCTGGTAGGTGGGAGACTTTTAAGCTGGATGGATAGAGGACTTCAGGGAATTAGGCTGAGATCAGATTCGAAGAGCTAGGGTCAGCGCCCCTCCACCCCCCAGCAAATCTCTCTTGTGCCATAAATGCTTCCTTATTTGAATCATTGTAGGAAAACTAAGGCCTGCATGGCTTGTGTTGGTACTGTCATCACACATACAGTATCCTAGCCCCACATTCCATGTCTCATTGTCCCTCACCTCAGGCCCTCACATTATTCTCTCTGGAACTTATTGCTACCGTGATAAGGTCACACATATGCATGCCACCACCACCACCACCACCAGCAACAGCACAATGACAACAATTAAATAAAAAGAGGTTTTGAATTGAGAGCACGAGTGAGGACCTGGGAGTGCTTGGAGAGAGTAAAGAAGAAAGGAGATCTGCCCTGTCTCTGCTCAGGGTGCTAGGATTAAAGGCATGTGCCACCACACCTGGTGCTCCCCCAGAATCTTTAACACCAAACCCAAAACTTCAGTCTCCTCAAGATTGCTTTCTGACATCCTTGTGTTTGTTTATATATGTATATATATTTTCATTTTTTAGCAATTAGATTTTTTTAGTTAAAATATTGTTGTATTGTTTCTTCCCCTTTCTTTTCCTCCCTCCACCCACTCTCATGTCCTTGCTCTCTCTCAAGTTCATGGCTTCCTTTTCTTCAGTTATTGTGACATATATATGTATAAACATATATTAAACATATATAAATACAACCTTTGCAGATGATATAATGTTACTTGTACATGTCTGATTTCAAGGGTGCTTGGTATTGGAAACCCAGTTAAGGGAGTCTTCCTTGGGAAAGACTATTTCTCTTGTTTTTACTATTCTTTAGTTGCTTACAGTTTTCTCTCTCAAGTTGAGGACACATGAGATTTCCCCTTCTATGCTAGCTTATCTGTTGGTGTCGACCTTGCTCAGGTCTTGTTTAGGCAACCCTGCCTTCATGGGTGCAGCTTCTGTGGCATTCCTAAAAGACGAAATGTCACAGCAAACTTCTGTTCTTCGGGCTTTTACCATCTTTCCATCCCTGTCTTCTGCAATGCTACAGATTAAGCTATTGGGGCTGGGCACTGCAGGGTAACTTATTCTCTGCATTTTGATCAGTTGGGTTTTCTTTAATGGTTTCTATCTGTTATGAAGAGATGTTTCTTTTTTTCTTCTTTTTTTTTGAAGAGATGTTTCTTTGATGAGGAGTGAGACCTACACTTATCTGTGGAGACAAGAATAAATATTTAGAATGTAGTTAAGAATTGTGCTGATTTAGTAGAGTGGTAATTGTAGATTCTCCTCCAAATTCCACAACTTCTCTAGCTCCAGGTAGTAGATGGTTTTGTTTAGTACTCTAGCTCAACAATCTATTCCTGAGTTGCTTGGCTTAACTCCTCCCAATTCCCAGTAGCCAGGATATTGGTGACTGCACCACGTTAGCCTGCCATGTATTGGGGATCAGCCTTGACAAAAATACTACTTACGAGGGTAGGGGCCTGGGAATCAGAAATTGATGTGGGAGAGTCTTCTGTTTTGTGTTGATTTCATTGGTTAATTAATAAAGAACCTGCTTGGCCTTTGATAGGACAGCAGCTTAGATAGGCAGAGTAGACAGAACAGAATGCTGGGAGAAAGAAGCCAAGTCAGGCAGTTGCCATGATTCTCCCATCCGACACAGACACAGGTTAAGATCTTTTCTGGTAATCCACACCACGTGGTGCTACACAGATTATTAAAAATGGGCTAATCGAGATGTGAGAGTTAGCCAATAAGACGCTGGAACTAATGGGCCAGGCAGTGTTCAAAAGAATACAGTTTCCGTGTAATTATTTTGGGTGTAAAGCTAGCCAGGTGGCGGGACACAGCCTGCCGCTCCTCACTACAAGAAATGTTAGTAAAGAATACAAAGATAATAAAAAGATAATAAAAATATTAAAATAGAAACATAGGATAGTACCGGGATGGAGTTTCAGTGAATACTGAAATTGCCCATGTTTAATTTTCCATATACTTTTATATCCCGATATAAAAAGGGGAAGAAGGCAACAAAAGACTTCTTTAACATGAATCAAAGGACAACTCAAACAGTTAATTGCTTCAAGACTTTGAGACATCAAGTCATTAGCATTCTGTTGCTTAGGCAGTGAAGCTACCCTAGACCAAGTGTTCTGAAATAAGCCATTCTCCAGGTTAAACCTCCTAATAGAAAAGAAGGAGCAGAAGGATGCCTGCATATCCTAACCATCTGTCAGGATGGAGTGGATCTACCTGTATGTGCCATCTTAATGTCAAAAAAACCAAGTAACCACATCCTGGGTCAGGATGTGGGGCCCTGGTTGTTGTCAAAAATTCTGAACAACCTCAAACTCTCTGAGCTTCAAACAAGGGGAAATAGGCTCGTATTTTTGGACCTCCACACAAGGAACCCCATCTAGAGTGCCATTTCTCTTCATTTTAGCTTTTCTAACAGTGCTTTTGCCACATGGAGACTTTCATTGACCCTAAAGCTTCTCCAGGTTCTTAAGTACCCAACACATTTGCACTTCTAATAACCCAGTCTAGTCCATGGCTCATCATGACGTCACTGCCCATACCACCCTGTATACTTGCACGTCTTAGAACTTAGTCTAGTCCATGGCTAATCATGACGTCACTCCTGCCCCTCTCACCTGAGCTTCTTGACCCTCTCCTCCTGCTTCAGGAGTTAGAAAAACAAGCCACACCTTAGCCAAGCCCTGTCTTCACAGCACAGCTCCATGTTCCATACACAGAAAATGGCCTCATGTTAAATTCATTCATTCATTTGTTCATATATGCCAAGTCCTAGCATGACTCCAGGGACATGGATCTGACTTGGGTGAGGTTGAAGAAGGGACAGACAGGGGCACACAGGAAGAAAGCTGGAAAGCTGGAATGGGGTCCTCTAGGTTCTTAGATGAAGAAACACGGCACTTCAGAAGCTCAGCATGCCTTTGATATGGAGTTGAATGTTGAGGTGGGGTTATTGCATTCAGTTGAACAGGGAGGCAGGGTTATCACATAGAGATAAGCAAGAATTTGTGGTATACAGCTGGATTGAGGAGAGAGGCTTATCATTTCCCTTGGAGCAGCCTCTGTGGGGAACACTCATTTTTTGCACACACTGTCAATATCCACACAGGAATCAGAAGGGAAGGCTTTGCCATTTCCATCTGAGCCTCAACACTGCCTAAGGAGGGGGAGGCCTTGCCATTTTCCCACAGATCTGAAGCTGCTGGTTTCTTGGAGTGGATCTGCCCATGACAATACGCGCTCACTCAGGACTTCACTTACTCAGGGCTTCCTCAGCTTTCTACAGTTTTTTATTTTTAAAGATTTGTTTTATGTTCCCTGGGAGCCCTCGGGCCACTCTGACCAGGAAAGCAGGTAGGCTAACTGCAGAATGCCACCTCTTGCTCTGCTCCTTCAAATCCAGCAATTCAGTTTCCCCCACATTGCTGTGGCAGACCACCTGCGGCAGTCTCTCCCTCTCCGTTCCCGTCTCTAGCCTATCACAGATCTCCTCCAATCTTCCTCCTTGCCCATTCTGTTATCCCACTGGCCAACTCCAGCAGGCTCTTCCTGGGACCCCAGCAATTAAATGCTGCAAGAGAAGCAAGTAAGCCAGCAACATAAGCTGGTAGGAGAGCCTGCGATCTCCATCTCCCTCCTTTCCTCCGTAACCAATCCCCAGTCTCATCCCCAGCTCTGTAGCAGATTACCTCTTGTGGCCTCTCCTCACTTTCTGTCCCTGTTCTCGGGAGACAAAGCAGATCTTATGATTTTCCCCCCTCCAGTGGATCCCCTCAGCACTCCCTCCTAGCCCCATTTCTAAGTGTCAGCTCCCAATGCCTATAAACACATTTTACCTGGAACCCCCAGTGACCACACCTATCAGGATCCCAGAAGAATCCTCTACCAGGCAATACACAACCACACACTCTCCTAAGAATCAAAGAGAACAACAAAAACCAAGGAACAAAAACACACTCAACAAAGACAAGACCAGATATCAGCACCTAGAATTGCAACCTTCCCTAACCCAGATGCCTAGATTCTAGGGTAAAAACACAGTCAGTGACAACCAGGACAATATGTCTCCACCAGAGCCCAGCAACCCTACCACAGTAGACCCTAAGGATTTGTTAATAACATTTAATTCTAGCCTTAAATACTTACATTAGAAAGAAAGAAAAATTACTTAGCTAAACATTTAATCTATAACTTAGAAAAGTACATTAGAACAATAAAAAAAGGAGAAAAGTATGACTAGGAACTATATACAATTAATAATAAATAATAATGATTAATAATTTCCAGAAATTAGTAAATACACATGACAGAATCGCAAAAGCTAAGATTAGGATCTGGGAAATGGAGTTCAGTGGCAGAAACAAATAAAGAAATAAACAAACAACAACAAAAACCCCAGAATTAATGGCAATAAATATAAAATTAATTCAGTTTAAAGAGACTGAACCAGTAAGTGAAAATCTCTGCCCAGGGAACACATGACATGTTCAGTTATACAGAAACCACCTGCAAACATTCCTGAATGTAGCCTTTCTCATCTTCTCTGGAGACTAGCATAATCAGCCACCAGAAAGAATGTCCAAAGTACAACAGAGGAACCCAAAATTATTGCTAACTTGGCTCAGGGATATACATTTAAAAATTCTAGCCAAAAATTTCATAAACAAAATGCAGTAATGTACATGACAAAGTGGTTTTTATTTCAGAAATCGGATTTGGTTTTGTCTTAACAGACCCTTTTGTTGACCTATTAAAGCCTGGGCATCAGAACATCATTTCTAAGTAAAATAAAATCTAGAGGATTCAAAAGGAAATCAGATGGATTGTAAAACAGTTCCCAACACTAAGACATACAAATGCTGTCGTGGTGCTGGGGAGATGGCTTGGTTGGTAAAGGTGCTTGTTGCCTATTCTGATGACCCAGGTTCAATTCCAGGAGCCCACATGGTGGAAGTTGAGCATTGCTCAAGCAAGTCGTCCTCCGGCCCCCACATGCAGTGCTGTGGCATGTGTACTCCCCCAATCAACCAAAGAACCAATCAATAAATCCATCAGTCCATCAATGTAAAAATGTAAAAATCTATTTGTGTTGTAGCAATATGTTAAACAAGGGATTCAATAGTGGACTGGATAAATACCAACGTTCTAAAGCAGCTAGGGATTTTAAGTAGTGCACAAGATATTTTACAATTATTTACAATTTGCAAGCTATTTACAGCCCTTATAAAATTGAATTTTTATGTAAACTTATCCATGATTTCTGTTTTATGGAACAAACCTACTACAAGCCCAGTTTGTTATGGTCTCTCCTGCTTTGTCTGTTGACTGCCACAGTCCTTTTGGGAGCTTACACTTTAGTCAGATAGGAGCTGTGGCTACATCTAATTGAACACCTCAAATTGTTCTCATTTAAATTCCTGTGGCCTTGGTGTATATGTGTTTCTCTCTCTCTCTCTCTCCCTCCCCCCCGTGTGTGTGTGTGTGTCTGTCTGTCCTCAACCATCAACATTTATCAAGTGATAGCTGGTCGCCCTGGCAAGAATGCCAGAGAACTGCTCAGCCATCATCTTCTGTTTCCTCTGTGGCTTTTTTTTTTGTGTCCGTTCTCCTCAGCCTGGCACTGGGCTGTACTTTCCCACTTGTCCACACTCTATAGGAGTCGCCTCCCTATTTCAAGGTCTGGTTGTCACCCTAATACTTATCCTGTCAGTCCCAAACACCATTTTCCTTCTCATGCTTTCTCATTTTTTACAATGCAGTATTGTAATTTCAGAACAAATGAAAGCATTCGTGTTCTACGTAGGAAGCTCATGGTTGAACAGTGACACATTTAGGCTACAGAAAGAATGTGTGGTTGAGAGAGAAAGAGAGAGAGAGAGATGCTGGAATGGGGTTGGAGAAGGTTAGGGGTGCAATGAGGGAGGAAGAGTGACATAATCTCTGAGTATGAAAAATATGGGGGTGCTTGACTATTATAAGGATGGTCACTGCTGTTTAAATGTCTGCTGTTGTTTCAAAGACTGTCAAATGATGCTCACTTCAGAAGTTTGAGGATACTGTGGTTTGCACATAAATGGAGTTCCCTATCAAAGCTGAGAAACCCAACAGAGTACCGGGAGGCTAGAAATCCATGTTGGGGGTTATGCATGTGTCTACAACCCCATTATACAGTGTGAAGACGCTCAACAGCAGGACTACACCCTGAAACAGCAGCAGCTCTCAGCCTGTGGGTCATACAGCCCTTTTACAGGGGTGGTCTAAGACCATCAGAAAACACAAATATTTACATTATGATTCATAACAGTAGCAAAATTACAGCTATGAAAATAGTTTTATGATTGGTGGTCATCACAACATGAGGAAGCCTTTAGGGTCACAGCTTTAGGAGGGTTGAGAACCACTGCTCTAAAGCAAGAGGAAACCAAATACATTTGGAGAGCCTCCACCTTATAACTGCTCCACAAAGTATCGGCTTTTGCATATTTAATATATTTTTGGCAGTAAATACAAAACAACATTCGTCTGAAGGGACCACTTTGGTATATCTGATGCAATTCATAATTCAACCATTATTCCTTGCTTTCCTTTCAGGGAAGATTAGAACATTTGGTGAGATTTCCATCTGAAT
The DNA here is from genome assembly GCA_963919715.1 of Microtus obscurus. Lineage (NCBI taxonomy): Eukaryota > Metazoa > Chordata > Mammalia > Rodentia > Cricetidae > Microtus > Microtus obscurus. The sequence continues at coordinate 4,681,030 of CAWTZC010002364.1, forward strand.
GAGAGGCACCTGTGACTCCAAGGACAGGACAGTGAAAAGCAGTCAAAGCCTTCTGCTCGCAGCATCCAGAGCTGCTTCCTCCAAACCCTTCAGGCACCTCCCACACTCCACTCTGGGCCAAGAGGCAGGAGCGGAAAACTGGTTAGAATTGATCAATGAGCAAGTGATGCCAAGATAGCTGAATGGCCTGGAAAGAAACTGGGAAGACTCCCAGTTACAGAGAAGACCCAGCAAAGAGAGCTTGAAGGGCACAGCAAAAGGATGCACAGAAAGGCAAACAGGGCCAGCCAGACAGGACATGTGCAGGAAAAGGAGGACAATCGGAGTAGGAGTCCTGCCAGGCCAAATCGGGAAGCAGTTACAAATGCCTTTCAGGGCCGATCCAGCTTGCTTAGGATTTATTCCAGACGCAAGACGATTTGGAGGTGGGGTGGGGGAACTGGAGAACATTTAGCACAGAATTGGGTACTTTCATGAAGGGTACTGACACGGCTGAATGGACTCAACCTCCCACTGCACTTGTGTTTGAAGCATGTTTCCCCTTCTTTGGAGGGAAAGGACTTGAGAATTAGGAGTATTCTGCCCAAGGCTCTCAGCCTGTAGGTGCTGGGCTGTGAAGAGAATCTATCGCTAGGCGTTACTGGGATGTGTATCTCCGGGAGTGGGTTCCTGTGCATCAGCTAAATTTCTAGTGGGTTGCTAGGAAGGCTACTTAAATGATCGTCTCAGTCATCCTCTGGCGGAGAACAGGGTCCTTATGAGCTCATCTTTTTATATATAAATTTATTTATTTATTAGGTATACAGTATTCCATCTGCATGTATGCTTGCTTGCATGGCAGAAGAGGGCACCCGATCTCATTAGACATGGTTGTGATCCACCGTGGGGTGGCTGGGTCTTGAACTCAGGACCTCTGGAAGAGCAGACAGTACTCTTAACCTCTGAGCAATCTCTTTCAGTATGAGATCATCTCTTTAAAGAACATGTTTGATTGTTGGAGCAGGCACCCTGAGCCTGTCAGTGACAGGTCGGTAATTCCCTGTTGGGGTTCTCTGGCCAGATTCCGCGAGACAAAGGCTTTGAGAAGGCTTTGCTCTGCTCCAAGCACAATTTTGGATACTTTGGGGAACATGGAAGGACACCTTCAGACTTTGTCAACTTGGCACAGTATAGAACAACCTGGAAAAGAGTCTCTATGAGACATTGCTGACATTGCGTTAGTTTATGGGCATGTCTATGAGGGATTGCCTCATACAAATTATGTTGATTTATGTGGGAGGATTCATCTTATTATGGGTGGATCCATTCCCTAGGCTGGGGGGGGGCAGTCCTGGGCTGTGTAAGAGGATAAAGCAAACAAGGAAGCATGCTCTTGTCTTGCTCATGGATATGAGGTGACTAGCTGCTTTGAGTTCCTGCGATGATGGACCAAGACCTGGAATTGTTAGCTAAAATATATCCACCTTCTTTCTCCATAAGTTTATTTTTGTCAGAGTATTGTATCACAATGGAAATGAAGCTAGAACAATTCTTGGCATCTGACTATAGTGAAGCAGCAATAAACATGTTAAACAACATAGACAACAGAAGACACCCTTTCCTGTTGTATTTCCTTATGCTTATGGAAATTGAGAAAACACTAAATTGATAAATACAACACAAAACCATAAAAAATAAATAAAAGACCTATAGTCAAACAGCGAGAGGACAGAAACCGGAGAAACAGACCCAGAGTGTTACTGGAATAGCTCAACTAGTTGGTAACCAAACCACATCAAGAGCCACCACGCTCATGGTTTGATGCAATTAAGCACACTCATTCCTTGGGAGCAACAAGATTTTCTTAGGATGAATTCAGAGAATAGTGAACTATGTGCCACCTACATAGCTGTAAACCTCCCCTATGCCTGTTGTCATGGCTACAAATACAGTACAGGGAACCAGGATCTGCCCTCTGGATTACTTGAACATTCTCATCGGCATCTTTGGACCCTAAACAGTTCTATGTGGAACCAGGAAGAGTGCTTTGTAAAGGCCCCAGTGTGGTATTGCTCCAGGCTGCTTTTACAACTCAAAGATGAGATGAACTAGAAGCGTTTGCTAGGCAGGTGTTCCCCCACCCCTTCTATGGTAGGTGGATCACAGGAGCCAGATTTCAACACATCCCCTGGAAGTTCTCCTGAGGACCTGAGCTTCATTCCAGAACCCACGTGGAAAGAACCAACTTCTCCAAGTGGTCCTCTGATCTCACATTGGCATGTGTGAAAGACGCATGTGCACACAACAACAACAACAACAATAATAAGTTAAAAAGGCAAAATAGCCTGATTGTATTTAGTTATTCTCAACTATGGTGTTCTCTTCCTTAAGTGTTGGTAGCCCTTAATAAGCAGGGAAGCTGCTTCACACAGAGGCAACCCGCATAGACTTAACACCATTTGTGAAAGCAGCCCTGAAGCTGAATTCCATACTATGTTTGGACAATTCATGCACAAGTTGTTAAAAGACAGTATACACTGTTTATGAACTCCATGACGCCTTGCCGCTCAGCCGTCCAAGTTCATTCACTGTAAGAAACTTTCTGTTGGGGACATTGGCACTGCTGCAGATCCAGGACTATGTCCTGGGTTTAGGAGGGATGGATCTGTCCACAGACTGTATTAGTAACAAGTCAGCAGCCAAGGTAAGAGCACTGGTGTGCTCCCAGGCAGACTGGACCTGAGGATTTTAAAGGCAAATGCTCTTTTTGATGATAAGACTGGTTCAGAATTAAGCTATGGGGCTCCATTCTAGAATCTATAGGCTTTTGTATAAAGGTGGGAAAAATTAGATGCAGCTATTTGGGGTAATAGTTGGTAGCTGAAAAAGGACCTTTTCATTTTTATAGTGTAAAATTTAAAATATACAAAATCAGAGAAAATGGTTTAATGGATCAATAGCACTGTCTCACTTCAACAATCATAAAACTTCCTGTTTCATTGATTACTTCTCTAGCCTCATGGATTATTTTGAAATATAATTGTCTTGGCTACACACACACACACACACACACACACACACACACACACACACATCACTTCATTTGCCACAGACTCTTAAAAACAATACATTATTACATCTGAAACCAAACAGTAAGTTTTAAATAGCGTCAAATATTTAACCAGAGCTCAAGTGTCCTCAATTGTCTTTTTAACCATTAATTGGTTCCAGTGAGCATCCTAGCCTACCTGTTTCATGTTATCAAAAGATCTCAGATCGCACTTTAATCTTTAACAGTTCTCTCTCACTTTTGCACAGAATTTATCAAGAAATTGGTTATTCATTGCCTAGAAGATCCCCCATTGTAGCCTCTGGAGACTGTCTCCCCAAGGAATGAACCCGCCTTTCTATTCTCTGCATTACTCGAAGAGGTATGGTCAGATCCAAATATTGTTTAAAAATTTCACCAAGACTACAGGGGAGGTTGGGATCTGGCTGGTTTAGTATGATATCAGCTGCATCAGTTCTGTGCCATGTAGTGTTACTCTGTGTAGGTCCACGGATGGGAGAAGAAACTCTCCAGTGCCTTCTCAATCCTAAGCTTACTATCTACTTGGTCAAAATAAGTCACACAACTGAGCTTAAAGTTAGAGTGGAAGGCCTGTGACAGAAAGGCCAATTAGGAAGCATGTAACTTTGCACTGTCTTATCAGATAAATTCGACTCATACATTCAAAGTGTCGCGTGCCTGATCCATCTTTCTTTCTTCGTAATGATAAGGCATTAAATCTGTCATTACTTCTGCACTGTTTTCGTCTATACAGGGTCTTCTGTGAAGGGGTCGTTACCATTATCAATTATTTGATTATGCTGAAGTACAGAATAATGTACTTACTGAATTAGTACCTTAGCACTCAATACTGCAAAGGAAGTGGTACACTTTGATATTGTTATTGCTATTATTATTATTAAGTATCATGAACTCACAGACTTTTTTAAAACTCTTTGGTGGCTTTAGATCAGCATAGTCAATATTTGTTTGAACACAGACGTCATTCCACCGTACCAGTAGGAGATCTTTCAGTTTGGTCCCTGTGCCATTTCGGTGTGCTCTTAGGCCTCCTTTCTTCTTAGATGACTAGATCTTCCGAGCTCACTGTGTCACAGAAGTGGACTCAGACATTTCTGAGCATGCGTCTCTCTGTGTTACGGAGTCCTGAAGCTACAGCTGAGGTTTGAAACTACAGGTATCGCGTAGAGATGGCATTAGAGTCTTGCGTATATGGTGGACGATGCACACAGTTGCTGTTTGTTTTAATGTACCAACCTCTGTTTCCTTGCTATGGAAATAAATATCACCATGTCTTTGGACACTATGGTTTTTCTTCATAATAATTTCTATCTAGTCATCACAGCTTGCCTCTCTAGATCTGAGTGCAGACATGTCATCAGAGCATTTTGCCAGCATTTGAACTGCAAATGGGGAAAATTAACTTGCCAACAATATGCTGAGATCGAAGCTGTGGGGTTGTCATCAAGCCTGCTTTTCCTACTGCGTGTAAGAAAGCTGGCTGGGCATCCTTGGTGACTCAGTTTCTCCAGGGATATTTCATCTAATACCTTGGCGCCAAATGTCTCTAACCTCTGAAACCTTAGCCTGCCACTTCCTCCCTTGACTGTATACTGGACAGTCCCATTAATTTGAACTGCCTGGTCCTTGGAATTGTAGCTCTTTAGGACTTTTATCTTTGAAAATTTCATAGATGTGTACAACGTATCTTAACTATATATGCCTCCCTTATCCAATAGATCTCCTTTACAGTTTCAAGAATTCTTAAAAAAAAAAAAAACCATTGTGTCTAATCAGTGCTGTGCATTTGTCCATGGCTATGGGGTTATTCAATGGGACATTGGCAACCACTCCTTAAAGAAAAGTGACTCTCTCCCATAATAAACACCAACTGCATACAGCTCTTTGACTAGGGGCGGAGCTTTGGGAACACCTTTCGACTCCACGCTGGACCTTTAACTGGCTTGATCTCATGCAGAGAAACACAGAAACTGTGTGGTTCCATTTCCTAGCTCTCCTCCCCACCCACTGACTCTTGTGTTCTTTATACCCTCCTGTCCACGACATTCTCTGAGCCTTGGGATGGGGGTGGAGAGTGTTGATAGAGATGCTTTACCTATGAGGAAGCAGTCATAATTGCTTAGTACCAGCTTCTAGAACAGTTGTGTGTCTCTGCACTAATCTCTGCCCAGCAATATAAAGCCTCTCTGACCCAGATTAGGAAAAGTGCAAATCTGTGGATAAAAACACAAACATTTAAAAGACAGTCGGATGACATGTCCCTGTAGCCAAACAATATTAGAAGGTTCTTCCACCTTGGTTGGGTCCATGAGGCTCTAGCCACAGGTTTTGGCAATCTTAGTTCCTGGTGATCACGATCATTTATTCAATAATCATTTTTATGATGCTGTTCCTGATACTCGAAGCCTGTGTCTCACTCAGCTCACTGGCCCCTGCCTTCTCAAGACGTGTCCAGTCTCTCCTATCTCTCCTCCCAGCCTACACTGTAAGCTCTTTTTTTTTTGGTTTTTCGAGACAGGGTTTCTCTGTGGTTTTGGAGCCTGTCCTGGAACTAGCTCTTGTAGACCAGGCTGGTCTCGAACTCACAGAGATCCGCCTGCCTCTGCCTCCCAAGTGCTGGGATTAAAGGCGTGCGCCACCACCGCCCGGCCACTGTAAGCTCTTTATCTTTGGTGACACTGTGTTATCTAGGTCCCTTTGAATACAGGCTTGCTAGCAGAATTCACTCTGGATAGCTTGTCACTGAGTCTTCAACGTGTAGGTCCTTTGGAAGAAGATGAGGCAATAATGGCTTTGAAGAAAGCAAGACAATAAGGCTCCTGTCAACTCATGTTCTCAAGCCTTAGCCAGGCTTCTTCCAGTTCTCCTCCTCGCTAACACTCTTTACCCTCGTGCCCCACCCTCAACAAATGACCTCATTTTGAACTTCATGCTAACCATGACTGTAGTTGGATCCCATAACAGTGGCACCTCTGCAAAAGATGTTTTAAAACAAAAAGCCGTGCAACAGCTCTCTGAGTAGAGGTAACTGCATCGTTACCAATAAGGAAACTGATCTCAAGGAAAGGCAAAATCACTATCCTAGGTGTTCAGTACAGTTTGAATAACAACCCACCTCCAATGTGTTGGCTTTAAATCATGATCATTTGCTATTTTTCACGAGTTTGGGTCCATTGGCTGGATCTTTTGCTCGGGGCTGTGCTGACTCCTGCAGCTGTCATCAGCTGGGATCTTGAGATAATTCAGCATTTCTCTTAGCCCCTTCTACCAAGTTTCTTCTCACAAAAAGCACAGGAATCCAAGGGACAAAGGAAATACTCCCAAGTGCTTTTTCAAAAGTCACTACTTCTCATCTGGTGAGGAAAACAAATCGCATCACTGGGCTTAGAAACAGAACAGAGGAGAATAAAAGATGCGGAACAAAAGAAAACTTCATTAATTTGGACTATGAAGGAAACTGACCCACTACACAGAGGAAACACCAGGAACGGGTGGTTTTCAAGCAGGGCTCTCAGCAAAAGCTCTGTCTTCTCTATAGCTTATTCACCAAGGAGATAGTACCCACAGGGCACAAGCAATGCCCCCATATCCATCCATGGCTCCCCATTTTCTCTCATGCAAGGACAATATGGCTCCTTTTCCCTCGATTTAAACTGTCCCATCTGAACTATGAATGCTGCTTTCTCTCAGCCTTTAAAGACAAGGGCCTTGCTCCATCCAATTCCATCTCTGCTTTGCTTCAGTTCACTTCAGAATGGCCTCTTTCCCCCTCAGCATAAGTATTTATCTCTTCTTTCTACTCCCTGTGGTAGATTGCTGTGTCAGGCCCCTGCCTGACCACTGCCATCCCGAGACCAGCAGCTGTGATCACACACAGAAGAACCTCACAAGATTGGAGCCACTCAATTCCCTCATGGAGGAGACATACGGCCCATGGACTCACAAACCAAGATACGAAGGGCTCGTGAAGTGGTCCTACCGAGGTCTCATAAGTAGCATGAAGTCCCAGTCTTCCCTGAGAATCAGTGGTTGTTGGCAAGGAAATGGACTTGTCTTCAACAGTTCATGCCTCACTCCTGAACCTGAAAATAACCCCAGGTAATCTTATTGATTCACCTAGAACCTTTTTTTTTTTTTGGTGGTTCTCCCCAGAAGAAGTTAATCCAAATATTCCCTTTATCTTCCTTTCTGTTTTCTCTTCCTTATCATTTTCTTTTGTTCTGTTAATCCTCAACAAAATGTTTACTTCCTCTTGAAAAAGTTCTTGCTTAAATCTCTAAGGATTAAGCTGCTCTTTATGGTCTGGGAGGCGTTTGTAGGGTTAGTATTAGAGTAGTCAAGGATATACTTTGTAAAGTGATCCCAAGGTCTTGACAGCGCCACTCAATCAATTATTTTTCACAATGGTCCTGACTCACAGGAAAGTTACTTATTGGTCTTCAGTGGACATGGAGAGTCTTAGGTTAGTTCCACCTTCGGCATCACCATTCCCTAGGCTTTCGTGGTCCTCAGCTGGATCTCTACATCTGAAAGCAAGTAAAGAAAGAGCTTGTGGATTGTTAGAAGGGGGCAAGAGGATGGGAAATGAATGACTTCTACCTGGATTTCATCAGCCATGACCCAGCCTGTAAGCTAGATAGATACACTGTGCCTGCCTATGTTTTGAATAAAGGACAGTACCGAGTATGCAGTTTTTCTTTACCAAGGCCTCCCATCCTTCCTCTTTGAAACATCCTCAATGACATCACTGTCTCTTAGTTTCCGTCTTAGTCTATTTGATTTTACAACAGAACAACACACTGGGTAATTTGTAAAGAAAAGAAATACAGTTCTCAGAGTGCTGGAGGCTAAGGAGGACTAAAGCCAAGGTTCTGACGTGTTGCCAAACCTTTACACACCATCCCCTGGCAGAAAGGCAAAGAGAGGGTGAGGGTTATACATAGAGAACATGAAGCCTCCAGTTTTTTCATAATGAGTACTCATCCATTCATAAAGACAGAGTTCTCATGGCCTCATTGCTTGCACTGTAGCAACTTCTATCTTCAAGTCCTTGCTGCTTTCCAGGCTTGCTCATGGGTGCTGTTTGCTTACCTGTCTCTTTAGATGTTGTGTTTTCTTCTTGATTCTTTTCTCTTCCCACCATGAACATACCCCAGAAGACTTCATAAATGCCACAGGACCTCCCTCCTCATCTTTGATTACCTCCCCCATATAAAACCAGATCCCCATCCCTCAGTTCCTCATGCTCCCAAAAGAACTGTCTCTGAGTCATCCAAAACAAAAGGCAGAAGCAACCCTGTCAGTCCCTTTGTCCTCCCTAATCAGGCTTTCTTGGCTGTGGCAAGGCTGGGTATCAGAGCAGACCGTTCTTTGCTGTGGGAGTTAGCCTGCACGTTGTAGGATGCTTAGTGGAATCCCTCACTTAAGGCCAGCAGCAGACAGTTTAGCCACCTGTTCTGCCAGAGCCTCAAATCTCCAGAAACTACCAAATGTCCTTTGGTGAGTGGGCACCTGGACACTTCAGAGCTCTGTCGTCATTTAGTCATAGACTCAACCTTTGCAACATTCGTCTCTTCTATTTCTTTCTTCTTTTCACCGGTTTTATGAAATTCCCTGTTGTTTTGTATCTAGATTTCTCCAACAGTGGCGAGAAAGTTGGCTGACGTAGCGATCAGCCTGGACTCAGATCTTCCTTGATCCTATCCTCTAAAGAAAAATGATGGCCTGCTTTTCATCCTCACCTGCAGGAAGAAGTGACCACCCAGCACAGTGCCTAGGCTCCTGAAGAGGGAGATGGTAAAACTTAATGGTTGAGGGTGAAGCTGTAGAATGGTTACTTGGGATTTGGCTTAGCCCCAGGACAGTTTGTCTCTGTGCTACATCAGCAACCCTGGGATAAATAACAGTACCAACTCCATGGCAATGGGAAAAGATAAATGAGCTCCCATGGGTAAAATATTTGCTACCATGCTTGGTTGCAAACACTGAGAGCGATGGACGATACCATAGTACAGGAGACAGTGACAGTCTAAATAGTGACAGTCTAACTTCTCCTCCACCGCTTATCTCAATTGTCACAATTCCATATGTTTGCTTCAAATACTTCTGTGGTCCTTGGAGGCTCAGTTTTAGGAAGAATTCTAGAAGGTTCCCTCTCATACATTCCTGTAAGCATGAAGTCCTTCTTTATTTATTGCTTTGCTCTTGTCACAAGGCTAAGAGTTCCTACAGGACAAGGACTAGATCTTTTCTATGTATTCCTAGAATGGCTGCCATGCTCAAAACATTGAATGTTCGATGGTCTGTTGACTAAATCAATAAGTGAATGTACACGGGTGATATACATCAGCCTAACAAATAATTTTGTTCACATTACTACTGTGACAAAACTGTCTATCTTATTAGAAAGCAATGGCAACTTTATGAATTCAACTATTGAAGGTGACCTTTGAGGAGGGATCTTGATAAAGTATTGAGCATATTTAGTGTCAGCAAAAAGTAACCAACTCGCCAAAAGATGAATTGAAGCAACAGCAACCAACTAATGATGGTAGGGTGTGTGTGAGAGAGCGCTTGTGTGTGTGTGTTGGGGGGGGCACATGCATGTGTGTGTGTGTGTGTGTGTGTGTGTGTGTGTGTGTGTGTATCTGCATTCCATGACACTTGTGGAACTCAGAGGACCAAGTTTGGAGGTCAGTTCTCTCCTACCACATGGGTCTCAGAGATCAAACATAAGTCATCATTCTTGATGACAAGTGTCTTTACCCATCGAACCATCTTGACAGCCCCTAAAAGACGAAATCCGAAAAGGAGAATTAGCTTCCTAAACCTGGCAACTCAAGACAGACTTTTAAGTAAATTGAAACCAAGCCCAAATTATTTTTAGGGCAAGAAATCAAACCAGACATGTGACTGCAAACTTTGCAGAAACACTAATAAAGTCTTATCCTAAATAAATACATCTAAATTAGGGAAGAGGGAAAGTGTTAATTGGAGTCACAGTTTCAACACTCCATTGACAGTTTCCAAAATCAGAGGTTTTTAAAGTCTTGTAGTTCAAAGATCTCTCTCTCTCTCTCTCTCTCTCTCTCTCTCTCTCTCTCTCTCTCTCTCTCCCTCACACACACACACACACACACTTTCCATCTGGCCATTCTCTGGAGACAAACAGTTAACTAAAGATGCTTCCCCCCTCCCCCAGGCAAAAAAGAGCAGTGTATTTCTAACTAATGTAGTATTTTCATCTCTCCCTCTCTCTTTAGAAAAGCACCCCACTGGCAATGGTTATGGAATAAGATCTTTTTAAAAAAATTAAATGTCCTTTGTGTGTAGGTGCCTGTGGAGGGCATCCAGCGCCCTGGAGCTGGCGTTACTAGGAGGCGCTGGGGACTGAACTCGGGACCTCTGTTAGAGCAGCAAGCTTTGTAAGCCACTGAGTCATCTCCTCAGCCCCAAGCTCTGCGTTAGATCAGAACTGATTACATCATCTCTCTAGACTGAAGTTGTAGCCACCTCTGTCCAGAATCCTTAAAACGTACCTTATTAAAAGGCATTGGAAACGAATTTTGTAAAATAGTCAAGAAAAACTGTTTCCTTTCTTCTTAAAACAGAGGTACCCATATAACCTGCAAACGATGATATCATTGGTACCCATATAACGTTTTCCACTCTCCAGCGACCCAGTTCATATCCCCTAAAAGTTCATGATAACCAATACCAGAGAGCCCAGGGCTGCAGTAGTACCAGGGTCAAGACTTGGCAGGCAGAGTGGCAGCGCCCCTTTCCCGTCCCCTCCACGCCCACCTACCTCCTCAGCAAGTCCCCTCCCCTCGCTGGAGCCCGTATTCTCACTGCCCTCATTGTTGGCCGCATCTGTCACTTTGTGGGCAGGATGACATGAATGAATGGGCCGGACACACCTTCCGTCGTGGTGTGAAATCCCTGTCCTGATCTGCAGTCTGCTCCCGGACTCTGCCAGAGGTGCCGCCGAGGGCCAGGGACGCACCCCGCCGCCCCGGTCCTGTCCCGGTCCCTTCCCCGCGCACTTGCTCGCGGCTCCCCGGGCAGCGGGCGCGCATCATGCTGCCCAGCGCAGTGGCGGCCCAGGCTGGAGCCTACTGGGATGTGGTGGCGTCCTCAGCACTTCTCGGCCTCCCCGCGCCAGGCTTCGGCAGCTTGGGCAAGAGTTTCCTGATCGAGAACTTGCTGCGCGCAGGGGCCGGACCCACGCACGCACCCCCGCCCCCGCGTCCCTCGCCGGGTCCCGAGTGTCCGCAGCTGCGGTCGCTGCCTGCTAGCCCAGTGCCGCTCAAGCTGTGCCCGGCCGGGCCCTACGGTGCACGCTGGGCCTTTCAGATGCCCAGCCGTGCTCCAGCGGACCGAGACAGTGCCTTCCAGCCCTCAACCCCAGGTGAGCTTTGGTCAAGGGGAACCTCGGCCCCGGGGAACCTCAGTTCTGGGAAACCTCAGCTTCGGAGAGCTTCAGTCCAGGGGAGCCTCAACCCTGGGGAACCTTAGCTCTGGGGAGCCTCGATCCAGGGGAACTTCAGCCCTGGGGAGCCTCGATCCAGGGGAGTCTTAGCCCTGGGGAACCTCAGCCCTGCAGAGCCCCAGTCCAGGGGAGCCTTAATCCAGGGGAACCTTAGCCCTGGGGAGCCTCGACTCTACCCAAGGAAGCCTTGGCTTCAGGGGAGCCTCAACTCTAAGAGTACTTTAGCTCCAGGTTAGCCCTGCCTACTAGCCCGAGCGCCAAAGTAGTCTCAGCCAGTGAGCCTCATGCAGGCACAGCTCACAGAGAGAGCTCGGCTCGCCAGGGGTGGCAGATCCACTGCAGCTGGCTGAGCTGGGGTGCATTTGCCACTTGTGGAGTCAGGAAGGGACACCAGTTCTGGTATCTTTTCTCTCCAACCCATCCAACCCTGTCCTTCCTAGCCTCCTTCCTCAACAGGTGGTTGGGCTACCTGGGCAGTTTGGTCTCAGCGGGGATACTCCGGGATTCTCCGTATTTCTAGCAGGGTGGCTCCCGTCCCCAAGGTCAGCACTGCATCTCTGGGCTGTTGTCCTGGGACTTAGCATCAGGGACTTGGACACTGTCTTGAAGGGGGTCTGAAGGTTTGATAGGAGTTTCGCGAACTTTGGACTTCCGGTAACGTTCAGAGTTTGGATCTCTTGAGGTGTAAAGATGAACCCGGGCTTGCATCGTTATGAGCTAGCTGGTCAACTGCTGGATTGGAAACTAAAGTAGGAAGTTCACCCATAAACAGGAATTTACTGGAAAAAAAGCCACTTAATTGATTTTTTAAATATTTGAATATATTGTATTTATATTAATCATATAAAAATAAATATTGATATTTATATTTTTACCGAATAAAACCAAACTAGTGGGATTGGGAGAGATACTGTGGGCAGCTGAGTTAAATACACGGTAAAGCAGAAGCCTGACATAAACAAAATCTCCTAGCGACTGGGAAACTGAGATCCAACTGGATTGTTATTATCATTTTTATTATTTACTGCGTCCTTAGACGATCTTAACACATTCTTTTAATCCCGGTGGGTTTGTCAGGGATGACTAACACGCCTCTCAGCAGTTTCTATTGTCCCCGCAAACTGCCAGATCAAATTTATTGCTAATGGCTTTATAGAATTGAACGTGTTTAGAACCTGCCGTGGTCTTCCACTAGGAATGGCTACCAACAGAATGGAACAAATGAAATTATCAACACCGGCCTCATTCACGCGGTGCAGAACCTAAATGCGGAGGAAGCCTTCTGCACCCTGGGAGAGGAGCTAGCTCAAGCTAAGGCAAGGTCTATGTGCCTTGGAAGTGTTTGTGTGCCTAGGAGGTGCGAATGCAGCTCTTTCTGAAATATTATATATTAGAAATGTGTGAGACTGCTTCACATGACCACAAATAAGTAAATAATGTCACACAAATAGTATTTTTTTTCCAGGACAATTTCATGATTTGTAGGTTTAGAATTGTGTTCATAGAAGTTAGTTTTAAAGAATTCTTAAGTTACTGGTGATTGACTTTTGGGCATGCAAAATTACTTACTTGTAACCTTTGTTGACTTTTCAGGTGTTAAATTAAGTGCAAACTGGCACGGATAGCTTAGTAACCCACAAAATCATGTCATATACATATTTATTTCACTCCAAATATCGTAATTAATGAAGAAGGGGTTTCCAACATTATTTATTTTACAAGAACGCATTAATTCTGGTATACTTATTCAAGTGTTCAATTGCAAGGTATGAGTTTTTTAAAGTAATTAAGAGAGCATAATTTGAAATACTCTACTATAGTTTAGATGTATGTTTTGCCAAATTCAATCCTCAATGAGGATTCCATTTTTCCCTAGGTTAATTTTAATATGAACAAGTAACCCTTTGTTTCAAAATGCATTTTTGTGAAGAAAGCATCCACTTTTTCAAGTTAGAAAAATATCTAAAGGTGTGGGGGGGAACTCTGTAGATCCGTGACCAAAAATATACTGCTTAAAACTGGATCTACACTCAAAAGTATGCAGTTTTCTGAACACTGCCTCCATTTTAAAGGGTGCCACCCTGTCTCTGTGAACACAGGAACTCCTTCATCTCGCAGTTGCTAAGCTGTAAAGTGATTGTAGCTTTAAGGGTCATCTGGAGATCAGGTGAGGGGGTGTGGCTGATGTCACTCCCACAGCTGGGGGCTGACCTCATGGTCTAGCCCATGCTGTGCAAGCAAATGCTATACCAAGGTGCATGCACGCCCATGACTGACATTCTGTAGAGTTCTTAGAGGAATTATTTCCTCCTTCCCCAAAGATAACAATCGATCTCTTTGGGAAATGACCAGTGAAGTATCAGTTCGTTTCGGTTTCGGTCAGGAGTAGAGATTGAATTGGGGCCATAAGCGTGATAGGCAAGCATCCTACCACTGACTCACATCTGAAACCTATAAGCATAAGTTCTGAGGCTTTCCTTTATGTATTGACTTGGGGAAGAGTCATAAAATGTGATTGAAATAGTTTGAACAAATTGACTGTATTTATTTTTGTCAATCTTAATTTGTGGTCTACTCTAAATGAACCTGCAAGAAATTGCCACAGTTGCTTTGTATAGATCACACTGTCTACTGTCGATGGTCTGTTCCACTGTTTGTATTTTCATATCACTTCATTATTTTGGTTATGTACTATCGATTGCACCAAAACACGCATTCATTCAGCAAAATTTGAGGTCCGCCATGTGTCGGGCTCTGTTGTAGGCATTGGCACAGTCACTGAATAGGCAGTGCCTATTTCTGCCCTTGCGGAGTTACAGTTCTCAGGGTCCAGTCATTTTCACAGTGCTTAGCGCCTTAATCCTCATAGTGGGCCAGAAGGCTGCTGTTGGCATGGCGATTGTTTTCCATAACAAAATTATTTCACTTGCTAATCTCATCCTAAGTGCCACTTTAAATGTGTGTGAACTCCCGAAAGAGAAAAATAAAGCTCCCCAATCTTCATTCTGCTACCTCGGGTTTGTCTTGTGTTGACTCTAAGGAGACCCTGTAGAGTCCAACCAGGGGAGTAAACCGGGAAAGAAATACGCAGCTGAGAAAGGCTCCAGCTCCTCAGGCCAGGGGTGAGAGGGGGAGCTTCATTGCCTTGTCTCCCCAAATCAGCAAGTTTGAACACTTTGGGGAGAGGCTCTTTGCAATAAGCTGTCAGCACCAAAGGAGCATCTCTGAAGGCTTGAGGGAGACATGCTTATTGACAACAGGTAATAAAGAGTCACCTCTACCTTTTATCTGAAAGAAAGATGTCTCTGACTCATTATTAGTGGGAATCAGGAGGCTTTGGGAGTGAAATTCTAAATAGTAAAGGTGATATCCTCAGAGTTCGTTATCCTCAGCATTTAGAAAATACTGTGTCTATTAGAATATTCATGTCTTTTTATATTTAAAGGGGGAATCTTGTAATTTACAGAAGAAAAAAATTCTCTTCAAATTAAGTGTAACAAATAACTTCGCATCTTAATGATATTTGTTTAAAAATATTTAGAAAGCATTTGTTTTCTAAAAAGTAGCTTGCTGTTTATTAAATCCTCTTGTGTGCATTTAAAAGGATCAGAAAACAAATGTTTATTCTGGTAAGGGAGTTAAGCATCTTTAAGTTGTCTTAACATACATGCTGTATTGTGTAGCCCCCAAAAGCAAAATTGGTGCTGTTGTTTTTCTGTCACTCATCTGGGGCTACCTCTTACCATCCGCATTTAAGATGCTTTCTGACTGTTTGATCCAGAGAACTGTTGATCTCCCAATTCTTAACTCGGTCTGGCCTCCTTGCACTTGGCTCGTGCATTCAGAATGGTATTTTATTCTCCCTTCCTTGAGACACACCAGCACTGTGACTCTGTAGAACTGTTTCAGGCGTTCAGCAAAGGGTGGATCACATTTTATTGCTAAAGTGTACTCTAGCTTTGTATTTAGCAAATTGAAACCTTGGATCGTGGACTCTTAATGATGCTGAACACAACCAGGGCCACAAGAGCATGAGATGCAGAATGAGCCAGATGGCCCCACTGAAGAAGTTCCTTGCTCTGGCCATTGCCTCTGGTATCTTCTGTCAGGAATAACAGAGCCATAGTCTTAGTATGTCTACATATTTTGTAACCTGATTAACATGCCATTGTAGTTAACATAAACATGACTTACACAACCCATGAAAAATTCTGAGCCCCCTTTTTTTGCATAGTCTCCAAGTTAATCAACACTTTTAGGTTGAAGGAGCAGTTTTCATGATGGGTAGCCCTAACAGGATTCTTTACTCTTTACAAAATAAGATCTGGCTTGAGAACGGTCCATGTGCATTTGAGTTGCCTCCAACCTCAGAACCTATGTACTTCCCATCAGTGAACATACTCGGACAAATGAATCTTTGTGTGTGTGTTTGTGTGCGTGTGTGTGTGTTTTGAGACTGAACATGCGTGATGCATGACTTCACTCTGACAGTGAATCTTTTTTTTTTAAATTTTTTGTTTTTGTTTTTGTTTTTTGTTTTTTTTTGTAGCTTTGGAGGCTATCCTGGAACTACCTCTTGTAGACCAGGCTTGTCTCAAACTCACAGAGATCCACCTGCCTCTGCCTCCCGAGTGCTGGGAATAAAGGCGCGCACTACCACTCTGCCCCACTCCAACAAGTGAATCTTAATGGACACTTGTATGGATAGCCATTGCTATTTCCTAACACGGTAGGGATAAATGCGGCAGACAAGCGTTAGTTCTGCTTTCCATATAGTTCCTACTTCAGGGATTTCAGGGTTAAAGGTCCAATGACTTGAGTTCCCAGAACTCTTTGACTATTAAATACATAGATTTTAAAACAGTATTCAGAAGGGTCACGACGGCACCAGATAAGAATGGCACATGTACTCTGCAACATGCGAAGGCCAAGGATAACCTTTGTCTTTTCCCCAGGGCTGGGCAGATGCTGTAGCTCCCTCTTCTGTATCCATTTGTGTCGGATTCCGTTGTCTTTCTCCTCCTGTGCTGGTTCCTTTCTCTCTGTTTACTGCAAGATGTTTGTTCTTAGCCAAGTAGAAATGATGGAGGCTTGTCAGTAAAGGGCTACTGTCTGTGCATAACTTCTGGTTAGTAACTGTATTCTAAATTTCTTTCTGATTCTTTGGATGCAAAAGCCTGCACACGAGGGAAATTTTTCTTAAAATGTTTAAACCAGTGTGCCCCTCTTTTCAAGAGAGTATTACTTATTCTGCCATCTGCCTTTTAAGTTATTGTGTTTATTCTGTTGCTGTGAAGAGACACTATTGCCACGGCACATTGTAAAGAAAAACATGGCAGGGAGCATGGTAGTGTGCAGGCAGACGTGGTGCTGGAGCAATAGTTGAGAGTCCCACATCTTGTAGGCTAGGAGAAGTTAACTGAGACACCGGGAGGTATCCTGAGCCTAGGATACCTCAAAGCCCTCCCCCACAGTGACGCACTTCCTCCAACAAGGCCATCCCCACTCCAACGAAACCACACCTCCTAATAGTGTCACTCCCTACGAGAGAATGAGGGCCAATTACATTCAGACTACTACAACTATTAAATTTGTGTCGTTGACATTATCTATAACTTTAGAATTCATCTTATTTCGAATTATGAAACTGGATCTCACAGCATAGCCCATTCTGGCTTGGCATTTTTTTTTCTATTTTAGCTTGAACTTTTCTATTTTGCACAAATTTTTATCTTTGAACTCTTGCTCCTCGGGCCTCAACCTCCTGAGTGCTGAAATTAGTCATGCGCCACCATGTCCGGGATAGGCAACTCTTCTTCACCTCCTCCTCCCTCCTTGTAAATTTGATCGACCACCTTTAAAGGTTTCTCTGACTCGCACTTCCCCACACCTCTGTAGACACACTGTACACAACTTTCAAGTCAGTATGAACCTGTTTTTATTCAATTGCACCTGGCGTTTGCTGAGAAAAATAAAAAGGGAAACGGCAAAATGAAACAATATGATTTTTATCTCAGAACGCTTGTTAGGGCTTTCATTTCAGACTTCATTAGATCATTCTTCTGCTTTATACACTCTGAGTAAGAAATTGGATTTTTGCCTTCACATATAACATAGCTGCTGGACCCTTGTATGTTTTATTCTGATGTACTTTATTTTACTTTCAGTAATGTTCCCACTTTTAATGAAATCTCCACCTTTCATTCCTTTTAGCCTCCAGTCAGAACTTAACTTGGCAATGCTGAGCGATTCATCACTTTATATAAGGCTGCCATAACTCATTTCCTTTTTAATAGCATTATTCATTTTGTCAACCCGCTATTAGTTGTGAGTAGATCAGGGGCATATTGCTGGCGGTTATGTGAACTGTAAACCTTAGGCACTAAAATTCTCTCTGAAGTTAAAGATCAAAAAGCGGCTATAAGATTTTAGACCTTGGTTTCAGAACTATAGTATCTAGGGAAAGGAAAGGAAAAAGGGAAGAAAGAAAAGAAGCCACGAACGTTGAGCCTTTTGTGTATACTCTTAAATATTTGATAACTTTCTTTTTTGTAAGTATTCCTGAGAGGGCAGTGTTTTTGGCTTTCTGTTTTGTGTGCAGCTATCTTGGCATCCTTAATTTTGTTAATTCTAAGTGGCCATTCTAAGTAGAATGCATGATATATTTCTGCAAATTTTACCAAAGTCTCCAGATTTCTTGCTTTTTTTTTTAAACTTTAAACCTTGAATACTTTCTAAAGTAAATGTGCACTGGAGTAAGTTCCTTTTGAACAAAGCCATGTACCTCAGCAAGAGAAGAAAGCAGATTTCTAATGGATGAGCCCAAACTGGATCTATGCGCATCCAACAACGCCGTAGCTACACTGAGTCTGAAGTCCAGAAAGTCCTGCATCTCTTGAAAGGACAGACAGTGTCACACTATGAGTTTACGACTTTTTATAGGTGCTTTGCATTACAGATAGAAACCCAATGGTTGTTGCAGATGCTACGTGACTCATAAAGTCCAGGATATTTACTTTCAGGTCTATGAACGTTTGCCAATCCTTCATCCAAGGCATAAATGGCAAGTTGGGTGATTATTTTAATGTGTTGTATCATTATTGAGCCCTAAGCAACTGCCCGTGAGTTTAAGGCCTAGATTCAAGTGCTTTGTGTTGCTGATTGTGTACTTCAGAATGGTTCAAAATCAGAGCAGAGGTTTCAGGCAAGTGCCTCAAAAGCCATTTGGTAAGAGACAGAAAAAGAGGTGAAAGATGTTTCCTCTAGTTTAGCATAGGTAAAATACTATAAGAGCCCATGTCAGCTTTTTCTAAGATTAGAAATAAGCAAGCAAGCAAACAGACAAACAAATGCCAATTACTCATTTTCCTTCCTTCTGTGGGCTGAGCTCAGCTGAGGGTTTCTCCCAAGGTTGTACTGGATGTCCATGGGACTGTCCCGAGGTTGTGGCTGGATGTCCATGCTCCATGAGTGGCATGTCCAAGGTGCCATCCACATGACTGGCAGTTGACATTGACTGGTGGCTGGGTGCTCAGTTGGAGCTTTTCATCAAGATTTGGATTCTTTCATATCTTGACCTTTTAATGGCATAGTTTCTGGGCTCTACATGCGTGGGAGACTTCTGAAAACAAGCCCACGTGGTTTGGGAGCTCTGGACCTGCTGGAGTCTCTCACTAAACTTGACAGGAAAGTTCTAAAACACTGCCCTGCCGGCAGCATGATTGAGAAAGTCACCAAGACCATCTGACGTTCCAGAGATGAATGAACAAAGCCTCCACTTCTCAGTAGTAGAACGCCCATCAGACCACTGCGGCCATTTAAAACCTGCCAAGAGGGATCGTGTGGTTCCTGTTGGACCCAGCTTCTGCAGTAGACCTGTGTAAGGATCGATCCCAGAGTGCTAAATAGCTGGAGTTCAGGATGATTGCACAGAGGTGGCCTTCTGGGAGCTTCGGATGTCATTGTTCAGTAGTAGTCTCCTGTGCAACACTTACTTTGTTCTATAAAGGACAAGATGCTCCCTCAAATTCAGCTCATTTTCTTGGATCTGGGTAATTGACCACAGCAAGACAGCAGAGACTTGCTAGAATACAGGTCATAGCTGGCATGGATTTAAAGGGCCGAATCAAGCAGGTAGCAGTTCACTGGAGTTATCTTCACAGGAGCCGTTCTCACATATGAAGACCTGCTGTCTTCTGCCTGTAAAATACTTGAGGCAAACCCCAAAATGTTCACTTCTGTTATTTCCTGACAACCAGAAAGGTAAGGGATGGACTTTCTGATTTCCCCACAGAGTGAAGGCTAAGTTTGCAACCAGATCACACGGATGGATTGGTTCACATGGGCTGGGTGACAACACCCACGTCACCTCGTTATAGGATGGGTAGTTCTTAGGTCCGACTGCTCCTGGCAACGGTTTGCCATCCTTTACTGCTTAGTCTTTGGGTCCGCCCTCGTCTAGACAGTCTCTTCAACTGGGTGCTATTTTCAAGTCGCAGTGAAGGTTTCTTTTTATTCTAAGTGCCTGAGAACCTGGCACTTGAAAGATGTCATAAAAACGTTGGAAATTTAATTCTCCATTATGCTTTTTCTACAAGTTTTTGTTTGGTTGATTTTACATTTTGGCTTAGTATGTGATTTCCCCCCTCCCCCTTCTTCTCAAGTGCACATGCAGTCCACACAGATTGTGATGGGCTCCCGAGGTTTGTCTGAACTTTTATCCTTGTTCTCTGAGGTATCGTCATAACTCAGTCGATACCTCATCTTGCAGGGAATGCTTTTGCACCATTTTAGATGGACTTTGTTATTCTCTATCAGTAACAAAGAATGAAAATAACCAAAAAAAAAACCAATTAAAATAGAATGCTCTAGACAATGAAAGTTTGAAAGTTGTTTTTCTGTGGTGGGGCTTATAGTTGTCTTAGACTGTGGGATGCTTAATGCTGAGTCCATGTATGTATAGTGTTTTCTCTTAAGGGGGTGCTTCATCATTAAACCAGCTGTGATCGCTTAACTAAACACTGAAAGTAGTTAGCCTTTGTGGTAAGTTTGTTTCTTCAAATGAGCAGAAAAAAAGTGTGGAGGAGAGGCTGGAGAGGAAACTGTGGTCCTGATGTAAATAAAATAAATAAATTGAATTAATAAAAAAAGAGTGTGTAAAGAAGATTCATGAGTTTTGTGTGTGACTGTGTAGCTTTGACTTTTAGGGTGTAGGTAGATGTCAGTTTATTTTATTCCAAAAAGTTTATTTTATTTTGTTTATTACGTAAGTCCCCTGTAGAAGCAGGTGTGTCAGAAACATCCCACTGAGGCACAGTCCGACTGCTCGACTGCCGGACCCCAGGCCATTTGCTTTTTCTCATGGGAATCCTGGCAATAATAGCATTTTCTAGACTCTAGTTTTTAGCTAGTAACTGCTCACATCCCTACCCTCCTAACTAATAATTGGTTTTTATGTGAAGATCAAGAAGATTTATCTCGCTCATTTTTAGCAGTTTTGAAAGGATTCAGTCACATTCCAGACGCCTGTCCCTTTGAAGTCCCGTGTCGATGAGTGGAGAGAGAACGTGCTACATTCATGACCAGTCCAGGGCCCGCACAGCACAAGTACTCTGCAAACACCATCACTGCGGCGACCAGCCAGGGAGCCTGCTGTGATAAATGGTGAACTAACGGCATCCGGCCTTCGGTGGCTGAATCAGAAATGTTTATCGAGGACCAAATTGCCCTTTTCTTGCCTTTTTCAGAGCATCTTCAAAGCAGTTGCTGAGGGCTTAAAGGTTTTCACACATCTGCCGGCCTAACACTGGCTCTCATCAGCCCCACTTTGCTCTTTATTCACGACTTCAAAATAAAAAGCATGCTGCTTGCAAATATGAGAGGCATAATGTCGATTTTCAACTCTGGGTGTTATTTTCAATGCTGCCCATGACTGTTCAGCTGTCCCGCCATTGCACACGCAGATGGATTGGCACTTGATTTCTGTCAGAGGTGGAAAAAGAGCACTTAATTGGAATTTCACAGCAATTTCCACATAAACCAGCTTAAATAAGGTGTGTTTATGTATAGCAATCAAGAGCTGACTAATCTCTGGCTAAGTCAGTGTGTCCGAGAGGTGATTGGAATGGCACAATAGACCCGCCAGCCGAGTCATGTCGCAGCATAAAAGCCAGTTTCTATTGCCCCAGTTAGAATTACTACTGTGGATTTTGATTATACTTCTGTAATGACACATTCTGGTGTCATTTTGCTTACAAGTTTCAAAATGGAGCAACGCATGGCAGTGTAGCAGACTGTTCAAATAGACCGTTTCTAATCTAACATTAGATCAAGTGATTTCAATTCTCATTTAACTTGTGTCTTGTCTCACGTAAACTATTGTACTTTAATCCATTATTTTTTCCATTGTTAAGGCTATATCTTAAGACCAGGAAACTTTTTTATTTATGCCTTGCAGGACTTTGTCCCATGTTCTGTATTTGAGCAGAACCCAAATGGTCATTCATACATAGTTCTGATGCTTCCAGATCACGTAGTAATTGTTGTACTTTATAAATGTTAATTGCAATGCTGTTGAATCTTTCTTTCTTCTTTTTGACCTACTAAAAATAAAGAAGAACCTAAAGGCACACTAGCCATGATTAATTATGTAAAGTATGCTCATTTGGGAGAGGTGGTAAGTTAATAGAAATGTTTGGAAACAAACTCAAAGATGCCCATTTTCTACCTAGAAATACATTGCCATTTCCAAAGTACTTCATATATTCATAGTGGTGGTGGCGATGTTATCTACTTAAAAAAACCCTGTTTTTTGAAAATTTCATACGTGGCTACTCTATTTGCATCATTGCATCATCCCAGCCCATACTCTCTGCCTTCAACCACTCCCATGCCTCCTCTTTACCTCTCCATCTCATGACTTCTTTAACTACTGTGATATGTTCACACACATATGCTGAGTCCCTTCAGTGCTGCTCATGTGTGTGAGTCTTTACAAATGGCCACTGGATTGGACAGCATGTCCCTAGAGAAGCTCGATTCTCTCTCAGCGGCTGCCAGTTGCCTTCATTTGTGAGATTTTCCCCATCCATGTTGCAATGCCAGCTGGTGTCACTATGCAGGTCTTGTGTAGGTGACCACATGAAGATTTCATGTACTTCTCTTATAAAACAGAATGTAAAAGTCATATAAAATTATTTATCGTTTCTGTGATGCTTTATGGTCAACGCTGGAACAATTCGTAATGGTAATGAAGCTATTTTTTTTATGATGTTGAAAAATCAAAATAATTTGTCATTTCATGTCTTTGCTTAGTTACAAATTTGTCAAACACTTTATTTTCTTTTAGAATTTTATTTAAAAAGTAGAGACATTGAGATCTCGCATTGTGTGATAGGATTCTACAAATACCATAAGTATGTTTTTGGGGGGCAATCTTTTGTTTTATCATACCTTTGAAAGAAATTTGTTCAAAACAATACACGCTGTTCTGGCTGGTAAGAGTGAAAGCCTGAAAATTCTGTGGTTTTTCAAAGGGTGTATAGATATCAACATAAGACTCCCTGGTGTAATCCAGAAAGGGAAAGATATTGGCATATGAAGACAAGAGAAAATAATAAAAAATCTTTATTTTCATGTTGAGGTTTAGATCTCAAGGTTATCAATGTCAAAAGAGACCATATTCGAGTGTGTTCTGGTGAGCAGAATAAAGTTACTGTTTTGTCCCCATTTTTGTAGAATGCCAGGAAGAGTTCCCGTTCTTTGTTTTAAAGACCATTGATTCAATCCTTAAAAATTTGATTCTTTATGTCAGGTAATGCTGCTATGTACGTCAGGGTAAAAGCAGGTGCTTACCTTCAGGAGATAGTGACCTTGTATTTATACTGGACTAATTGCACTTTGTTAAAGGACATGGTTTGTAGATGTCCTTTAACCAGACTTGGCACCTAGTTCTCAATAATAATAGCTATTAGAGTCTACAATAGCCTTCATAGCTCTTTTTCTGTGGAGTTAGAAATGGAGTTCAAATTTTTCTTAAATATTATATTCACATAAGGTGATTATGATGTTGGGATAGTGTAGTCAAAATGTCAGAACACTAATAATAATAATCCCTCATGACTGTTTAGACACCCAATTCAGCCTCCTCCCCAAACGTGCAGGATCTCACAACCATCTCTTAGCAGCTTATGAAGCATGTGCTGTGTGAACTGAGCAGACAAGAGTTAGGGATGACTCGAGGAAAGTACTTGGCAAGAACTTTGACACTTCAAAATGACTTTAACTTCAGGTTAGAACCGAGGTAAGGTTCGGCAATGGAGTGCGTTTACTCAGGGCCTTGGGGAAAGCTGGAGGTTTGGAGATTGTGTAAATGGAATGGTTAATCAATGAGATCAATGCTTTCTCCGCAGTGCCTTCCAAACCCTTCCTTCTGAGCGCCCCGCCATTCTACTCCGCCTGCTGCGGTGGGTCCTGCAGGCGCCCTGCCTCCCCCACAGCTTTTTCAAGTAAGTTTTAATGCTTCATCAGCAATGCCTCAGTTATTCTGTAAACCAAAGCAGCAGGATTTAATGTGCTCAGGGAAGCTAATTGGCAGTGCAGTGGCAAGGAGCTAATGCCTCACTAAAAATCACAGCGGCCCTATTCAGGAGGTTTCCAGAGATTATCAAACCTCGGCACAGTGAACGATTGTGAGAGGGTTTTCGGCGACCCTAAGCCCGGAGCTGACACGCCAAGGCAAGAGCTTGTTTTCCATTTGGTATAAAAGATCTTAGAGGGACCAGTTTGGCTCTTTCTGAAGCCTGTACCGCGCTCGGTTAAAGAAGAGGGCAAAGGAAAGTGGGTAAGGAGTGCGCTGTGCGCTGCTTCCATTCGGCTTCAAATGACTCAGTCAGTCACAGGTCTAGAAAAGAATTAGAAACTGGAGATCATAAAGATGGGGTAAAATATTGTCTATCTTCCTAAAGAAAGCCAGCCGGGCTTGTAGGGAATGTTTTCAGGGAACTGGTCTCTAAACGTTCTGAAAGAAAAATACATTTGTGTCTGGGAAAAAAGAGAAAAAACCAAATGGAGCAGCGTGTTGCATGCAGGTGTCTTGGGGTGTCAGCAAAATCTACAGGCAGAGGGTGAGCTGTAGGGCGAGCCAGGCATTGGAGGCCCGAGGAGACACACAGGTACACAGCTACGCCAGGTAAGGGTGGAGTGAGGGCCAGTTCCAAGCCACAGCCTGTGACTGTTTCCAACCCCCTGGCACCTTATGTGTTCTTGTGTTTTATGGATATTTCAGGAGAGCAGTTGCCCCACAAAATGACTCCCGACAAGCGAGGCAGCAAATGCTGGGGTTTAATGAGCTGCGGGCTTCTGAACGTCTCTTTAGGGGGCCGGTACTTTCCCACAGAGCCCTTTACACGGCTGGGACGTGGCTACAATGGGTGACAGACCCGTGACCAATCCTCACTTTTGCTGGGCTCATCCACACGCGACCTCACCACGATTTTTCACTCTGCAGATGAACTTTAGGGACCATTTCACAGCGAGAGGGCTTGGGCAAGGGTCATTTGTCCTTTTGTGTGGTCATAAAGCCAGGCTCTGTGTGTCAGCCTTTTTCTCCGGCTTCGCATTCCAAGTGAATTTCTGGACACCATTTAAAGCCCTTCACTGCAAACTAAAGCGCTGAATGGAACTGACTTTTATAGACTCATTCCAGCTCATATTCCCATATAGCCCTGTCCACCTGAAAGGGGATTTAGTGCCCGAGCTGACTGTATACAGGGACTCGCTGAATACACAGGGCCCATTATCAACTGTGGCAATTGTTTATTAACCAGGACGGATACACTGCTATTTTGGCAGTGACCTATTAATTGTAGATTTAACTAGAAGGCATTGAATTTGAATAGTGAGAGAGGAACCATGACGAAACCTTTTACTCTTCCTTCAAGGTGGTCCTCTGTGAGGGCGACTGAGCACTTGTGCAAATTAAGGCAGCATTTATCACCAGATATCAGAGTGGCAGGCAAGAATGTCTGGAAGAGACACAAACCCAGATGCTGAAAATCCCATCCCGGGGCACCTTTGTTTATTCATGGCGGCTCGCACTTGGTTTCCCTTGCTCCCTCTTGATGTCTTTTACTTTAGAAAGTTGCCGGTGCTACCACGCAGGTGTGTGGAAATAGACACAAAGTTTCACGTGATAGGGATGTCCCGGCATGTGGGTACACAGGGCAGGGCAGTGTATTTTTTGTATAGGGGTGTTTTAAAAGAGTCTCTAACACAGAAAAGTTTGGGCCAGTTTAATAAATAGGAAAAGTAAAGCATCAGGCCAGTTTAATGGAGCGCGTCCTTCTCTCAAGAGCTCCGATGATTATTTAAGCAGGTCCCCCTTTCTCTCCGTAGCTCTCAGTCCTTCACACTCTATGCCCTCTGCATCGCTGTTATAAATGATGCTCATCCCTCGGGGCTTAAAGCCCTGTGTTTATGTTGGTAAAAGAAAAATAAATAAACACATGGCTTGAAAGATCACTGCTGTTCAGATCAAGGAAAGTCCATGCTGCCCTTGACTCCTCTGTCCTCCTGATGCTGGCCTCCTGAGACCATCGAGAGGTCCCACATGTGTTTTTAATAAATGACGCTGTATCACATTATTAGTTATAACCCCAAAATGAATATCTCATTTTCCTGTTTATAATGTTCATTCACATTGGCAGTCACTAATAACGCGGTGGGATCTTGCTGTCCATAAAGAATTCCACAAAAACAGCCATGATGACCAGGGCTTGGCTAATGAGCTTTACATCTGAAGCACCCTCTTACTAGAGGAATTTACTAGGTTTTCTTTTTTTTAAAATAATAAGTGTTTATGTCCAAGTTGCTAAATTATTTTCCATTGCGGCAACGAAAAGGGAGAGAAAGAACATGAACCGCTCAAGTAAACTTGTGTCAAGTTTCCACTTGGACAGCCAAAAGTCGGTTTATACTAGAAGTTTAACAAGTGATGAAACTGGTGGCTGCCATGGTTGCTCCACAGTGTTGACTTCCTCCCGGAGCCCGGGATCGGGGCAGCGCATCTGTAGCTAAGCCAGGGGAAGGCCTTCTCCACGCACAGTCTCGTTCATTTGTTTCGTGCCGACTCAGGTTTTCTTGACTCCTCAGATTTAGCCTTGACTCCTCGCTGCAATGTGGAAGCCATCATCCGCCCGGTGCCCTTCTCACATGTAGTAAACGGTTTAATAGGCTGTTTCAGCACTGTGCTAAAACGCTGAGAACAGTCGAGAAAACGGAAAGGCACCAGTCAAAGCCGGCCCCTCCCCTAAAGCACTGCATGGAAAACTCTTTGATATTACATTCATAAACTTATTTTTAAAAAAATAACACATTTTCTCAGGTAAAATGAAAAGGGGATTTGTGGAAATGATGCAGGTCATGGCTCTTTTTAAAAAGCTACCTTAAAAAAAAAACCCTGAAATCTTAATTAGGGAGTCTAGCAAATTGAGTTAATTAGATAATTACCCCATTTTTGTCTTTGAGTACCCAACTTGACCTTTCAAGAATTTTATGCCTTAGAAAACAGAACTTCAGTTTGGAGTCAACTTTATGTGAGTCTGAGCAGAGAAGACCTGTTGGCCGGACAAACTGCTTAGCCGTTTCCTAGGAACTGCAATCACATTTGACATTCCCAGCTTGTTATCACCTTTCTCCCTTGTTAAAACTTAAGGGAACCTCATATCCACCTCAGGTTTTAGTACAGCATTTTGGGAAGGCAGCAGGGAAGGAGCTTTGCTTTTACTGAGTGAATGTAGATTGGCTCTGGATCTCACTATCAAAGATGGGAAATGCTCTGATATTGTTGCCACCTGACTTGGGTGTTGGTTTACTGCTCTCCGCTGGAGTAATGGGTTGTCTCAGGAGATTTCCCAGAGCTGTGAAAACCTAGGAGAGACTGACTGTAATTCCCAACACATATATACCCACGAATGTAAAATATCTAACATAGGCAGAGATTTAATTTAGCCATTTTAAGATCTTCAGAGGGATACAACTTTTTTTTTTTTTAATTTAGAAAGAGGCCTGATTATACCACTTGGAAGATAATGGAGTTTGTCGATACTCTGAATCTAGGTAGTGACTTCTCAAAAAGGATGGAGTGGTGTTGCCCAGATAAATGACATTCAGTCAGCCAAGAAGAATGTTTGAGGGAACAGAGACTCAAAACTACAGGCTTTCCAGGTTGATAACTCTATTCAAAGCTCTAGCAAGGCAGAGGCAGCCTCAGAGTTTCAGTCCTAGGGTGCAGTTCCTTTTCTGTCTGAGTGCTCAGCCTAGATGGTAATGGTGGGTAATTCCCAGGCTTTGTAGGATGCTTGTCTATAACCCACTCCCCGAATATCACATGAAGTCAAATGTAGTTCTGCTTATAAAATCCTGATTTTCATTTCCCTAATCAAGCGCTCTGTACAGACTAGGAGAGGGGAGAGTGGACTCGATAGAGCCAAGTGGGAAAAAGTATAAAGTATAAAGTAAAAAGTATAAAGCCATCTCAGTGTGTGTCTGCAGAATGCAGCTGGGGTGTGGGCTGTGCTTTAGCCATAGGCTGAGCAGAGGAGAAGATGGAATTCTTACTGGACTCTGAAAGGCTCAGAAGGCCCGTGACTGGTTCTGGAGACCCTTTAAAAGGCACGCCGAGTAGGAAAAACCAAGCTAAGAGGAAGGCAGATAGTAAAAGACTCTACAGTTACCACACCCAACTTGGTGAAGGTTAAATTGAGTAAACTCATTTAAGTCCAAATCCTGGGTTTTATGGATGCTTGAGAGTGGCTTTTACTAGAACAGGACAGACAGACCTACAGAAACCATACAAACACAGGCACACATATGCACAAGCCCATAGATGCCCACAGGCATATTTGAAAGTAGTGATGAGGGGTCTCTCCACTGAAGAGAGTATTGAAGGATAGAAGCCTGTGGGACAGGGCGCAGAACAGTTAGGGACAGTGCAGCAGGAAGACAGAGCCCCGTAGACAACACCCCACCCTCCTCAGTAGAGGAATGCCGGCATCAGATGCTGGCCCATTGGAGAGTCTTGTGTCAAACACATGAAGGTCTCTCCAGCTCTGAGAAGTTACTGAGTTCTTTAGGAGGCCGAAAGAGTTTTCTTTCTCAAAGGACGGTTGGTAGCCTTCAGCTTGAGCTGTCCTGAAAAAAATCTTACGTTTCTCCTGAGAATCTGAGGCTATCTGGAGGCAGTGTTGTTCCCTACACTACTGCCTCTGCCTTCCTCACAAAGCCGTGGGGGTGGGGTGGGAGTTAGCAGTCTATAGACTGGTTTTTAATGTGGAAACTAAACAAGGCTTCTTAGAAGTGGGCTGGGCTGTGTGACCCTTGGGTAGCCAACATTGGGAACAGAGTTTAGAATGAAATGTGGCAGGGTTAGGGACCACAGGAATGATGCAGGAACTCTGCCTCCCCTAAAGCCTGCTTCAGGGATTGCTTGTTTCTACTTGAAAATGAATTACTGGTCCATACTTCTATCACTGTCTACCTTAGGGCTTGCTTTTGCCATTCTGTCCTTCCTCCTCTGTGTTTTTACCTATTGTAAGCTTGGTGCATACTGGTGGTAGGGGCACATGTCCCTTGCAGAGCTGAGTTAGGGCTTAGTGTAGCAATAGGCACAGGGCAGCTGCCCAGGCATGGGTCAGGAAGACAGAAAGGCTAAGCCTGTCATGGACTCCTGGAGCATTGTAAATGGAAATGGATTGTGTTAGGTTGCCAAGGTAAAACGACATGTGGATGAGATGTGGTATGGGGAGTGGGGGTGGGGAAGGGTATCTTTTGGGTTTGCCATAGCTTTTGCTTGTTCATTGGTTGTTCCTGTTCATTTTAGGGCACCAAAAGCCCATACACTGGGTCCAGAAGTTATTACCTGATCTTAGCTGTAGGTCTAATAGGTCTGTTGTTCATAGGGTGAGATCTAATCCCAGTGCACAGCCCCCAAAATGTTAGAACTGCACCTGTAGATCCTCTATAGGAAACTTTTTTTTCTTTTTTTTTCCCTAAAAATTGTTTGTTAGGGAAAATCTAGGGCCCTCTCTTAAAAGTTTTAGGGATATTTGAATGAGACTCATTCCCACATTGCTAGTTGGTCTTTCCTGTTCTTGTATGTATGTTTGTATGGCTGCTTGTATGTTGTTTATGGTCTCTCCTGCCCTGGCTATTGGTGATTGGTTAGTTGGTATCTCACATTCTGTGGCTCTTTGTATGTTGTCTGTGGTCTCTCCTGCCCTGGCTATTGCTGATTGGCTAGTTGGTATCTCATGTTCTGTGGCTCTTTGTATGTTGTCTGTGGTCTTTCCTGCCCTGTTCATTGCTGATTGGCTAGTTGGTTTCTCACGTTCTGTGGCTCTTTGTGTGTTGTCTGTGGTCTCTCCTGCCCTGTTCATTGCTGATTGGCTAGTTGGAATCTCACGTTCTGTGGCTCTTTGTATGTTGTCTGTGGCCTCTTCTGCCCTCGCTATTGTTCTGCTGTTCTGTGCTGTCTGTGACGGTCACGTCATCTCCCTGTCAGAGCCCGTGAGTCTCTGCTCATCAACTGTGAGCACCTTAAAGACAGCTTGGAGTCATCTCCAACCCTCACTCAGTGCCTGTGCAGCGCCTCTGCCAAGTTGTTCTCCACTGGGACATAGATCCAAGCTTAAAGTGTAGACAGTGGGCATGGATTTTATGTCCACATTTCTGCGATAGCTCATAGTAGTTAGTGTTCACGTTGGCCCTTTCAACTGTTTCTCCTTGGCGCTCTTACCTGGTTGTAAGTGCAGTGCACATCTTGCTGCTATGCTTTAAAACATACATGTAGTCCCTTCTTTGCTGTTGTTTGTCCTTAGTCTTCATCTTTAATGGGTCCTCAAGATTTTATCCATTGGGTAGTTTATCCATTTCCTTAGGTAGTCACCATTCTCTCCTACTGTTGAATATATTTGGATACACTGATAGTTTGGGTGCAGTCATAAACCGGGCGCCAAAACACAGAGGAAAGAGCCAGGGTGAACCGAAAACATTTGGGTGGCATCTGAGCTTTGTGTCCTCAGCATAGAATGGGACTTGTGTCACCCCAAGCACCTTATCTAGGCAGTGATTGGTGTGGCATATATAGGATCCATGTATGGACCAAGTGAGCTACCAAGGGGGAAGCAGATTCTCGGGACTCTTGATAGGGCTGGGCATGGAGCTATTTTTGTGCTGATTTATTGACTCCTTGGAGCATTGTTCCGTGACCAGCATTTATCAGGTCCTCAAAGAACTCCAGGACCTGGAGAACATAAGCAGCATAGCTCTTTCGGTAGAGAGAGAACAGTCAGCCATGGTGCTGACTATGAGGTGCAAACACTCAGAGGTCAGAGGGGCCTCTCTTCTCTAACCCCATGTCCTTTTGTATCTCTCTGCCAGGAGAAGAACACGGGCTGCCTCTGCTGACCCAGGACTCAAATTCCAAAGCACGAAGGGGGATTTTAAGAAGAGCTGTGTTCTCAGAGGACCAGAGAAAGGCTCTAGAGAGAATGTTTCAGAAGCAGAAGTACATCAGCAAAACAGACCGAAGGAAACTTGCTGTCAGCTTGGGACTGAAGGAGTCACAGGTACCCATGAGGAGGAAGACACCTCCTATTCCTGGTTTCAGCATGGTGCAGCTTGTTCTTTGGCATGAATGTCTTGTGCCAGGCTTGGCACTGTGCTCCAGAGTGTTCTCAAGTGTTTGTTCTGAATTTTCAGTGGGTGGAAACACACAGGACAAGTCCTGTGTGGAGACTGACCCACATGCTGAGGGCAAGTCCTGTGTTGAGATGACTAATCCATACTCTGAGAGCAAGTCCTGTGTGGTGATGACTGGTCCACACGCTGAGGGCAAGTCCTGTGTGGAGACGAGTGATCCACATGCTGAGGGCAAGGCTGAACCACAATCTTCACTTTTCTGAAATGAAGGGAAATGTCGAGGATGCAGCATATGATTCTCATACCCTGTTCTCGTGTGTGTGTGTGTGTGTGAGTGTGTGTGAGTGTGTGCACATGTGTGTGCATGTGCGTGATCTTTATACCCAGAGAAACAGACTAAATAATTATCTTCAAAAACTGTAACCAATTTTCCTGTCTTCCTTTTCACTTTTAATCCAAAATCAGAGAGTGAACGTGAGACTCCTGGGCCCCTCTAGATGGGCGCCCCTTACTCTGCACCTTCCACATCTGCAGCATCTGGACCTTCCTTGTTCACTAACATTCCACACAGTTGTGACCATAAATTTTGAGAGTGAAGAATTCTCCCAGGATGGCCAGTTAGCTCAAAGAACGCTAGCATTTTTGTGTTTCATCTTCCAAATGAACACCCTCATTCTCTGAAATAACTGTCCATCTTCTGGATGAAGAAATGCAGAAGACTGAATGTAGGTCCAGCTCCATGTGGCAAAACTGTTTGGGGTCTAGGTTTCCCAGACAGCCTTAACGTTGAGTCACCATCTCTGCCACTGTGTAGGGTGTTTACCATACAAGGATGTCTTAGAGTTACGATTGCTGTGATGAGCCAGCAGCCTGAGAAGGAAGGGGTTTGTTTGACTTACACTTCCATATACTGTTTACTATTAAAGGAAGTCAGGGCAGGAGATCAAATAGGGCCAGTGTAGTAATATGGAGCAGCGGGACTGCGTCCCCGGCACCCGGCTGCCCACATGGGCTAGCTTATGCCCCGAAATAATTACACAGAAACTATATTCTTTTAAACACTGCCTGGCCCGTTAGTTCCAGACTCTTATTGGCTAGCTCTTATATATTGACCTAACCCATTTCTAATAATCTATGTAGCCCACGAGCTGGCTTACCAGGAATGATCTTAACCTGCGTCTGCCTGGAGTGGGAGAATCATGGCGACTCCTGACTCAGCTTCTTTCTCCCAGCATCCTGTTCTGTTTTCTCCACCCACCTAAGGGTTGGCTTATTAAATGGGTCTAGGCAGTTTCTTTATTAATTAACCAATGAAAGCAACAGATTAGAAAGAAATCACTCCCATATCAGGCCAGAACCTGGAGGCAGGTGCTGATGGAGGCCATGGAGGGGTGCTGCTTACTGGTTTGCTTCACGTGGCATACTCAGCCTGCTTTCACCAGCTCAGGGATGGCCTTATTCACAATGAACTGGGCCCTCCAATATCAGTTGCTAATTAAGAAAAATACCCTACAGGCTTGCCGTCAGCTTGATCTTCTGGAGGCATAAGACTCTCCTTCACTGAGGTCCCTTCCTTTCAGAGGGTTTATAGCTTGTGTTAAATTCACATAAAAACACCCAGAATCAAGACATTGAGCTGAAGGAGATGATGGCAGGCTCTCTGCTTTCCAAATAGAACCACATCCACCAGGATGTCTTGAATTGCCGTGAAGGAGCTGAAGGGGTAAAAGACACTGTGTCAATGGAAGGGTAAAAGACACCGTGTCAAACATGTCCTAGTGTGTGAAATTCCCCTTTCCTTTGATTCCTTCCCCTGGGGAAAGAGTTTGTTCCACGAACTGCCATGCCATTCCCAATGCTTTCTAGTAGTAGAGAGTGGTATGTTGTGTAGAGGGTAATTAGTTCATAGCCTTAATGGATTGCTGCGCATTTAATGAGGCTCAGCAGTTTTGCATATGAGCAGATCAGTGGCTGTATCTCCAGGGTCCACGTTGTTGTAACCCTATGCTGCGTGAGCTGTTACACTCTTGGCATTCCAGGAAGTTACCTACCCAGTGGAGGTTAGATAGCAACATTAGGGGGGTTGCTTTGACTTGTGAGACCATTAGAGGGGCTGGGTCAGTAGTTTGCAAAGCTGTTTATGGAGTTGCAGCCCTCTATGCCTCTCCCATGTCTGGAGACAGCAGCCTTGTCAAGGTCCACAAACCCAGGAAGTCAAGTGACAGACTTGTTTGATGGGCCTCAGGGTAAGTGGCAAGGACCTCACTGGGCTCTGCTGGAGTACCACAGGCAGAAATGAGAAGACTCAGGGTCACGGGGGAGAAAATAACATGGGTAGGAATTGCAGGGAGCCCAGGGTTGTCTGCTGACTTGAAGCAGATGTTGAGAGATGGAAGGGATTGCATTTCGCCTTGCTGTGTGCTGGGTAAGTGTGACCACCTCTGACTATGTGTGCAGCACTCTACAGAGAAGCTAGATATCAAATCCCATAGCCATTAATAGTCTACCAGAAAGGCTACACTCTCTCCATACCAAGGAAACCAATGTTTTTTTGTATTTGCTTCTTAAGCCTAAGCACATAGTTTCACTTAATTTTTTTTTTAATTCAGATATTTCAGAATGGATTTTTTGTTGTATTGATTTGGGAGAGCATTTAATAAATAAATTAACATTTTATTAACTTCCATGCTTATCAGCTATGTAATACAAGAGGGAAAGTGGTGAAGTAAGAGATGAAAGCCCATCTCACTTCTCTCCTGTTAGAGGGAGGCCGCTTGTTGGTTCCCGACTGCTCAGTCCCGAAATAATCACACAGAAACTGTATTAATTAAATCACTGCTTGGCCCATCAGCTCTAGTTTCTTATTGGCTAACGCTTACACATGAATTTAGCCCATTTCTGTTAATCTGTGTATCGCCACATGGCTGTAGCTTACCTGCTAAAGTTCTGTCTGGCTCTAGCGGGGCTACATGACTTCTCCCTGACTCCGCCTTCTTCTCCCCCAGCCTTCAGTTTAGTTTTTCCCTTCTAGCTCTGTTCCCCTATAGCTCCGCTATAGGCCCAAAGCAGTTTCTTTATTAACCAATGATATTCATAGCATACAGAGGGGAATCCTATACCACTCTCCAATCTAGTTCAATTATTCCTGCTATTTATAAATGCTTCTTGGTTCAATTTACTGAAGTATCAGACTCTTAAAATAAATTTATGTACAGGATGGATATGCACAAATTGCAATTATGCTCATGTTTGCATGATGTTTACCAGTGATCCAACATCTGATATCCTTTAATGTTTGCTAGGATCCTCTGATGTGTCTGCTATTCACTGTGTTATGCTTACTTTACAAAAAGTTGGCACTCGAAGTGTGTATGTGTGTGACCACCTATATACACCAGGGCAATGGGCTCTATGTGTCCTTTTTGGCTTCTCACAAACCATCTCTACAATGATGATCAAGCAGTAGAAGTGGGAAGACCTTATAGCACCTCTTAGTCTGGTCCCCAGCCGATAAATGAGTGTAGTACATTTCTGCTCCTGTGTAAACAGATCTATTTAGTACGAGT
This sequence comes from Microtus obscurus, assembly GCA_963919715.1. Classification (NCBI taxonomy): domain Eukaryota; kingdom Metazoa; phylum Chordata; class Mammalia; order Rodentia; family Cricetidae; genus Microtus; species Microtus obscurus. Next base: position 4,715,855 of record CAWTZC010002364.1, read on the forward strand.
TCTTTGTGTGTGGCATCTGCAGCATTTTGTTAGCGGAGAGTCTTCATCCTGTGGTATGTGTTTCTGCACTACTTTGCTGGATCATCGTTTCATGCAATAACTCGAGCCAATCTGCCGATGACAGCAATATGTGTTCCTCCTGTTCTGTTCCTTTTCTCAGTGTTACAGATTGGGTCCTTTGTGTCTGAGATGTAGACCTTTTCTATTTTCTCTCAAGTGAACCTCGTTACATATCATCCTGTAGATACATAAGACATTCCAATCTTCAGGTTACTTCCTGGGTTTCAGCATTGCATTTCCTTGTGTGCTTAAAAGGTAAGTTTTGTAGCCAGGCAGTGGTACACATCTTTATTCCCAGCACTTCAGAGGTAGGCAGATCTCTGACTTCGAAGCTAAACTGATCTATAGAATGAGTTCCAGGATAGCCAAGGCTGCACAGAGAAACAAACAAAGAAACAGGCAAAAGAAGTTTTATAAGAGGGAAACAGAAAAAGAATTTGAGAGTTAAAATGTCTGTGTATATGTTGCAAATTCTAAGAGATTAATAGTCTTCCAAAGAGTCTTAGATAAACTTAGATACTGATTTATATAAAATTTCTGCTCATATGAGTCATTTTACTGCAAACCCTTTATCCTTTATTACTTTGAAAACCCTTATCAACCTTATGGACAATTGTATTTGTCCATTTGTTTATTTTTAGTTTGAATTTTCCTAGCTACCAGAATTTTAGAGGCTTTTGATAATTTATTGGGAACGTGAAGTTTATAAATTGGCCTTTTGTGGTTGTTTATTTTCCAGTGGTTGTCCTTTTGTGAAATGCAGGAATTATTTTGGATATTAATCAAGATATTTAGAATAATAAGATTGGTTTCCACTTTCTTGTTACAGACATTTCAGCATTTCTTTCCACACTTGTGTTTTTATTGTGGTAAAATATGCATACAAAATAAATCATCTTAACCTTTCAAAGTTCTAAAGTCAGTGGCACTACGTGCATTTACACTGTTACAAAGCTGTTACCACAGTTCATCTCCAGAGACTTTTCCATCCTGTAACACTGAAACTCTGTGTCAGCTCTCAATGTGTTTTCCCTTTCCTACCCCAGGCCCTGCCAATTACCATTCTCCTTTCCACTATAATTTAGAAACTTAAGAGTAAAAGACTTTTGTCCTAGTGGAATCAAACGGCATTTTATTAATTGGATTAATTTACTTAACATAATATCTTCTCTGTTCATCTATATTGTTACAAGTTTCAGAATTACTTTCTTTCTAAAACCAAATAATATTCCATTATATGGATGTACTATATGTGCATAACTGTTCATCTATTGATGATCTTGATTATTTTCAATATTTGGATATTCTAGATTATATATATATATATATATGTATATATATATAATGTTTTCAAATATCTCCCTTTGCCTAATATTATGCAGATATCTCCCAGATTCCTACTTTTAGTTTTTGAGTAGTTTGTTTTTTTATTTGTTTATAGTGTGTTCATTTGTACATAAATTTCTCAGTTTTATGTAGCCAGCTCTGATTTCTCTGCTTTACCGTCTTCAGTGTTTTGTGATTTGCTTTAAAAAGAAATTGTGTCCTCAAGACTATAATTACAATCTCATATATTTTCTTCTAGGACTTTTGTAGCTTTCCTTTTATGTTTAGCTATTTAACCCACTTGGAGTTGCTTTTGTGTCTGTTGAGAGAGGTTTGACTAATGTGTATTTCACTAATTGTATGTATTTGTCCATTGATTGGGAAGAAAGTATTTCATGGCGTTTTACTAAGAGATTACTTAAGTCAAGCTCTGTCTCTGTATCCCACTGTCACTGTCTCTCCATGCACACCACACACACATGCAAATACTCACACACACAGACATAGACACATACACAAACATGCACACACAGAGACACACAGATACATACACACAGACACACAATGCATATACATAGACACACATGTACACATGCACACACAGACATTATACAGACACACATACAGACACACAGACACACACATAGACACAAACACACAGACACACAGACACACAGGCACAAAACACACATATACACACACAGATGCATACACATAGATACACATGTACATATGCACACACAGACATTACACAGACACGCACATAGAGACACACACAGACACACAGACATATACACACAGGCACACACATAGACACATACACATGGACACACAGGCACATACACACAGATACACACATAGACACATACACACACAGATACACACACACATGCACACACAGATATACATAGCCACACACACAGGGAGACATAACACAGACACACCACAGACACATACACACAAACACACAGACACACATATATACACAGATACACATACAGACATACATAAGCACATACACACAGACACACATAAACAGACACATACATGCAGACAGACACAGAGATACAAGACACACATGCACGCACATACACACAGAAACACATACACATAGACATGTGTGTGCACACACTTGTGTACTAAAAAAAGAAGAATTAAAGAAAATGAGTGCATTGAACAAAGCAGACACATCCATGGGAGCAGCACTCGCCCAGTGAAAATGCACCAGAAGAACTTGGCAAGCTCTCCAGGAGCAATAGCCACTGCTAATTATAAACGCAGTCAGAGTAGAAGCCAGAGTCCTGGCATGTGAGCTTTAGCTATTTTCCTAGCAAAAGCTGTACTCTGAGCATCGTAGGTGACACAGCGGTCATTGACACTTGGTTTCCTGGAGTCAATGTCCTGTGCAGTCATTTAAAAGGAAAAGTTGAAGAGATTGTTTAGTCAGTGTAGAAGGACCATCTTCAATTTTGTTTTCATGTGTGTGTGTGTGAGTGTGTGTGTGTGTGTGTGTGTGTGTGTGTGTGATTAAAAGTAGGATCTAATGTAGCTTTAGGCTGACGTCAAACTTCCTAACCCACCAAGAATGGCCTTGAACTCTGGATCTTTCTGTGTCTACCTCTTGAGTGCTGTGGTTGCAGGCATGTGCCACCATGTTTGTGTTGTGTGGTTCTAGGATTTGATATGGGTCTCACACATGCTAGGGATACACTCTATTAACTGAGACGCATCTCCAGTCCTCTTGCTTATATATTTTAATAATAATTTTCTTGAATAAAGTTTTTTTCTAATGGAAGACTTTTACAAATGACTGTTGAATTTGTTTGCTGACAGTTCCGTACAAGTACATAGTATCTTCTGAGGCCTGTCATGCCCACCCTTTTCTAGTCCCTCTCTTTCTGTAACCCTATTTGCCATATAACCTTCCAAGCATTCATTTTTTGAGACCCACTGAGTTTAACTAGGGTTTGTTGTTGTTTCAAAACGAGAGAGTAAATTGTTAGTGCAAAGATGTAGTGTAGTGACAATGACTGTTCCTGCTTTTAAAATGTCAGAGAAGTAGTTGGGGAGTCTTCTGCTGATGGATGACTGGGTGCCTCGTGAATAGGGCAGTTAATTGCAGAGTCAAGTTGCGGTGTGGTGGTGGGGGAAGTTAGATTCAGATCAAGCCACCTTCTGGGTTAATTACAATCAATTCTTATTTATAGAAACTAATTATCATAGTTGGATAAATCCTGGGAGTAATCAAAACTTGGAAGCTGCATAAAGCCCACATTTATCAAAGCATTACAAAATGTATTGTTAATTTAATGTTAAAAGCTTGTGGTGAGGTCTGCGTGTCAACACAGCCTGATAGCAGGGCCTAAAGTTCTTCACTTTGCTCTGCTGTGTGATCTTGCGTTGGTTAATCCTGCCAAACCTCAGTATTCTTAGATGTGAAATGAATATCTCTTCAAACCATAAAATCATCTGCACACACACACACACACACACACACACACCTCATACTCACAACCTGCAATACACAGATGTGTATAATACACATATGCAAGCACACCACTCACACATACACACCTTCCCCCATGACAACCAACCAACACAGCATAATATCCCCCAAGCCAAAATGCACGGGTGCTATACTAGTCAATTTTTTCTTGAATAAATGTATTAGCATAGATTAAATAATGTTTTAGAATACTTAAAACTAAGTTAATTTCAAAATCCACCAAAAATAAAGAATGTGATCGCTATACCTTCTGTTTGGAGGTGTCCATGGGATGTTATATTGATCTCTTAGGTGCTTCTGAAGGAACCCACAGGAAAAGCCACAGGGACGGATGTTCCAGTTAGGCTCTCAGAGTAAGGAATTCTGTAGAATGTGCAGTAGAAGACATTGACCATTGAAAATGCAGTTGCCTAGCGTGTGTGAGGCTAGAACAAAAGAAATAAGTAAAACACCTGAGTGCTATACTTGGAATAAGTGTTTTTTTTTCTAATTATTTTATCCATAGGTGAAGATTTGGTTTCAGAACAGAAGGATGAAGTGGCGTAATTCCAAAGAAAAGGAAGTGCTCTCTAGCAGGTGCCTCCAAGACCCAAGCCTTCAAGAAGACCGCCTTGCTTGCCCCGCTGTGGGATTCCCTCCTCCGTGCCCGGCAATATGGGAAGTCTCCCAGCCGCACTCAAGTCCCAGCTGGAGGGAGAATTCTCCAGAACCTGCAGAAAGACTGACCCAAGAGAATTCAGGGGTACCCGAAGCAAATTCACTCCGAGGTGCCTTGTATTTGTGTCCTGAGAAGGACGCTGGAGACAAGGATAGACTCACTAGCGCCATCTGAAGGGAGTATGCTCCACGCTCATCTAAAAGAACCCTTAGCCTGTAACGTTTGGATTAAAGCCAGTTAGTGTGTGTCTCAACACTGCCTTAAACTAACAGCTTGGCGTGATACCTGAGCTGATGCCTTAGGAGAGCCAGGCTCCTGTTTCTTATTTAGCCCTAGACTGAGGCTCAGTGTATAAATGGAATAGAACCTCCAGAAGGTACGGTAGGACCGAAAGAATAAAAGCCAGCATCGACCCACAGCCTGCCCTGAATATGTGTACATATGTGTGTGTCTGTGTATATGTATGTAAATGCTCATTAAATGCCTTAGCAGAAAGCAGTTCTCTCCAAGTTTTACATGGAGCAAATTCATTTTCTTTTTATGTGGAGAAAAAATCTGAGCAAATATGAGCAAATATTATTTTTTCAAATAATGTAAAATTTGGGCTTCGATGTCACACAATTAATTATGTTTGTAAAAATTCTCATCTTCTGGCCTTTTTTGGCATCCAGACGTAACTTGAGCATATCAGCAGTCCTAATCGAACGAGCCATGGTTAGATGAATTGAAGATAGATAAGATGAACTCAACAGGAAACTGCAACTTTTGAATGTAGTTATCAGTATTTCTAGCTTTCAGGTCCGAGATAGGTGAGGCTATCAGGGAGGAAGGAGCACATTTAGGTGTGAATTGGCTTTTTTTGGTCTCTTCTCTGTAGCGGTTATCCTAGACCAGGGTTTTCTAAAAACATGCCTGAGTGGAAGTCATTGTCAGATAACGGGCCAGCATTCAGTATCTTTGTGATCGTCTGTCTGTGCTACCTAGTTTGTGATCAGTGGCCAAAAAGCCAGGCTACTGTGTCACCATTCTTAAGCTGTCCCTAACAGGACTGAAAATCACAGGACTGAAAATCATAGCACTGACGGGCTTCGTGCTCAGTGCTGATCCCACGCTACATATGACCTGAATTTCCCACCTAGTTCATACTACATATGTTATGTGGTTTTTCTATATTAACAGACACCACCCAGATGTTTTATGATTACACTGAAATAGTCTTTGTATAAAGTCATATTTCTGGTAATGATTTTCTTAGTTATCCAAGAATATTAATTCTAAGTTCATTCAAAATATTGTTTTACTTTGCAGGAAATGAAGTTAAAAAAAAAGACACAGCATGGTTTTGACTGAGTTTTTGAACAAGTGGTACAGCTCGAAGTCCTTTATGGGACATCCTGTTAGTGAGCAAGTCAGGAGCTTCTGGCCTGCTCACCTTCTCGGCTCTGGGTTCCAAGGGTGTAGTACGCAGAAGGGAGAATATTCACGAAGATAGCAGTTGTGATCAGCATCAGGAAATTATGGCTTAATGAACAGAGCCTGGATTGGTACATTAGTTGGTGCCTTTGCCATCTTTGTGCTTCCTGAAGGTTGTCTTTGAGCTCCCTTGTGGCAAGTGGGAGTCAGGGATCTGATGACTACATTTTACAACGTTTGCAAAGTGAGAACACAGCATCCTTTTTTTAAGTACTGACCTTATTGCGTTTGTAGGCTGCTTTGTATTGCCAGACACTGTGCTGAGCATTTAGGGTCTATTGGCCCATTCAGTCCTCACTGCCACAGCCCTGTGACATAGACAGTCTTACTGCTCAGGGTTCCTGTTACTCCACCGAGGCAGCTGAGGCACGGCTTGTGGACGTGATCACCAAGAGTCACAGGGCTAGTGAAGTAAGGGGTCTATGCTCTGGTAATCTGTTCAGCTCTGTGGGGCCTGCAGCACCGTGAGTACAGGATGCAGGTGAGAAGCATCTGGGAAACTGGTAAGGTTTACCGAAGGGCAGCAGGAGTGTACTGTATTTTGTAGCCTCGGGTTTAGAGAGCTGTATTCTCATCAATGTTCTCCTTTCTATTCGATTTTGAAGTTTAGCTGAAGAATTGTCAATCCGTGGACTCTAGTCCCAGAGAAGTACCTCAGCACGTGATGGGCGTGTCCTTGTTTTCATTGTTCACTGATGAAAATCATGAAGGGTTTATTTGTATGTGGCCGTTGTGTCTTGAGCATAACTTGGAACTTGAATGAGAGAGATTTATCAAGGTCATTTGATTATCCAGGTTGTAGAAATCGGTGAGTTGCTGCTTGAATAACTTTGCCTCAGGACCTCTGAGACTCAGTAGAGCTTCTCCATTTAGGACTGGGCTGGTGCTCAGATATGCAGGTCAGTATTTTAATTGTCTTCCACCCTGCAATGTGTCCAGGCTTAGGAAAGCCACACCCTAGAAAGAGAGTTTTCTGGAGCATAGTGATAATACACACACGTGTGCCCTCACATAAGCATACCCATGTACATGCTGGGTACCCTTTCATACAAACCTAGATATAGTACACACACGTGTGCCCTCACATAAGCATACCCATGTACATGCTGGGTACCCTTCCATACAAGCATAGACATAGTACACGCATGTGTGCCCTCAGACACAAGCATAGTCATGGTAAACACTTGTGTGCCCTCACATGCAAGCATAGGCATAGTAGACATGTGTGCCCTCACACACAATATAGTCTTGGTACACACATGTATGCCCTCATGAGTATAACCACGGTACACACGTGTGTGCTTTCACACAGAGCATCTCCACAGTACACACGTGTGCTCTCACAAGCATGGGCATGCTGCACGTACATGTGCTCTCTCTCACACACAGCGTAGCCGTGGTACACACAGCCTTTCTGCCCTTTCTTTGCATTATCTTGTCTGGATTGGAGTGAATGACTGGGCCCTTGCTAGAGAGATCTCCCTTCTTATCCTCTGTGGACCCCACCCCACCCTGGCTTTGTGGGAGCATTTTCTGTTAAACAGTTGCAGATTCTTTCCTGGAAGTGATAGCATGTTCGTATATTCCTTGTCTGCTTTCCAGAGAAATACTGCTTGTATTAATACCACCAGGACCACAGAATCCTGGAGAATGAAATACTGGGAAAAAAATCACCTCAAAAGGCATTTTCAATTGGTTTGTATATAGATAAAATAAATGTATCTTTTAATATGTAGGGATTAGAAATATATAAACAGGTTGGAGATGATCTTAGACTTTGGATACAATAAAGATGGTTATCACTAATGTTTAAAAGACATCTCTGTATTTAATAATAAACAAGAAAACCAATTATTTAGTCACATGATCCTCAGGATTTAAAACTAACTCCCATGACCATACTGTGACTTCCAGACTCCTCTAGCATACTCTCCTCCAGCATCCAAACTCTCACTTGACTCCCCCAAATCAATACATGTTTTTTTAAACTTTAAATATAAAATTATAAATATCCTATACCCTCAACAACATTTTTGATATCTTCATTTCTAAATTGCATTCTCCCTAGTGTTCAGTAGGACCCAGTGATTCTGTGAAGGTCTTATGCCCTTTGACACAATGAAACATAGTCCATGTGTTCTAAAGTTTGCTGGGCTGTAGCTCCGACCACTTGAAGTGTTTTTCTTCCTTTATTTCAGTATCTACTGGGTATGATGTATCATTTTCCTACCCTCAATATAGATAAATACGAGGAAGAAAAAGGATTCTTGTTTTCCAAGAGCATCTAAATTAGTTGCCTTGCCATACAATGTTTGACATCATCCATGTTACTCCTGGAAGGCTCCAGTAATTTTAAAGGAGAAAGCTAGCATCCTCCAAACCTCACCTCTCTTTGCAATGAGACACTCTTAATGCTCTACTAATCAGAAAGCACACGGCATCCACCATTCCTCCCAGATCCTATTGTCACAAGAGTCAGGAGTCAGAATGGCTTCCAGGAGTAATTTACTAGCTACCTTTGTCCACAGTGAACCCAGTCTCTTTTTTTTTCTTTTTTAAGCCCCTATAGGAAGAGAGGAATGTAAGTGGGAGAGATTAGAGTGATGCATTCTTGAATATATAAGGAAACTGCTGAAGGATTAATTTATATCTTTTTCAAACCATTTCTCAAACGAGTATTTACCACAATGACATGGTACCCAATCCACAGTGGTCCTATTACTTTGTTACACTGTGTTATTTTTTTTTATTTTATTTTTTACTTTTTGGGTTTTAAATAAATGCAGTTGAAAGCAACCAACAAAGTAAAAGTCATAAAATTCCAGTAGACAGTCCTCTTGAGAAAAAGAATTTTCAGCTACGTTTTAATGTGTGAGCATGTAAATGCGTATGCTTAAACAGATCTGGAGTGCAGTGTCTGTCCAGTTCCCCTGCTTTTTGAGTCTACTTGTTCCCAGACCATTTCCCCACATCATTAAAAATTACTCAAAACTATGATGACTGCATTGTTCTACTGTAGCTATTTTAGTTCTTGGGTAAACCCTGGAATGGGCCAGAAGATGACAGGATGTGGAAAGAATGACCACCGGATCCTGCTCTTCAGAGAAATGATCTATTGTGTTTTTAATAAAAATCTCATCAGATGAATGAAACTTGGTGTTATAATCTCAGGGGTCTTCAGTATAAAGGTGTACCAAACATACTGAGGGGGCAGTGTCCTTTAAAAACCCACTCTGAAGCCTATCCGAATGTACTCTATCCATTTAAAGTCCAAGCAGATGGGCATACTTGGCCTTTAACCAAGCCAGCAGCAGAGTAATAGTATGGGGTGGTAGTCTACTTCTCTCTGCGTGTGCTTTGCCGTCAGCTTGCTACACTACCCAACTGTCTGTATTATGGAGTCAGTGTTTTGAGTCGAAGTGAGTAGGATTCACACTCAGAGTCATGTCCTCCTCCATCGCTTTGAATGATTCAATAAGGCTGGTGTACCCATCTCTGCCACAGCTTTGAAAGATTCAATAAGGCTGGTGTTCCCACCTCCGCCATCACTTTGAGTGTTTTGATAATGCTGGTGTACCCACAGTGTGTAGAACTAGCACAGTTTCATGGTTCTTTCCTCAAGGTTGCTTAAGTAATAAAAATTATAGGTTTTTCCAAGAAATGTTTGAGATCAGAACATTCCAAGGTTACCAGAGAGATAGGGAACTTTGAGTATTACTCAAACCCAAAACAAAACCATCCAGTCCTTCATATTAACTGAAGCTGAAAAATCAGGCATGTCATGTTTGAATAAGATATAGTGGTATAATTAATGCACGAGGTATACACACACACACACACACACACACACAAAATGGTATTACTGGAAGGAGAGGACCCTACCAGCTCCTGGTGACTCATGATTTAATTTACATGATTCTACCTGACTCTCTTAAGATGGTGTCCCCTAGATGTTCTCTTCTGTGTCACAGCTTTTTCTCTGCCTTTCCCTTGTAAGGACATCTGCCATTGGATTCAAACCAAATCCAGAGAGATCATGTCTCAAAATCCTTAAACGTGATTGCATCCCCAAAGGCATTCTTCTCAAAAGAAGTCAGATTCACATGACTCAGGGTTTAAACATGGCCGATCATTACAGGACCAGTGTATTTTATCCCAATGTATATCATAGTAAAAGGTCTAGAATCAATAAAAGTGAGGGACAGTCTGCCTTGGCATTCTTCTGATGCAATTTAGCTTGCATTGCTTTAATTATGGCTTTTATATCAGCCAAGCAATGCACTACTTGTAAGGATATTTGGGCAGGATATTTTTGTAAAATTACCTTCAGTTTGGATTTTTTTTTATGCACAGGAAAAGTTTAAGAAAATGCAATACTAATTTTTTAAAGCCCTCACATGGATTCCAGATGTTGATTTAATCCAAGAAGGTGTTTCCTTATTATACAAATGTGGAACACATAAAAATTTGGCATTGTTTAATTTATGACTCACACATGAACCATTGTTTTTGTGATATAGTTATTTTAAGTAATTCATAAACTAAACAATGCCAATATTTTAGTCACATACCACATTTGTGTAATGAGGAAACACCTTCTTGAGTTAAATGGCCAACATCTGGGATCCATGTGGGAATTTCTTTGAAATTTTAAATAAAGACAAATTAGTATGTCATAAAACCAACATGGCAAGTCAGAGGTGCAAGGATCTGGTAATCAAAGATGAAGGAAATGTAGTACCACACTGTGGCTAAGGGAATGTGGATGCAATTGACAGAAAGAGCCAATAGTGCTTTTCCAATGCTGGTGTGAAGATGAAGCCCAAGGAGGTGCAGAGAGAAATGCAATCTGAGCAATGTTCATCCAGGGATCGAAAACCAACTCAGTTCTATGCTTAGTAGAAGGAATCTTCTTCCAAAAATCACAACAAAGAAGCCTGGGATGGGCTTCAAGTAACACCACGGTGCTTTCTAAAACAGGCAGAGAAAGAGGATCCGCGGGAGAGGCTGGTGAGGTAATGCAGGAATTATGTCAAGGAAAAGGAACTGACCTCCTGGGCCATGCCGCTGGTGTGTAAGATGAAGGCAGAGGAACAGCCTGAGAATCGAGCGATGTGGAGGGTGGTGATGGCTTTGACATAATCAATCTTAACTAGAGTAGTTAAGTAGAGCAAAAGTCAAAGCACTGTAGTGCAAGAGAGGATGGAAAGGGAGAAGGAGAACACGACGAGATACGTAAAATATGTGAAGCAGTTGGCCTGTGAAGGAGTGGAGAGAGAGTGGAAGCTGGATGGGATTGCACAGTAAAACCAGATGGACCCTTTCTTTGTTTCTTTTGTTGGGAATTACTAGACAGTGTGAAGATGAGGATGGGTGGCTTTGTTAGCGTGGGATGGCAGCACGGTCAGAAAGGGTGCAAAGGAGTAAGGTGTGGTGATGGTAAAAAGCCATTGGATGAAGAGCCCTTGCTCAGAGCAGACCTTCCTTAGGAGGGGAGTTGTCAAGTGTAGGGCCCTTTGATGGAGAGAGGGAGGAGATGATGGCTCGTCCAACCTGTATCCTGTGAAGTGTGAAGCAGCGTCATCCCCTGAGAGAGAGGGAAAGGCTAAGAAAGGCCTGGGATCTCAGGGAGGAGAGGAAACGAAAGAGGAGGGGAAGCGTATTTGAGCAACTGAGTAGGGCTTCTGGGATTCATTGAGTACCTACGTCTGATCTGTGATCTGAAATGAAGCAAAACACACATGCGTTTTTTATACTAATAGTTACATATAACTGCGTATAGGAGGAACATAGACTGACAACTGGGATTTTGATGGCAGTGTATTGGAGCTGGATAAGAAGTAAGGGAGATGAGGGCCTTTGTCGGCAGACTGTGTGAGGTTTGCTGGACAGGAGAGGTGCTGACCCAGGCAGGGGCCATTGTTAGTGAGAAAGTGCTGGGGCTGTGTCATGATGGTTCTGGAGAAAGCGAAGATTGTGAGCTGTCTGGGTATATACACTGTGGTCTAGCAATTGGAAAAGTTAATGCCTGAGATTAAGAGTTCTAGAAATAATTCAATGTCTGGTGTCAATGAGGTCTTTGGATTAGGAGAAAATGTCTAATAGGATGGAGAGGAAAGTTACTCATGGCAGAGAGAGATTGGGGCCCTCTTACCATTTTTTTTCTTTCCTGTGAATGCAAGTGGAAGCCTCCTGTGGACGTTGGGAGTCTTCTTTGATCACTCTTCTACTTCATTCTTTTGAGGCAGGGTCTCTCAGTGCAATCCAGAGGTCATTGTGTAACAACTTGCTCTGTGGATCCCTGCCCATGCCTTCCAAGGTTGGCATTCAAGCAAGGCTGCTATATTCATCTAGATTTTCCATGGTTTCTGGGGATCCTCTTGTTTTTATAGGAAGATCATGGAGTCATCCTCCAGCTTCATCACTATTTTGAAGTCTAATTTTGGTAACTGTTTTTTTTTTTTTTTTTTTGAAACGGCTTCTACTGAATTCTCATTACATTCTATCTTTACTCCAAACAATATTAAATGCATGTTCTCTTCATACTCTTTGTTTTGGCTTTAGGGCTTTGCCTGAGTGTGTGTTTCATTCTGCATAACAACTTAACTTCAGTGAAACCCATTTTAGTGCTATATAGATTTCTGAGGGAAGAGCGTTCCAGACAGAAGAAATAGTCATTGACAATATCTTTACTGATTAGTTTTACTGCCAACTTGATGCAATCAGGGATCAGCTGAAGAGAGAGGCTGAACAAGGAATTATCTAGATCAGATTGGTCTGTGAGGATGTCTGTTTCTAATTGATGTGGGAAGGCCAACTCTAAATGCGGGCAGCACCATCTTCTGGGCTAGGTTCTAAATCCTAAGTGCTAATGGATCAAGGATACATTTGATTTCTCTCTGCTCTTGATGGTGGCTGTGATGTGACTGACTGGTTGAGTTCTCACCTTGGCCACCCTGAAACAATGCACTCTAACTAGGAATTATAAGCCAAATAAACCCTTTCCTCCCTTCAGTTGCTTTTGGTCAGAGTGTTTTATCACAGCAATAGAAACGAACTAAGTTCAGTATCTAAGAGAGACAATGGAGTCCATAGGAGCAGGTATTGGTACGTGGGATTTTTTAATAGATTTGATTCAAAGGATAGCAAAGAGGGCAGTGTGACTGTAAGTTATGAACAGTTTGGAATGTGTTAGGGGATTCCAAAGGTTAAGGGTCATAGTCTAGAGTAGTGAAAGGTCTTTGCCTCTTACTGTAAATGAGTGAGAGAAGGGGCAGGAAAATGATGTGAGTTTCTAAGTTTTTAAATGGGCAATCTGTTTGGAACGGACTAAAAAGAGAAGGGTGTTAGGAAGTCAGTCATGAGGATCATGGAACCTTCAGAGGAGAAAATGGTCACTTGGAACCATGGCGAGAACATGGGTGGTACCAAGACGTGGTTGAATTCTGGATAGATTTTTAAAGACAGAGCCAAACACATTTACCTGACATCCTGATGGTGATATGAGATAGGAGGATCAAGGGCCAAGGGATTTTTCTGGGCTCATGGAGGGATAGAATTGTCCCTGGAGTGAGTTAAGTTTCATAGGGGAGCATTTCAGTTACGTTTTAGACATTCTGGGTTTGGAATGCCATTGAGCACTTTCGGGGGGGGGCTGTGCAGAAGGCAGCAGGTTATATAAAGTGTAGACTTCAGGAGGTGCTCCCGTGTCAGGGGTAGACGTTTGATGTCATTAGCATACAGGTAGCGCTCAAGTTCTGAGACTGGAAGAGGCTGTTAAAGGAAAGAGTGGATACAAAAAATGAGGAATAAAGACCTGTGACTGAGACCCCAGGCTTTCTCCAAGTTGAAACCCAGAAGCAGAGACTGAGGCTCAGAAAAACAAATCTCTCCGGTGAGAAGGAGGACAAGGGGCTTGGTGGCCTTGAATGCAACAGGAAAGGTGACTAAAGGAGAAAAAAATATGGTCACCTGGGTCGGGGCTGAATAATGACACAGTAAAATAATAATTCAAGAGCAAGCCCCAGACACAGCCATGTATAGAGGAACTTGACAAGAACAGTTTCAGCGAAGCAATGATGTCTGTGAAAGTCATAAACACACTATTTGAGAATAAGAAGGAGAGACAGCAAGAGATAGACTTTCACCATAATGCTTGGAAAGCTGAGGGGAGAAAGAGGAGCGGTAGGACTTCCAGGAGAAGCACAGGTCACAGCTATGGTAACACTGATAATTCTCTCACACAGTGAGATGGGATGGAAGAAGCCCATTGGAAAAAGAAGATAAAGAAGGGAAGATGTGCAATGCTCAAGGCAGGGGTCTGCTTCATGTAGAGCGTGGGTAGTTAGGTACAGTGCCTGCAAGGTGCAGGGATAGGGAGTGAGCGTGGTAAGGGAGTCTGGGAAATGCTTTCAAATTTTGCACCATGGCAAAGATGTCATCCCTGAATGAGAAGAGAATAGTCAGTGGAAGTCTGGGTAGGGATGCTGTTATACTTTCTCGTAGGGATGCTGTTATACTTTCTCGTAGAGTCAAGGGTATGGATAGGATTTGATACTTATACCTATATTAGGTTGTGTTTCCCAGTATTGCCGAATCTTTACTTATTTTTTTTTTTTTTCATTTGGAGGTGGTTTGGTACAACTGCAGAGACCTACAATAAAAACTCACAGTGTACAGGATTTGTCACGTTGTTTGTACAACAACTTCCCTTCAATTTTAAGCCAATTTGCTAGGAGTTCTAGATTGCTTTCTGCTGCTGTGGTTTAAAAAAAAATGTAAAAACAATAACCCTGATGCAAAACAGCTTAGGGGAGAGAGGGTTTATTTTGGTTCTCAGAATGATACCTTCCTTCACATCTACATAATATGTGAGCTTAGTTTGGGGTGGTACTGCGCATCTGCCATCCTTTTAATCCTCTTGTTACAAGATGTTTTTTGGTAAATAATGCATAACTGAATTTTGTTTTTGTCTAATCCCATCTGAAAATGATCATCTCATATTCATCACAATGACTGATTATTTTGAATAATTTTTGAAGTGTTTTTCCTGCTTGAACAGCCTCTTAAATCTCTCTCCACGGCACAGAACTTTTCTCTAACATTACAGCATTTTCCTTCATACCAATAAGAATAACTAGAAGTCCTCAGGCAGATGTCTAGCTTTTGGAATCCTGTCTCACAAAGGATAAAATTAGAAGATGTTCCTAGCTCACCTTTTACTCTCGGGGAAGCAATATGACCTGGAATTTCCCATTCACATTCAGCCATAGAAGATATTGGTTGCCTAGTCCGTGGAGGATTAGGAATAATTCATTTTACTAGTAGGTCTGAAAGCATGAAATTCAGCAAGATGGTGGTGTGTGCTGCATGACCACATTCCTTACACGATGGTTGTAGCATCTAACTGTGGCATGGTAACTTTTTTTCCCATGAGACCTATTCTATTGGCCCTGCCACAAGAATCTGAGCTTTTTCAAATATTTTCATATTGGTAGGCAGCTTTATTATAGCTGCCTATGCAAGACATGTTTTGGGGATGCAGCAGGGCAATGCTTCTCAGGGAGCCTTGGAGTTGGTGTAGCGGTCACTGTTCTATCCAGGGCATGGTTTCACAGCTTGACGTACATACACCTCACAGGCATGTTTTTTCTTGCTCTTCCCTCCTGTGGAATACATGGAGAGCACCTCAGCCACCTTTGAACTCTATGATAAGACGACAGGATCACCACCAACTCGCTCTGTGATGACCACAGGGGAAAAGGCTGCTCTTTCCTTCTCCCCGTCTAGCATGTTGAGATGTCCCTGTTGATTTGTTTGCTTATTTGGTCCCAACTGAGGCTTGGAATTTGTTCTGACTGAGGCTTCGCAATCCTCCAGGTGACTGCGGTGCTTTGTACAAACACCCTGGCATTTGGAAGCTACAGCTCTATGATGTGGGAGTGTCATATATCAATCTGTTTATCAATCTGTTGATTTCATTGGTTCAATAAACTGCCTTGGCCCTGATAGGTTAGAACATAGGTGGGAGGAGTAAACAGAATAGTATGCAGGCAGGAAGAGGAAGTGAGGTCAGAAATCATGCAGCTCCGCTCAGAGACGCCAGGCTCCCCTCTTGCGGGTGGACCGGATAGCTCAGCTCTCTGAGGCACACTCACGATGAAGCTCCGACCCAAGATGGACGTAGGCTAGAATCTTCCAGGTAAGCGCACCTTGGGGTGCTACACAGAATAAAAGAAATGGGCTAGTCCAGGTGCGAGAGTTAGCCTAGAAGAGGTTGAAGCTAATGGGTCAAGCAGTGTTTAAATGAATACAGTTTGTGTGTTGTTATTTCGGGCATAAGCTAGCCAGGCGGCCCGTGGTGTTGGGGACGCAACCCCGACGCCCCTATTTCAACAGCTCTAGACAAGGGCAGGAACAACAACAACAACAAAACAAAAAACTGAGAAAGGTGAAAGTTTTCCAGTTTGCCTCAATATAAAGATGAGAAAAACTAGCAAAGCTTCCAGTTAACACAGACCACCAGAGAAGATCATATGACATCTGTACGAATGCGAATTCGCATTTCCATAATTTATTTTGTTTCTCTTTGTATTTTCCCGTAAAATACTTAGCTGGGAAGCATCTCTAGTTTGAGAAGGAGTGAACAGGAGAGGTCTATGGGATGGTGGTTAGTGTCAGAAGTACCCCGGAGGGATTTTATCCTACAAAACTTAGATGTGGAAAAGAATCAAATATAGAAGGTTTAGTGACAAAGGGTAAGGAGAGCAGGGTAAGTATCCCCTCTTTGACCGGTTTCAGAAAAGGAGCTAAAGAGACAATGCAGGCTTCATATCTCCCAGGACACCCACAACCTGTCCATGGGGCCAAACCCATATGGAGCAAAGAAAGAACCTATTTCAATGCACTCCAAGTCCACAGTGCAAATAGGGGCTTGGTGGACTCTGCCATATCTGGAGTAGATCTCTGGGGCAATAGATTTAGAATTAGTTGTCTGGGAAAATCAGGGCACTGGGAGCAATTCCAGAGCAGCGTTCCTCCCATAAAGATATGAAGAAAGAACTCCCACTGACAGTGCTGGATTCACACCTCGTTTAATCTTATGCATGGAGGTTGAATGAGTCCATGCATGAGTTAGGGACTGGAGAGTCAAATCAAGATGGAAAGAGTAGAGTCCTTGACTGCAGTCAACGTAAGAGGTTAACAAGACTACTGATCTTTAAATGTGACCACTAAACTTTCTGAGGCCATTTGGCAGTTGGGAGATTTGAAACACAGTTTCCTAGGGAATCGATGGACCTTCACGTGTCACATATCTCAGTGAGAAACATGGGGATGAGGAAAACCCACTGCTCTGCTTGACGGGTGAGTACCAGCCATGACCAGCTACTCTGCCTAGCGTATGGGTGCCAGTTATGGGTTGGATTTTTTTATTTTTGTGAAATCTGGGGAAATTTCAAGGAATAAATGATCACACATGTCTGTGTGGCCCACATTGAAGTTGATGCCTTTTTTCACCTGTTCTGAATTCTGATGAAAATGAATGGCCTCTCTGTCAATGTGCTCTGCGGATGTGGTAATGTTCAGAGACATCTTTGATAGTCAACGTTGGAACTGCGCTAGCAACATCAAAAGGCCACGGTCATACTAAATGTTCTACACCCACAGACAGCAAAGGATTATCTGATGCAAACTGTAGTAGAGCCAAAGCTAATAATTCTCCTTTGAACACATTTGCAAGGATTTTTTTTTTAGGGACTTTCTGAGACTTAGTCACACATTGGCCTACTTTGAATCAACTGATCCCAGATCAAAATATCCCAATGATGCTATCAAACCAGTCTTTCTTCAGGGAGCAAGTCAGGTTCCCAGTCTTATCACAAACAGCTAGAATTACTTTAAAAGGATAGCAGAAATATATTTAATGGATGTGAATTTTGAAAGAAAGCAAAATTTCAAAAACTTCCTATGCTTTTTCAAATCACTATGCATGCTAATTTAAATATGATAAGCATGCTTTTTATTCAGATACTATTAATAAATCAAGATATAATTTTGAATAGTTCTTCTGATAGGAGCAAAGCCAAGTGAGCCTTTTTCTTCCTGCAGGTTCTCAAGGGTCACTTAATTTTAAGAGAAGGTTCTCCTCTTACTCTAGGAAGTTTTCCGATACACGATCAGGTTGTGCTCACATGTACAGCCCATGGGGTGCAGTGAAATCCCACAGTGTCTTCCTTATTTTAGCATGCTCGTTCTGAATGCAAGCGCGTGGGTCATGACTCAGTGCTGATTAGGTGGTCTTTGCTCCATTAAACCGCCAATAAAGCAAAAATTGTAACCTTGGCCTCATTACAGCAGCTAAAACAATTCTGGAAAAATGGCGTGAAGTTCACAGGTGAACACCAGCGTTATTAACTTTCATAAAAATCCCACTAATTTGTAATTTACCAAACTTTCTGCTGTGGTTTGGGGCTTCATTAAAAGGCTGACGATGTCACTCAGCTTTCTGTGTGTTAAGGAGCACACTTAATCAGGCAGTAATGTGCGAAGACTTCAGAAGTGTCTATTAACGTCATCCTGTTTATTATTTATTATTCTGAGATTGCAAAGTAAATAGGTTTAAGAAAATGCGCTCTAGAGTCACAATGCCATTGAGCTACTTACGTGACATTTCTCATGCTTTTAACTTTGGTTGGTGGGCACTTGTATGTTTCTGTGTGTGTGTCTGAGAGTGCATGTGCACATATGTTGCACGTATGTGTGGAAGACAGAGGTCAATATCAGGTGTCTTCCTCAATTGGTCTCTGCTTTAAGTTATGAGTCAGGACCTCATACCAACCTAGGCTGGTTGGTCAATGAGCTTTCAGGAGCCTCATGCCTTTGCCCTCAGCTTTGGGGTTGCAGGTACATAGGTACAGATTTCATATGTACAGGTATATATTTCATAGAAATTCTAGGGTTCAACCTCAGTCTTTATGGTACACTTGATTGGCTGAGCCATCACCTCAGTCCCTGTAGATGCTTTGATTGAACATGAAAGCATATCATGTTCACCTTTCCCCTCTTACCATTAAGCTTGAAGCCCTAGAAATTATAACTCTGATTGCGGCTGAATGTTCACGCATCGCTATTCTTTGAGTGTTTGAGGAAAGAATGGGGAGTACTGAGACATCTGGATACATTTTGTCCATTACGTAATCGATTCAACAACTCTTCCTTTGTTCTGGACTGTGGACTAGGAGTTTGATGGCACAAAGAGTGACTCACATAATGGTTCTGTCCCCAACTACACATCTATTTGGGATGGGAATCAAGTAGACAATCTTCTAGACATCTGTCAAGCATTTGTTATGTTGCTAACCTAGGCTTCAGTCCTGAACATCTGTCAGGGAAATCCAGTGAGTGTAACTCCTGGCTTCCCAGACAACACTGTGGAGGTACTGGGGGGAGCTGACAAGGAAGCAATGGGGAGAAGGCCCTTCCTGCTCTAGAAAACTTGAGCAAGAAGCTAGCCGCACTCCCTTAGCTTTCCCCAGACCCAGGCAGGCTTTTTTCTCCCAGCTTTCCCTGAAGAAAACACAATACTGTAAATCCCAAACAAGTAACCCAGAACATCAAGAGACAAAAGTAATTCTATTAGGTGTAATATATTTCTATCATTGGCTGAATTTGAGTAGAATTCTGTCTGTATTTAGAACAAGAATCAGCATGTAGGTGGAGAATAGTCACTATAAGTTTTCAAGTTGTTTTTAGAGGATTGGGAAGGCAGTATTTATAGAATATGAAGAGTAAATAGGGAGTTAGAAAATATCAAGCCCTCACTTCTCCATGTGTGTCCTTTGGTAAGTCTTCTCAAGAGTCTTATCTGCCTATGGTGCTAAATTTATTTGTCTTCTACGTGTGAGGCCTGTGTGTATTTTATGTCACATTTTGCTTTATACTATCTGTAGATGTGAATTTGAGAAACTTTTCATTTAACGGAAAATCTTTAGAAAAGATTAGTGACATTATATTTTTGATTTTTGTCTCATGACAAATCCCACTGTGATTTGAGCATCGATGACTCCATGTCCCAGGGACAGAGAGAGGCATGCTCAGGCCTGGATGATGATACTGTCCTAGAACTATGACACTCACTGAGGAAGGGCTGTCTATGGTCACTGACAACACTGCTTCCTGTCTGGGAAGTTACAGAGAGAGAGAGAGAGAGAGAGAGAGAGAGAGAGAGAGAGAGAGAGAGAGAATTTGTTTAAAAAAATTGGGCTACAGAGTGATTTCCAGATTGAAACCTCATAGTTTATGTGATTGTTATTTGTGGAGAAAGGGTGGGAAGCTAAAACTAAAATTAATATATGAATTTCACACAAAAGACTGAGTTTATAGGCACTGTGCTGGTGCCTGGATGAGCTAGCTCTCCGTGGGAGGAACAGTAAGAGCCATGATGAAGACGTAGATCTTGTCATGCCTAAAGCTAGAAACCCAAAATACTTTCATTTATGGAAGTTAATTAAGTCTACTTAAGCTGGGTTGAGTTGGGGTTTTATTAACTAGTAATGAAAAGAGTCCCAGCTTATAATATGACTCTGCACTGTTGTAGCACAATTTTTCAAGGGAAATTTAGATGTCACTATATTAGAATAATGATAGAGATGGTGGAAATTAGGTTTATAAGAGAATGTTTAATTAAGGCATTTGGGTCTTGAACCATAGAACACACTTTTCTTCTCAAGGAAGAGGACAGTCTCTCATGGATTTATAGCCTCATGGAGAAGTCATAGAATCAAATTCATGAATGCCATGAAGACACATGCAGCTGGTTAAGGAGTTGGAATGGAGTCCTGGATCAATAATCCACCATAGCTGTGGAGGAATGACAGAGGGAGACATCTAGGGAGTTGAGTCCTGCTTGGATCAATAATCCGCCATAACTGTGATGGAACAATACATGAAGATATACTGGGAGTTGAGTCTGGTTTGGATCAATAATCCGCCATAACTGGTGGATTGATAGATGGAGACACACAGGGCATCGAGTCCGGTTTGCATAAGACCATTGCCTTCTGCCACGCACAGGAGCACACACACTTCAGCTGTCAGTGTGCATCACAAACGGCTTCATCTCTGCTATACGTCTGTGCCTTAAAATGTGTGGGATTATTTGTCCAGGAACTGGGATTGAACAAATACCCCAGACTCTTTATATAACCAAATGATCTTTAGAAAGAGGTTCAAGAGGGTTTCTATAATGTCAGAGACCGTGTTTCTCTAGCAGTAAGTAGACTTTCCTGTCATCTCCCTATACACAGAGCAGCAGTTATGACTTAATATTTGTGGTCAGCAGCTCCGTAGCTGGTGGTATTTGCTTCCTGTAAACTACATGGACTCCAGTTTGTTTTCATCTCATTGGTTCCATCTTCAAATCTTGTAATATGTAAATGATGTATTATTTTTACTAACTAGTCAAGAAATTGCTGTATTTTGAGCCTTAGTTGGCACTAGTTGCTGTGCTAAAGACTCATGATTTTTTCTGTTTTGTATGTCAACCCTGAAAGTTTGGTATTGTCAGTTATTTTTAAATTGAAGCATTCAAGGATTAGATCTGAAGGCATCACAACACTTGACTTAAAATTATATATCACAGTGCCATAGTAACAAAGACAGCACAGTAAGGACACAAAAACAGATACATAGACCAGTGGAACAGAACAGAGGGTCCAGAAAGAAACCCATACTGCAATGACTATCTAATTTTCAGAAAAGATATCAAAATAACCTATAATGAAGAAAAGAAACCTATTCAATAAAAGGTGCTGACAAAATTGGCTATCTAACCGAAGAAGAATGAAAATAGCTCCATAGCTTTCACTTTGTCCCAAATCAATTAAAAGTGGATCAAAGACCTTTATTTCAAACCCCAATTGCTGGATGAAAGCTGAGGATGCACTCAAAATATAGGCATAGGCAGGAATTTCCTCAACATGGCTCTGGGAGCACAGAATGAGCAAGTAAGACTTCTTGAAATTAAAAAAAAATTTTTACACAGCAAAGGAAGCCAGCAAGTGGAGAGAAACTGACTGTCTACAGATGGGAGAAAAGCTTTGGCAGCAGTGCTTCCGGCAGGGATAATGTCTGAAATATATCAAGAACTGCCAAGATTAAATGCCCCACCCTTGAATCTGTCAGTCAATAAATGAACTAATGAAATGAATGGACAGATATCAATAAAAGAAGCACAAATAGGCTATGAGTACTTATGAAGTGTCTGGGACCTCTAATCACCAAAAAATGCATATTAAAACTACAGACAGCGTTCACTTTTTGGTAGTGCAGATACTAAAGTTGGAACAATATGAAGAAAATTAGGATGACAAGCAAATTCGTGAAATGTTCCTTATTTTTATTTATTTTTTTCTTTTATTTATTTATTAAAGATTTCTGTCTCCTCCCTGCCACCGCCTCCCATTTCCCTTCCCCTCCCCCGATCAAGTCCTCCTCCCTCATCAGCCTGAAGAGCAATGAGGGTTCCCTGCCTTGTGGGAAGTCCAAGGACCACCCACCTCCATCCAGGTCTAGTAAGGTGAGCATTGTTCCGTATTTTTAAAGAAGAAACTACTGTGAGATTACAGCTCTCCTTAGTTAGAATGCCAACCAGGAAGAAGAAGGGCCACAGGAAATGCTGTTGAGGGTGAGTGGAAGAGGCATGTTTCCTCAAGGGTGATGGAAGTGCAAACCGCTGCATCTACATTAGAAATCAGTATAGAGTTTTCTCAAAAAATAGAACTATAACTTCCATAGACCCAGTTATGCCACCCCTGGGCATGCACTCAAAGGAATCTATAGTCTGCAACAGAGATAGTTACACATCCCTGTTCACAGCTGCGTTATTGATAATAGCAAGGATGGGATCAGTCTGGATATCCACCAGTAGATTGATGGGCAATGAAAATGCGGTACATATGCACAGTGGGATTTTATTCCGATGCAAAGAATAATAGACTATAAATTCTTCAGGAAATGATGTTTCTAGAAAGTATTATATATAAACAAGATTGTAAATTAGGAAAGGAAAAAACTACATGTTTCTTTCATATGTAGACTCTAGCTTGTATTACTTAGATGTACATAAATGGGGTTGAGTGTGGGTATAGGTGTTGAGACTAGAAAGGAAACTATGAAAAGTGAGAAAAGAGGTGTTGAGGAAGGAAAGAAACTATAGCATACAAGAGGCATGAAAACAGAGAGGAAGCCATAGGATATGCAGAGGGAAACAAGGGAAGGAGTCAGGGGTGGATGAGAAGAGTGAAGAATCAAAAAATTTTGGTTTGAAATTTTCACAATAAAACCTAATAGCGTGCATGCTCCTTACAAGTTATTTACATAAAATTCAAAAGTAAGAAAAGAAATTAGTTACATTGGAAGATAAAAGAAGAATAAATAAAATATACGAAATGAGAGGTTGGTCATAAAAATAAAGCAAGATTGACAAATAATGAAATAGAAGACTCAAATTAAGAAAAATTAGAGATGAAAAGTTGATGTTCCTATAGATTCTAGGCAAATACAGAGAATAGTTTGGGGGATTATATTGAAAATGTATTGTGGAAAAAAATAGAAAATCTAGAAGAAATGAATAAATTCCTAGGTACATATGACCTATCAAAATAAAACCAATGAAATTAACGCAGTAGCAAGAAGCCTACGAGTAAAAAAAACTCCAGGACCAGAGGGATTCACAGTGGAGCTCTACCAAAGTGCAAAGAAAAGCTAATGCTCATGCTTCCCAAATTGTCCCGTAAAACACAAAGGGAAAAAAATACCACCAAAATAATTCCACAAAGACACCGTCACTCCGATACAAAAGCTGGAACAGGACACAAGAAAGAAAGAGCTGAATCAATTTCCCTGATGAACACAGACAAAACAAAACTTACAAAAGACCTTGCAAATTGAATTCAGTAACACATTAAGAAGATCATGCATCATGTTCAAATTGGTTTCATTCCAGAGATGCAAGTCAGGTTTAACACACTGGAATCAATAACTAATTCCGTACACAAACAGACAAGGATGGAAACCACATGTACTGCAAGATCTCAAGTCATGCAAGAACAGCCTTAGAAAGAAATCTGCACCAAGAGAGGGGCAGCGAAGTCTGAAGCCAATGAACTGAGATTTCTGGCTGCACATTCAGGAAGGCTTGCCTGGAAGTGAGTTGAGTCCAATGTGGCAGGTGTCTGTTATGAAAGCTTGGTTTTGTCAACAGTGGGGACGGTGAGACTTCTACATAAAATATTTTGTCCTTTAAGACCTTGGTACTGTGGCTTGAAGTGATAAACCTAGAGGTCAGTGTGTGACCTGGAGTCAAACATCTAGGCTAATCATATTGTGTGGAGGACACACATATTTTGAGACTGTCCAAGTAGATCTGTTTCTTTCCTTTTTTATTTTTTTTAAGGAAATTTGGTGCAGCTACACATGTTTCAGTGGTCAAAACTGTCACATGTAAGATGGAATAAATCCAAAGGACATTCTGTTAAGTACAAATGTGCAGGAGTAAGAGGGGGAATGTTTTGTGGCAAGCATTAATGATGCTGGCTAAGGAAGAAGATATCTAAATAAAATGGACCTCTTTCAAGCAGTGGGATACCATTGTCTGGAATCTATTGGCTTTGTGGCTCAGAGATCTTTTTTTGCTAGATAGACTATTTTTCTTAAAACAGTAGTTGTATGGGGAGGTTATTTTGAAGGAAATTGGTGACCAAGCCTTCTTGGATAACATGGGGTCCAGGCAATCTCTGCAGAGAAACTAACTACTGTCTATTTTTTGAAAGATGAGCTTTTCACTAAAGATTACTTTTATGCTTAGTGCTTAGGTTTTGAAAACTCAATGCAGTTGTTACAGATAGTAGATATGGAAATAAGGTAAATGACTCAGGAGTAAGCAGGACTAAATAAAATGACCCTTGCTAATGTGCTAGAATTAGCTCAACACTTTGCTAGCCACAGTCTGGAGAATGGTTAGGTCACTTTAGATTTAAGAGATATTATGAGTATTACCTAGTTTAAACATTCCAAGATCATGTATAGCAACAGAGGAAAACTAGCTTTTAGATATATTTCAAGGTCACACAATAAAGTGGAAATTCAGTAATTCATGAGAATTTCACTGTAGGGAGAAAAATAGGTGTTGCGTTCTTTCCACTGTTTGAAGCATTTAACGAATAATGATCGGAAATTATACATTCCTGTTTGCAAACCAAATTGTCATCATTAAAAGGAACTATGAGTTCAGTATCAAAGCTCCATTCTGTCCACATCCCATCTCTAGCAGACCTCCCCACTCTCATTCCTTACTGAGTGAACCAGATGTTGTCTGCATGTGTAAGCCACACTGGCATCATAATACTTTTCAGTAAAAAAAAAAAAAAATTCTTGGCACAACCTCACTCCTTTCTTGTGCATGAGAGTTCTGGGGAGAAATAACACAAGTGCATTTCAATAGTGGACAATTCTTCAAGATTTTCTGTTTAGTGATTGTTTTCATACTAATTTTCTTCTCGCCCCATTCTTACAGAGATTATGACTAAAAAGTTGTTTAAAAAGCTCCCATTTTTATAATAGGCCACAAGACCATTATAAACTCGAGGCATTTCAAAGTGTTCCCATCAATCAGGAAGCTATTAGACTGCTTTGAAATTCACTGCTTAGTTTCCTAATTACTTCGGTTTAAATTTAAAGCAAGATTTGCTTCTGCTTTGAAAGTTCATACAGATGTTAAAGAAGAGGATTGTTCTGGGACTCCGGAAGGCCAGAGACTTCAGGATATTTTATATCATTCATAAGAATGTTTCAGGCCAATGCCAATGTATCAAATAGGTATTTCCGTTGGTGTGCAAGTGTCTTTACATTCAAAGGACTCTGTGCTTGTCTTAGACTACATATTATCTTACCTAAATAAAATACTCTTCCATATTTTGTTCCCTATGAAATCACTGAGATATACTGATCAAATTCCAGGTAGTGCCCTGTAGAGATAGACAAGGTCCAACCAGTATATTTTCTTCCTTTTCTCCTCGGATTAAATTTCTTGCTATCTGGGCGCAGTGTATATTCCCAGCAGCTCATTGCTGTGCTGCAAGAGAGATCTAAATAAGTTCCAAGAAAGGCAAGAAGAATAAAGTACGTTGATGTGTGTGTTGCCTGCAGAGGAGTTGAAAAATGGCTGGCTGTACTGGTTAGACACCATACAGGAGGGTTCAGGGAGGAAGCTGGGAGTGAATTGTTGACATGCAATGGAAGAAGCATCCGGGTATTTAGAGGGACAGCAAGGGAGAGAGTGAGTATTTATAGTGACACGGAATTCATGGAGAAGCACAGTGGAACACTCCAATGGGATGGGAAGGCAGATTGGAGCCCGTCTTGAGTGGCTCCACCTAGCGGCTTCAGCACTGAACTTTCTAGAAAGAAGAGAGGGAGGGAGAAGCAACTCTTCATCACATTGAACTGAGTGGTTAACTTCCACCCCTTCCAAACCAAATCTGTATCCTAACATTTACTTGAATTACTTACACCCATTTGCTGTGCTTACCAATGACCCTTCAAAGTTCTTTATGCGCCTAATGGGAAAATATATGAAAACTCACAAACCGATGGATGAAATTATTTGCCTGCTTGCATTCCTCTCAGAATGGTTAGTTCTATATAGAGATACAGGCAATACACATTGTTGTGGTTCTTTTAGAAAACACAACTTACTTTCCTAGAATCTGTCCTTATCAGTCAGATATGCCTGAGGACAGGAAAGTAACTAATCAAAAGTGTAATAGCTGTGATTTTTGAACAGTTCAATTTTTATTTACAAAATTATAAATTTGAAAAATATAAGGCAGATGTATAGCTTCAGGATGCTTGGATGACATTGCTGATGAATTATACAAAAGAGAGGGACCATGGTCTAAGCCTACAGATTAGTTACACACACTTATTCTCAACCAACTCAAATATTCTAGTGTCCTTATCTGTCACAGTGCTAAATGAAAATGCTATATAACTATTTCATTTTGTTTGCTTGGGTTTTGATGGGGTCTATGTTACCTAGGTTGGCTCAGAACTCATGTAGGTAAGTGATTGTACTAAGTACTTGGGGCTATAGTTATGCACCACAGTTTCCAGTTATCAATTATCAAGTACCTTCTTCATCTTGATAGAAACTATATATGTATATTATAATTATGCAATATATAATGCATATAATAACGTCACAACTTTGCTGAGGCTGAACCAAAAGTAGACAAAAATAATTTTCCCAGGGTAAGATGAGGTAAATAAAAAGCCTGCCAGTCTGGTAGACCTGTGTGTTTCTGTACGTGACCTTGCCTGTCTTAGAGGACCATGTGTGTTCCTGCACATGGACAGCCCCATGTAACTGGCATCTTTTTTCTCCAGACCTCCCCATCTTGAATTCTCTAGAATTCCAAGCTGCAATGCCCCAAGTACTCTTAGCTGCAAAATTCTCAGAAGAAACTATGCGAGGGCATTCTTACTCCTGGGCTTCTAGTTCCTTTGAGGAATTGTCACCTTGAGCTCAGAATGCCATGTTTCCATTTTTATTTCTGGTTGCAGGTGTTTTGCAATATGCTTTGGGATCTACTAAATCAGTTCAGGTAGTATTTTATTTGCATGGTGGTTGGAGACCTTTGGGGACCTATGCAGAGGTATGTGTCCTCATGCCAAGGTCAAGATGTAAGAACAATTTCATTGCTTTCTGAGAAAAGAAATTTTTAAAAGAAAAACCAGTAGTGATATCTTGCATTCCAGAAGAGAGAGGAAATTCTAGAAAGAGACCAATTACTGTCATCTGAATCCATGCGAGTGTGACTCACCAGATCCTTTGTCATTGATTGATATGGCTCATCGACTCAGTCACCGAGTCTCTAATTCTTTAGACTCATCCTGCTAACAGCAGTCAAAACGCTGAAGATGTTGAACTATAGCAATAAGGTTCATGGAAACTCACCATTGTGCCTCATAAATTTATCTGCCCTTAATAAAACAGACAGTTGTGAGTAGCTGCACACCGAATGACTCATCTCAAAGCTTGGCATCTTCTTTCCTCACAGACAGATGGGACAGATTTTACAGAGACTTCTTAGGAAATGTTTTTCAGTATTTTAACAAACAACTTACTTTCTTTTAAAAAACTTGTTTATTACGTTTATCCTCTCTTCAATTAGAAGTAGAATTTTTATTTATGAGAAAATAATTTGACATACATAAAAGCAGAAGAGAGAAAATAGAATGACTCAGAATCTCAATAGGCAAATGTAATACAGTGACTTCTTGGTGTACTATAGAGTCCTTCCTGACAGTCCTATTTACATTCAACAAGATATATATAACTATATGTGTGTATTTCTCTCCTCTCTCTCTCTCTCTCTCTCTCTCTCTCTCTCTCTCTCTCTCTCTCTGTCATCTATCATCGATCTACATACCCATCTATCTCTAGAGAGATTGTTTCAGTCTATGTCACTTGACTCCCATTTCTGGACTTGTGTTGAGCAGTTCACCGTGGTCAGGAGGGCATGGTGGAGAGGGCAGAGCATCTACTTCATGGTGGCTGAGAAAGAAGTGGGGGGAGGGTATGGAGAGATAGAGACCAGGGATTTAAAGTTTTACTCTTCCCTTCAAGGGCATGACCCTAATAATCTCACTTCCTTCCACTAGACCCTATTTCTTAACATTTGGAAGCGTCAATAACACCACTAACTTTGAGCCAAGACTTTTGAGGTATATTTCAGACATAAACTAATATAAATAAATATAAATATGCTTATATACACCCATGCACACACATGAACATAGGTGGGTGTGTGTTATAACCACTGCATTTTGTTTATTTGGGTTTTGGTATGATCTATGTTGCATAGGTTGACCCAGAGCTCATGGTGTAAGTGATTATACTAAGAAAGTAGGGCTATAATTGTACATGACAGTACCCAATTATCAAATATCTACATATTAGTAGAAATTATAAATTATATATTTTTACATTCATATATATATTAAAAGGACAAATAAAAATAAAAGTTTTAATTCTATTAAAAATAAATGGAAAACTCTTCTATCCATTCTTTTTTTTCTTTTTTGAGTGTTTAGTTGACAAAATTCTGTTTTTCCTCAGTCTTGGAAATGTACACAGTCCTTCGGGACTACATGGAGTCCTGTCAACTTTATAGTAGAGAACTGTCTTTCTCAAAGAGTTGGCAGCTATCTTTTCAGAGACGTTTAGGGAAACAACATCTCTGTTTCCCTTGTGGAAGTAAAGAGCCTAATTTTGAGGGTGCTTTTCTTTAAACAGCAAAACTGCCTCCTGCCAGAGAGATGCAAGAAGTTTGTTTTTGCTCTGGATAAAGCCAGCTGGTGAATGCAGATGGTCAGCGTGGTCACCAGGTAAATTTAGGATGAATGCACTATAAAATTTTAAGGCAACTATATTTTCTCCCAAACTAGAAATGTCCCACCAATATAATAAAGAAAACTCTTTTTATTATTCTTTTTTTAATTTCTTCTTCTTTTTTTGTTTTTTTCTATTTATTTATTTATTTAATTGAAAGAAAAAAAAAGAAATTCCCACCTCCTCCCAGCCTCCCATTTCCCTCCCCCTCCCCCCACTCCTCTCCCCCTCCCTCTCCAGTCCGAAGAGAAGTCAGGGTTCCCTGCCCTGTGGAAACTCCAAGGTCCCTGCCCCTCCATCCAGGTCTAGGAAGGTGAACATCCAAACTGGCTAGGCTCCCACAAAGCCAGAACATAAAGTAGGATCAAAACCCCTTGCCATTGTCTCTGGCTTCTCATCAGCCCTCATTGTCCGCCATGTTCAAAGAGTCCGGTCTTATCGCATGCCTCTTCAGTCACAGTCCAGCTGGCCTTGGTGAGCTCCTACTAGATCAGCCCCACTGTCTCAGTGAGTGGCTGCACCCCTCGTTCTCCCTCCTTCTGCTCCCCATTGGGACCTTGGGAGCTCAGTCCGATGTTCCAGTGTGGGTCTCTGTCTCTATCTCCATCCATCTCCAGATGAAGGTTCTATGGTGATATGCAAGACATTCATCAGAATGGCTATAGGATAGGGTCATTTCAGGTTCCCTATCCTCGGCCGCCCAAGGAGCTAACTGGGGATATCGCCCTGGGTACCTGGGAGCCCCTCTAGGTTCAAGTCTCTTGCCAACCCTAAGATGACTGCCTTAATTAAGTTATGTGATTCCCTGCTCCTCTATCCAACCTTCCTTTCTCCCAATCATCCCGTTTCCCCAAGTTCCCCCCATTCTCCCCTTCTTACTATTCTCTCCACATCTCCTTTTACCTCCGTTCCACCCCACCCCCAAGTTCCCAATTTTTTGCCCGGCAATCTTGTCTACTTCCCATATCCAGGATAATAACTATATGTTTTTCTTTGGGTTCACCTTCTTATTTATCTTCTTTAGGATCACAGAATATAGACTCAATGACCATTATTTGCAACTAGAAACCAATTATGAGTGAGTACATCCCATGTTCCTCTTTTTGGGTCTGGGATACCTCACTCAGGATAGTGTTTTCTATTTCCATCCATTTGCATGCAAAATTCGAGAAGTCATTGTTTTTTACCGCTGAGTAGTACTCTAATATGTATATATTCCACACTTTCTTCATCCATTCTTCTATTGAAGGACATCTAGGTTGTTTCCAGGTTCTGGCTAAGACAAAAAGGCAACCTATTGTCTGGGAGAAGATCTTCACCAACCCCGCAACAGACAAAGGTCTGATCTCCAAAATATATAAAGAACTCAAGAAACTAGACTTTAAAACGCTAAATAACCCAATTAAAAAATGGGTCCCTGAACTGAGCAGAGAATTCTCAACAGAAGAAGTACAAATGGCCAAAGACGCTTAAGATCATGCTCAAACTCCTTAGCGATCAGGGAAATGCAAATTAAAACAACTTTGAGATACCATCTTACACCTGTCAGAATGGCTAAAATCAAAAACACCAATGATAGCCTTTGCTGGAGAGGTTGTGGAGGAAGGGGTACCCTCATCCATTGCTGGTGGGAATGCAAACTTGTGCAACCACTTTGGAAATCAGTGTGGCGGTTTCTCAGGAAATTCGGGATCAACCTACCCCTGGACCCAGCAATACCACTGTTGGGAATATACCCAAGAGATACCCTATCATATGACAAAAGCATTTGTTTAACTTTGTTCATAGCAGCATTATTTGTTATAGCTAGAATCTTTATATTATTCTTAAATGCATTTATTTATTTATTTATTTATTTTGTGTGTATGTATGTGGCACATTGACATGCAGGGGTCAGAGGCAAAAGTTGGAGTGTGTGGCAGATATTGCTTCTCGACTTGAGCAGTGTCTTTCTTTCTTTTTTTTTTTAAATATTTATTTATTTATTCTGTATACAATTTTCTGTCTGTGTGTATGCCTGAAGGCCAGAAGAGGGCGCCAGACCTCTTTACAGATGGTTGTGAGCCACCACGTGGTTGCTGGGAATCGAACTCGGGTCCTTTGGAAGAGCAGGCAATGCTCTTAACCACTGAGCCATCTCTCCAGCCCCCGAGCAGTGTCTTTCTTGAGAACATGTAAACATTTCGTTGTGTCTGCTCAGCGCCATCTTTGCAATCTCTTAGCAAATTGTCTATGATATGCATCCCGTGCATGTTTAATGCTGATTAAATAATAAGGGTGGGAATAGTGAGACAACTTATCTGGTTACGACATTTGCTGCTAAGTCTGATGATCTGGACTCCATCCCTGAGGCTCACGAAGTATGAGAACTGACTCCTCTAAGATCCCCCCCCCCCCATAAATAACAAAGGCAATTTTAAAATTTATTTATTTAGTTGTGTGTATGTACATGTGTACATGAACATACCAGGGCTTGTTTGAGTTTTATAGGACAGTTTGCAGGAGTTGGTTCTCTCCTTCCACTATGTGGGTTCTGGGTATTGATGTCATGATTTCAAGTTTAGTGGCAAACAACTTTATTCACATAGTCATTTTTTTCTATCCCCAAATTTAGTTTTTAAATCTATTTCTTCATCATTATATAATACAATTCAGGTCAGTATATTCATCAAATATAGTAACAATATCACCAAATCTTAGATGAAAGATAATCTAAACAGAAGATTTATAAAGTATTATCCTTCTAACATCACATATTAATATTTTTAATTAAAAATACTCAAATTATGGGACTTGACTTTATAAGGTACATAAATAATTGCTTACACTCCTTGACATAAAAATAATATCAGAGGAGTGGAGTGGAGGGTGGTTCAGTGTGTAAAAGTGCTTGCTGGTTAAACCTGACATCTGAGTTTGATCTAGAACCAATGGAAAAAATAAAGGTAAGAAAAAGATACCCAGATGTGGTGGCAGGCATTATATGTAGGAAGGACTGTAGCAATCCTACCAAAGATGGGAGGGAGACAGGAGAAACTTCCAGAAAGAGGGTCCAGGTCCTGTTGTTATCTTGGTGTGTAGTAAAGGAAGACCCTGCTTCAACAAGATGTTATGTGAGAAACAAGTCCTGGCTGCTGCCCCTGACCTAGGCATTTGTGCTGTGGTATTCGCCCACCTCTGTCTGGAATAACACCATATTTCCTGCTGTGTAAAACAAGTCCTTGTTGATTGACCTGGCAACGTTTCTGAAAACTGGAAGATAACCTAAACTGGTCTCAATTCCAATTAATTACCCCATACAAAATTACCATAAGGAGGGCTTTTGTGTACTAGATTAGAAAGTTAAAATGTACGTTTTTGTGTGTGTATGCTCTATTGTATAATTACTCCAATAATTTAACTTACTTATGGGAAAATAAATATATTAATGATTACTGATGAAAGCTGCAGAAAAGGTGTAATTAGATGTAAGTGATATCAGCATTTATAATTGTAACTTTGTTTCTTCGTGTAAAATACTGTCTTCAAGGTCATTGTCATGTTGGCTGTCTTCTAGGTTCAATGTGAATGTTACTTATATTTTAGTGGCATTGCACAGTTCCATTTTTTAAAACTAGGATTTTAAAGTGACTGATGCCAATGACTTCCATTTTTTCTTGTCTGCCTTAAAACAGGGCAGACAGTTTGTATTCTGACCATAGTGCTAGCATCTGTTATGGGTCCTTCCTCTGTAGATCTTGCAGTGGGGTTATCTGACTCCACCCATCAGTATTTCACTTAGAAGTTCAGAACCCGCTCAGTAAACAGAGTGTGACTTCAGAGACATGGGCCACCATCACTCTTCATGGTACAGTCTTAATGCCATGGTCTCCCAAGGCCAAGAAATTAATCCCTTATGACCAAGGACCAAGTGATTTACTTATTCTTATATTTATTTGGGAGATACATAACAGGAGGCTTAAGAGGTGGTACCTGAATCCCATTCTCCAGGAAGTAATGTATTTCTCAGCTACATCCCTCCATGGGATGTGGCATAATCAATCTCTTCTTGACCTTTGTAAGCTGCTGTCAGACCTGACAGCTGGTTCTTGCCAGGAGTGTTATGATGCCCTTGTTTTACTGCTTCTTGTAAATGGAAGAGTGCCAAGAATGGGACATATAGATTTAATTTTCTAGCTCCCCAAGTCAACCTCAACTGGTAAGCTGCTGTCATGCAAATATCATTGAAATGTTTTTATTGCACATGAGAATATTAGCAACACTCTTTACTGGTGTGGGCCTTAGACAAGTAATTTCGACCATTTGAGGCTTAGTTTACATTTTAAGAAGTTTTGAGGAGTAAATACATCTTTATTGCATTTTTCCATCACTTTTCACATGCTAGTACATTCAACCCGAGGACTCCAATAATCTAAGTAGACATTAAGATTTGGGGCCAGTGAAAATTTTCAGGCCGTTTTTGGGAAACAATATATTGCAGCCTTTGAGAGAGTGGCTGACTTTACCTCTAATTCATTCATTGTTTCCCATCCCATAACTCTCTCCCTTCCTCTCTCTCTCTCCCTCTGGCTTTTAGAAACAGGGTTTCTCTGCATAACAGATCTGACTGCCCTGGAACTTTCTTCACAGACCATACTGGTTTCGAACTCACAGAGATCTGCCTGCCTCTGCCTCCCCAGTGCTAGGATTAAAGGTGTGCACCACCACTGCCTGGCTGACTCTTCCATTTTTAATTATTGTAATGACCACTGAGCAAATATACTCTGACCTCTTCCTGTGTTACTCAACATCTATTCCTCATAGGAGCTAGACAGTTGTAAATTTTATTTGTGTGTATGTGTGCATGTATGTGTATGTGTTTGTATGACTCTCTCTCTCTCTTCTCTTTGTGTGTGTGTGTGTGTGTGTGTGTGTGTGTGTGTGTGATAGTGATGGCTGAGGAAGTGAGGTTCATTGAAATGAATTTTTCAGATGGAGAAGATGAGTTGTATGTTTATGGAAATTGATGGAGCAAATTGAATTGGACCTATTAATAAATAAAAATGTCCCCCTTCTCACATCCTGTTCTTTAATTTACTCATAAACTTTAGAATTCCTCTTTTTATTACCATTTACATAATTTAACAGTATGTTAACTGTGTAGTTCAATGAATGTTGACAAATGTGTACTCCAGGGAACACCAACACAATGAAAACATAGCACAACCTTTCTCTAAAACACTCCCTTGTTCTTCATCTTAGTTAGTGATCATGGGCACTCTCCAAGTAGCCACTGATCTGCTTTCCCTCAGTGGAGATTGCTGTTGTGTGGCATCTCATGCTGCTGGACATCTTCTGTGTCTGACTCCCTTTGCTCAGCAGTGTGATTTCAAGAGTCCGCCAAGTAATTGAGTCTTTGCTTCCCATTGCCAAGGAACATGCTGTTGTGTGGACAAACCATGATCATTGTGTGTTGTTGACTGAGGTTTATGTCCTGCCTGGTTCCCTCAATTGTTAAGTCCCAAAGAAATCACACAGAGGTCTACATTAGATATAAACTGATTGGTCCATTAGCTCAGGCTTCTTGTTAACTCTTATAACTTATATTAGCCCATTATTCTTGTCTATGCTAGCCACATGGCTCAGTACCTTTTTCAATGGGGTAGGTCACATCTTGCTTCTTCTGTGGTGGGCTCACAACTGCAGAGGAATGGAATCCTCTTCCCAGAATTCTCCTGTTCTCATTGACCCACCTCTACTTCCTGTCTGGTTGTCCTGCCTATCCTTCCTGCCTGGCTACTGACCAATCAGCATTTATTTAAAATATAATTGAGAGAATACAGACTAATGTCTCACACCAGTGTATTCATTTCTCAATGGACATTTAGGTATTTCCTACCCTGGCTATTATTAGTGAAGATGCTATGAACTTTGCGTAAGCAAATATTTTGATTATTCTTAGACAAATAAATTCCTCTGGAGTGGGATTGTTAGGTGTGTTAGCTTTCTTGTTGCTGTGACCCCTATGAGAGAATACTTAATGCCGATAAGAAAGGAAGGGTTCCTTTGAGTCTCTGGTTTCAGTCCATGAGAGGAGGAGAGGGAATAAGAGAGGTTGTTTGTGAGGTGGCATTTAACTATGCCCCTGTTTGTCCCAGTTGAGTCACCAGGACCATAGGATGGTTTTGTACCATTTAGGGTGACTCTTGCTGTCTTAGTTGATGCTCTCCTGGAATGCCCTTTCACCCAACTTGTGGCTTCCTTTATCTGTTGTCAAAGCCAGCAAAGAAGCAAACAACAATAATAATAACAGCAACAAAACCCAATAAAACCCCTTTTTTATACTGCCCTTACTCTGCTCTTCTGATAACAACAAGAAAGTTTCTTTTCTTTTCAAGACCATGCAGGGATTAGACCGAACCATTGCATAATTAAGTGATCTCCCCATCACACGGGAGGTCCTTGACCTTAATCATCTCTGCAAGATTCCTCGGCTTTGTAAGGGCATAATCACAGGACCTAGGGACTCCAAGCATCACTGTTGCTCTTCTCTGAATGTTGGTGTCCCCCTAAATTCTGATATTAAAACTTCAAGGTGATGGTATTATGGCCGAGTTTGGTCTGGTTGAAGATGATTGGATCATGAGGGCCCACCCTCAGGAGAGATTGGGATCTGTATTCAGGTGGCTTCAAGGAGGCTATTAGTTCTTTCCGCTGTGTTAAAGCACAGAAGTTTCTGTCTGTGCAGAGTGGGTTCTCACCAGAGCAGAGACTGATGGTGACTGAAGTGAGGACTTTACAGCCTCTATACCTGTAAGCATTACATTATGTCCATTCAAAAGCTGTGTAGCCTTTTGTATGTGGATTTTTCTTTTGGGTCACCAGTTCACAAATAATGACATGAAGACTTATTATTAATTATGTAACCCCGGCCTTAGCTTAGGCTTGTCCCACTGGCTCTTACCACTTAAATTAATTTGTTTTTTTTTTTAAATTAATCTATGCTTTACCATAGTTTTTCAACCTTTCTTTCATTCTTTATGTCTGATTCCCTCCATGTTTCATTGGTCTTTTCTCTGTGCCTTGATTACCTCCTCCTCCTTCCTCTCTCTGCCTGGGAGTACCACCTACACCTCCTTCCTAGCTACTGGCTGGTCAGCTTTTTATTACAATTATCACAGCAATATATCTTCACATAGTGCAAAATGTGATATGACTAATAAAAATCCAGAGACAGATATTGGGGTTCAAGCTGAAAGATCAGAGAAGCAAAGCAGACAACCCCTAGAGAGCTCTTACCTCTATGAAATCTTCAGACTGATAAGAGAGCAAGTTCCTGTCTCACCCTGCCTTATATTCTTATCTATTACTGGTATTAAAGGCATGCATCATCATTGCCTGGCCACTATGGCTAAGTAATGTGACTTCTGGGATTAAAGGTGTGGGCCACCACTACCTGATCTGTATGGCTGACTAGTGTGGTTAGCTTTGCACTCTGATCTTCAGGCAAGCTTTATTTATTAAAACACAAATAAAATATCACTGTGTTTCCCCTTTTTGTCTAAAATAAAAAGGAAGACTATAACTAACATAAAAACTATATACAATAAGTGCAATAACTTTATACAATACATACAGGCAATAAATAAATGAGAATTTATGACAATTTTATGACTATCAGAAGATGATAAGAAAAAATATAGATAAGACCCAATGTTACCCAGGAAACAGTAAGAAAGGCATATCTAAAATGTGATATTGAGAAATTGATTGTAGCCAATAATCACCGAATGCTTGCTGTGTTTCCTGTATCAAATGAATTCTTCAGTGTTTACAGTGATTCCTGATGGTTGTACTGTTTTACACTTGAGAAAACAGGATCAAGCCTGTAAGTTACTGGTTCAAGGTCACACACTAACATGAGGTAAACGGAGATATCACAGGCTCAAGTTCTGTTTTAAAGCCTGAACTGTCAGTCCTGGAAACTTTTTCTTACATTTTGGAAGCATAATTAGAATCATGGACTTTCGCAAATATGACTTATTTTTAAAAAATATCCTTTAAAGCTGGTTTCTGAAGGAGTAGTAACTTTTACTTTTTTTCCCATAATGTTTGATTTGAGAATTTCACATCATGAACCCCAAGCAAACTCACTTCCCATTCATCCCCCATCTATTCCCCACCCTTTGACATCGACTCCCCTAAAAAAGGAGGAAAAGGAGGAGAAAAAGAAAAAGAAAAAAGTCCAATTTGTGTTGCGCATATACTCTCTGGAGCATGGTCAAACTCCCTATGGACAATCCCTTAAAGAAAATGGAGTCCTTCTCCACATGTACCCCATCAGAATCCATCAATTGTAGAGAGCCACCCTCCAGCATCTTTACCACAATCTTTAAGAGTTCTGTTCTATGAGTTTTTGTCTAGGCTGTTATTTCTTTTGAAGGGAGGGGTGGAATGGAATTTATCACAGAAACCTTCTATGCGTCTCTTTATCAACCGTTGGTCTGCAGTCATCAATGGCATGACAAAAGCAGCTTCCTTTCCCTTTGCAGTCAGCAGAAACATGGATCATCGACTTACACATGGTTTCGACTCACAGACCACGGACCTCAGCATGGTCTCTGGTGGCAGCACAGAACACGGTCATTAACACTGTCTCCTGCCACTGCACAGGTCACCAACACTGTCGTAGCCCTCAGCAGTAGCACAGGTCAAGGCTATCAACATGGCCTCAGGTGGCAGTGCAGACCACTCACTCAGGAGGTTGCACTTCCGTTACTCTTAATACAGCCTTCCCTCAGGGTCATCGTGTCTAGCTATCTAAAAACAAGGATAGTACTTTAATTACCATGTAATGATTCCACTTCCTCACTTTTGAAAACTTGAATGTTTAAAGGATGACTCTGCTGTCTCTCAGAAAATCTATGTCTTCACAGGGTGCATAAAAATAATCTTTCAAGGTCTAGAAAAAATATACAACATGGGAAATAAACTAACGGCACAGCTTCAAACTCCAAGAATTCAAAATCCAAGGGCAATTTGGTTAGGTCTGTCCTAAGATTAAAAACCCAATGAATAATTATTTCTCTGCAAAAAAAAAAACTCTTAAAATTAAGACCATTCACATAGAAAATTGAGACATTTAGTCATTAGATACTTGACCTTTCACAGAGAAAATATGCAAGTACTATTTGGATCTTTATCTGGAACAATCTCCAATTCCGTACAAGTTTATCTGACCCCATCTTTCTACCATGCTGGTGCTCTTATGATCAAACTGACCTTTATTTCTCCTCGAGACTCTAAGATACCTCCTGACCTTCTCCCATAGCTTCCACCATCTACTCTTCCCACAGCAGCCAGCACACCTCCGATATGGATATGAATACTTTGCACTGGTATGGATCTTGGTTTATCGATACAAATTTAAGGTCAATTTTGCTATACTGTGTATATATATTTCTGCTCTTGATTAAGGTATTGTGTTTGTGCAGCTCATTTAAAAATGTAATGTGTAATTAAGAAATATAGGTAGATAGTCATATCTAATAGTCAAGCTTGTAGTCATATTAGTTAGGTTTTCTAGATATAAAGAGATATATTTCAGTTAGATAAGTATTCTTCAAATCTTTCAGAGACCTTCAGAATATGGTATTTAAAATGTTTTAAGAACTTAGTACTTTTCATGACAGTAAGACACATCTGTTCCTGCCAACACCAAGCTACTTCAGGAAGATGATGGGCATCAAAGAGGCTCCTTACGGAGTTGGTTAGCAATTTGGCAAGAAACTACTCTTGCCTGAACTGCTTGATGAACTGGACATGCAGGACTCACAGAGAAATGACAGCTGAAGTTGCCTAAAGGTTAGATGGTCCTTCAGGGTTCCTGTTTCATAAAAGATCTGCCAGACATTCTGCAGGACACAGAAGAAAGTGACCAACAAACTGCCAGTATAGGCAAAACTCTCTTTGAAATTTCCTGCTGCATGGAAGAGTCTGCTGGATACTGTGGGCCTGTAGGCTGACGATGGATGCCCCCAATGGAACAGAAGAACTTTGGGTGACTGTCCAGGAAGCGAGATGTCTCTTATTTCTAGAGTTTTGAAAGTTGCTTACAGTGTACTTCTTGTTTACTTAGGTAGTATTATATACTTCTGGAGTCTTAGATGGAGTTGAAGAATTTATAGTTATAGTTTTCCTTATGATAAGAGATAAAATAGATATAATGTAACTATAATTCTTGTTTAATAACTGTTTTATGTAATTTTACTATGTTAAAGTTAGAACTTTCCTTTTTATTTAAATAGAAAAGGGGAGATGATATGGGATTCCCCTCTGTATGCTGTGATTACCATTGATTAATAAAGAACTGCTTTGAGCCTATAGAAGCGCAGGGCAGAACAGAAGTAGGTGGGGAAAATTAAGTGGAATGCTAAGAGAAAGAAGGGTGGAGTCAAGGAGAAGCCATGTAGCCCCACCTGAGACAGATGCCAGAACTTTACCTGGTAAGTCACAGCTTTGTAGCAATACACAGATTACTAGAAATGAGTTAAATTAAGATATAAGAGTTAGCCATTAAAAAGTTAGAGCCAATGGGCTAAGCAGTGATTTAAATAATATAGTTCTGTGTGATTATTTTGGGGCTGAGCAGCCGGGAACCAACAAGCGGCTCCCTGCAAGACACCCCTTTAAGATTAAGTTGATCATGACAGTCCTTTTTGCCAGGCCCTGCAGTGGTCTTAAATTCATGTCCCATGAATGCATTGAGTCTAGATTTGAGGCTCCCTCTGAGCTCTTACTAAGAAACCTTTACTTTTGACCCTCCAAGCTCTAGTTCTTCAGCTTCCTAGATGTGTTAATCTACTTAATTACTTCCTGCTGTTCACCTTTTACCTATAATAATATCAGGCACACAGGAGGTACTCAAACAACATTTATTTAATAAAATAATTTAATGGAGATGAATTTTTTTAAAAAAATGAAAGCCCAGTGCCAGGAATGGGCTCTTTTGGAGTTGTTCAGGGAGGTCTTACTAAATCCCACATGTTACAAGTTATTGCCAGCCCTCTTGGTTATCCAGAACTTGACTACAAGACCCTGTAACTAAAGATATCACATATTTGAGTCAAAGAACATGGGGATATAAAGGTGATACTAATTTTGGTGCTTCATACCTACTGGTAAGCTTTCATAGTTCTGGAAGGGGCTGTGCACATTGCCTGAGTGAAAAGTAATTAACTGTCTTCCCTAGATGTGAAACCTGAGAGACACAATAAGGACTGGTCTTACAAGTCGTGCTCACTGGTGTAACAGTGGTACAAATGACATGGGAGTAACTAATCACTTTCTTCTTGGACATGAGGCCCACTCTACATTATGGTATTCATTCCTAGCACTGCTACTGGGACCAAGAACGTATGGCCAAGTAGGGTGTAGGTCCTAAGGGAGAGTTGACTGTTATTACCATGTTAAATGAGTATAGTATTACATTACTCTTGACTTACCATTATATCTACATATTAATGAAATCCTTTGGAAGTTACAAGAATGAAATAACATTATACAGAATAGGAAAAATGAACAATACCAATAGCATCCATTCTCCAAAATATAACCACGGTTAGCTACGTTTTGGATTTCTTCAGGTCTCTATAACAGTATATTTTATTTTTTAGTAAAACCAGAATTATTCTTCACATAAATAAAGTTCATATACAGCTTTAAAATATTATATGTTAAATTATAAAATTTGTGGCTCTGCTTCTTGCTTCCCAGTCATTTATATGATTAATTATTTGATCATGTAAATTGTCATTTTATGTAGCTTGGTAAAATAATAATTGTGTGCTAATTTATATCTAAAGAGCATGGGGTGACTGACACCACTTAAAGAATCTGACATTAAAACAGAAATTTAATTCGTAGGGTATTAAATACATCAAATATTTTTGACAAAGTGTCTCTAGTTCCTGACATAATTTCCTGAAAGAATAATTTCTCAAATCAAGCTTACAGTGTTGGCATTTCAATATTTCAGGAATTGGGCTTATTGAGTTTGTAGTAGGACACTTTTAAACTGTTTTATATTCAGTTCAGGCATTACTGAAATAGCAACATGCTTTTGGATAGCTAGAAAAATGTACGTCATTAAAATATTCTTTATATGCAACCCTGGGAACATATTCCATACATAATGTATTCATAAAAAGTTCATTTTATTTACAGCTTCTCACACGATGCATCATAAGGAAGCTCAGTTCTGATACACTTCAGCTGAATTATGCTTTTCTTTTTGACAGAATGGGGAAATATATTTGCAAAAATGAATAAACACACCTTGAACTGTCTAATTTTTTTGAGAAGGAGGCAGAGAGAAACACATTAACATTATTCTGTTATTAAGACATCTACAGCAAGAGACATTCTGGACATTTAATGGCTATTTGTTTTCTAAATTGGGTGCCTGAAGTATTTTATGTCAAAACTTGATGACAGTAACTTTAAGAATCAGTAAACTCACAGAAAATTATTTTTCTGAGTTGCAGTTTTACGATGTGCAGCTGGGAAGAATTGTCAGCTTTTCCAGCATCTTTTGATATTTGGTTCAAAAAACCTGAGCCATTAATTTTCATAATTGATTGCTATGACAAATTTTCTGTTATCACAGTTTGGATAGACACAGTGCTTATTTTGTGGGATAGAACATGTCAGTACAACATTTGAAAATTCGTTTCAAGCAATACTGGCAAGAACCTAGTCAAATTAATTATTTTTCCTCCTAATCCAGTTTTATTAATTTGTAAATCAACAATGGTAGAAATGATAGAAAGATAGGAGAAGAAAGGAACTGTATATCCATCGTAGCCTTGAAGATGAGTGTCAGTGTGTAGCTATCAAAGTATATCTCTGATGAGGTCTCAATTCCAGTTAATGTCTGTGAGAACCATTTAGTATCTTTTGCAATTTGAGGACCCGCACCTCATCTCTCATTTTGCTGTCCGTAACTGTGTGCTAGAGCTTCAGGAGTGAAAAGAAGCAGACCACTGGAAATCCTTTGTAAGTACAGGAACAAACAAACAAAATACCAGGCTAAACACAAAACTCTAAGCATGTGTTGTAAGTCAGTATTCCATGGTAATATCAGTGTGATTAGAATTATCAAGCAAGTAGGTAGACATGATTGATATCAGGATGCTTAGAAGACAAAACTGATGGATCACAGATCAAGAAATTACCAAGTTCTTGGAAAGCAACTTACAGGCTTTAGTTAGGCAGCACACTCCTCCAACCACATCTGATGTCTCCTGTGCTGATCTGGGCAACTGGAATTGAGGATGGGGCTTTAGGCATTTTGCAGGAACCAAAGTTACCACACACATACATGGGAGTTCCCATTCAACATAACGGCTACGCTTAGCAGAAAAGTATACAGAGAGGTCAGAGTGATGTTTGTAAAAACAATTAAAAATCCACACTGGAGGGGTCTGGAGAGATGGCTCAGTTGCTAAGAGCACTGGTTGTTCCTCCAGAAGACATGAGTTCAATTCCCAGCACTTACATGGCAGCTCACAACTGTCTATGACTTCAATTCCACAGCCTCACACAGATATTTGTACAGGCAAAATACCAATGCAAATTAAAAAAAAAATCCACACAGGAAGAGTTCCAGGGGATTTGAAACTCTCTTCTGGCCTTGAGAGTACTGCAATACAATGCAGAGGCATACATAAAGGCAAACCACCATACATGTAAAATAATAAAATAATTTAAAAAATCTACACAGGAAGTACAAAACATAGGAGGTCCAGGAGAGCAGACATTGCTGTACATTTCCTGTCTGACCACTTCTGGCTCCCATTGGTTGGAGTCTGGGTAGAACTTGACAGACACCAGATTCTAATAACAAAAGCTGGAAAGAGCAATGAATGGCACCTCCCAG
The DNA here is from genome assembly GCA_963919715.1 of Microtus obscurus. Classification (NCBI taxonomy): domain Eukaryota; kingdom Metazoa; phylum Chordata; class Mammalia; order Rodentia; family Cricetidae; genus Microtus; species Microtus obscurus. The sequence continues at coordinate 4,759,248 of CAWTZC010002364.1, forward strand.
AGACTCAGATTCCAATTGTATCATGTTAGGTAAAAACGTCAAAACCAAATATAACTTATTTTTATTGATTTCATTCCAATTTTGAGGTTCCTTCTGCTACTAAATATTTTGTTTCCAGAAAAGAAGATTAAAGCTCAAGCCTTGTAGACGTTAAATAAGTCAGTTCTCTACAGTCTGCTCACTCAGCAACATTGCCACATCTCTTTTTTCCCCTTTATTTTTTATTCTTCTCTCATATATTACATTCCCACTTTAGTTTCTTCTCCCTCCATGCCTCTCAGTCTTTCCCTACCCCTCTCTCCCCAGACCATTTCTTCATTCCCCTTCAGAAAAGAGCAGGCCTCTCAGGGATATCAACCAAATAGGGCATACCAAAATTACAATAAGTTTAGACACAAACCCTCATATCAAGGCTGGACAAGGTGATCCAGTAGGAGAGAAAGGGTCCTAAGAGCAGGCAAAAGAGTTAGAGACACTCTCCACTCCTACTCTTCGGAATCCCACAAGAACACCAAGCTACACAGTCACACATATAAGCAGAGACCTAGGCCAAAGCTATACAGGCTCTGTGATTGCCACTTCTCTGTGAGTCTCAAAGAGCCCCGCTTAGTTGATTCTGTGGTCTTTGTTCTCTTGGTGTCCTCAAACCTTTTGGCTCCTACAATCCTTCCTCCCACTCTTCCTTAGTTAGGTGTCTTAGTCAGGTTTCTATTGTTGTGAAGAGATATTATGACCAAGGCAACTCTTACACAAACGAAAACATTTAATTGGGTAGCTTGCAGATCAGAGGTTCAGTCCATTATTATCACGGAGGCACACGATGGTGTGCAGGCAGACATGGTGCTGGAGAAGGAGTTGGGAATTTTACATCTTTGATTTGAAGGTAACAGGAAACAAACGGAGATAGTGGGCGTAGCTTGAGCATACCGGAACCCTCAAAACCTGACTTCACATTAACACACTTCCTCCAACAAAGCCGCAACTACTCTAACAAACACAGGTTTACGAGGGCAATTGCATTCAAACCATCACATTTGGGTTCCGAGCTCTGTCTAAGTTTTGGCTGCGGGTCTCTAGTGCAGATTCTCTTACACAGCACTTTACATTGTATTTGAGAACATGTGCGTAGACCATGCAAGTACCCTTGTCATTTTATTTTATACAAGAACCTGAGCATTCACCGCAAGGGTTCTGGGATTGATCTCCTGTGGATTTCGAGGTCCCGAGGTTCTTTTTATTTTCTTGTTTTGAAGTGATTTTTTTTCTTCAGTGCATCGTACTTCTTGTAACGTGTAGAATGCCAGAAACCCAGACAGAAAGGGCATTCTCTGCTGAGCACGCCAGGTATGAGTGGAACAGAAGGCGTTCTCCATCTGCTCCCAATTCCGGATGTCACCCCCTACATTCACAGGGTATTTCTTAGCCACTTTTTTAGTTTAGTTCCAACGCTTGCAGAGGACATCCGGCAGCAGCTGCCCTCTTGAGACCCTGGTGGTTCCCTAAGAGGCTCCGCCCTCCGCCAGCGGAACCTCCTCAAAGCCGGGTGGATGTTGTCCAGGGAAGCAAGGTGTGTGACACCACCCAGAGTCACCCTTGGAGCTTCCCTTTAGGTTCCCGGTGGAGCATGCCCGTCAGCACTGCCCTTGCTCAAGATGACTTCCCAAACCTGCCGAGTGTAGACTCTGGGCTGCTCCGGGCTGGAGTGTCACTGAGTTTCAGAACAAATCAAACACACGTATCCAGATGATGTGGCAGCAAGTCCAAAATTTATTTTTGTGTGGTCCTCCAAATGCTCCAAAAGGCTTATCGAACTCTACTCCCGGAAAGAGCTCCGGATATTTTATATTTCCTCAAGGTAAATATTTAAATCATGGGTAATATATTTATAATTTTCTAGGATGTTTACGATTTATAAGGCATATTTAAATAACACTGGCAAAATTTAACCTAACGGAACAAAGCTCAGTTTTTTTAGTTTAATATAATGATAATATAAACAGTTTTCTTGTCATTGATATAACAATCCTAGACTATATTTATTATGTTTAATATTAATGAGTGTGCATTTAAATATATTTTAGCATATATTTAATTATTAAGTGTAGTTGTGAAGTATATAGGTATTAACTGCAGTTACCAGGCCTTACTATTTTATTATTGTGTTTAAAATACACCAATATATTTAGGGAGAAGGTAGCTGATACCTTTACAAACTTGTACTGGTGTTTGGCAAGATGGTTTAGTGGGTAAGTTAACTTGCCTTCAAGCCTGGCACCTGCATTTGATTGCCAGATCTGTATGGAAGAAGGTGAGAGCCAGCTTCTGGAAATTATCTTCTGACTTGTACATCCATGCCCCCCTCCACACAAAATAAATAAATGTAAAATTTTAAAATTTCACCAGATAAGATTTTGCCATCATTTTTTTTTAGAGATTTATTTATTATATATACAACATTCCTTCCATGTATGTTTACATGCCAGAAGAGGGCACCAGATCTCATTATAGATGGCTGTGAGCCACCATGTGGTTGCTGGGAATTGAACTCAGGACCTCTGGAAGAGCAGTCAGTGCTCTTAACCTCTGAGCCACCTCTCCAGCCCCCATGTTTTCTTTTTTAAAAAATATCAGTTTCAATAAAATAGTAAATAGCATTTTAATTAGGCGTTTTCTGTTTTAAATCACCCAGTTATTCACTTAGCTCTACTGAACAACTGGAGGTAATTGTTGTTGTTTTGGGAAATATTCCTGAGGTCACTCAGTATGTTGTTAAGTACTATTGAGGATACATGTGAGGATGTGATGGGGTCCCTAAGGTCAAAGTTCAGTTTGAGAAGCAAAGATATCATGTAGGATAGAGAGCACTTCCTGGAGAGAGATTCCTTCTTGGGGAGGGGGTGAATTGAAAGAATCAGTTTGTTCCTGAGTCCCGAAATTATTTTGTGAAGTGTGTTTTCCACTGGACCCTTTCAGGCCTTCATAAGCCTTCTGGAGGACAGAGAATTAACAGAAGCTTTCCATGATATTGGACTTAATAAGACAGGAAAGAGTTCACTACACAGAAGAAGTCATTTTTCCAAAATGCCAGACAAATCTTGGGAAATAATCACCAACTCAAACCAACCGACTAATAGTAGCAGAAAGTTCTCTTTTGAGATAGGGAATCATAATGACAAAAGTTGTACCTGTGATGGAACAGTATTGGAAAATTAAAGATCATAGCATCTGAATCATTCCGGGTCTGGAGATGGAACTGGAATCGTCTTTTACGCCTTTATCCAAACAATATCCCTGGCTTACCGAGGCCCAGGGTGTGGGACATCAAAAAAGTTCATGGTAATCTTGGTAGAGTTGGGACCCTTGTTGGGAGTGTGGCCATCTGGCTGTACTCACGCCTCAATGCTGAAGTCGTCTACTGATGGCTGTGTCAGTTGTCCCTTTTGGTGAAGACTTTAACACCTTTCTTTCTGTACATTCCCTGAATAATCTAGCACCCAATTCTTTTCAGTTCCCTGACTTTTTCTATAACATTTTTGTCCCCCATCATAACCATAGTTGCTAATTCTTATAGTTTGTTATTATGAATGAGTACCACCCACCCTTAAACTGTTAATTTCTTTTTTTTTTTAAATATTTATTTGTTATGTATACAATATTCTGTCTGTGTGTATCTCTGCAGGCCACAAGAGGGCACCAGACCTCATTACAAATGGTTGTGAGCCACCATATGGTTGCCGGGAATTGAACTCAGGACCTTTGGAAGAGCAGGCAATGCTCTTAACCACTGAGCCATCTCTCCAGCCCTAAACTGTTAATTTCTTACATGCAGTCATCGACTGTTATTTTCTGCTCACTGCTTCTAAGCAGCTTTCAACCACGTGGGCAGTTGCAGCCTTGTGATACATTACTTTTAAAATCTGCCCCACCCTCCACCCCCTGTTTTCGCTTTATTTGTCAAGTCCTTTATTTGTAAACACCTCTGCCTTCCACACCCAAGTCTCTGCCAGGTCCATCTCAGTGATTTGCATAGACGCACTAGGATTGGTGATTAGGGGTGTGTGCTCTGGACCTGCTCTCAGATGGTCTAATGTCTACCAGGTATCTGGTGATGGATAAGCTTCTTAGATGCTGCATGCCTCTCTTTTCTCCTACCCCAGGGGGATAGTGCGGGCTTAAAGCATTTATCAAATCAAAAGGTTAAACCAGCATTTGACACACAATAAACATTCACTATGTGTTTCCTGAGCTTGTGGCTGATGATTGCAGATGAACACAATAGACAGATCTCTTAATTTTCGTGACAGTCTTTCGCGGGGGTTGGGGGGGGATCTTCAGTAGTTCTGGGAAATTCAGTTGACAGAAGCCCTTGTTCCCTTATTGACTTAACGTTTATTCTCGCAGAGATTTCTGAGAGATACATTGTTTCATTTCTTAAGGTTTCCAACTCCTTTCTGTTCCCCATTTTCAGTTGATTTTGCTTTTCTTCCTACCCCAAGAAGACAATGAGAGCTGTCTGAAGAGCCGAGCCCCTGTCACCAAGGTGCCCCTTTTCTCTATCTCCTTCCACTGTCGGGCATCTCTGCTTCCACTTTAGAACTATCTCTTCATTGTGCAATGCATCCTCATTTCCTCAAGAATTCTGACATGATCTCTTTTTCTGTTTGCATCATCATTCGATCACACTTCCTCTCTGCTGTAGTGGGTTACAATATTGACCAACCCAGAAGAGAACCTTCTCTTGCCTCTGTCCCCCAAAGCTACCACCATGTTGTTTGGCATCCATCCTAGCAAACATCAGTGTCTTTAGAGTCTTAGTTCTCTTCCAGTTAGACTTTCACTTGGATAGGATTCTTCTCTGGACCTTTAACCATTGATTTGGAGCTATTAATTCAAAGGCAATAGTCTTCTAGAACTGAGTTCTTAGCCATGTGGCCCTGGTGACATGATTGTAGGCGCCAAACTAGGAGAAATTACTTTCCTAGGCTCCACAGAGGCCATTAGAGCTGTGTTGTAAAGGGAATAAGCGGAGTTTGTGGGAAGAAGAGAAGTTGTTTTAGGATCATTTTCTACTGAATTCTATTTAATATGAAATCACTTAGTGGAAGCAGTTCTACGTATGGTAAATTCAGGTCCCTGAATGTTTTCTGGGCACCAGCAATGGAAAGTGGGGGAGAGATTTAAAGATGACTCAGAGGGCACATGGTGACTTGTTCTTGAAATTAGGCTATTATCCTATTTTAATTAATGACAGACCAAGAGCTACATCAGAAGTGGAACCAGAATTCTCGGTCACTCCAGGATTTTAATTAAGGTATTTGCCTCCCAGATTGAAATACAATAAAGAATGAAGTGCGGCTGGATGCAAGTTTAAAGGGTAGAAGTGGGAAATTGATAGAAAGCTGATAAAATAACTCACAGAATACAACTTCTCCCTGCATGCTCAGCTTAACTACCCCGGAGCTGCTGAGGAACCCATTGTTGTCCTGTCTAGTGTGGCTGTCTCAGGCTTTTCTAGACAGCCACACTAGAATTCTTGTATTAGTATAATTAGATTTTCCTTTTGGGAACTGAGTCTTGTTGAAGAGTAAACTAGAATGTAAAGGGATGATTGTGATTTATTACCAAAATCCCAAAGCTTGACAAATCTTTAATTTAAAAATACCATTATAATAAAATTATTTTTATCCATGTTCGCAGTTTTCTGTTATACAACACTAAGATTTAAACATAATTTGCCTAGTTAAATTTGAGTTTGAAGAAATCTCTGAAAGTTGGAAGACTAGGTATGCAGTTTACATAAAAAATACTCCAAAATTAATGGTGAGAGATTTAGTAACTACTTATAACTGCTAATTATATCTATTAGATATTTTATCTATTGAAATGACTTGATGAGATGGTTTTGCTCTCCTTCACAGGCAGAGATTGAATTTCAGGAATGATTGATAGTTTTTCCGTGGAAATTAGCAACGTATTCACGATGCCTTTACTTAGAAAGGAAACTAATGAAACACTACTTCCTCTATGTGACTCTCTTGAGTTCTCTACCTTGTTTAATCACAGCGGTAGTTACAAAGTAGATTGCAACACAAATTTCATGCTTCCTGCTTTGTGTTGCATGGATACGAGTCTGAGTGGCATTTTCAATTAGAGAGCTTTGCAGTGTATTGTAAAATGCCTTTCTCCTTTCAGCAAGCATTTTGTGTGTGATGACTAAATCCTTGACCTCCTGAGAGCTAAAAGCATCAGGTTTTATACTCTTATACCTGCTTATTTCTTCTTCACTCGCCAATTTATGAAATGATTGGTCTCACCTAAGATATCTGATCTTTGTACACAACAGCAAGATCATACTGACAACCTTCTTACACCATCATCTGAGCTGCAGCAGATGCTGCCCACCTTGAGTGTTCGCTTTCCTTTAGAAATCATTGCATATATTTGTTGGTTAGAAGTTGGCACAAGATTTTTTTGTTTCTTTGGGTGGTCTAGCATGCTGGTGTGGGTGTGAGTCCCTAAACATGGCCAAAAATTTTCTGTAAAATCCAAAAGTACAGGCCTGGGGCAGAAAGCTCAACTATTAAAGTGCTTGTGGTATAAGCTAAGACTGGAGTTTGATTCCTAGCACCCATGTAAGAAGCTAGGAATGTCACAAGCACTTGCAATGCCAATGCAGGGGAGATAGAGTCAGGCAATTCTTGGTGCTTCAAGCCAGTCAAAGACCCTATGTCCAAACAAGCAAGCAAGCAACCAACCAAAACTCAAACAAACAAACAAACAAACAAACAAAAAAACCAAAAACCCAAGGTAGATGGCTTCTGAGGATCAGCACCAAACGTTGACCTCTGGGTACCAAAAGTTGACCTCTGAGCACCAAAGGTTGACCTCTGGGCGCCACAAGCACACATGCTCACGCCTTGCATTGTAACAGGCATTCTTTCGTGTGCCAGCTCCCCAATAATGACACAAAGACTTGTTAATTTTGAAAGCTTGACCTTTATCTTAGGCTTGTCTCCACTAGCTCTCATAGCTTAAATTAACCCATCTATATTAATCTACATTCTGCCACGTGGCTCCTTACCTCTCCTCAGTACCATCTGTCCCATTTCTTCAGTGCCTGGCTGGCAAACCACCGCCTTTTAGATTCTTCCCCCAAGTTCCTCTCTTTTCTAGGAAGTCCTCCTCATCCTCTCCTGCCTAGCTATTATTGGCTGTTTATGTCCTGGTTTGCGGATCATCCCCAACGTTGCAGGCACTGTTATGTCAGGGTTTGGTGCTAGCCTGGACTCTAAATTATTTTCTGGGCTGGACCCCAACATAAACTATCTCTCTCCCTGGACCGGCATGGAGGCACGGGAATAAAGACACAACTCACATCGCTTTATCGGGAGGGAGATTCTCAGTGGTCCCTCGTGAAGTCCTGAGTTCACATCCTGAAGAATTCTTCTTGCTTTATTCTCTAAACAGCTTTTATACCAAAACATAAACTGAGGGGAAAATACACCAGCATTCAGCTCTTTATTAAACTAACCACAATATGCCTTAGGCAGGTGAGGAAGGACTTCACGTGATCAAATATCACAACACACTGCACACACACTCATACATTGCACACACTCAAACACTCTCATACATTGCACACACATCACACATTTCAGATACGCTCACACACTGAAAACACACTCCCAGAGTGCACACACATTCACACACTGCACACACACTCACACACTGAAAACACACTCCCAGAGTGCACACACATTCACACACTGCACACACACTCACACACTGCACACACACTCACACACTGCACACACTCACACACTGCACACACACTCACACACTGCACACACTCACACAATGCACACACTCATACAGTGCACAGACACACTTCACACTCACACACTGCACACACACTTACACGATGCACACATTGTACACACACATTGCACATACATTTACACGATGCACACACTCATATGATGCACATGCTGTACATTATACATTACACACAGTCACGCAATACACACACAATGCACACACTATACACACTCACACATTGTCCACACACTCACACAATGCAATTCATTCTACACTGCACACACACATTCCACATTGTACACACACTCACACATTGCACACACACTCACACATACCTCCTCCTTCCTGCATTTCTCACAGATTTTTCTGCCATGACTGCCTCTGGAATCTGCTGCAGCCAGATATGTGTGCTTCAGGCGTGGGAACGTGGGGAGCGAGGAGCCAAGAAGCCTGCACTGAGACTCAGGGCATCTTCCTGGAAAGTTATGTCTTCCAGCTTTATTTTAGTGGGGAGAGGCTGCGGTTCCCATCATGGAAGCAAGCTGCTTTTTTTTTTTTTGCTTAAAAGAAGGGAAAAGTAAATAAATAATAATAAAAAAGCACTGGAAATCCTCACCCTTACAGAATTATACTTGGAAAAAATACAGTGAAATAGAAACAACTTTTATCTGTTTGGTCAAGACATGGAATTATAAGGACATATTCAGAACTGAAAACCCCCAAATAGAAGCCCGATAAAGAAAGGGTAGTCATGAATAAACAAACCAATAGGGCAGTTGCTTGGTGCTGGTGTGGGTAGCTTAGAGAGAACTTTATAGTGTTTTCTCAAGTGTTTACCACTTTGGCCCAGCACAGCTACTACTATGAAGGCATATAGCTGTTAATAATGATTCAGAAAGTGTTAAATCCAGCAAGTTTAATGTTGATGGTCCAATGGTCTGGGGTAAGGAATTCCCAGGGCCTTAGTGAAGGTCTAGCCCTGAATAAAAAAGAAAAAAGGAGGATAACGTTTTCTTTGCTTCCTGATCTGTGATGTCTTACAGCACTGCCACCATGCTTTTCCTACCATGGTGAACTTTACCCCCACACCGTGAGCCTCCTGCCACCATTCCTTCCCTGCCATGGTGAACTGTACCCCCACACGGTGAGCCAGAATAACCCCCTTTACCTTATATATTTTTTTTTCAATTCTAAAAAGCAACAATTTATTTCCTTCCCCCCCTTTTTATTGATTTTTTATTGAGCTCTACATTTTTTCTGCTCCTCTCTCTGGCTCACCCCACCCTCTTCTATCCTCTCCTAAGGTCCCCATGCTCCCAATTTACTCAGGGGATCTTGTCTTTTTCTACTTCCCATGTAGATTAGATCCATTTAAGTCTCTCTTAGTGTTCTCATTGTTGTCTAAGTTCTCTGGGATTGTGGTTTGTAGACTGGTTTTCTTTGCTTTATGTTTAAAAACCACCTATGAGTAAGTACGTGTGATAATTGTCTTTCTGTGTCTGGGTTACCTCACTCAAAATAATGTTTTCTAGTTCCATCCATTTTCCTGCAAAATTCAAGATGTCATTTTTTTCTGCTGTGTAGTACTTCGTTGTGTAAATGTACCACATTTTCCTTATCCATTCTTCAGTCGAGGGGCATTTAGGTTGTTTCCAAGTGCTGCTATGAACATAGTTGAGCACATGTCCTTGTGGCACAACTGAGCATCCTTTGGATATATACCCAAAAGTGGTATTACTGGGTCTTGAAGAAGGTTTTTTCCTAATTTTCTGAGAAATCGCCACCTTATATTAATTTTTCAGTAATTTGATCGCAGCAGCGAGGAAAGTGACTAATACAAACCGCCCATTAGGATGTGAAGCAGTGCCCGGAGAGTGTGGCAGGAGCAGGTGTTCCTTTCTGCAGATGGCCAGGCGCCCTAGGCACTCTCATTCCCCGGGGTTTGACGGGAGATGCAGTAGTCAGGAAAGCATGTTGAAAGATGTGCTGGAGGGTAAGGTTCGCCCAGGACTGCACGTTTGTGTCAGTCAGTAACTTGAGGAAATGAATGGAAAATATTAATTTCTTTCTCCTTCCGCTGAAGAATGTGTAAAATGTCCCATGAGCCCTCAGTCCTGTGAGCTCTCATACAGGCCTCGGCCCCACCTGGCCCCTCTGAGCTTCTTTCTGTCTTGATATAGTCTGTAACTATAGTTTCTGTGTCCCGAGGAGGGGCTAGATGACCTATATAGGACATATATACACAAGTCTTTTGGTTTCTCTTCAGGGACTACTAAGTAGCTCACAGTGGTGTGTTGGTAATTGGTCAGATGAATTGGGAGAGAGAAGGAAATGTAGGTCCCTCCTGATCTTCCTTCTCCTTACACATCGCTGACTTACTTCAAAAGATATATTTCCATAGTAAGTTTCTTGCAACTCTGCCTTAGTCATACTCCATATGTCTTTCTGTTTAGGATGAAGAATGGAAAAGATGAGATCTTCTCATTAATTTTGTCCCAGCCTTTATCCTCTTTTCTGATTGGTTCTCTGTTTCCTGGGAAACCTCTTACACAGTCACTCACCTTGTATATTTCCAGTCTCTGAAATGTGGACAATTCACCTGGTTTCTAGATTACAGAGGATAATAGAGACGTTTACTGCTTGACACACGTTCCAGACTGCAGCTTTTTGAAATAATCAATCATTAAATGAAGTAGGAATTGACCGTGAAATTCAATCCAATTTCTTTTCTAACTAGAGAAAAGCATTCTTGCTTGGTACTTTCTTCCACAAGATGGCGCTGCAGTCCTTCTGATTACTTGATCTGTACTAGCCCAAGGTGGTAATTGTATTTTTTAAAAATGAGGCTCAGCCCCCCCTTCCAGTTTTCATACATATAAAAAGTGCCATATAAGAAAGAACACAAAAACTGCCACTTCATAATAGAGCACATTCATCACATAGTTTTGGAGATACCCATAATTATAACCATAAACCAGCCAGTAATATGAGTTGGTACACAGCAGATTTCAAGCAGAAACGACGTAACAGGCTTTAGCTCACTGTTTTTACGTGGATAGCTGTTTATCAAGAAAAATAAAGAAGGCTAAGCATAGTTTCTGGTTGGAAATAACTCTAAAGAGACTCACGGATAGTGCAATGCCGGCTGTGGTAGTTTTTAGTCTCACGGTTGATCTGATGATGCTCAGTCACTGGGAACGTCTGGAAGTCTAAAGTAACAATGGCAACACTAGGCAATTACTGCAGCAATTTCTGTGGGTGTCAGTGCACTGTGTAGACGAGGCTGTCCACGGACTCACCAAGGTCCTCTGTCTCTGCCTCCCAGTTGCTAGGATTGTACGCTGGCCTTCCTTCCATGTCTTTCTGCTCATCAAGGCTAGTGTTAGCTGTGTCTTTCTAATCTAACAGCACTGTCTTTGGAATGCTTTCACCCTGTCCCCCATAGAATCTTTCCTGCAGATTCCAAAAGAATTTCCATTTGAATCAGTGTCCTCAGGATTTTCACGTTAGTTCTTCCAAAGAGATCAAAATTTCCCCACTCCATTATAATTTACCAAACTTGAAAAGACCAACCAAAAATTGTTTGGAGATGTCAGAAGACACAGAGGTAAAATATGTGCGAGTAAAGTTGTTTTTGGGATTTCCTTTGACTGTGATGGATCCATTTAGTGGAATTTATAAATTGACCCTAAATACTGCAGGTTTGATTACTATTAGAATAGACTCTCCTTATTAGCCATTTGTTAAATAAAAAGTCCAAGCACCAGCTCAAAATAAATCAGCTGACATGTGGACTTCTTAATTCCGTCTAAATAGTATGAGTTCGTAGTGCATTTACGCGCATAAACTCAACCCAGTTGACAGCGTCGGAGCCAACAGTTGGTGTGTGTGGACTGCACATGCGCGAGAGTGACGACGTACTTAATGTGCTAATAAGAAAATGCGTGCAAAGGACAGGACGAGGTGAGGTTCCTTCTTCTCCCCTTTGCTTCCTGGATCTGAGAGTGGTGAGTGGAGCAAGGCCACAGTTAAGATCTGAGCACACAGTGGTTTCAAAGTCAAAGCTTTTAGTTGTACTTGGAATAGTAAATTAATTTACACCCATTTTACGACTATTACTACTTTCATATTTGATGGCATACTGTGTAGCTGGTATGTTACACATTCATTTAATTAATTCACACAGTAGTGATGTGGAGGGGTTAACGTTATTTGGCTTTTACATATGATGATACTGAGACTTCACAAAACTCAGATAATTTACTGAAAGTCAGGCTGCCAGTGAGTGGGGGCTGCGATCTTGCTACCAATGCCAGTGACATTGCATCAGAGCCTTTTTTGCATTGGTAACTACCATGTCAAGTAGCATCTTGTGAGCCATAGTGACTTGGTATAGATTATTATGCAATGTGTGAGCAAGAACTTGACTTCCTAAGTGTGCTGTCTGCTTAGAGCACAGCAAGGATATTTGGAAAGAGGATTTGTCAAGTTGCCATGATTCAGGCAGCAGGCCAACACATTTCATGGAGGTTCTGAAATTTTATAGGAAGAGACAAGGGCTCTTGAAGTGGTTTGGGGGGCAGGCAGCCCCATTTTGTTTCTTTTTTTCTCTTTCTTATCCTTTAATTTCACTTAAAAAATTTAAAAATACTTAAATCCTACCAGATTTATTGTTGTCTCACAGACTTGATCAAGTTGAAAATGCTGTTATAGACTTAAATGTAAAAAATAAGCTATACTATATATTAACTTATTCAATAAGCTAAAATTGCAATGGAAACCCTTTTTATATTAGCTAGGAAGATTTTCCATATGCTCTGTTATAAGTGCCTAAAGTTTATTGGTGCTCCCACAGCTGAGAGGAGCTTTAAAGAGTGGATAGGCTGTCCCATTGAGATCGCTTGGATCAAGTAAATTACTCATGAAGAAATTAAAATTTTAAGGTTTATTCTAACACTGGAAGTCACTCCAGGCTTAGAACTCTTTAACTCACAATAAGGCCACAGAGGCCAGGTCGGGGTGTGACAGAATTGTGTGAAATAGGACTGCCTTACAAAGCGGAGTAGTGCACCCCTGTCGACAGAAGGTCTCATGGACCAAGTGGAGAGGCTGAGGCATTCTTGCAGTCAGTTTCCTGCAGCCTTGTCTAAGCTGCATCTGACAGGTAATGATGGAGGCCCACAATTCAGTACTGATTCATACCTCTTTCACAGACACTATCTAAGGCATTGGAAGCCTTAGCCTGTACACAAAAATCAATAATCAATGTGTTTGCTCCAGCATGTAATTATATATTAGAACATCACTGGTTCGACCATTTTTTTGGGCTGTCGACTTTTTTTTTTTTTTTAAATCAGTTTGTTTTGGATGATGCTCTGTTAGTTGGTAGGGGATGGGATTGGGCTACTCGGTTGACTGAATTGTTCTACTGTTTAGTTTAATGGAATTGGTGTTTGATTTGGATAGCACCCCATCCAACTGTCCAGGAAGCGATAATGAGAGCTTCTGCAATTCTGAAGCAGGCAGCATATGTTAGGTTCTTGGTAGGAAGCAAACTTTGCAAATTAGTGCTCTAGATATCGATTTTCTAGAAGCAGAGCAAAAATAGGAATTATCTTGGGAAAATCACTATTGTCTCTGCTCTTAAGTTTTCATCTGTGTAAGGCAATTTGTAGATGACAGCTCCCGAAGTCAAGAATAATAGCAAAGTTCTATAATTTAAGGATTTGGGTTACCTCCTGATCTTGGGAATTTGAGAAGTTCTACTCCCAAGTTTTATTGTTGGCCATGAATAACAAAAAGACAATAAAATTAGTTAAGCAAATAAAAAGACATGAAATATCATAGCTATGTCAAATGTATACCATTTAATTTGCCTGCTCATGAAATGTAGAGTATTTTATGGACACTAATATACAATCTGTGGACTAGTATACAATTACAGTTGATGAAAGGCATTGGTTAATGCAGTTCACAAGCATTGTGGGGATAATACATGTTAAGCTTATGAGAATCACAGTAAATATCAGTAGTAGCAAGTGCCTTGCCGGGTGATAGGACAGTATGCACAGACAGGATGCTTACAGGAGGCTGTTCTTCCCTGTGAAGAAAGCAAAGATCTTGATGTTGCACATAAGGGCATCATTTCCAAGAGACTGAGCAACTGGTGGCTAGGAAGTAAAGAAGTGGTTCAAACTGAAGCAACTTCTGAATGCTGGTTGACAGGTGTTGAGTCTTCTAGTTTTTACTTAGAAAATATTGATTTGTTTTATGTGTATGACTGTTTTGTCTGCGTATAAGTGCACTGTGTGTGCAGTGCCTTCAGCAGCCAAGAGACAGCATCAGATCCCCTGGAACAAGAGTTACAGATGGTTTTGAGGAACCATGTGGGTGCTCGGATTCAAACCCTCGTCCTCTGAAAGAGCAGCCAGTGTTCTTAGTCACTGAACGACATCTGCATATCTTCCTCACCTCTGATTTTAGATTTTATTTGCAGTAAAAATGATTTGTAAACATCTTTAACCATACATGTAATTGTCCTGTTATAAAATAAGTATTCTCAGATCTTGGATCTTGAGGCACAACTTAGCCAAAAAGCTCCTTTTCTTCTCTTGTGTGTATAGTGATATTATGTAATCTTTTCTTTGAAATTTCATTTTGGAAAGTACTTCATTAAAATAGAAATATCTGTTCTTGTTCACAAATTAAAGACAGCTATTTTCCCAAAGTGAATTTTGAGAAGCAAGAAGCAACTATGGTAAACTCCAAGAGAAGATAAAATGCATTCATAAACTATTTTTAGAAAACTCTTTTTTTTTATTCAGTGAGTTTTCTGGAACAGTTGGAGCCAAATCTCTATTTTGTGATAAAGAATTATGAATCTACAATTTTCCCTGAAGGTACATAATATTAAGAACCAAAGAGAGTGCAGATAGACTCATCAGAGAAATAGTTTACATTACTATAGGATAAATGAATATCATAAATATGGCCTCATGTGGTATCAAAGGGAAAGAGTTCTGAATTGAAATGCATGGATATAAGCCTAGGAACGTCTTACAGGGAAGACATCAGCTGGACTGCTCTGCCTTTGGAATCCCTGGGAGGAGACAGATTCTTTGCCATCTACCTTTTTGTGTTTGCTAACCCCCTTTGAAAGGTATTTGGTCAGTTGATTCATATCTCCTATCAATGTAAACTGGCTTATAGTGGTGGGATTTGTGCTACAGTGATAAACAGTTCCTAACGTGACACAGCATTCACTCCCAAGTATAGGGGTGCACCCACATACTGAGACATTGGGGATGATCTATTGGGAACTCAACAAGGCCAGCTGGACTGGGTCTGAAAAAGCATGGGATAAAACCGGACTCGCTGAACATAGCGGACAATGAGGACTGATGGGAAGTCAAGAACAAGGACACTGGGTTTTGATCCTACTGCATGTACTGGCTTTGTAGGAGCCTAGGCAGTTTGGATGCTCACCTTACTAGACCTGGAAGGAGGTGGGAGGTCCTTGGACTTTCCACAAGGCAGGGAACCCGGGCTGCTCTTCGGGCTGATGAGGGAGGGGGACTTCTTTGGGGGAGGGGGAAGGATATAGGAGGCGGTGGAGGAGAGGAGGCAGAAATCTTAAATAAATAAATAAATAAAATGATGATGACGCATACTGATTTGAAGTAAAGAAGATTGCAGTAGTTATGTTATTAGTCATATTAGCATGTGTTGGGGCAAGAATGGTTTTGAATTTCTATTCTCCCATATTTGCAAAAAAGTAAAATAAAAATTTAAACCAAGTGACATCTTTAGATACCTGAGATCCCCAGATTCCTACACTTTTATGTGATCGGCATATTAGTAAGTTTATAGTGATGATGAGAATACATGCGAGTACTTCCGTTATGATTTATGATCAGTGGTTGAATCTGGAATGACAGCTCCTGACACAGTTGAAATAATTTAGGAAGCAAGGCTGAAGATTGGTTATAAATAAATTTTTGTTTTATACATAATAATAAAGAGGTTTAAAAATTGTTCTTCTTTTGAATTAAGTAGATTTTAGATGTCATAAGCCATCCCTGATGTCAGTTGTTTCCGAAGCAGTTTCTCGAGAGAATGGTGTTGCTGCCTCCTGCATGTGTTTTTGCACTTCTGTGACCTGACGTTAGCTCTGTGAATTACTCATGCTATTAAGTCATTGCTGTCTCTTGCCTATCTTTAAGGCCCAACCATCTCAGTGATCCAAATACATAGCAGAAAATGAAAGGGAAATTCAGGGTTGAGAAGGGAATGGTATTTTTAATCTTATTACAAAACCTTTCCTTGGATTTATTTGTGTATGTAAGGGAATCTTGGATGCTATATGGCAAATTGATTTCTTCTTTGAGTAGTGTTCATCCAAAACTTGAAGTTGACCTGTGTGAAGAACACTTGCTAAATCATTCAACTGTTGTAAGTTCATCATTGATAGACACATGTAAACCACTTAAAATGTTAATTCTTATCACAGTTAGGTTCTTCAAAGATTCAGAGGTGTAATTTTCAATATGTGTTTGGTTAAATAAGCAACAAGGAGGAGAGGAGAAAGTCAAGGAAATAAAACTAGAGATCATGCAAAGAGACAAGTTAAAGAAGCAAGATCTTTTCTTGTCCGACATCTTATTTCCAGTCTGCCTTGGTCGATGCTGGAGACTTAATCACTGTCTGTAGAACTGTGGTTTCTTAAATTCAGGTCCTAGCCTCTACCGAGACTCAACTTTGCCTTTGGTCTGCATTCTCAGCACTAGGAAGTAGTGTTGTATTGGCATCTCAACTCAACATGGTCAATATGAACACTTAACCTTTCTCCCACTTAGTTACCTTCTAATTCTTCAGGGAGAAAAAGGCCGCTTTGAATGGTACATGTGGTACTTTGAATGCTATTGTCCTTATAAGCTCGTAGGGAGCAGCGCTATTAGGAGGTATGGCTTTGTTGGAATAGGTATGATCTTGTTGGAGGAAATGTGTCACTATGGAGATGGGTTTTGAAGTCTCCCAAATGCTCAAGCCACTCCCTGTGTCTCAGTTCACATCCTGTTGCTTGAAGATCAAGATGTAGAACTCTCAGCTCCCTCTGCTCGCACACCACTATGTTGTGCCATGATGATAATGTACTAAACCTCTGAAAATATAAGCCATCCCAATTAAATGTTTTCCTTTATATGAGTTGCCATGATCATGGTGTCTCTTCAGAGCAATTAAAACTCAAACTAAGAAACAGCATGAACCAGAAATCTCGTCCCCATCTTTTACTTCCTGCATTTTTCATATTGACCAAAGCCTTAGAAAACCCCTTTCCCCTTTCATAGCCAATTTCCTTCTCTGAGTCATCTTTATTTCTCTTTGCAAAGAAATAAAGACTTGAGTCTTCTGTGATAGTCTTAACTTCTCTCATATCTACTTTGGTCAAATATGCATGCCAATGTAGCCAGGCATTGTAGAGAAGAAATTTAAGGGAGATATGAACAGTTTCCTTTTGAAAACTCTGCTTAGCTTTCCTGTTCATTGGATAAAAATGCACGAGCTGGTCTCGCCCCTGTGATCTAGCCTCTGTCTCACCAGAGTCATCTTGATTACCTCTTATCACTCTTTGGCCTTAGACACCTGATCTGTGGATTCTTTTTTGTGCTACAGGCCCTTCATATTGCTATTTTTGTTGTGTAAAATATTCCTTTATGTTTATCTTTACGTGAACTCTCACTACCCTCTAGGGATCAGTTAGTTCCTATTCGTTACTTTGCTGAGTCAGCACTTACCCTTCTGATCCTTCAGTAAAGGTCGTATCTCTTTAATAAATGCTCTTCCTTTTTCATAGCCATTCGTCCTTTCATCCAACATGCATGGTCACAAAGTCTACGTGCCATTCATTCTTCTAAAGGCTTGGCCCAGAGCAAGAAGAGACAAAATAAACGGGATAATTTCAAATAGCAATAAGATATAATATTAATTGCTATTATGATAATAAGCAATAGATTATCATGAAGAAGATAATCTTCTGTGCTAGAGGGTGATCTTAGAGGGTTGCCTGGGTTAGGGTGTTGCTGTCGCAGCTGAGTGGGTAGTGGGTGCTTTGTTTGGCAGCCCTTGGCTTCTCTAGCAAACAGTTCTAAGAACTTTGTTGTGCTTGCTCACACAGTTCATCGGCACTTGGTCAGTGCTCAGCGCATGAAAGATTTCAATAAGCATTGATGGGAGAATGACCCCAGCTACTGGATTCATTTTTAGAAGCTAATGCAGCAAATTACAATGCACCAGTTAGAGTAAAACAATGAGAACGTATTCTATCATAGTGCTGGAGACTAGAAGTAGAAAGGAAGGGGCCAGCAGGGCCACGCTCACTCAGGATCTCTGCGAGGAGGCAGCTGCTCTCCTGCCTGTCTTGTGGTGTTTACCTACAGCCAGGCTTTAACTGCATGACTCCACTATGCCTTCACCATCATACTGCCTTCTTCCTTGTGTTTTGGTCAGCTGCCTTTCCAGATATCCCTTTTCTTTAAGATATGAATCTTTGGTTAGAGTCCACCCTATCTATGGACTCTCTATATGGATAGATAGTATGCTCTCATCTTCCCTTGATCACATGCATTACATTGATAGGAGTGGGTTGAGGATACGAAGGTAGAATCCTAGCTACTTCTTGAGAGACACAATTAAAAACTCAACCTATTACATCTGCATGGTTTTCAATAAAGGGAAATCTAAAAAGTTATAGCAAAAAGATTTAATTTGTATAGTTTTTAATAAATATTTTAAAGTAATGTTTCTAAAGTATAAACATTTTAAAAGGCACGGCTTATCATTTTTCCTTTGTATAAATATGTCATATTATTTTGATTGGTTTTAGACTATTTGGATGTGTCTTAATTATACCAATATCCATGACAATCTATAAAATCAGGACTCTGGCATGAACTAGATTTATGTCATGTTCTCTGTTCCCTCAGCAGCCAAGAGCTTACTTTTCATATATTAAAAATAAATGAATTGGAAGGATATTCATGACATTCACATCATAAAAACTTACCCTGACATTTGTTAAAGGCTGTATGTGGGATGCTGATGTGTTCTTGTTATAAAATGACAGTTTTAGAGCAAGTTGTTCTTCTGACCAAGGAGAATGAGCAAACAGAAAGGGACGAGTAAGTCACAGTCCTATCCAGTGGGAAGTGAACCCATCAAGGAAGAGAAGGGCAAAAGTACTCTGAAAAGGTAGAGAAGTCCTTTCCTATCTGGTCGGTGAGGGTGGAGGGCTGCTCTATACTGTCTACTTTAGAGAGGTCATTCTTCACTTTCCGTCTGCCTTTTAAAAAGTTTTCTTGAACAATCCTCATGTTATACTTTTTCTATTCTGACTGTGTGAGCTCTTCGCATGTGTCAAATACATTTTTCAGAGCCACCCAATGCTATTGGGCCTGGGACCACGTCGCAGAGAAGTTGGAAATGTGAGCTGGAGTCACAGTTCATTCCCAGTGCCCTGAGTTTGTCTCTTTCTCATTGATGTGTGTCACATATGAAGCATTTCCCCTGAAGACTCAGGTCTTAAAGGTGTAGTGACATTTAGGAAGTGTCTAACTCATGGGCTGATGGGTTGTTAAGACTGGATGCATTACTGGAACGTGGCAGACATTAGGAGAAGGGGCTTATTGTGAGGAAGTGGCCACTGGAGGGAGGTACCACTTCAAAGAGTGTGTTTTGTTCCTGGCTCCTTTTTTCTCACCCTGCTTCCTGGTCACCATGAAATTGAGGACTTTTGTTCTGATACATCCTCCTTCTCCTACGATGGCCTATCCTGCCAAAGGCCCAATGACAAGGTAAGCACATTGTGGTCTGAATAAAGTCATGGACCAAATTATACCTTGATTTTTAAAATGGGTTTTCTCAGGTAATGTCACAGTAACGAAGTGAGTAACTTACCTAACATGCTTAACTACAGGATTGATCAATCAGTGAGGTTTAAACTGATTCACTAACTCAGCCTCTATGTCTTTCTTACGTTTGTATCTCCCCAAAAGTCCCGCCCACTTTTAATTGTATAATCTATCAATAAATATTGAAAAATGTATTGATTGTGGTTTTCATAGTCAATGCAGTATTTATATTTTCTGATTTCTCTGTTACGATTTGAGTGAGAATATGCTTATTTATAAAAAAAATAGTGAATTGGCACAGATAACAGAAGGGAACTGAGGGCAACCATTGTTAATGCTTCCAGTCTCTACTGTGAACACTCATTTCCTTCCCTAGTCCTCAAACTCTTACCTGCTAGCTTTGAGAAATTGCACTTAGCTGGGTGCTGGTGGTACATGCCTTTAATCTCAACACTTGGCAGTCTGAAGCAGGCAGATCTCTGTGAGTGTGAGGCCAGCCTGGTCTACAAAGTGAGTTCCAGGACAGCCAGGGCGTGTTGATAGATAAACCCTGTCTCCGAACCCTGCTTCTTCTCACAGCTACTCAACAGAAAATTGCACTTAGCTGGCTCAGAGGTTAAGACCCTTACTGCTTTCCCAAGGAACTGGGTTCTGTTCTCAGCACCTGCATCTGGTGGCTCATAACTGCCTGTTATTCTAGGTCCAGGAGATGGGATGCCCCCTTTGGACCTCCACAGGCACTGCATGCGGTGGTGCACATAAACTCACATAGGTACACACACATACATAAGAACAAAAGAATACAGAAATCTTAAGAAATTTCACTTGTGTTAGGCTCTAAAATGCCCCCTGCCATAGTAGAGTGAAGCCCAGTTCCCCCTAAGAGCATTTTCATTCTCCCAGGGACTCAAGCTAGTCATCATGAACACAGCAGGGAAGTATCTGCCTGAGGTGGAGCAAGCCCTGAGCTGCAGAAAGTGTGTTATTTGATAGGTGTGTTGGCAACCTTTTCACTTGTCTGTCCTTTCTCTGTATATACATATAATATTAATTAAAAGCAAATAACTTTTTTTAAATTTATTTATTTATTAAAGATTTCAAAAACCTCAGATGTTGTGTTCATTCGCTGTTACAGAAGAACTCAAGTTTAATTTTATCTTTTTATTATGTAATATGAACTTCACAAGCCTGTGGGCAATAGATGAGCTCTAATAAAACTAAAAATAAATAAAATGGGAATGTTAATAAGCCTTGTAGCTCATTAAACATTTGGAGTCACTCAGAAAAGATCTATTAATTTTAGAAGAACCCGTGTTAAGAAACCTTTGTGGCCTGAAAGTTGTAATGAAGTGAATAATGTGGTCAAACTCAACACAAAGCATCTTTCAGGTTTTCTGATGACAGTTCTTCCACAGGAAATTTCTTTTTTTTTTTAAATTTATTTATTTATTTATTTAAGATTTCTGTCTTTTCCCCACCGCAGCCTCCCATTTCCCTCCCCCTCCTCCAGTCAAGTCCCCCTCCCTCTTCAGCCCAAAGAGCTATCAGGGTTCCCTGCCCTGTGGGAAGTCCATGGACCACCCACCTCCATCCAGGTCTAGTAAGGTGAGCATCCAAACTGCCTAGGCTCCCACAAAGCCAATACGTGCAGTAGGATCAAAAACCCATTGCCATTGTTCTTGAGATCTCAGTAGTCCTCATTGTCTCTATGTTTTTTCCCAAGACGGTTTTATCCCAGGCTTTTTCAAACCCAGGTCAGCTGGCCTTGGTGAGTTCCCGGTAGAAAATCCCCATTGTCTCGGTGTGTGGGTGCACCCCTCGCGTTCCTGAGTTCCTTGCTCGTGCTCTCTCTCCTTCTTCTCCTGATTTGGACCTTGAGATTACTGTCCGGTGCTCCAATGTTCCACAGGAAATTTCAAGAAATGGAAAGACTTAAACATAATAGTTAGTATGCAAATACAATAATTTGCAATAGTCTTAAAGAGTTGAATGTTAAGAGATACATCAAAATTAATAATCAAATAAATAGATTCTGTTCTCAGATCTTATTATCTTCTTAATCTGTTAATATTCACAATTTCACAGTTTTATTAAGAAAGTTCATTTATTTCTAAACCCTTATTATTCTGCCCTATTTCTGTGCTTGAAATTTCCATTTGGTTTTGTCTCTTCCTCCTACTGAAATATACTATATAATTTCCAAGCTACCCCTCTTCCCTTATTTGACCATTCCTGCTTCCCTTTGAAATGCTCTGTGTAGTTCCCAACCTTAAGAAGCCATGTGCGAAGGCTTTGAGAATCGCACGCCTTGTGCTCCTGTTAGTTACCTATGACATAACGTGGGAAGATAAGAGTAGAGAAGAGGTGTCAGTCTCTGAGCTTGCTTGCAGCATGAATAATAAAATCCCAGAGACAGATATTGAGCTGAAGACAGTTTGAACTGAAGATTAGAAAAGCAAATCAGCCAACCACTAGAGAGACTCTTTACCTCTGCCAAAAATTCAGACCAAAAGGGCAAGTTCCTGTCTCCATAAATCCTCAGACTCCACACTCCACTGAGTTCCTGTCTGTTCCTCTTTATATCCCTCTCTCTGCCTAACCATATCTCCACCTCCCTAGTGCTGGGATTATAGGTGTATGACTCTCAAACACTGGAATTAAAGGTGTGAGCCTCCACCATCACCTGGATCTGTTTCTGGATTGATCTTGATTAGCCTATGATAGCCTTGACCTCATAGAGATCTGTCTGCCTCTTTCTCTCAAGTCCTGGGATTAAAGGTATGTGCCATCACTCTTTGGCCTCTAGTGGCTTACATTTGCACTCGGATCCACAGACAAGCTTTATGTATTAAAATACAAATAAAATATCACTCCATTGCTGGGTACCACAGTGCAAACATCTTAAAGTGCCGGAGCCCAGAGACTGAGAGCTGTTGTTGGCAGATGGCTTTTCAAAGGCTGTGTGGAAGACTCTGGTCTGTGGTCTTCTCTCACAGTTATGTCATGTTCACATGGCCTACTCTCTATGCTTGCGTCCTCCCTTTTATAAGGTTATGCCCTATTTTGAACTAGGGTTCACCCTAATGACTTTGTCTTAATTTTATTATCTTCCAAGACTTCATTTCCATTTATACCAGGGACTAGCATTTTGTGTGTGTGTGTGTGTGCTCTACTCCATTCACAACAATAACGTTTTACTCATTATAAAGTTACTGGCACTCCCTGGCTTTTCATTATGTAGTATTATGCTAACAGGAAGACTAAGGGTTTGCTGTTGCTGCATATTTACTAGACATCGAGCACAATTTATGCTCCTTATGCCATCAAATTTCAGCAGCATCCTTAGGAAGTGGGTACCATCAGTTTTTCCTTGTTGTAGAAAACTGGGGATTTGGCAATTCACACAGTTCTTAGAGAGAGGCATGTGTATCATTGAAGATATTTGTGGTTACACTGGAAAAAGTAGCTTATACAATATTTTTTCCTTATTGGGGAATCTGGGGTTGAGGGTTGGGTCAAGTCTCTAGCTGAGCTGTGTTCTCAGAAATCAGTGCTCTTTTGATATTTCACTTCCATGCTCAGATGCCTTTTAGTAATTGAATGGCCTTTTAAAGATTATTAATTGTAAATCTGTATGTGGCACACTGTGATGATAATTTAATACATGTATGCAGTACGTGTTGCTCAAACTAAAATAGTTACATTTTCATCTCTTTAAACCATTCAAACATTTGATTTATTTATAAGGCACAATGGTGCTTTATCTACACAGATGTACCTGTGTGATAGTTCATACATGTATATATATGTACAGTATGTATGTACAGTCAAATCAGGGAAAGAATGTTTCCAATTCTGGATTTTACCTTGTATTCAGAACCTTCATGCATTTCTCTTCCAATGCTGCATAAAGTATATACTAGACATCATGAAGTGTAGCCACCCCACGTCATCAAATGCTAGAACATAATGCTTCTGTTTGAATTTGGGACTCACTGTCAGCCTTTTCAGAGACTAGAACGTGGGTTCTTCACAACCTAAAAACAGATCTACCGTATGATCTAAAGGCGATGTCAGCATAGCAAAGAGATATTTAATGCCACACATATACTGCTGCAAGAGTCACAAGCACTCAGCTGACGTGCCTATTAACAGACAAATGAGTAAAGAGAATGCAGAATACATGCACAGGAGAGTATTTACCCAGTGCTGGAAGGCTGCCCTACTGTTTGCAGTAACACCGATGTTACAAGGTACGTCAGACAGAGAATGACAGATATCGTATGCTCTCATAAGTGGATTTTAATGAAGTTGATCTGCATTTGTAAAGCAGACATTACTAGAAGCTGTGGAGGGCAGGGGGAAAAAAAGCACAGAGCATTTAGACGACAAGTGTCTGTTTTATTCCAGCAGCCTCTACACTGGGAGCCAGATGCAGCGAGTGGAGGGAGCGATGGATGAGCATTGAGCAGTCTGTGTGATACGTGGGGCATGTTCATGCCTGCGCAAGCCACCTTGCAGAAGTTGCTAGCAGGCTGGCTACTTTGGAAAGTTAAATGTAAACAATGTGTATACTAATACACAGAACTAAGAATCTGTGGGGAAGAAGAGTGAGCCTCATAGTGTGTTTTGATATTAATTGGTTATTGCTTCTTTTTAAAGTACTTTAGCTGGGCAGACGTGGAAAGAAAAAATGAGAGTTCTTAGGTTCTTGTGGCTCTGATTGGCAGGAGAGATGGCGCACACTCATACAGAAACATAAATGTGTCAGGTTAGCATAAGGTCAGACATGTCATTATTGCTGCCCCGTATCAATGCATATTATAATAGATTAATATAAACTGGTGTAGAAATGTTTGACATAAAACCCTGTAAGATATATTTTGTTAGCTTTGAAGTTAGGATAGGCATCAATTTGGATGAGTTACTTTCCATGTGGAGGAAGAGAGGTTCGTTAACAACAGCAACACATGATGGCAATGGAGTCCTTTTCCTGTTCTCTAAGCGTCGCAGAGATGAGCTATGGAAAAGCAGAGTGCCATTGTATTTTCACCACTGCCACTTTAGATTTGGCATTGCTGATGCTGTTTGCCTAAGTCAGTGTTTACTGTCATGGTGGCATCGACGGTCCTGAGCCAGGCTGTGAAGGAGATGTGGCCTAATGGAGGGTTGGGGCAGACTTTCCAGGAAGTACTTGCTGAAATTCTTTTCAAAAGAAAAAAAAGTACTGAAAACAAGCCTCAAGATGTGCCTAGCAGATTATTAGTTCTTTAGAGCTGAAAGTCAAATTATCATAGATTTAGTGGTTAATTATCCATTTGGTTCTCACTAAGTTTCTGACACGCAGCTTAGCAGGGCCCTGACGTAGGACCTTCCAGGTTGCATCCAAAGCACAGCTCGACCATGTCTCCCGGCAGAGGCCTGTCGGGGAGAGAGTGTAATCAGGTCTCTCACACCATTGGCCCAGTTCATCATTTTGAATCCACAGGGTAGAGATGGCCTCTGATCTTTGAATCCACCTGTAGTTTACACAGTATTCACAGCCCAGCAACTTGTCTGAGGTGCCTCATGTAGGAAGTGGCTGGCTCCTTCTCTCTGAATTCCAATCTTTCTCTGCTACAGTGCTGCCTTGTTCTTTTGTGTGATGAGCCAGGAAGGCAACAGAGCAATGAACAGAAGTTTTAGGGAAATTGGTCCTCACCTATTCTCTAGCAGCAATCTTACCACAGTGGGAATTGAAGTTAGTCTAATGAGATGGCTTCGAACCCCAGTTCCACGTTAAAATCAGCCCAGGAACTTTAAAATATGCTAATCCTCAGGGACTATCCATCAGATAAACAGGGTGACTCTCTGTGGGGTAAGGCTAGCCACTTCAGTGATGTCTTTTCTTGTATCGATCAATATCCTAGGTCAATGTTTAGTTTGAGTGATGTAAGGATAGATTAAGTGGCAAGTCAGAGAGATGTTTGAGGGTGAAATGGCCCATTTTGGAAAATTGTAGGTTCTCTATCAGTCAGTGTGAATTGTGAGACACGAACTTCCAAGGTAAATGCTTGGTTGAGCTATAGAACCTTGAAAATCCTCTTGCCCTTTAGTCTATGAGTCTTTGGTGCTAGTGTCCGATAAGTGTTCAATTGGGCTTTTTATGGTTTTATCTCAGGGGCTCAAGCTTTGTTATTCTTCACTTTTAAAAAACATCACAGCCCAGGTTAGACTCAAATTGGTTAAGTCACTGAGGCTGGCTGACCTTGAACCTCAGATATGCCTCTCTTGTCTCTTCCGCCCTGTGATTGTCAGGTACGTGATGCCATTGCTGTTGGTGGTGCTGAAGGGCAAACTCAGGGCTCCACGCATGCTAGGTAACAATTGAGTTACAAACAAATCTCTTCCAGGTAGTTGTGCCGTAGAGGTGGGGAGGATGGGGTCTGTGGGTGCTCATTCGTGATCTGGGGACACGATGAATGCTGGGATATGTGATGTGGTAAAGAGAGCCGGGGCTCTTTTATCTCAAGGGGAGTCGGGGAATAGATTATAGCCATGGGCTGCCTAATTAATATTAGTTTTCACCACGTTCCGGGAACTCCCTGGCTTTCTCTACCCCAGTTTAGTTATGATAGTTTGCAGTTTTTAAAGTGTGGGTCTGTTGAACACCAATTTAATTCTTGTTTGGTAAACGCCGAACACTTCCATGGACCCCAGTTTCTGTTTCACAGACTCTTCAGGTTGCTTCTATGTTTGCAACTTTGTACTTTTTCTTTCCCCTTTCATCTCTGTCCATTTCCTTTAAGAATGTTGAATTATAGCTTCGTTTCTCACTCTTCATAGCACCAAGCCTGCAGTCATTTGTAGTCTTTTTATGGTTAAGGTAGGCCTGCCGACTGCATGTTATCTGCCGAGTCAGCACCCTCTAAAACATGGTACTTGCTAAATTATGTAGATTTTCCTAATCTTTCTGATGTAAACATATTTGAAATACATAATGCAGGTTTTAGAAATTTAAATATGTCAGGTGATGAACTGTTACAGCTAGGAAAGTCGTAGATGCAAACCTACATTAAAGGCATTTGAAAAAGCTTTTCAATTACTCGGAGCTGGGCATCTCGTAGCCCAACCGTATTTTCATCATGCTGAAATAATTTGTAGGCACCCATGAGTGATGGCATTTCAGAAGCACAAATATGCCAATGACTTTGCACACACAATTAACACTGATTCCTGAGCAGAGTGCTGGTGATTTTATAATGTCCCCACTTTTCACGTCCATTCCCACAAATGCAGACATCAGAGCCTTTGAGGGGGCCGTTATGCATTCTAGTGGCTGATTCTTCGTAAAGTGTTGTGTGACCTTGGGCTCTGCATTTATTTATTTATTTTAAGGATGCTTCAGAGTAAATTTCAAATTATTGGGGAGAGAATAGTAATCTCCATCTATTTCCAAGTATATTACTTTCAATTCCCCTGTGTCTCGCCAGTCACCAGAGTAATTAAATGGTCACAGAAGATGAAGAATGGTGGTGGAAATTCTTTAGAAAGAGCACACCGTGTGTTCCTATTAGCGTTCCCGGGCTGTTTCAGATAAGATGGGAAACCAAGGCTGAAAAGGCATGTGTATCTTTCATTTGCTGAAACGATGGGATAACCTTGAAAATGAAACCAAAATGCAATTAGAAATGATTTTGTTTTGTCAGACTCCTGAAGTGAGTTATGTAGAGTACATTTGCTTTATGCCTCCTTTGTTGTAGGCTTTGCTAATTGAGAGTTTACAAACCCTGCGTGATCTTATCATGATGTCTTGATAAGCACACTCGTTTTGCTGTTATCATTGACTGACAAATATTCAAAGAGCAAGTTCTCCTGAAAATGTGCCGAAGGACCATGCTCTTTAGTTTGATACCACCTTCGCTGATAGCCACTTTCCAGTCCTGGAGCATATACCCAACAGCCTACAGAACGTCTCTATTTTCAGTCAGTGGACACAAAATACAGAGTGACTACTGTGTGTTAAACACTGACCTATGGTCTGAGATTTAATCAGAGACTAAAAGGGAAAATTGTTCTCAAGAAAATTTTCTTTGGCTGAGAAGGCGTTGGGCTAGAGAAGACTATATCTGGATGTTAAATGATAGGCAGAGAAATACTGGGCAGGGCACTGGTAAAAATATTAGCGGTTCAGTCTGGAATTTTAAAAGAAGTGCTCAGCATAAAGCTTAAGGATAGGATGAGATTTTCATGGAGGCCCACAGGATGTTTATAAATGTGTTGTCTGGACACCTGCAGAGAGAGCACTGGAGGCAGAAGGCATGACCCTGATGCTTGCTGCATAAACACAGTGAGGAGGCCAGGGAAGTCTCCTTGGCTATGAGGACTCTGCTTTCTCTTGGGTTGAATGGTAACCAAAAGAGGGTTGAAAAGACAAAATTAGGTTTTAAAGGGATCAGGCTGAAGGGAAGAAAGTCAAGGCAACCAGTTAGCCGTGATTGACATGGCTCTGGTCAAGGTGGTAAGTACCCAGAGCCTATTGAGGGTTGCAGGTGACTGAATGTGGGATGTTCTTGGTGTTTGACATGAATAGTTGGGGTGTGTGGGGGAAACCAATACTTACTGAAATGGGGATGTAATGGGTTGGAAAGAGAAACTCTTCTTGAACATTATTACTACAAAATGTTAGCAAGAAGACTTATTTTTAGTTCTCAGAATGTGAGCCCTTTGACATGTTTAGACCCTTTTAATTAATTAGCTTGAACATAATATTTTATTGGTTTTAATTAAACTATACCTTTTTCTTTGTTCCCCTCCCTTACACTCCCCTCCTCTTCAGCTCTCCCTCATGGTCCCCATGCTCCCAATTTATTCAGGAGATTTTGTCTTTTTCTACTTCCCCTGTAGATTATATCCATGTATGTCTCTCTTAGGGTCCTCATTATTGTCTAGGTTCTCTGGGATTGTGAACTGTAGGCTGGTTTTCTTTGATTTATGTCTTAAAGGCACTTATGAGTGAGTACATATGATGTTTGTCTTTCTGGGTCTGAGTTACCTCACTCAATATGATGTTTTCTAGATTCATCCATTTGCTTGCAAATCTCAAGATGCCATTTTTTTTCTGCTGTGTTGTACTCCTTTGTGTAAATGTATGACATTTTCCTTATCCATTCTTTGGTTGAGGGGCATTTAGGTTGTTTCCAGGTCCTGACTATGACAAACAATGCTGCTATCAACATAGTTGAGCTTATGTCCTTGTGGGAAGATTGAACATCCTTTGGGTATATACCCCATAACAGTATTGCTGAGTCTTGACAAAGGTTGTTTCCTAATTTTCTGAGAAATCACCATACTCATATCCAAAGGGGCTGTACCAGTTTGCATTCCCACCAGCAATTCAGGAGTGTTCCTTTTACCCCATATCCTCTCCAGCATAAATTGTCATCAGTTTTTGATCTTGGCCATTCTTAGAGGTATAAGATGGAACCTCAGAGCTGTTTTGATTTGTATTTCTTTGATGGCTAAGGATGTTGAACATTTCCTTAAGTGTCTTTCAGTCAGTTTAGATTCCTCTGTTGAGAGTTCTCTGTTTAGGTCTGTACTCCATTTTTAACTGGATTATTTGTTCTTTGGATTATCAGTTTCTTGACTTCTTTGTATAATTTGGAGATCAGTCATCTCTCTGATGTGGGGTTGGTGAAGCAGTGTCCTTTGCTTTACAGAAGCTTTTCAGTTTCAGACGGTCCCATTTATTAATTGTTTCTCTCATTTGTCTGTGC
Organism: Microtus obscurus; assembly: GCA_963919715.1. Taxonomy (NCBI): domain Eukaryota; kingdom Metazoa; phylum Chordata; class Mammalia; order Rodentia; family Cricetidae; genus Microtus; species Microtus obscurus. The sequence continues at coordinate 4,788,730 of CAWTZC010002364.1, forward strand.
TGCTGGGGTTATATTTAGGAAGTTGTCTCCTGTGCCAGTGCATTCAGTGTACCTCTTAATTTCTCTTCTGTGAGGTTCACTGTGGTTGGCTTTATATTGAGGTCTTTGATCCATTTGGATTTGAGTTTTGTGCATGGTGATAGATATGGGTCTATTTTCATTCTTCTACATGTTGATATCCAGTTATGCCAGCACCATTTGTTAAATATGCTTTCTTTTTTCCATTTTATATTTTTTCTTCTTTGTCAAAAATCAGGTATGTGTAGGTGTGTGGAGTAATATCTGGGTCTTTGATTCCATTTCATTGGACCACCTGTCTATTTTTATACCAATACCAGGCAGTTTTCAGTACTATATCTCTGTAGTAGTATCTGAAGTCAGGGATTGTGATGCCTCCAGAAGTTCCTTTACTGTATAGGATTTTTTTAAAATATCATTTTTCCCCTCTTCGATATGAAGTTGAGTACTGTTCTTTTGAGGTTTGTGTAGAATTCTGCTGGGCATTTCATTGAATCTGTAGATTGCATTTAGTAAGATTGCCATTTTTACTGTGTTAATTCTACCTACCCAAGAGCATGGGAGATCTTTCCATTTTCTGGTGTCTTCTTCAATTTCTTTCTTCAAAGATTTAAAGTTCTTGTCATATAGGTCTTCCACTTGTTTGGTTAGTTACTCCAAGATATTTTATGCTATTTTATATCTATTGTGAAGAGTAATATTTCTTGATTTCTTTCTCAGTCCATTTATCATCTATGCAAAGGAGGGCTACTGATTTTTTTTTAGTTAATCTTGAATCCTACTACATTACTGATAGTGTTTATGAGTTATAGAAGCTTCTTGTTAGAATTTTTGGGGTTGCTTATGTAAATTATCATATCATCAGCAAATAGTGAGAGTTTGACTTCTTTTCTAATTTGTATCCCTTTGATCTCTTTTTGTTGTCTTATTGCTCTAGCTAGAACCTCAAGAACTATATTGAATAGATATGGAGAGAGTAGGCAATCTTGCCTTGTTCCTGATTTCAGTGGGATTGCTTTGAGTTTCTTTCCATTTAGTTTGATGTTGGCTGTTGGATTGCTATATATTGTCTTTATTATGTTTAGGTATGTTCTTTGTATCCCTGCTCTCTCCAAGACATTTTTAATGAAGGGATGTTGTATTTTATTGAAAGCTTTTCCAGCATTTAATGAGATGATCATGTGGTTTTTATTTTAAATGGTGGATAACATTGACAGATTTCCATATATTGAACCACCCCTGCATCTCTGGAATAAAGTCTACTTGGTCATGGTGGATGATTTTTCTGATGTGTTTTTGATTTCAATTTCCTAGTATTTTATTGAGTATTTTTGCATCAATGTTCATTAGTGAGACTGATCTGTATTTCTCTTTCATAGTAATGTCTTTATGTCGTTTGAGTATCAGGGTACTTGTAGCCTCATAAAAAGTTTGGCAGTGTTCCTTCTCTTTCTATTGTGTGAAACAATTTAAAAAGTATCGGTATTAATTATTCTTTGAAAATCTTGTAGAATTCTGAGCTTAAACCATCTGGTCCTGGGATTTTTTTTTGAAGACTTTTGATGACTGTTTCTATTTCTTTAGTAGTTATAGGCTATTTAATTTGCTTGTCTGGTCCATCTTGATTTAATTTTTGTAAGTGATATTTATCCAGAATGTTGTCCATTTCTTTAAGTTTTCCGTTTTTGTGGAGTACAGGTTTTCGAAATGTGACCTAATGATTCTCCGGATTTCCTTTGTGTCTGTTGTTATGGTCCCCTTTTAATTTCTGATTTTGTTAATTTGGATATTCTCTCTCTGCCTTTTGGTTAGTTTGGATAAAGTTTTGTCTGTTTTATTGAGTTTCTTAAAAAAGCAACTCTTTGTTTCATTGATTCTTTGTTTCCATTTTGTTGGTTTCAGCTCTCAATTTGCTTATTTCCTACCTTCTTGTGGCTGAGTTTGCTTTTTTGGTTTTAAAGTTTTCACGTGTTCTGTTAATTCACTAGTGTGGAATTTTTTTCTCCAGCTTCTTTTTATCTAGGCATGTATTGATATGAACTATCCTCTTAATACTGCTTTCATTGTGTCTCATAATTTTGGGTATGTTGTATGGTCATTTTCATTGAATTTTAGGAAGTCTATAATTTCTTCCTTAATATCTTCCTTGATCCATTGGTGATTCAGGTGAGCATTGTTTAATTTCCATGTGTTTGTGGGCTTTCTGGAATTAGTGTTGCTGTTGAATTCTAATTTTAATCCATGGTGATATGATGAGGTACATTGGGTTATTCCAATTTTTTTGTATCTGTTGAGGTTTGCTTTGTTACCTAGTATGTGGTCAATTTTTGAGAGGGTTCCATGAGGTTATGAGAAGAAGATATATTGTTTTATGTTTGGATGGAATGTTCTATAAATGTCTTTTATGTCCATTTGATTTATAACATCTATTAGTTCCTTTATTTCTCTGTTAATTTTCTGTCTAACTGACCAGCCCAATGGTGATTGTGGGGTGTTGAAGTCGCCCACTTTCATGTGTGGGATTTAATGTGTGATTTAAGCTTTAGCAGTGTTTCTTTTACATATGAGGGTGCCCTTGCATTTGGGGCATAGATGTTCAATATTTGAAGAAGGATGCTTAAATCCCACACTAGCTCAGAATTGAGTATAATAGAGGGTTATTTATTTAGGGGGAGACTCACAGATCACAATCCTCTATGGGAACAGGGAACAGTAACCGAATACCGCAGCCAGAAAAGAGGCTGGATGTGAGCTTTACATTGGCATAAATAGTATGAGGCCACGCCCAAGTGTGTGCATAACTTAAAGACTACTGGCAGTAGAAATTCCTACAGCACCTCCTCATTTTGTTTAAATAAGAAAGTTCTAAGCCTAATACAAAGTTATACAGGATAAAAACAAATACAGGTATGAAAATAAGAATTACAACCAGCATAAATAAAATCAAGCAAGAAACATGTGATAAATGTTTCAATAATTATACTATCCTAATGAGTTTAAGTCTTATATATAAATAACTAGACCAAGTTATGAAAGGAAAGTAATTAAAACTATCTAGTCTTCAAGCCCATCAAAGATCTGAGAAGGGAAATAATATTCCTTGAGTAAGCAGGAAGTAACTTTCAAAATGTGCAACAAATGACAGAGACAACTGGCTACCTGGGCAATCACCCAAAGGCTCATTCTCAATGTTGGAGCACCCAACTTTGGCTAAGGCCTAGAGTAGCTGACAAACCATTTTCAGAGGCAAGAAATACTTCAAAACTGTCTTACCCTGTCTTGGCAAGATTGGACAATCTTTTTTTCTTGTATCCTGCTTTTCCTGTCCGGACATCATGCACTTCGTCAGTGGTAGATGCATGAGCAGTTTCTTGACCAGAGGCCAGTTTTGCCAGGAAGAAAACGAGCTCCAGGTGGAGAGTCTTCGATATTCAACATTCACTGGGGAGTAGATCAGTGCTGCCAGGAGCAATTGTGTCTCACGTCAACAGAACCTTAAGTTATTTAAATGCCATATTCTACAGCTCTTTCAAGTGGTTGAAGCTTATCTATTTATGCAGAATATAATCTTTATGTATCTAAAGAACCTGATCAATCTAATTATAAGTATAGTATAACTATAAGTATGACAAACACAGATGACTATTGATCTATGATTCTTAATACCTATATCACTTAAAGACTAAAACTTCATATTAGAATATGAACAACTGTGCAACAAATGAGGACAATGACCTCAAAATGTAAACAAGTATAAGTATCTTGATCAGAGGTAGAAATGTACATTGCAATATGATAAATTGTAACAATATACAAAAATGTTTTAGCAGAGGTAGAAGCATGCATGCGTTATATATGACAAAATAATATTGCCTATATATAGACAAAAATAGAAACATATTCAATATAATTTAAGTTTGCATCAATATACAAGAATCTATACCAGTGTAAATTGCTTATAAATAATAGCTCACAAGTATTCACTCTATTATTTACTATTATTATTAGTGTGAGTAAACTCACACTAATCTATTATCCCACCCAATTCCTCACTCCATCCTTTTTTCAAAAATGTTCCTGAGCCTACATAAATTTTCCCCACCCCCCAACCCTATAACAGTTATACTCAACCTCTAAATGATATCTCTAACCCTGAGGACAAACTTTGTTAGGAGAGGGGACATCAATTTCTAAATTACTTCAGCTGTCATGGGGATGATGTCCTTTCTATGGGATCCTGTGAAAGTAAAATCATGGTTAAGTCCCAAGATAACTGTCTGGTATAATTGCAAATAGTCTCTGAGTATTCGGTAGGGTTTTTCTGAGGTTTCTATTTGGAGTTCTGGCCAGAAATTTGAAAAAAAGTGCACCATTTCAGCTAACCAAGTTGGAACCATCTTGAGCAGCTGGTACCCAAAACAGGTGTTATAGCAGCACTATCAGCATCATGATGTCATATCAACCAGGTGGAGTTGTTGTGTGGCCCTATTTTCTTCCTGGAAACTTCAAAGATTACTGCAGGAAAGTTTATTGTTCATTGTGGAAAATTTAAAAATTATTTATATAGACATATACAGACATGTATATTCAATGAAAGGTACAATAGATACAAAAATAGGTATGAAGAAGAGTAAATTTTTTTCTAAATTATTTTTTCTTTTTGTTCTATACAAGGTGGCTCTAGACATAAGAAAAAACTCTGAATTTTTCTTTTAACAACATGCTTGGAGGTAGAGAAGAACAGAGCCGTTCTCCAACTCCAAAGCCAGCTCTATATAGTTATAAATATATGTATATATGTATAAATGTACATGTATCAATTACCTGACCTCATAAGTCATATTTCTTTTTCTTGATGATCCTTACTGGATAGTTATGTTTCCTTTTGTCAGCATCCAAAAATCCAGGGTCTCTTGAATTTTTTAAGATGTGTATTTTCCTGTAAAAACAAGAACAGAACCCTACCTCAACTGTTATGAGATTTTCTAACCACCTGTATGATTGTCACCCTTGTGGATGATCTGTCATTTCTCTTCTCAAGAGGTTTCTCTTTTTCAAACCCAATCTTTATTAATTTTGATGGTATCCATAGTTTTTTTTTCTCCTGTGGAAACAAGAACAAAACCCCTTCCTCAATGTAACACATCTCCTGGCTTCCATTGTGAGGTCAACACATCCTTGAAATACACTGGCTGATTTAATTCAGAAGACTTTTCTATTATCCAATGTTTCTCTGCTGCTGTTGTTCCCTTTTTCATTAGCGTTAAGAAAATTCATGGTTAATAAAACATAATGCAATCTATTTCTGGTGGTATTTTCCATCCCTTTTTGTTTGTTTAACATATCCTTTATAGTTTAACTTGATCTTTCTACAATTGCCTGACCTGTAGAATTGTGTGGTATACTTGTAATATACTTTATATTATAATAAGCAAAAAAATTGTTTCATTTTCTTAGAAACATATGCTGAACCATTATCTGTCTTTATTTGTGCAGGTATGTTGTAGGAGCTGTGGGTTGCATTCCTGCCACCCTGCTCCCAGCTGCCTGGCTAGCTTATGCCCTGAAATAACAACACACAAACTATATTCATATAAACACTGCCTGGCCCATTATATCTAGCCTATTCTGGCTAACACTCTTATCTTGCTTTAACCCATCTCTAATAATCTGTGTAGCACCAGTCTTACCGGGAAAGATTCAGCTTGTCTGACCTGGTGGCTTGCTTCATTCCTTCTGCCCTGGCATCTTAGCTCACTTCCTCTTCCTCCCAGCATTCTGTTCTGTTTACTCCACCCACCTAAAGGCTGGCCTATCAAAAGGGCTAAGGCAGTTTCTTTATTAGCCAATGACCTTCCTCCATCACAGGTATACCCATGATGGCCGTAACTTCTAATAAATGTACGATTATTGAATCAACATTTTCTGAGCTTAAAGCAGTTGCCCACCGAAAACCTGAATAAGTGTCAGTGGTGTGGTGTACATATTTTAATTTTCCAAATTATGCAAAGTATAACACATCCATTTTCCAGATTTCATTCCTTTGAGTACCCTTTGGGTTAGTCCCAGCAGGTAGCAGTGTTTAGCTATAGAAAGAACAAGTAGGATATCTCTTTAGAATTTCCTTAACTTGTTGCCATGTAATTGAAAACTCCTTCTTTAAACCTTTGCTATTAACATGATGTTTCTTATGTAATTATGAGGTCTTCAACATACTTCTAATCAGTAATTGATCAATTTGTGAATTACCTTGTGCTAGAGGACCTGGCAGACCCATATGGGATTGGATGTGGGTAATGTATATGGGACAAAGTCTATTCCTGATTATATCTTGAACCTGTATGAATAATGAAGTCAATTCTGTATCATCTGGTATGCATTCAGCAGCTTCATTATGCAAAACAACTCTTTCTGCATATTGTGAATCAGTAACTATATTAAGAGATTCTTTAAAATCCCTTAGCACATTAAGAATAGCATATAAAAGCCGGGCGGTGGTGGCACACGCCTTTAATCCCAGCACTTGGGAGGCAGAGGCAGGTGGATCTCTGTGAGTTTGAGACCAGCCTGGTCTACAAGAGCTAGTTCCAGGACAGGCTCCAAAACCACAGAGAAACCCTGTCTCGAAAAAGCAAAAAAATACAATCAAGATTTGGATCCACCCTATCCACATGTGCCTTCTGTAATTTCTCCTCAACAATTGTCAATTCCTTTTCTGCTCCAGCTGTCAATTCTCTGGAACTATTCAAGCCTTTATTACCATCCAAGGTTTTGCTTAAACGAATTATTAGATTAGGTGTTATCCCAACAGCCAGTCATAGACTAGAAATGTCTCCTAACAATCTATGAAAGTCATTAAGATTCCACAACTGGTCTCTCCTAATTTGGGCCTTGTGTGTTCTAATTTTCTGTAAACCCATTTTACAGTCTAGGTAATTGAAAAAAACTCTCTGTATTTTTCCAGGAACAGTTTATAATCCCCATTTTGGCAAAACTTTCTTTACTTCTTCAAATATTCTTTCTAAAGTACCTATGTTTGAAACAGATAGCAAAATGACACCTGTGTAAAGGTGAATTATAGATTTAGGAATTTTCTTATGTCTCATTTCCAATGGCTGACTTAGAAAGTACTGGCATAGGGTGGGGCTGTTGGGGATTCCCTGTGGAAGGATGGTCCACTGGTATCTCCTAGTAGGCTGAGAATTTTTATAAGTAGGCACTGTGAAGGCAAATTTTTCTCTGTTCTTTTCTTGTAAACGTATAGTGTAGAAACAATCTTTTAAATCAGTAACTATATGAGACCATATTTTTGGTAATAGAAAAGGCAGAAGAATTCCAGATTGTAGAGGGTCCATAGGTTGAATTACCTTGTTGTTGCTCTTAGATCTGTCACCATTCTCTATTTACCAGATTTTTTTAAACAACAAAAACAGGAGAATTCCGAGGGTTGGTTGATCCTCTTTAATATGGCGAGCATCTAGTTGCTCTTTTACCAGCTGTTCTAAAAGCCTGCAGCTTTTCTACAATTAGAGGCCACTTTTTAACCCATATTGGTTTCTCAGTTAACCATTTTAAAGGTAGGGCTGTTGGTACCTCTGAAGCTTTGCTAGTTGCTTTGTGTTCTTGTACAGCCTGAATGGCTGGTGACCTTTGTGTATAGTAACTTTTAATATCCTTCCCAAAATTATGAGTTCCTGGGACTGCAGGAATGTTAATCTGGGTATTCCATTGCTGCAGCAGGTCACAACCCCATCAATTTACTGCAATAATAGTCACATATGGCCTCAGCTTCCCTCTCTGACCTTCTGGTCCTATGCAGTCAACACATTTCATGCTTTGTTTAACTTGAGATATTGTTCCAATTCCTAGTAACTGAACATCTGCCTCTTGAAGAGGCCAATTTGGATGCCAAGATTCTGGAGTAATGATACTTACATCTACACCTGTGTCTATCAAACCAACAATTACAATACCATTTATATGTACTCTTAGCTTTGGTCTTTGATCATTTATAGAAGTCTGCCAGAATATACGTTTCCTATTTCCTATTGGAATTTTTGATTTATTCTCTATGTTTATTTCATTATCTAGAACAGTTTTTTTTTTCAGAAGTCTCTAGATTTTTTAATTTTCCTGGTGAGACATGTCCTCCATAGTGACTGGGAATGACTGACTTGGGAGCCTGTGAGATACCCCCCCCCCCGCCTAAGGAGTTTCCTGATGGTATCAGGTTGCCTTGTCTGTGTTAAGCTTTTGTTAGATTGTAATTGTAAGATTTAATGTTTTCTTTGACTGATGAGTTTATTTCCTCTATTGTATCTTCAGTGCTTGAGATTCTCTCTTCCATCTCTTTTATTATGCTGTTTATGCTTGCATTTGTTGTTTCTGATCATTTTCTCATAATTTCTCTTTCTATAATTCCCTCATTTTGTGTTTTCTTTATTGTTTCTATTTTAGTTTTTAAGCCTTTAATAGTTTCTTTCATATGTTTCATTGATTTTTCTTGGTTTTCTCTAAGGGATTTGTTAATTTCTTCCAATTTTTGATTTGTCTTTTCCTCCATTTCTTTGAGGGAATTTTTTGTTTCCTCTTTAAGGGCCTCAAACTTCTCCTAATGTTATTTTTTAGGTCATTTTCTTCTGCGCATCTATATTTGGGTTTTCAAGTCTTGCTATTGTAGAGCCATTAGTTTCTGTTGGTGTCATGTTGCTCTTTCTGATGTTGAGTATGTTCTTAACTTGCCTACCCATCTTTTCCTCTGATTAGTGTAGCTGATGCTGTGTCTCTGGTGATCAATCTTTCAGGTGCCAATGGATCCAAGGTTCAGATGGTTGCTCCTTGTGGTACAGTAAAGGCCGTGGTTCCAGTCACCCTGTTGGTCACTTTGTGTTTCTGGAGGTTGCTGAGCACTCCCAGGGGTCATTGAGCATTTTTTTTTTAACAATTCTGTAAAGAAGTTATGGTTACTTGGATTTTCAAATAATTATGTTTTTAGTACAAATCATATCATTTTTTATTTAAAATATATCAGCACTATAATTTTTGTGGTATAAGATATGAGATACTTCTTTGATAAATTCACAACCATTTTGAACTTGAAACAATCTTGAAACCTTCCTTGGTCCATGTGTTGGTTTGAATGAGAATGGATCCCGTAAACTTATATATGAATGTTTGGTCCCTTGTTAATGGAACTTTTGGAGAAGTAGGAGGAGGTGTGGTCCTATTGGAGGAAATGTGGAGAAGGTCTGTCAGTAGGGGTAGGCTTTGAGATTTCAAAAGCCCATGATATTTGCAGTCTCTCTCTCTCTCTCTCTCTCTCTCTCTCTCTCTCTCTCTCTCTGCATTGTGGTTTAATCTCAAGATGTGAACTCTCAGCTATTGCTCCAGCACCATGCCTACCTGCCTGCTGGCATGCTCCCCACCATAATGGTCATGGATTCTGACCCTGTGAAACTGTAAGTTGCAATAAACTCTTTCTTAAGTTGCCATGACCATGGTACCTTATCACAGCAATAGAAAAGTAGTTAAGACAGCCTCCAATAATTTCAACTACTATTTATAGGCAAAAGAGAATGAAATATTTAATTTTAAGTAATATTTTTCAAAATATAAAAACGGATGCTTACTGACTTCTATTGCTGGCTGTGCCGTCAGAAGCTTGTCTTGAGCTTCAGTTGCCATTGCACTACAGAGAAGAGATGGCCCTCTGAGGAAAGTTACAGAACGTCCTGAGAGTGGTGTCAAGGGGGAGTCCTATGAGGATTCAGGATAACACAGAACAGGAAAAGTTTAGCTCTATAGAGAACATTTAAGTGGCTGTAATAAGGTTGTTGGTTAAAATATGGACAATAAAGAACATTCTAATGAGGTCTTATATGTAAAGAAAATCACCAAAGTATTGGGAAATGGAATAGGGCTGGTATTATGGCTCAGTGGGTGATGGTGCTGGCTGCACTAGTCTGACCATGGAATTTTGATCCATAGAACCTGTGTAAAGGTAGAAGGAGAGAGCTGAGTTCACAAAGTCGTCTGCTAATCTCCACATGTACATATTAGCATGTGTGTCTCTTATTACGGGTGCACACACATACAATAGTAAATACATTTAAAAAGAAAATGAAGTAATAGTAGTCCAAGTTATTTGACAGAATTGTAACTATATCCTATGGATTTGTATGAAATAGGTTTTAAGAGTGGTGCCCTATAATTTCTGGCAAAAGAAATGTTTGCGCAGTTAATTATTTGTTTGGTGGCCACTGTTTTTACTGATGAGAAAGAAAGAGGGGGATATGACTTAATTATGGGTTTATAACTGAAATAGAAACAGAGTAGAAAAGTAAAAGAAAAAACACTTGGTCTGACTATTTGGGACAAAAATCCTGTTAGGACAGAAGATGAAGGATATGGCCATGCGAGGGTTCACTGGGAATCATATGGATGGGAGAAAGCCAGGTTCTGTTCAAGATGGTGGCATAAAGACTCCAGCAGGCATTTCAGAGCTGTTTTGCTCCTCTTAGATCTAGATGGTAGGATGGCAGTATAGCATCAGGGGCAGGGCTGGGGTGCCATCTGTGAGCCCTGCCTCCTATTGTGACTCTGCACATAGCTGTAACTAGATCCCGGTGCCAGGCTATTGGACTTGCAGGCCCTGGTAACACTGGGAAATGAATTTGTTTTCTTCTAAATTACCCAGTCTCTGACATTCAGTTATAACAGCAGAAAATAAATCAGGAAGATACTTTCTGTGTGAAATTTGAAATGCGGAAGTAAAAAGCAGAAATTAGATGTCAACTCTGGTCCTTCATTCTACTCTGCATCACTTTATATCCTGAATGTTTTCAATCCAGCAATGTAAAAACTAAGGCCAGGATAGTGCAGTTCACTGCTAAGGGTGATGTTTGCTTCAGTAGTACCAAGTTAAGGGACAGCTCAGTGTGGCCTTGCTTTATTCCATTTCCTCCAGAGTGTGGGCAGATTGCTTATTAAAGACACGTCTTAGAGCAGGTGCTTATCAACTTTTTGGCGGGCAGAGAAAGCAAAGAGTTCAATAACAATGACTCAGGCTCTGTCCCCTTCTTTCCCATCTGTCACTTCTCCTCATCATTGGGGTTGAACCTAGGGCCTCACACATGCCGTGCAATGCTTTTCCACTGAGCTGTTGTTCCAGCTTTCTCTATTTTGTGTTAGGGTCTCACTAAGCTGCTCAGGCTGATCTGGATCTCAGCCTGTAGCCCAGGCTGGCCTTGAGCCTATGGGTCCTCGGACGCCAGAGTAGAGAGCAGCTTCCCTGCCTCTGCTTAGTGTGCTGAAGCCTTGACTGTGCACGTGTGACTGAATTCTACATGTGTGCAGTCTGTGTAACCTTGACTGCAGGCTAGGAGGATATGCACGTGTGACTGAATTCTCCCTGTGTGCGCAGTCTGTGTAACCTTGACTGCAGGCTAGGAGGATTAGAATATGCCTGTGTAACTGAATTCTACATGTGTGCACAGTCTATGTAACCTTGACTACAGGCTAGGAGGATTAGAATGTGCACGTGTGAATGAATTCTACATGTGTGCACAGTCTGGAGAGCTGTAAGTTGTCAGGGTGTGCTAGCTGAAATAGTCCACAGTTGTAAATCTCAGCAGTATATTCCTACCCATGCTGTAATGGAAAAGGTCACGAGGAGGTGAATGGAAAGCCCATCCCTCTCACAACCTTTCATCATGTGGCTTTGGTTTTACATTGTTGGTATTTTTTAAGGTTCTCAGAATATTCAATTAATTGTTTCTCATTAATTCTTTAAATTTGCTCTCTCTATAATTATAAGAAGACTCCAGGGTATTTAATACATTTTATTCTGAATGGTTCTGATCATACACACTCATTTTTTCTATACTTTGAAGATGGTAAACTTGAATATAAGAAAATTCACTTCTTCCTGTCTCAGTTTGCATGAGCAAACCTGAAAATTTAAGGGAAGGAATTTTCTCTGTTTATAGCGATCTGGAAATCCTACTCCATATTCTACTTTCCTCAGTAGGAGACTGCTGCTGGAGGCCTCTTCTTAAACCTGCAAGAAGTCAGAAGTTTTTAGTGTTCTGATTTCACCAGCATTGAACAATGGGTGCCTCATTTTCTGAGGCAGGGATCTCCTGATATAGCCCAGGCTTGCTTGGACCTAAGGGTGTTTCTGCCCTCCAATAGCATTGATATTTTTTACTTGCATAAAAGAGAATGAGAGGCTTAAAAGTTGTTTTGTTGAGTGATTGGCTTCTGTGCTTAAAAAACTTCAACATCCTTTTTTTTTTTATTGGAAAAAAAAATTTCTGCTTCCTCCCCGCCTCCCATTTCCCTCCCACTCCTCCCTCTCCTCCTCCCCTCCCCCCACTCCTCCCCCTCCCTCTCCAGCCTGAAGAACAGTCAGGGTTCCGTGCCCTGTGGAAAGTCCAAAGTCCTTCCCCCTCAATCCTGGTCTAGGAAGGTGAACATCCAAACTGGGTAGGCTCCCACAAAGCCAGAACATGAAGCAGGATCAAAACCCGGTGCCATGGTCCTTGGCTTCTCAGCAGCCCTCATTGTCCGCCAAATTTAGAGATTGCGGTTTTATCCCATGCTTTTTCAGTCACAGTCCAGCTGGCCTTGGAGAGCTCCCCAAGAATCAGCCCCACTGTCTCCACGGGTGGGCACACCCCTTGTGGTCCTGATTTCTTTGCTCATATTCTCTCTCCTTCTGCTCCTCATTGGGACATTGGGAGCTCAGTCCAGTGCTCCAGTGTGGGTCTCTGTCTCTATCTCCATCCATCGCCAGATGAAGTTTCTATGGTGATATGCAAGATATTCATCAGTATGGCTATAGGGTAGGGTCATTTCAGGTTCCCTATCCTTAGCTGCCCCAGGAACTAACTGGGGACATCGCCCTGGGCACCTGGGAGCCCCTCTAGATCCAAGTCTCTTGCCAACCCTAAGATGGCTCCCTTAATTAAGATGTGTGCTTCTCTGATCCCCTAACCAACATTCCTTTATCCCAATCATCCCGTTTCCCCAAGTTCCCCCCACCCTCCCCTTCTCACATTTCTCTCCCCTTCTCCCCTTACACCCCCTCCCACCACACCCCCAAGATCCCATTTATTTGTCCGGCAGTCTAGTCTACTTCCCATATCCAGGAGGATAGCTATATGTTTTTCTTTGGGTTCACCTTCTTATTTAGTTTCTTTAAGATATCATATTATAGACTCACTGGCCTTTATTTATCTCTAGAAACCAATTATGAGTGAGTACATCCCATGTTCATCCTTTTGGGTCTGGGTTACCTCACTCAGGATAGTGTTTTCTATTTCCATCCATTTGCATGCAAAATTCGCGAAGTCATTGTTTTTTACCGCTGAGTAGTATTCTAATGTGTATATATTCCACACTTTCTTCATCCATTCTTCCATTGAAGGGCATCTAGGTTGTTTCCAGGTTCTGGCTATTACAAATAATGCTGCTATGAACATAGTTGAACAAATGTCCTTGTCATATGATCGGGCATCTCGTGGGTATATTCCCAAGAGTGGCATTGCTGGGTCCATGGGTAGGTTGATCCCAAATTTCCTGAGAAACCGCCACACTGCTTTCCAGAGTGGTTGCACAAGTTTGCATTCCCACCAGCAATGGATGAGGGTACCCCTTTCTCCACAGCCTCTCCAGCAAAGGCTATCATTGGTGTTATTGATTTTAGCTATTCTGACAGGTGTAAGATGATATCTCAATGTTGTTTTGATTTGCATTTCCCTGATCGCTAAGGAGGCTGAGCATGACCTTAAGTGCCTTTTGGCCATTTGAACTTCTTCTGTTGAGAATTCTCTCTTCAGCTCAGTGCCCCATTTTTTAATTGGGTTAATTAGCATTTTAAAGTCTAGTTTCTTGAGTTCTTTATGTATTTTGGAGATCAGACCTTTGTCTGTTGCGGAGTTGGTGAAGATCTTCTCCCAGTCAGTGGGTTGCCTTTTTGTCTTAGTGACAGTGTCTTTTGCTTTACAGAAGCTTCTCAGTTTCAGTAAGTCCCATTTATTCAATGTTGCCCTTAATGACTGTGCTGCTGGGGTTATACCTAGGAAGCGATCACCTGTGCCAATCTGTTGTAGGGTACATCCCACTTTCTCTTCTATCAGGTTCAGTGTGTTCAGATTGATATTGAGGTCTTTGATCCATTTGGACTTGAGTTTTGTGCATGGTGATAGGTATGGGTCAATTTTCATTCTTCTACAGGTTGACATCCAGTTGTGCCAGCACCATTTGTTGAAGATGCTTTCTTTCTTCCATTGTATACTTTTAGCACCTTTATCGAAAATGAGGTGTTCATAGGTTTGTGGGTTAAGATCCGGGTCTTCTACACGATTCCATTGGTCAACTTCTCTATTTTTATGCCAATACCACACTGTTTTCAATACTGTAGCTCTATAGTAGAGTTTAAAGTCAGGGATGGTAATGCCTCCAGAAGTACCTTTATTGTACAAGATTGTTTTGGTTATCCTGGGTTTTTTGTTTAAGAAAAAGGATAAAATTATTTTAAGTAGATGTAAGATGTCAAACAACACACAGCCATGGTTTGGTAGAATTTCCAGGGACTATGCCAGAGAAGTTAGACATCAGCTGTCAGAAAATGATGCAATCTCAATTTCTAGTTAAAAAAAATAAAATGGGAAATTTCATAGAACAGAACAGAGAAAAGTCCAGAGGGACTTGCTGTTGATACCAGAATGTCAACACCACTGAGAGACTGACATTGTTTGTGGAGTTCCCCCAGCTCCCAGTGAAGGGACTCAAGATACAGGTTAAGACAGATGGCTTCAGAAAATAAACACTGGCGATTCAGTAATCACCACTAATTAATTAATTTATGTGTGTGAGTGTTTTACCTGCGTGTATGTACACCACAACACACTTGGTACCCATGGAGGTCAGAAGAGGGATTGGATTTCCTGGGACTGGAGTTATGATGGTTAAGAATCACCATGTGATGATGGGAACTGAACCTGGGTCCTCTGCAAGAACAGCAAGCACCCTTAGACTCCAAGCCATCTCTCCAGAGCTTCAGGAAAGGACATTTAAAGGATCAAAAAAGAGGGGGAAGGGAGACACAAGTTGCAGGCAACTATAACAGAAGGAGGAGAGGAGCCAGATAAATTCTCTCTTCTCAGCAGTTAGCTGCAGCAGCGTGATGCTATTTATAAGAAGGCCCCTGCTGAGGTGGTGGCTGACCCAGACCCTCTGTGAACCACACTCTTGGGAAACACAGACTGTGTTCTGAAAGCTGGCCAGCAGAAAGCCTCCAGACTGTGTGAAAGAAACCTTGTATTAGATCTGTAGTCTTCAGTGAGAAGGAAGTCAGGTTGGAACCGAGTCTGCAGGGGATATAGGCACAGGTTCCAAGAAGGCACACTGGCCATAGGGAAGGGCTACCCAGAGGTGTGATCAGCATTTGCTGCCCAACTTGTGAAGAATCTCCCATGGATGAGACTAGCTTCTTTCACGTGACCTTGCCACCTAGAAGAGAGACTGGCATCCTGGACCCTAGAAAGGAATGTCTAGTATCCAGGCTGGAGCCAGCAAACAAGGAAGAAGCTGACAACCCTCCCTCAGGGACCTCCCTTACTACACCATCAGTTTAGCAGCCAGCTCTGCCCTGTGGTTCTCATCCTTGCTCTTTCTGTCCTTCTTCATTTCTTCTCTCCTTTACTTTCCTTTTTATTTCCACATCTTCATCTGATAGACTTTCCCAAACACCATGGGTCGTGGATTTGGGAGTTGTCTGTCTCCAGGCTCTAGGCTGCAGTTAGGTATACAGTTGAACCTTTGACCTCTCTGTTTACAGTCTTATTAACCCAGAGTGGCTTCCTCTCCCTGGCTATTGTCCGTATTGTCCCTCTTTAAGTATTTTTCTATCTACTACTTTTTCTTTTTCAATCAAATATTAGTCACTAGTTTTGTTCTATTTTTCCCTTTTCTATTTAGACCAGAAACGAAAATCGCAATGTACATGGTGATAACAGTGTTTCTTTATTTCATATGTGACTGGTTCTGAAGGAGTGACTATTTCTGCTTTTGATAGTAGGCTTACATTTTTTTTAACTTTTAGTCAAACTGACCACTTATTGCCAAATAGGAGAATATAGTTATGAAAACAGAATTGTATTTTCAATGAAAAAAACATGGCTATACAAACATCAGGCACATTTTTTTTTGGTCATTTTTCCATGTTCTTTCTCCTGCTGGAAGACAGCAAATACTCATTATGAATGGATGGACCAAGTAGGTAAAGCATCATTTGAAAGTAGAGAACTGAATTCCTTAGTAAGAGCAGTTGTGCTGGGTCTCAGCGACATGACTGCAGTCCTTGTCCATTCTCATTAGATTTCCATCCTGCGAGCTTTATCTTTTTATTTTAAATACTTCTCATTCATGAAGTGGCCATGCATGACTTGATGCACTAGATGCTATATATTCTAAACATACTATGTATGTTTAGAAAGACTTGAACACACTGCTAATATCTGCTATTATCAGTTTGACCCTAACCTAAAGCTAGTACAGTCAGGTAGAACTGCTTTTTGAAAGATATGAATGAGAACCTATCTAAGAATGACCTTCAGATATTGACACACACATATGTGTATATATATATATGTAATATATTATATCTATCTATCTATTTATCTATCATCTATCTATCATCTATCTATCTATCTATCTATCTATCTATCTATCTATCTATCTATCTATCTATCTATCTATCTATCTTCTATCTCTATCTATCTATCATCTATCTATCTATCTATCTATCTATCTATCTATCTATCTATCTATCTATCTATCTATCTATCTATCATCTATCTATCTATCTATATCTATCTATGTATCTATCTATCATCATCATTTATATTCATGTAGTCTATTCTCACTGTAGTACTGGGATTTGTTCTAATATCAGATTAAACAGACTTATATCAATAATAGTACAGATAATAATTATTATTAATAAATATTACTAATACTTATTAATGGAACTATTCTAAGTATATTCACACTAAACCCAAGTGTACCCAATTTTATAACTGAGTTCTAATAGATGGAAAGAAGTAGATTACCCTCAACACAATAAGGGGACTTCAATACCTACTATCACCAGTAGACGCCACATCTTGACTAAAAATACATAGGAAGAATCTCAGTTAAATGACACTTTAGATCTGAACAGACCTAGCACACATGTACAGAATATTTCATCCAATCCCTGAAGTGTGTCCCTCCTTTTCAGCAGCCTAGTTTTTAAAGATTGAAACAAATGTAGGAAAACTTAAATATTTCTTACATAGTATCTGACCAAGATGAAATCAAAGTGATAATCAACACTAAGAGAAACTACAGAATGTACGTGAAGTCATAGAAATCAAACAACATAAAGCCAAGTGATGATGGATCCTTGAGAAAACTGAAAAGGAAATAAAAATATTCCTGGGTTCAAATGAAAATGAAGCTATAAATTTCCAAAACCTAGGGAATACTATGAAGACAGTCATGAATACTAAAGATACATCTAAAGGCCTTAGAAAAAAGAATTCAAAGCTAACATCAGTGAGCATAGAGAAATAATATGAAGGCAGAAATGTAGAAAATGGAAATAAAAAGTAATGCAAAGAGTTAATAAAAATAGAATTGAATATTTTGGGATGATAACAGTATCCATATGTTATAGACTAACCAAAAGAAATAGATAAAAGAGACTCAAATTAATAAAATTTTAGATAAAAATGAGACATAATAAGTTACTAATGAAATACAGACAACCATCACAGAACATTTTAAAACCATTTTATTAAATGGGAAAATCTAGAAGAAGTAGATCAATTTCTAGATGCAAATGATGACCTACCCATATTAAACTAAGATGTTATAAAAATTTATACCTATCTGTAACTAGATGAGGTAATAATAATTTCTAAACTAAAACAATTCATCTGATATTGATTCACTACTTAATTTAGCAAGATCTTTCTAGGACTGGCACCAGTTTCTTCTCAATCTATTCTGTAAATGGGAAGGGAAGGGATGCTACCAAGCTGTCTATGAAGCAAAATTGACCCTGGTGTCCAACCAGATAAAGGGATGATAAAAGAAAATTCTGAGTCAGTATCCTTGATGAAATTAGATGAAAAAGTAGTCAGAAAAATATTTGCAACTTGAAGTCAATGTTGAAAAGATCATTCATTCACTATGGCCAAGTTCAAATATTCATGGTTTGTTGGATATATGGAAATTAATAAGTGTAAATCAGCACATCTATGATATCAAGGACAGAAATCACATAACTACCTCCAAGAATCATGCTAGAGTTTTCAACATACATAGATTTCAAAATACACTAGAGTCATAGCAACATCACAGGTTAGTACTGTTTAACAGTAATCAATGGAATAGAGTAGAGAAACGTATTTCCTCAAACCCACATGATCTCAAAGATGCCAATAATACACATTGGAGAAAATAGCCTCTTCAAAGAATAGTGCTCAGAAAACTGGATAGCCTCATGAAGCATGAATCTAGATCACTGTCTATTTATTGTATTTTTCAAAAGTCAACTTCAAATGAGTCAAAGACCTAAAGTGCAAGACCTGAAACTCTGAAATCGTCAGAGGAAAAAGTGGAGAAAACTCTCTAAGATACAGGTATAAGCAAGGACTTCCTGTATAGGACTCCAGTTGCTTGAGAAATAATGCCAACAACTGACAAGTGAGGTGTTGTGAAACCAGAAAGGCTTTCCTCAGCAAAGGAATTAATTGAAAGAAGAGGCAACCTACATCCTCAGCAGAGGCCTTGTTTCTCAAATCTACAAAGAACTAAGTAACAAAAAAAAAAAAAATCAAAGAAGCAAGTCAGCAAATGTGGTAACCAGATCAGACAATTCTCAGAAGATGAAAGACAAATGGCCAATGAGTGTATGAAAAACACGTCTGATCTCATCAACCTTAAGAGGAATCTAAATAAAATCCGCTTTGAAATTTCATCTCACTTCAGTTAGATGGCATTCATTAAGAAGCACATAACAAATGCTGGGTGTGTGGAAAAAGAGAACTCTTTCACACTACTGGAGGGAATGCACACTACTCCAGTCACTGTCAGTGTGGTGGTTCCCCACAGAACTAAAGCTGATGTACGTGCCACAGCCGCATCCCTCCTGAGTATCTTCACAGAGGATGCCAACTCAGCAAACAGATCATGGAGATGCTTCACATCGGTGTTTGCTGTAGCTCTGTTCATAATAGGTAAGTCATGGAATCAGCCTCGGTGTCCAAGAGCAGAGAAATTGGTACAGCAAATGTGGTATGCATGGAAAAATTGAAAATGACATTTATTTAGTGTGTGTGTATACATATGGGGGCACAAGTGTGGAGGTCAGAGGACAGCTTTTCTACCTCTGTGTGGGTCTTGGAGATCACACTCAGAGTATCAGGCTTGGGAGCAAGTTCTCTTACCCACTAAGCCATCTTGTTTGCTCATATAATGGAATGTTTCAGTCATAAAGAATAATATGTTTTTCATAAAACAATACAACTAGAGATAATTATGTTGGGTGAATTATGACAGTTTCAGGAAAAAAATCACTTGTTTTTTCTCTTTGTGGGTTCTAGGGTTTATGTCAGCATAAAATAATATGTATGTGTATGATGTGTGTATATGGTATGTATAAGTCATATCAGACCCTGAGTAAGGTGTCCTGTTACACACTACCACATGCATAGAATGCAAGTCCCTGGAAAAAGGCTGAGCTTCACTTGGCTGTTCACCCTCCTTTCAAACTCTCTCACCTTGTGTAGCTAACTGGACTACGGGTTCATTCTTTAAAAGGGAGGAATTTTTGCATCTGGTGTCTAACCATCTGGGAAGGTTTTGTTTTTAACTTTGAAGCCTTGTTCAGCCTAGGCTTCAAAGACGTATTCTCATCTTCCGAGAATCTTTGGTTTCCGTGTTCCTGTCAGACCTCTGGGCTTCTCAGCACATCATGTTTTAGACATCTATTGTTTCAATCAGTGGCATTCTCGTGAACACGGATCCATCTCACTGACTACTCCACACTTTCCTTCAGGGTATCAGTCTTTGAGAAGATTAGTAGATTTTGATTAAATTTGCAATTATGTTAGTTTTTTATTATCTATTAAGTTAAGAGATCACTTAACTAGGCATTGGGGGTTGTTAGGAATCTCCTGTTAATTTAACATTAATTTTACATTAGGTGCTAATGTAACCCAGTTACCCCCATCCCTAGTTGTATTGATAATGTAACAACACTAAACAAAGGCAATGGTTCCTTGACGTTGTGAATCTCAAGCAGAAAGGCTGAACCTGGGATGGTGGTGCTAGCATCGAATCCTGGGGGGAGCTGGTGAATGATATTTCATAGTGTGAACTACAGAAAATAAAGAATAACACACATGTAAGGGAACAGAGCTAAGAACACCAAACACTCTGGTTCCAGTGTTGGAGCTACATGGGATGGTAACAACATTGTGACAATAGGATTTGTTTATAGCAGAGATTTAGGAAAACAACATTTGCATTTTCTGAAGAAATATTTTGTAACAGACACTGTTATGAATTCAAACCACATATATAGATAGGAATAAACTATTGTAAAGCAAAGCTAAGATGCACATAAATCTGATTCCTTAGGATTTCTTTTAATTTACATGGTCTTGCCTTGCTCTTTTAGCTGACGTAATGTAGTAATCTCATGTGATCCCCTTTGCCTTGAGATGCCACTCACTTTCTCTTGCATTTAGATGCTCTTCCAGAGTGAAGGGTCTTGTGATCTCTAAGTGCCCAGGGTAAGTCTGCCGAAGGCTACATTCTATACAAGGTTGCCCTTTACGTTCTCCATTTTTCGGTCTTTTCTTTGGTAGTCTCAGTCATTGGGAGGAGCAGGTGTTAGAATAAACACGATCCCTTCCTGCTGTGTGGGGATTCACACCTTTAGTCACGTGGGAGTTGCTCCTTTCTGTTGGGGGAGGCTGTTCATTCATTCCTGGCCACTTAGACCTGAAATAACCACACAGAAACTATATTATTTAAATCACTGCTTGGGCAATCACATAAGTGTATTGCTAGCTAGCTCTTATATCTTAAATTAACCAATTTTTATTATTTTATATCTTACCATGAAGGCTTGTGCCCTACCGGCAAGCTTCCAGTGCATCTGTCTTCAGTGGCTATGTGACTTCTCTCTGACTCCGCCTATTCTCTCTCTATAAATCTCTTCCAGCCTGGCTATATTTTATTAATTTATTGATCAAAAGCAGCTTTTTTATTAACCAATATAAGCAACACATATACAGAAGGACTTCCCACACCATTTTCCCTTTTCTGTTTAAATAAAAAGTTTTTAACTTTAACATAGTAAAATTACATATAACAAAACAGGTATTAAGCAAGAATTACAGTTACAACATTTATATCTACTTTATATGTTATCATAACTAAGAAAAACTATAATTATAACTATCTATTCTTCAATTCCATCAAAGACTCCAGAAGGATATAATATTACCTAAGTTAGCAGGAAGTGCATTGTTAGAAATTTGCAAAACTCTAGAATTGACAGAGACATCTCACTGCCTGGTCAGTTACTTAAAGTTCTTCTGTAATGAGGGCAGCCATCTTCAGCCTGTTGGTCCATAGTATCCAGCAGATTTTTCCATGAAGCAGGAAACTTCGAAGACAATTCTGCCTATATTGGCAGTCTGTCAGTCACTTTCTTCTGTGTCCTGCAGAATGTCTAGCAGACTCCTTCATGAATCAGGAACCCTGCAGGACTGTCTCACCTTCTTTAGGCAGCTTCAGCAGTCATTTTTCTGTGGGTTCTGCATGTCCAGTTCATACAGTATAACATCAAGCAGTCCAGGCAAGAGCAATTTCTTGCACAAATGGCCAACAAACTTCATAAGGAGCCTCTTCGGTGCCCATCATTCTCTGGAAGTAGATTGGAGCTGCCAGGAACAGATGTGTTTGATTGTCTCGAAAAGTCCTAAGTCTGTAAAACATTTCAAATGCCATATTCTATAGTCTTTGAAAGATCTGAAGAATATCTATCCATATGAAATATATCTCTATATATCTAGAAAACCTAACTAATATAACTACAAGCTTGACTATTATAGATGATAATCTATATTTCTTAATTATACATTACATTTTTAAATGAGCTGCACAAATACAATATCTTAATCAAGAGCAGAAATATACATATAACAAAATTGACCTTAAATTTGTATTAAAAAAACAAGATCCATAACAATGCAAATTTCTATAGCATATTCCCATTTAAATGTAAACAATCATTTAAAAAGAGTATTTGGATAATTTGTGCATAGTTCTCTCCAAACTGCTTCTTTTTTTTTTTTTTTTTTAAAAGGATGGATGTGTCTGCTTTATTTTCAATTGCTGTATATAATGTGTATTTGTACATAAGTTTTAATGCCAGAATGAAATAGAGATCAGCACCAATTCTAATCATCATCTCACTTATAGATACAGGAATGGGAAAACCTTATTTATACAAATAGGTAGTTAGACAGGCAAGGAATTTCATCAGAGAACTGGCATTCAATTCTTAATGCTGTAGGAGTTCTATGCCAAAATATCATAGTGTGATTCATCATCAAAAAATATTTTTTTTTTATTTTTAAATTAAATTATTATGTTTTCCATTATTTAAAACAATTTTCAAATTCAAATACACTTTGATCATATTCTTCCTCTCCCTCAAGTCCCTTCAGATCTTTTCCCCATCCCTACCCACCCAACTTTAAGTTCTTTCTTTAACAAGAAGCAAAAATCCTGTACAACAATAAAATCTTCCAAAACTTAGAAACAAGAAAGTCATACCAAGAAAAGAAAGAAAAAAAGATTGAAAACAAACAAAAAGCCCAACTTGTAACCAAATAAAGCTCAGACAAAATCCTGTGGAGTCCAACTATATGTTGTTGGTCAATTACTCCTGAACATGAGGCTTGCCCAAAATTAGTTGACATGCTCAGTGTCACTCATCGTAGAAAACTGATTGTCTCTCCCCTAACTGGTATAAGTGGTAGTTCAGTTGTTAACCTTTTTTTTTTTTTGTCAAAGCCTCCGTTTATTAGGGACAGGGTAACGACTTATATACCCCCTGAATGAGGGCTTGGGGAGTAGGGCACAGGAGCATGGAATCTGGCCGCGTGGTCCCAGTCACGTAACCTACATCCGGTCAGGTAGGCCAAGAAGTCAGGAGTTGCCACACCTAGTTCCCTGGATAGCTGGAATTTAAGGCAGTTCCGCTATCAGATTAGGTTCGTTAGCAATTAGCGAATAGCTAATTGGGTGTGGGGCAGGTTTTGCCAATAGGACTATTCTTAACATAATTATGGGTTTGGGGTTCCCTGCAGGCTCCCCAAGGTGATGGTTTCTGTAACAATCTTTAGGGGGGGAAACGGCTCCCAACATATTCCTCCTTTCTTATATAAAGGTAAGTAGTTATAGGTGGAGGGCACCAAGACAGAGTCAACCATGGTGTCAGATCTAAAGGAGAGGGGACTGGGACAAGGAGAGACCCTCCTCTCGACTGGTGAAGTAATTAACCTCTCCTGGGAACAGAGGGGTGCCTTATGAGTAGCATTAGTTTCTTGGAGCTTCTCAAATAAAAGGTATCTAGTAGGATTAAAGTAAGCAGATCACAGGGCACCCTGTCTTAGGCTATGTGGAGAGCGCCCTCGTACCTAAAAACCATGCCATGTTGAGCCGGCCTGTACGGCCTCTGTATGGTTTGAAATTTAGGTGAGGATCCACACTAACTCCCGTCATTGGGCCCCTATATCTATCATTAATGAAAAATCTGTGAGGTGCTCCTTAAACAAAAGATATGATATAATTTTGGCACCAATAACTCCATCTCCAGACAAGAAGAAAGGGGCACCTTCCAAACCCAGTATTCACCTTTTAGTCTGGCCCATGGTATGTCCTCCTTCCTAAATGCCTACTCCACAAAAAGTTACGTGTGCTTGCCTGTCATCAATTAGGGAGGTGAAAAAGGGATCAAAATCTAAAATTCTTAACATATGCATTAAACCCAAACACTTTACAGCATGTGTCAAACCTTTCCCAACATCTATAAGCAGTTACAAATATCATTAGATCAATTTCAGTAAGAGTACAATGACATACATTGTTGTCAAATACCACCATTTCCAGACTCTGAGCAACAGTCACAGGAACCCCAATCTTTCCCCTTCTTAAGTGAAGAGGTTAGTATTTTAATTAAAATGAGTTCTGTGTCCCAAAGATTAAAACAGTCTGATGTCCAGTCTGCATCTCAGCTCCAAAGCAGACCAGAGTTCAAGCTGCAGAAGCAGTTTAGCACTTGTGCTTCAGGGCCGGTGGGATTCCTGGGTGAGGTGAGCTGGATTCAGCTATCTGAAGCACATCCTGGCATTATCTCAGCCGGGACTCCCTGGACTCAGGAGGCAGGATTGACACCCTGTAGAGTGGAGCAGCAGGTTCTGTTATCAGGGACTCCTCTCCTTGGGGGCAGGAAAAGCCAGACTAAGGACCTCTCTGCAATCGCCTCAGGAACTCCTCTGTGTCCGCAGCGCAGCCTCGACATCAGGCCCAGCTTTTATTTTCTTTCTGTGAAAAAAGCATAAACATATCCTCGACCCCAAATATATATAGGTCGGGTTTTTTCATAATGCATTGCAAGGGCTTTTCCACCTTGCCCTAGCAAAGGTCAGCTTGGTGTTATCATGTCAGATCCGTTTGCATCTGGATCTACTTGCAAGTTTCATAAGCTGCTTACAAGGAGCCTTATTATGCTCCATAATATTTTTTTTATTATTATTAGCCATATATGCAGTTCCTCCATTGGAAGAGCCATTTGTAAAATTTAGCATAAAATCCTTTAAGGGATTTTTTTTTGCTATAACATTAGCAAAATACAGTTGTGTGAATTGTAGCAATAATCATCTGGGGATCAAGCCATTTTTTAGCTTTTATCCTGCCCTTTTGTACCAGACAGGCTACTGGTTTAAATTAAGAGTTTAATATCTTAATTGGCAAAACTTGAGAAGATTTTGCCATAAACAGCATTTTTTCATAAAAATGTTGTAGAATAAGTTTTATATTTAATATGCACACTTGCCATAGCTGCATTATAATTAATATACTGTATTTGTTGATTATTGTATACTTTACCTGTTGATTTATATTTTACCTGTTTGAGTACCTGTTAGGCAGCTTTAAGCTCTCTCTATTGGAAACTGTTTTTTTTTTATTTTATTTTTCTATTCTAAGATGGCTCCCTTAATTAAGATGTGTGCTTCTCTGCTCCCCCTAACCAACCTTCCTTTATCCCAAACATCCCGTTTCCCCAGGTCCCCCCCCCATCCTCCCCTTCTCACATTTCTCTCCCCTTCTCCCCTCACCCCCCCTCCCACCACACCCCCAAGATCCCAAATTTTTGCCCGGCAATCTGGTCTACTTCCCATAACCAGGAGGATAGCTATATGTTTTTCTTTCGGTTCACCTTCTTATTTAGTTTCTTTAGGATATCAAATTATAGACTCACTGACCTTTATTTATCTCTAGAAACCAATTATGAGTGAGTACATCCCATGTTCATCCTTTTGGGTCTGGGTTACCTCACTCAGGATAGTGTTTTCTATTTCCATCCATTTGCATGCAAAATTCGCGAAGTCATTGTTTTTTACCGCTGAGTAGTATTCTAATGTATATATATTCCATACTTTCTTCATCCATTCTTCCATTGAAGGGCATCTAGGTTGTTTCCAGGTTCCGGCTATTACAAATAATGCTGCGATGAACATAGTTGAACAAATATCCTTGTCATATGATCGGGCATCTCGTGGGTATATTCCCAAGAGTGGCATTGCTGGGTCCATGGGTAGGTTGATCCCAAATTTCCTGAGAAACCGCCACACTGCTTTCCAAAGTGGTTGCACAAGTTTGCATTCCCACCAGCAATGGATGAGGGTACCCCTTTCTCCACAGCCTCTCCAGCAAAGGCTATCATTAGTGTTTTTGATTTTAGCCATTCTGACAGGTGTAAGGTGATATCTCAATGTTGTTTTGATTTGCATTTCCCTGATCGCTAAGGAGGCTGAGCATGACCTTAAGTGCCTTTTGGCCATTTGAACTTCTTCTGTTGAGAATTCTCTCTTCAGATCAGTGCCCCATTTTTTAATTGGGTTAATTAGCATTTTAAAGTCTAGTTTCTTGAGTTCTTTATATATTTTGGAGATCAGACCTTTGTCTGTTGCGGGGTTGGTGAAGATTTTCTCCCAGTCAGTGGGTTCCCTTTTTGTCTTAGTGACAGTGTCTTTTGCTTTACAGAAGCTTCTCAGTTTCAGTAGGTCCCATTTATTCAATGTTGCCCTTAATGACTGTGCTGCTGGGGTTATACCTAGGAAGCGATCGCCTGTGCCCATCTGTTGTAGGGTACTTCCCACTTTCTCTTCTATCAGGTTCAGTGTGTTCAGATTGATATTGAGGTCTTTGATCCATTTGGACTTGAGTTTTGTGCATGGTGATAGATATGGGTCAATTTTCTTTCTTCTACAGGTTGACATCCAGTTGTGCCAGCACCATTTGTTGAAGATGCTTTCTTTCTTCCATTGTATACTTTTAGCACCTTTATCAAAAATGAGGTGTTCATAGGTTTGTGGGTTAAGATCCGGGTCTTCTACACGATTCCATTGGTCGACTTCTCTATTTTTATGCCAATACCACACTGTTTTCATTACTGTAGCTCTATAGTAGAGTTTAAAGTCAGGGATGGTAATGCCTCCAGAAGTACCTTTATTGTATAAGATTGTTTTGGCTATCCTGGGTTTTTTGTTATTCCATATAAAGTTGATTATTGTCCTTTCAAGATCAGTGAAGAATTTTAATGGGATCTTGATGGGGATTGCATTGAATCTATAAATTGCCTTTGGTAGGATTGCCATTTTTACTATGTTGATCCTCCCAATCCAAGAGCAAGGGAGATCCTTCCATTTTCTGGTATCCTCTTCAATTTCTTTCTTCAATGCCTTAAAGTTCTTGTCAAATAGATCCTTCACTTCTTTGGTTAGAGTTACCCCGAGATATTTTATGCTGTTTGTGGCTATCGTGAAAGGTGATGCTTCTCTGATTTCCCTCTCTGCTTCCATATCCTTTGTGTATAGGAGGGCGACTGATTTTTTGGAGTTGATCTTGTATCCGGCCACATTACTAAAGGTGTTTATCAGCTGTAGGAGTTCTTTGGTGGAGTTTTTGGGGTCGCTTATGTAGACTATCATATCATCTGCAAATAACGAAAGTTTAACTTCTTCCTTTCCAATTCGAATCCCCTTGATCCCCTTATGTTGTCTTATTGCTATTGCTAAAACTTCAAGCACTATATTGAAGAGGTATGGAGAGAGTGGACAGCCTTGTCGTGTTCCTGATTTAAGTGGGATGGCTTTGAGTTTCTCTCCGTTTAATTTGATGTTAGCTGTCGGTTTGCTGTAAATAGCTTTTATTATATTTAAGTATGACCCTTGTATCCCTAATCTCTCCAAGACTTTTATCATAAAGGGATGTTGAATTTTGTCAAAAGCTTTTTCAGCATCTAATGAAATGATCATATGGTTTTTTTCTTTCAGTTTATTTATATGATGGATTACATTGATAGATTTTCGTATGTTGAACCAGCCTTGCATCTCTGGTATGAAGCCTACTTGATCATAATGGATAATGTTTCTAATGTATTCTTGGATACGGTTCGCCAGTATTTTGTTGAGGATTTTTGCGTCGATGTTCATGAGTGAGATTGGCCTGTAATTCTCTTTCTTGGTTGAGTCTTTGTGTGGTTTTGGTATCAGAGTGATGGTAGCTTCATAAAAGGAATTTGGCAATGACTCTTCTGTTTCTATATTGTGAAATACCTTAAGGAGTATAGGTATTAGGTCTTCTTGGAAATTCTGGTAGAATTCCGCATTGAAACCGTCTGGTACTGGGCTTTTTTTGGTAGGGAGGTTTTTGATAACAGCTTCTAATTCTTCGCGACTGACAGGTCTATTTAGGTTGCTCACCTGGTCCTGATTTAACTTTGGTATATGGTATTTATCTAAAAAAGTGTCCATTTCTTTTACATTTTCCAGCTTTGTGGCATACAGGCTTTTGTAGTAAGATCTAATGATTCTCTGAATTTCCTCTATGTCTGTGGTTATGTCCCCCTTTTCATTTCTGATCTTATTAATTTGCAGATTCTCTCTCTGCCGTTTGATTAGTTTGGATAGGGGTTTATCAATTTTGTTGATTTTCTCCAGGAACCAGCTTTTTGTTTCATTGATTCTTTGGATTGTTTTCTGTGTTTCTATTTTGTTGATTTCAGCCCTCAGTTTGACTATTTCCAGTCTTCTACTCCTCCTAGGTGAGTCTGCTTCTTTTTTTTCTAGAGCTTTCAGGTGGGCTGTTAAGTCTCCAATGTATGCTTTCTCTGTTTTCTTTAAGTGGGCACTAAGGGCTATGAACTTTCCCCTTAGGACTGCTTTCAAAGTGTCCCATAAGTTTGAGTATGTTGATTCTTTATTTTCATTGAATTCAAGGAAGACTTTAATTTCTTTCTTTATTTCTTCTTTAATCCAGGTGTGGGTCAATAGTTGACTATTCAGTTTCCATGAGTTTGCAGGCTTTCTGGGGGTAGCATTGTTGTTGAATTCTAACTTTAGTCCGTGGTGATCTGATAAGACACAGGTGGTTATGGATATTTTTTTGTAACTGTGGAAGTTTGCCTTGTTACCGAGGATGTGGTCAATTTTCGAGAAGGTTCCATGAGCTGCAGAGAAGAAGGTATATTCTTTCCTATTTGGGTGGAATGTTCTATAGATGTCTGTTAAGTCCATTTGATTCAATACCTCCATTAATTCTCTTATTTCTCTGTTAGGTTTCTGTCTGATTGACCTGTCCATTGGTGAAAGAGGCGTGTTGAGATCTCCCACTATTAGTGTGTGCGGTTTGATGGCGTCTTTGAGTTTTAGTAATGTTTCTTTTACATATGTGGGTGCTTTTATATTAGGGGCATAGATATTCAGGATTGAGACCTCATCCTGATCAATTGTTCCTGTTATGAGTATAAAATATCCCTCTCCATCTCTTCTGATTGATTTAAGTTTGAAGTCAACTTTGTTAGAAATTAGTATGGCCACACCAGCTTGTTTCTTAGGTCCATTTGCTTGATAAACCTTTTCCCATCCCTTTACTCTAAGTAGGTGCCTATCTTTGTGGTTGAGGTGTGTTTCTTGTAAACAGCAGAATGTTGGATCCTGTTTGCGTATCCAATCTCTTAGCCTGTGTCTTTTTATAGGTGAGTTGAGTCCATTGACATTAAGGGATATTAATGACCAGTGGTTGCTAACTCTGGTCACTTTTTTGGTCATAGGGTTTGTGTGTTTGCTTTCTTTTAGTTGCGCTGGTAAAGGGTGTCTAGAAGTTTGAGTTATTGTGGTCATTGTTGGTCTCCTTGGTTTGTGATTTTCCTTCTATTACTTTCTGTAAGGCTGGATTTGTGGCTACGTATTGTTTAAATTTGTTTTTATCCTGGAAAATTTTGTTTTCTCCATTTATAGTGAACGAAAGCTTGGCTGGGTATAGTAGTCTGGGCTTGCATCCATGTTCTCTTAGCTTCTGCAGTACATCTATCCAGGACCTTCTGGCTTTCATGGTTTCCATAGAGTAGTCAGGAGTAAGTCTGATAGGTTTACCTTTATAAGTAACTTGACCTTTTTCCTTTGCAGCTCTTAATATTCTTTCTTTATTCTGGATGTTTTGTGTTCTGATTATTATGTGGCGAGGAGATGTTTTTTTCTGGTCCAGTCTATTCGGTGTTCTGTATGCTTCTTGAATCTTCAAAGGAATATCTTTCTTTAGGCTGGGAAAGTTTTCTTCTATAATTTTATTAAATATATTTTCTGAACCATTGAGCTGTATTTCTTCTCCTTCTTGTATCCCAATTATTCTTAGGTTTGGTCTTTTTATTGTGTCCCATATTTCCTGAATGTTTTGTGATGAGAATTTGTTGGTTTTGCTGTTTTCTTTGATCAGTGTGTTAATTTTCTCTATGGTATCTTCAGTGTCTGACATTCTTTCTTCTAACTCTTGTAATCTGTTGGTAGTACTTGTCTCTGTAGTTCCTGTTCGTTTACCCAGATTTTCCATCTCCAACCTTCCCTCGGTTTGTGTTTTCTTCATTACTTCCATTTCATTCTTCAGGTCTTGAACCATTTCCCTTACCTGTTTGATTGCATTTTCTTGTTTCTCTTGGTTTTCTTGGGTATCTTTGAGCGATTTATTCATTTCCTCTACCTTTTTGTTTGTAATCTCTAATTGTTTATGGCAGTTTTTCACCTCCTGTTTAAGGTCTTCTATTATTTTCAAAAAATTCACTTTTGGGTCGATTTCTTCTACTTCTTCTGGAGTAGGGTGTACAATTCTTCTTATTTCGGGATCCCTGGGTTCTGGTGATGTCATGTTGCCTTTCAGGTTGTTGGAGGAATTCTTGCATTGGCGCCTTCCCATCTCCTCTTTCAAATGAAGCCAAGAGAGGCCTGGTGTCTTGGTCCAGTTTTTGCTGTGACTGAGCTTCTGGGTGTATCTCTTCAGTGTGGAAGCAAGGTCCGTCCTGCTGAGCTTGATCTGCCCAGTGATGTCTCTCCTGGTACCTGGGTCTGATCTCCCTGCTGCCTGGGTGTCTCGCGAACAAAGGGCCGGGCCCGCTTGGTGCAGGCCGGCCACCTAGACAAAGGAGCCACCACCCTCCCGAATGCCCTCCCAATTCGGACCCTGTCCCAGCGCCCAAACAGGCTGAGCTGGGAGCTGTTGTGTGGTTCAAAGAGGGGAGGGGGGTCAGAGGTAGTGCGGAGGGCCTTGGATGCAAGTTGGGTGGGACAGTAATGGAGAAGAGGTATCAAGGAGTACAGCCCCCGCAGACTGACCAGGGAGTGCAGGAGGGGTGGGGAACGTCTGAGCTCCCTGTCCCGGGCTGCCGCCGCGGCCAGAAACTCACTCACCCCAGCGATGGCCCACCTGGCACCCGGATCCGATCTCCCCGCTGCCTGGGCGTCCCGCGAACAAAGGGCCGGGCCCGCTTGGTGCAGGCCGGCCACCTAGACAAAGGAGCCACCACCCTCCCGAATGCTCTCCAAATTCGGACCCTGTCCCAGCGCCCAAACAGGCTGTGCTGGGAGCTGTTGTGTGGTTCAAAGAGGGGAGGGGGGTCAGAGGTAGTGCGGAGGGCCTTGGGTGCAAGTTGGGTGGGACAGTAATGGAGAAGAGGTATCAAGGAGTACAGCCCCCCGCAGACTGACCAGGGAGTGCAGGAGGGGTGGGGAACGTCTGAGCTCCCTGTCCCGGGCTGCCGCCGCGGCCAGAAACTCACTCACCCCAGCGATGGCCCACCTGGCACCCGGATCCGATCTCCCCGCTGCCTGGGCGTCCCGCGAACAAAGGGCCGGGCCCGCTTGGTGCAGGCCGGCCACCTAGACAAAGGAGCCACCACCCTCCCGAATGCTCTCCAAATTCGGACCCTGTCCCAGCGCCCAAACAGGCTGTGCTGGGAGCTGTTGTGTGGTTCAAAGAGGGGAGGGGGGTCAGAGGTAGTGCGGAGGGCCTTGGGTGCAAGTTGGGTGGGACAGTAATGGAGAAGAGGTATCAAGGAGTACAGCCCCCGCAGACTGACCAGGGAGTGCAGGAGGGGTGGGGAACGTCTGAGCTCCCTGTCCCGGGCTGCCGCCGCGGCCAGAAACTCACTCACCCCAGCGATGGCCCACCTGGCACCCGGATCCGATCTCCCCGCTGCCTGGGCGTCCCGCGAACAAAGGGCCGGGCCCGCTTCCAAACTGCTTCTTGATTTTTGTTGGGCAAAGTAATTTTGGGGATGTTCCTGGCGACCTTTCAGGGGATCTTGGTCTAGCAAACCACATTATTCTGGAAGGAATCTATAGGTTCTCATCCTCTGTGGAAACCAAAGAAGAACCTTTTTTCCAAAGCAGCAAATCCTTAGACCTAAATTTTGAAGTCAAGATACCTTTCTTTATTCCTATTACTTTTTCTACAAGTTTAATCTGTCTCTTTAAAGACTTTGTGTTGTGTTATAGGCCCAAGTCTATGTGACCCATTTAGAAGCCTTTTTTTTTAATTTGAATCTATCTTTATTGTGTATATGTAATCCTTTTCTGACCAGGGCCACTTCTTTTTTTTTTAATTTTTATTTATTTATTTATTTTTTTTATTAAAAATTTCTGCCTCCTCCCCACCTCCCTTTTTCCTCTCCCTCCCCCCACTCCCCACATCCCATTCCCCTCCCCCTCCCTCTCCAGTTCAAAGAGCAGTCAGGGTTCCCTGCCCTGTGGGCAGTTCGAGGTCCTCCCCACCAGGACCACTTCTTAAAATGCAAAGCAGCTTGGCTAGGACTAAGGCTGCTTTGCCTTTTGGCTCCACCCAGTCTAACAGGGCAGACCTCTGCAAGCCTTGCACACTGCCCCATCCAGTTCCAAGTATACAGTGGGTCTATGATGCACCATTAAGCAGTTGTAACACGCTACTCACAAACCCCATTTAAATGCCCCATATCAGGACCAGCTGTTCATGCTGGTGAACCAAGAAGCTGTAATTTTAAAGAAGCCGCATAGTTTTTACTGCTTAAGCTGAGTCCCTGCTTGCTTCTAGGAAATAGAGCCCACCTAATAAAGTGCTGCTACCAAAAAGCCATGATTAACTCTGTTCTTTTGGGTCTAGAATTCCTTTTTAAGCTTTCTCAGGTTTTATGTGAATTTAGATGGCACTCAGTGGTGAGCCAATCTCTTGGGGGAGGCTGTTCGTTTGTTCCCAATCACTTAGATCCGAAATAATCACATAGAAATGATATTATTTAAATATTGCTAGTTAGCTCTTGTATCTTAAATTAGCCCATTTTTATTATTTTATATTTTATATATTCACGAGGCTTGTGGCCTACTGGCAAAGTTTCAGTGTGTCTGTCTGTCTCCGTTGGCTACATGGCTTCTCTGTGACTCTGCCTACTCTCTCTCTATATATCTCTTCCAGCCTAGCTATATTCTGTTAAGGCATTGGCTGAAAGTAGCTTCTTTATTAACCAATAAAAGCAACACATATACAGAAGGACTTCCCATACTACCTTTTCTTTCTGTTGGTTAGCCATGATTTACCATCTTCCACAACAGCTTCCAGATAGAGGGACTTAAGTGAAGGGATTGAAACTTCCCATGCCTCCATGTGACTTCACATTATGGAAAGATGAATAGATAAATAGTACCAACTGTTGATTTAACATACAGTGCACAATACAGTCGGTTTCTATTTCTCCATCATGTTACAATGCTTGCTTAGAAACCAGAATGCAATCAATATGTGTTTAAAACAGAACTTAATTCATTTTACTTATAAGCACTAAGTAGCTATAACTGAA
This sequence comes from Microtus obscurus, assembly GCA_963919715.1. NCBI lineage: Eukaryota > Metazoa > Chordata > Mammalia > Rodentia > Cricetidae > Microtus > Microtus obscurus. Next base: position 4,822,265 of record CAWTZC010002364.1, read on the forward strand.
AAATGTTTATTATTGATAATAATTTGGTTTTCATTACATTGCCAGTCTTAAAACTCATGCAACCAGTCAAAGACTTCAAATGTCAACTTTGAAGTTCTACAGAAGTGGCAGTAATACAAATATTGATGCTGGTCATCTGGGTTAAAGTAAACACATGCCTTAGGCCATTTTGTGACCATTACATATTTAAAACAAATTGTCTGCAAGTTGTGTATTAACAAGCTCAGAAAGCAGCTCTCGCTGCGTGGTGTCAGACAGGATGAGGTTTATTTCTAGGCTGCAGGAAAACTGGAAAAGTAAAAAGAATGCATAACATATGAAACACTATTGAACTATTTAGTTAAATTGGAAAGATTAATTAATTTACAGAAATCTGGTATGCTCTCTACAGTTCCTTGCAGTAGAATCCCTGGTCTCAGGGTGTGCTATCACTTCAAGGGATCTCACTTGGGGTGTCATCTAAGGAAAAGACTGAGGGTGCAAAGGGTGAAGGAGCAAATCCAGGCGGTAGTTGCCCTCCCCTACCTGCGTTAGCCTGTGTGAGTCTGCTCTTGCCCTGACCATACACTCGACCTGATTGCTCTCCTGCCCAGTTTTCTGCCTTCACGTTCATTCCCAGAACCCAGAACAACACCTTCCTTGAAGTACTTTTCAGCCAGTGCTTGCTGGGAAATAGATTAGTAAGGAAAGAATGAATGTAGAGGCTATGAAACAAAAAAAGAGTTTTGTAGACTATTAAAAGGTTTTTAAAATTGACCGTAGGGATTTTTTTTCCTCTTTAAAATGCGTATGTGTTCTCCCATGCCTCTGTCATTACCTTCTTCCTCTTTGTACTTCCTTTTATTAGTTAACCCAGTTTCTAATCATCATCCCATATAGTCTCTTCTTTAATCCTTTCTTTCTTCTCTGTCCTTACCCTGGTTAAGAAGATAGATATAAGATCTGCTCATTGAACACTCTAGCAAACATACACTGATATCTACAGACACTGCTGTGTCTGGAAAGTGTGTGTCCTTCTAATGAATACGTTGATATCTATTACCCAATATGATTATAGTAGCTTGTTGGTCCTCTAAGATGTTATTAAATCCTGAATGCAGCAAAGCCCTCATGGATGAGATTAACTTCATTACAAAAGAGACTCAGGGACACATCACTCCCTATCACTATGTAACAAACCTTGGCAGAGCCTTTCATGAAACAGAGAGCAAGTCCCCATCTGATATCAAATCTCTTGGTCTTTGATCCTAGACTTTCAACTCTCCCAAACTGTAAGCAATGCATTTTTTGCTACTTTTGTAATCTCAGTATAATGAATTTCATTACAGTAGTAGGAACAAGGATAATAAATTCATGCTTTTGTGGAAGATGCAATCTAGGTAGAGGGAGAATAGAGGATGAAGCAGCTTGGTAGCATTGATGTGATGTGTTTCACAACAGAGGTGGGTACCCTATGCTACAGGCTTGAAGAATCCCTTAGAGAGAAGGATTCAGCACATGATGCTGTCAGAGATAGGGAGGAAGAGGGAATGTGTGTCAGGAAGGCAAAGCCCTTGTGAACTGAGTGCACGTTCATCAGGTCAGAATTGGTTGAGAGGAAGCGTGCAAAGACAAATGGGAGATCACTGTAGACAGAGCAAATGGCCAGTGTAGCAAACCTCACGTTTGTACTGTGAATTTTACTTAGTCTCCTTCATTGTTTCTCTGCTTTCTCACCCCATCTCTCTCTCCACTTCCCTTTTATCCCTTTATTTTTCTTCCTATAAAAGCCCAGGATCTAAAGAGTTGCTTAGAATGAGCCCGGCTGTATGATCAAAGAGAGGAGTCATTTTCCACCTTCCCATTCGACCAGTCTGAAGATATTATTATATATTTTTTAGTAAAGATGCAAGACTTTTTCTGGCAGACTCTGTAAACAATGAAAAGTTCAGCGGATACTGACACCTTTAATGTTTGTGGCACTGGGAATTTGATGATAAACAGAGGGGCCATGGTCTGCGTCCTTAGAATATATAGTCAGGAAGAGAACAGAGATGTCAAACACGTGCCTGTAAGGGGGACATATGCAAATATGTGAGGTAGAGGGAACAAGGACGGAGAGAGCAGGGTGTTTGGTGACAGAATAGAAAAGTGAGGGGAGGTGGTATCCGGTGAGGCTGGAGAGGTGAACCAAAGATGAAGACAAGGGATACCCAAAATGACACTGGTTTACAGACTCCTTATCATGACCTAGAGAGAGAAGACATAGAAATTCCTGCTGCATGTATATGTTTCTGTCATTCTAAACATGTAACCACTGGCTGCTACTCCGTTTTGCAACTTAAATTTTATGGGAATGTCCTTTAGTGGTGCACCTGCAAGCTCAGGGAAGCACTCTGGAGTGATGTTTACCAGTGAGTGATGTAAACACATTCCTGCATGGAGGAGCTTTTGTTTGGAGAAAGATTTAAGGACATAGTTTGCTTAATAATACTGTAACATTTGTAAATTACATCCAAGTTTATGTGTTGCATTCTATACTGTCGTCTTCATTATGTGATACCATGAAGGATATGGAAGAAGCTTTCGATTATAGAAAAAAATGTTCCATCTGTAATATTTGAAGCACGGAAGACGTATTATTTTCATTACAACAGAATGGCTAAGGCTGGATAATGTGCAAAGAAACATGCTCTGTTTAGCTCATAGACATGAAGGCTGAAAGGCTGAGGTTTGGAGACCTCATTCTCTTGGTGTGTGGTAAAGGCTTGCGGCAGATGGCATCATGGCTAGTGCACATATAAGGTGGATAGCAAGATGAAAAGAGGGTAAAGAGATTCTGGGTTCAGCTTTTCCTTTTTTCTGATAACTCAGGTTCATGTGAACTAGATGGGAGACCAGGATAAAGCCATCAATGACCTGATTATTAGTTGTACTCTCAGCATTACTATTTTAGGGACAAACTTCCAACGCAATAGTCATGGGAACACACAGGCTCTTACTGAGCCAAAGTCGAGACTTGGTCTTTCTAACAGACAAAACAGTGTTGGCTCAGTGTTTAAAAGCCATGGATTGGACAATATAGACTTACACACAAGTCTCTCCCTGTCTTTCTGTCTCTGTTTCTCTTTATTTTTCTCTCACACACACATAGAGGGGGGAGGGGAGCAAGAGAGAGGAGGGGAGAGAATCATACACATATACATCTTTGATGCACTCAATTATGTAGATAAATAGATTCAAGGAAGAAAAGTACAATATCTTTTGATAATGAGCAAAACTGAGTTAGAAGGTTGGGAAATGAATTTTTGTAGATTGGTATAATATAATGTATCAAAATTATCAATGAGATGCTTGGTGATCTTGACATTATGTAGCTGTGGGACACATCACCAAGTCACTGACAGGTTTGAAGGAGTCTGAAATGCCTCTTTTCATTAAAAGATGCATGCACAAGAAAACAGATCACTTAATTGATTCAACACTGGAAAGATAATATAAATTCAGGTGGGATGTTACATGAGAATTTTTGTAATTGTTTACAGATAAAGGATTAAATAATAATTTTTAAAAGAAAGCATCACTTACCTTGTGTTAGATGAAAATTGAGTTACTGAGGGACCCTGGTTTTTGTATTATGTGTTAATGAAGCCGTCGTTGATCTATATCACCCCCTGTGAGTATCGTCACCACCAACCCCACCTAGACAGGCTAACAACTAAAGAGCAAGCTTGACATCTGTGATACTCCGTAGAGTCTGTTTGAGATAATCTAATGCTGGGGGTTGGTATTTCCTCTTAGTGTTTTGCTTTTATGATAGTGAGAAAAGTTGTGAGTATATTCAGCAAATATCCATTTTATTCTCCCAAGTGTACAGTTTTGAAGAGATAGCTATATAACTTCTGTTTTCTTCCTGTTTATTTTGATTAATGTATTGAAATGCAATTTTAGATTTGCTGAGTTTGCATGTCATTTACACCTATTTTTCCAGCTGCTTACTTAGTTGTATCTTAAAAATATAAATTTTAAATCTGCTGTCTGTTGATATACAATGCATATAAGTTTAAAAAAAAAGTAGCCTGGGGGTTGGAGAAATTTCTAGTTGCTCTTGCCGAGGTCCTGGGTTTGGTTTTCAGAACCCACAAGGCAGCTCATAACTACCTGCAGCTCAGTTTCCGGTGATTTAATGCCCTCTTCCTTTCATCCCAGTTTCTTGCACATGTGTGGTGAACATAAAATCATAAAATTCATATATGCATAAATTTATTAGACAAATAAGATATATTTTAAGATGAATTGGTTGCCCTAGTTTTACAGACCAGGATTATAATTTGAGAGACTTCCTCCTCAGCGACAGCTGCCATTCTCATTGCTAGGCTGCAGTACGGTCACTCATAATTAGGAAGCCTGCCGGACTCACCCATCATGCTCATTTGGGCTCTGGTAATGAAGACTGGTGATTAGCCTCCAGTCCTGCAGCCAGCTTGCTTTGAGGCAGGTTGATGTGTGCTCTGCAGTGAGAAAGCCAGACTCTCCCTATCCTTCTGGGAGCAGAACAGAGGCAGTAACCAACAACAGAAGTACTTGGCTTCACCGTGCTATAAAATAATTCTGTCATTCAAGTCAGGGATGGCTGTTTGTTCTAAATAATTATTAGCAAACTTCTGACTAACTTATCGCATGACTAGATATGGTTATATTTCATTTGGAATACTAACATTTTGGAAAACTGAAATGACTTTACCTTTAGAAGTTGTGACTACAGAAATTATTAATGTTTCCATCCCATAGAGGAGGATGGAAGACCTAGGGTGTGGAGAGTTCTAGAATAATCTATTCCTGTGCCTCTATATGTCATTTCTGGGGTTGGTCCAGCCCTCTCTGCTTGGTGTCAGTCTAGTTGACATTACTACTCTGATATTTGGTAGTTGCTCCCGGGTGAGAAAGCTCTGACCATAATGGCAGAACAGAAAAAACAAGTGTGTCCTCTGAGTAAGGAGCACTTCATACGGGGCAGTTGAGCAGTGCGTAGGGGAATGGAAACACATGATATCCTAGCAGCTTTACAGCTGCAGCCAGGCTCTTTTGAGGATGGCTAGGTGCCTAGTGGAGTTGCTTAGAAAATGAACTTTGTAGCCATACTGGTTTGGATCTCAGATCTTCAACTACCTGTTACAGTATGGTCTTGGTAAAGATATTTCACCTCTCTGCACCCCACTTTTTTCATCTGGCCTGAATAGGCACATATGGAATGGTTCTAAAACTTAAAGGGTTAATGCTCTCACAACAGTATCGAACACATGAACCACTCAACAGACAAGCCATTATTCTTCCATCAGAAAAATGGTGCCTTAAATTGAGTATGAGGTATAGAAAATAAAGCTATATTTTTAACACAACTGAGCTTGTCAGTCAAAATAACATGCTTACTTTTAATCATACCAAAAGAAAAGAATGTTTGATATTTAGAAAAGGAAGTAGAAAGGCAAAAAGCCAAAACTGGGAACCTGTAATGTTGGCAAATTAGTTGTCAGGTTTTGCTTGATAGGTTTTGCTGCGGGGGGGGAGGGGACAAAGAAAGGAAATGAATGTATGTTGGAGATATTTTGAGGCACACTCTTGTGTACAATCAATAAGAGCCAGAAATACTGAGATACCTAGTAAAAATAAGTTGCCATTTGCTTTTCGTTGTTAAATAAAATTATATTACATAAATGCTACAAATTTTGCAGAGGAGATTTTTTACAAAAGACCCTTAGATTTCCACCAAGAACATCAATAACTTTCACCCTTTCAGTCTCATCAGTTCTAAGTGATAATGGGTGGCTTGTTGAGTGCCTGCAGGATGCCAGACACATTAGGTGGATCTGTACACATTATCCCATATGTATTGTGCCAGACACTGCTGACAATATAAAGAATAAACTAGGGAGCTCATGGCCCGAAGTGGGGGATACAGGCAAGAAATAAATAAAATGATGCAAAGCAAAACATGTGACTATGTAAATGCAGCAAGGAAAGCCAACAGGACTCCAGGTTTGCAATAAGAGCTGCAGTTTTATGTGGGGTCATTTGGGAAAGCCTCACTAGAACCAGAACATGACATTTGGAAGTGATGGGGGGAACAAGCCAGAGCTGTGTGTAAGAGCTTCCCAGGGAGAGGGTCTGTACTGTGCAAAGCCCCATGCCAGAACTGTGTTGATTGTCCAGAGAACAGCAAGGAAGTACTTGGAATGATGGGGAGGGAAGTCGTGAGAGTTCAGACCTGGGTGGAGCAGTTAGTCTCCATGCTGGTCACTGTGGTCATCCACTGGGCAGTCCGTGGGTAAGCATGGAAGCCCCGCATGGCTTCCATGAAGAGGCAGAGACAGAAGTTACGTTTACTGCTTTTTGTTGTGACCCCTCAGAAGGGTTCTTGGACCAAAGCAGTATTTTGACCGTGGTGTGAAGTGCTGTGACCTGAAGATGGTGCCTATCGTGTAACTCTACCTCCATGAACACAAGCAAGTGAATATATTAGGAGAGGATACTGTGAAGGAGACTCCAGATCTCTGAATTAGACAGTTGTGGGTTTCTGAAGCAAATCATTGGGCTTCTTTGTGACTTCAAAAGCTAAGAACTTTTCACGTATTTCTATCATATGGTTGTAAAAGGTGGGTGATGTCTCCTAAGAGTCTCTTGCTTCTTACTGTGGTCCTGAACCAAGAAAGATGAGGATGACTCAAGTACCCTGCTCCACCTGCTTGGCCCTTCTGTTCTCATTCCCAGTCACAGCCTTTGGCCAAGAGTGTAAGCTGGAGACACAGAGAGAGACTCCTCTGGCATGGTGACAGCCCTCTTGAGCCATTTCCTCCTTCTGGAGGGTTATATGGCGTGTGTGAACAGGCACTGCTTGAGCTGATGCAGAATCTGGGTCCGCTGCACTAGCCCTGTGCGATGCTAGCATACCTTATTGTGTTCCTAAGTCATGTGTCTGTGAAGCCTGCCTGAGCTTTTCATCTAGCAGCTATGCATTCATCAAAAAGAAGATTCTAAGGATAGCAGCTAAGCCGTAGCAGCAAGAATTATGTGAGAATTCAGGAAGGAGTTTGAATCATTGTGACTTGAGGCCAGCACTTAATACATTTTATTTAAGATAAAGGATACGTATAGTCTTATAAAAATTAGTTTTGGTGATAACATGGGGGGGCTCCAATAACAATGTTCATTTGAAAATAGAGCTATTAATGGTTCTATTCTCAGTATATCTGGAGTTAAGTCTACAGGATGAAAGACAAGAGCTGATGAGACAACAGTGATTTCAGAACGTCTCTAAGAATATACTGGCCTTTAGCTCTCCAGGGAGAGACGCTCTTCTATTGCTAAGCAGAGACGTACCCTTTAATAGCAGCCTTAAACAAGGCCAGGAGCCAGCAGAGCAGCTGGCTGCAGGAGGAGGCTTCGTTCTAGTCCGATGAACATTAAGTACTGAAATGTGCAGGCAAAAGCAGCCAGTGCTCACCCCGCCTGACTATTGGCAGTTAAAAATAAGGCTTGTGTGCTAGGATGAGCATTTGAACCGACGCCTCACCACGCTTAGAGACTGATGCAATTGATAAACCAGTAATTCAGACTGTTCCCAGAAAGCTGTGTGTGTGTGTTTGAGCCTTATCCACATTCCCAGCTCTCTCTCTCTTTTTTCCTGTATATGCTCCTAAGGATTGATTCTAATTATCACAATTTTCCACTTATTTCCCCTGACAACTGATTCCAAAATTGAGTGACAGGAATGGGGCAACCCTGAAGTGACATGGTTGCTCATGACAAACACACATGGGGATAACATCCTTATGCTGCAAGCGAAGGAGGACTTGACCCTCAGCAGTTCTGCGGTGGACAGGCAGGAGTTATTATGAGACACTGTTAACAGGTGTCTGGAAGGCTGTGCTTGTACCTGGAATGAAGGGGCAGCCACTTGGCCCCCAGTTCTAAGCTTGCTTCTTTTTTGCCATGCTTCTCTAGAGCTAGGCTTGAAGAACTGCTTGTATTTCCCAGAGTTTGGGTTGGGTTCTGTGGATTGTTCATTGTATTTGGTGAACACAAAGAAGGTTGACTGAAACCTCCACTGCCCCTCATGTCCTCTGGGCAAGCACTGACCCCATGTTTCACTGTTTGGATACAAAAAAGCCTGTGCTCCAAGGATAGCACCAGTGTTCCTCACTGAATGCGATATTCTGCTTCCTTCTGCCCCCCCCCCCCCAGTTTGCCTTCTTTTCTTCTTACTTTTCAACAGCATCCTTTTTTATCTGCTTGTGTTCCTCTAGTCCAGCTCTGCTTCCAGGCTCATTCTGCTATTTTATGTCCTATGTTTTGACAAAATTTCACAGTCTTAGGTATAATTTCCTTTCAAGCCTCATGTGGAGTAAGGGGCGCTTAAGACTGCGTGTGGGTTGAAGACATCTGAGCCAGTCTTCCTTGTGAACTCAAGCGGAAGTAGACACTCTCATTTTTAATGTGCAAGGAGAAGAAGGGAATGAAGTGAGAAGCCAGTGTGACAGCTCAGTGGGTAAAACACACTTCACTGCCGCATAAGCTCTTGACCAGAGTTCTATCCTTGAAACCTGCATAGAGGTGGAAGGAGAGGACTAACAACTCCATGGGATTGTCTTCCGTCTTCCACACGTGACATATGCACCCACCCCCTCCCCAACAATACAAACACAAATACATGCACACAAAATAAATAACATATGCTTTATTTAAGAAGAATAAAGAGAAGCGTGAGTCCTCATAATGTGTTTGGTAAAGGGCGTGACGGAACCGTCAGGCTTGTGTATTAGTCCTGTACTTCCTATTGCTGGGTGGTATTCCACAGTGTGAACACACTACAGTTCACGTTCATCTGCTTTGTTACCAGTACTTGCTTAAAAAGGATAAAATGGTGATACACATTCTGAAGTGGCGAGGGAATATATTTTCCTTTCTTAAGGGTAAACAGAAGTGAAGGCTTTACTTTGTGAGAAGCTTCCAGAAGGTGTCTGAGAAGCTGCTACCGTCTGACTATGAGTGAGCGGGGAATTCAAAGTTGGGTCACATTGCATCAAATCATGTAAGCACTGGAAATATCAGGTTTTTAAAATTTATTTTTTAGTTTTGGCAAATATTGTAATAATTAATTTATTGGATTTTTGTTTTTCTGTAATGACTGTTGATGTTGGAACATTGTCTATTTACTTTACCCCTTCTGTATCGGTTTTTGGTAAATTCTCCATTTAAATATCAAGTTTTTATTAATTTTCTTTGGCTTTATTGAAGCTTTATATGTATTATGAAATAAAGTACATGTGTACTTTTTGTAAGATATACCTTTGGAAATATTTTTTCTCATTGCATAACTTTTAATCATCTTAGTGGTGTATTTTAAAAAAGGTAGAGCTGTCCAATTTTAATGAAGTGCAGTGTATCATTCAAAAATACACATCCATTTTACATCCTGATTTAAAACTGCAGTCACCCAAATCAGGGACATTCTCTCCTCAAACTCTTGCAGTTTGTTGCTGACACTCAGGTTTATGTCCCCGTTCGGGTCACTACTGCAGACAGCACTAGGCTCCAGGTCCCTTCTTCCTCCCTGTCCCTAGTTCCCACAGTGCATGTCCAATTGTTCAAAAGATTGTCTGATTTTTATGCTTTGGAAGTTAAACAAAAATGCATGCCCACGTGTGTGTGTATGAGCTTTGCTCTCTTTCCATGAACGCCTAACCTTACACAGCACAGACTGGATATGTGCGTCATTATTGTGTGTTATGGGTCGCATGCTTTCCATCCTCCAGTTTTATTCTTTGCAGAAATGCCCGTGGTTCTTGTATTCTCTGTTTGGTAATCAGCTCATGGGTTTCTCTAAAGAGCCTTCTGGTTAAGATTGTTTTGACCCTTTAGCTCGGCATGAAGTTAATGAATACCATATTCACAGTAATCCCATCCATGGGCACTGAAGAGCTTTTTGGCTTCATTTCCTAAGCAATGTTCTGCAGTTATCATTAGAAAATCTCCCAGATAGTTTGAATTTTAGATTATATATAAGCATTTTAATGCCTTGTGAACGTTTAAAAATTAGTTGTAATTTAAATCATTCCCTGGTAGTATGTGGACGTAAGATTGATTGCTGTGTGTTTTGTGTTCTGCATATGTTGACCTGCAAAAGTCACTGGTCCTTAGAGTTTTTTCATAGGTGCTTTGGAAATTTCCCATGAGCTGACCGTGTCACCAAGGGAAAAAAGTTTCTTCTTTTATAAGACAGGTGACTTTATTTATTTATTTAAATCTCATGCATTGACTGCAACTTGCCACAAAGTCTTTCCTTATTAGGTCAGGTTAGATTTTCTTCAGTGTGCCCATTGGATCATGATATTACTTTCTAGTTTTACATCTGAGAACATCACTTGCTATTTTATAACTAGTTGTTGAATTTCGTCAAATACTGTCTTTGCACCAGTTGATAGATCACACAATTTTCTCCTATAAATGACAAATTCACCTGCTTGTTTGGCTGAGAGCAGAGACTTTAATCAACCTTCTGTTGGTAGAAGGGAATCGTCATGTTTGCAACATTGCTTTTACACATTGCCAGTTGACCTACTAATGTTTTGTTGAAGATTTTGTGTGTATTTTCAAAAGGTATATTTTATTTTTTGTGTTCTCATTTTTGATTTTCTGTTACTTTTTTTTTTGGCCTGGTTTTGGTATAAAATAGTGGTTGCTTCATAAAATTAGAGTGGGGGATGTTTCTTTTATTTTCTGGAAGGATGATGGCTACCTGATGCTATTTCTTCTTCGGATATTTAGTGGAATTACATAGCAGGAACTAACAACATCAACGGATCCTGAGATAACGCAAAAATTTCTCAGTACAATTGTGGATCTGCTGGTTTCTTACATTAGCTCTGTCACTCTTTGGGAAAAAATGTACCACGCATTTTGATGCTTCTCTGCCAGGTATATACGTTTGCACTGGGGTTGCCCACTGTTCCTTGAAAGTTGACCACTTATGATTTTCTTACATTGGCACAGACTTTCTTACATTGGCCATTTGCAATGTATGTGGCAGGGCTTTTTTGTCTTACTAACTTGTTTTGCTGTAAACTTTTCCAATAATTTTATAGTCACTTCAAGTCTTTTTTGATGTGTATAAGATACCTTAAAAACGCTCAACTTTTAACTGAACTTATTATATTTGAAGTGATTCCTTTTTAAATCACATATTAGTTAGTTTATATTTTCCAATCTGTTCTGGAAAAAATGTAGTCTTTTGTTATGTTTTAGACCACTTACTTTTATCACAACTGTTAATGGTTGGATTATCATCTATTGTTTTATTCTTTATTTTATTTTTTGAATTTCTGTTCCATGAACTTCTTTAAAACTTTCTTTCAAGTTACTTTAATATTTTGTACTCCATTTTCTCTGTTATGTTTTTAGATTTACATCTTCATGTATCATTTTAATGGTGGTACAGAGGATATAACCATGTTCTACCATTTACACCAGATATCCTACATTACCATTTATCATATAGGTCTCTTTATCATCTCTATATTGTGATTATTGTATAGATGAAATCCATACATATTTAGATAATTTAAAGTATTTTAACCATCAGAAGAATGATCACTCAAAGGCATCTATATCCTAACCCCTAGAATCTGAATGTGCCACTTTATGTGAGCAGGAGACTTGGCACTTGTCTCTAAGGGTAAGATGGCGTGATTATCCTGGGTCACACAATGCTTCTCATATTATTGTACAAATCCCCTAACATCAAAGGAGATTTCTAATTTGTCTTTGGAGAGGTGTGTAATAGAGCTCTTACTCTGGGTAGCTCTGAGGATAGAAGGGGAGAGTGAGCCAAACACTGCACACACTTTCTGTGTTTTACAAGGCAACACACGGAGTTATCATATCATCTTTGCAGAATAGATATAGTCTTGTCAGTGCTCTGACCTAGCATGCAGAGTCTCCAACATCAGCTGGAGTTACAATGAAGGGAATTGTAAGATCAGAAATTCTGTTGTTTTAGGCAATAAATTTGTGATAATTTGTTATAGTAGCAATACAAAACCAATAACTACCAAACATTTTTTACAGGACTCAAAAGAAGTTTCCTGTGATTACCCAAATATTTACCATTTCTGATTTTTCTTCTGTCCTTCTAACCTTGCTAAGGTCCCTCTACTTGTCAGACAGAGCAGGGTTATCCCACCCTTTCTGGCTTTGGCCATAGTTCAGTGTGGATGGTAAAGTATGCATTGTCTTAGGATTCCTGTTAGCGTCTGAAACCCTGTGTTCCAGTTCTTCTCATCCATCCATCCATCCATCCATCCATCCATCCATCCATCCATCCTCCATTTATCGTCTTATCTGTAACATCTATTCTTTCTTACAAGTATCCATGCTTTTCTCAGTGCGTAGAATCCCCAGCTCTGGCCCTTGATCCAGGGTCTGAGTTTGGCAGGGGCTCCAGAGGTCCTGGAGCTGTCCAGCAGCCCCTGGGTCCTGGCTAAGTTCTACGTGCAGTCTGTGCCTGGAGGCTCTCCAGCGCCCCGCCCTGGGCAGAGAGCCTCTCAGACAGGGCTGGTCAAGCTTCCCTGGCTCACCACCCATCTCTGCCTGTCTCTTTCCTCTGTCCAGCTTCCCCTAGGAGTCTTGCGTGCTTTGGCGGGGTTCCTTTCTCCACCCGAGAGGGGGTTCCCTTCCAGGGCTGCTGTGCAGCGCGTGTCTGAGTACGGACTTCCCTCCTTTGACCGAGGCGGCCGGGTGCCTAGCCTTTTTTTGCAACCTCGCCTCCTGCGGCTGGGTGGTCCTTTCTCTCTGCCGGGCTTTGGAGACACGCGCCCGATTTCGAGGGGTGAGAGCAAACGCCGCCCATCAACTTGGCACCTGCCGTTGAGATCTTAAGATCCTTACCAAAGGCTGCGATTGCAGGCGGGCGGGCGGGCAAGGGTGGTGTAGGGCGACTGAGAGCCAGCCTGGCAGGACCCGGCTCTGTTTGCGGGGAGAGAGGCCGCCCCGCCCGCACCCCGGCTCGCGCCCCGCCCTCCCGGAGCGGTCTCGGCGGCACCAGGCTCTCGCCATTGTCTCCGCCTTTCCAACAGGTTCGGGCGCGGGAGCGCGGGCGGGTGCGGGGCGGCCCGGCCCGGCTTTCCCTGAGCCGCCTCTCTTCCTCTGCGTGCGCGCCCGGGCGGCGTGGCTCGGTGGAGCGCTGCTCGGTGCAGGTCCCCACGAGCTCGACCTGGCTTCGGCCCGCCGCGTGCGGGAGCGATGCGCACAGAGGCGGCTCCAAGTTCGGCGCGCACCCGGGGGGGCCGCCCCGCTCTGTCTTAGGCGTCTGAGCCCGGGTGGTGACACGGAGGCAGTCGCAGGAGCGGCCGGCGCGGCTTTCCCGCTTCACTCCCAGCACCTCTTGGTTTTTATCTTTATTTTTAAAGAGGGAGACGATGGACTGAGCCGATGCAAGCCATGGAGTCCCGGGTGTTACTGAGAACGTTCTGCTTGATCCTCGGGCTCGGAGCGGGTGAGTGGCCGTCGAGCTGGGCCGGGATGCTCCTAGCCTTAGGGTCGCAGCCCCAAGTCCTTCTGGATTGGGGAGCTCTGGAGGGCGCGGGTTTGCATTTGGATCCCCTGTGTGCTTGTCCTGGGGATAGGGAGGCAGGTCACGCCCTTAGAGTCTTTGACTAAGGGGGAACTTTGCACAGAGAGGGCTTAAAGTAGGTCATGGAGATGGGACCGGGCGCTCTGCTATTTTAAGCTTGGCAGCGCGTCCAGGTAAGGCTCTCATGGTGGAGGAAGGAATCTCCTCTTGTCAGCACTTCCCAATATTGTCTCCAAGATGCTTTCTATGCAGCTGTGGAGGCTTGCGTTTTAATGGCCCCCTTTCTTTCTTTCTTCTTTCCTACCCCTCCCCACTCCCATCAGTTTGGGGGCTTGGCGTGGACCCGTCCCTACAGATTGACGTCTTAACAGAGTTAGAACTTGGGGAGTCCACGGCCGGAGTGCGCCAAGTACCGGGACTGCATAATGGGACGAAAGCTTTCCTCTTCCAAGGTATGGCCCAGTGCGAAGCCCCCGGTGCGGTGGGAGGAGCTGGCCCCGAGGCTCTTGCTAACTTGGCGCTGCTCCCCGGCTAGGCAGAGGGTCCCAGCTGGGGCGTGGGGTCCCTCTGCGCCTCGGGTCCAGATCTAGATCTTTTAAAGTGTGGTGTTTTCCCTCATTTCTCTCTCCCTCCTCCTCACTTGGTGCACTTGGCGGTTCTAATGGATAATGCCTTAATTACCGACTAGAAACTCCAGAGGCAGATGGGTGATTTGGGCGTCTGGGGAACAATAAATTGTAACACAAACGCCTCATTTGGGCGGAATAGATTTGGAAAGGAAACAGGACAGCTCAGTCTTGGTTAAGATACCGACCTCCCAAAGTTTCGTCACTGTGGTGTCCACCGAGAGGAATTTCTTTACGTTTTTTTTTTTTCCTGCACGTCACTGTACTTGAAGCAAGATTACCAGGCAAAGCTCCCTGTTCTGCCTTCTCCAGCAGTGGCAAGGGGAAAGGAATGACACTATTACAATTATTTTGAAAGCATTTCAAAGGAATGTTCACCCAGAAGCACATGCCCCCATTGCCATAACTGTGTGCATAGGATTTAAAAACTTTCCTTTTCTTTTAGAATTCACTGGACATTGGCCATTCATAAATGTCCATATTTCAAATAACATTTAAATGTACTGTGCAGTCAAAGCTAAAATTTCGCTAAAAGTAGCCTGCAAATTGATTGAATAAAGCTTTTGGAGACTGCTCGGTTTGTGGAAAAGTGTTTAGCTTGAGGGTCTAAAAGGCGGCTAAACTGTCCATGGAGATTAGACTTACTCATGGTGAAGCACAGAGAGGCACGAGAGACCCGGGGTTGGCTACCTGTATCCGGAGGACCAAGACGTCCTCCCCCACCACACACGGGGGATTTCTTTTCGATTGGGAGAAATGGCTTCAAAAGAAGTGGTGCAACTTATAATCACGGAAGCGTTGGCTATGCAAATTGCAACCAGCCCAGCACAGCTGCCTCCAAGAAACAGACATAGGATGCAACTTGGAGGGTTCCGTGGTGGCGCTGTTGCCGCGTGCAGCCAGCGCGTGTCACCATGGACAGCAGCTCCTAAGTGCTGTAGGAAAAGGGAGAAAGGGACATGTGTTGCATTTATTTAAGACAAATTTTTTTTTACAAGGAATTAAGATGTAAACTCTTTTTTAATAAAAAGAGTATCTCAGTTAAAGTTCTTAATTAGTGCTTTTATTGTGACAAGTGTTTATGATATTTTCTTTACTTTCAGATGCTTTGTGGAGGGTGGGGCTGGGAATCTGAAAACAATGACCAGATGTGATCAAGGAAATAGAGCTCAATTATCAACAAAAATTCAGAGTTGAATAGAAATGTAATTAAATGTAGGCTTTTGGCTTATGTCATGTATTATTTCTCTCTTTAATTTGGTCTCTGCAAAATGGGACACAAGCTATTTCAGGACTTGATGGGTCAAGTAACCAGGAAGCTTCATAAACCAAGTTTCTAATAATCAAAGCCCATTGAATTGTCCTGATAATCTCAAAGGCCCCATTAAATTTTCTTAGGGGCAGTAGCTTCCAATACAGAGTGTTCATATGTTGCAAGTAGGAACCTCCAGGAATACACACTTTCTGTGGACATTGACCCATTACCCATTAGACAATCGAGCAGTTCCTAGGCAATGGTTTCAGGGTAACAGTTTCTTTTTCTGGTTAATTTAAGACAATATTTATTTCTACATAAGTGGTCAGCTTGTTCGAGGTATGCACCATGTTACGAAGACACATGGCAAATGCCCAGTGTTTTCTTTGAATTGTCCTGAGTTGGTGGATGTCAGTGTTCACTGGTGAGCTTCCTTTGTTTCCTAGCTAACACCAAGCCCAATATTAAAAAAAAACAAATGCTTCACAAATATAGTTTTCATTCAGAGATGTGAAATAACATTTCCTGCCACATTATGAACATCACTTTGTGTACTAATGACTATTTATTGTTTACCGTATTCTTGTAAGGTGTATGATATGTTACTGATGCACTACTTATGAGCATTATTAATTTTGCTTACTATAAGATTCGAATTCTTAAACCAGCAACAAGTGGACCTGTGACTAATCGGTAGTTCTGCATGGCCTTGAAAATGTCTTTCCTCAGATGCTAGAGGAGCAGCAGGTTTGTTAAAAAACCATCTCTGCATCATGGTGTTTCCCTGGATTCCATGGGGTCTAGAGGGACAAAAGCTCTCAGACTGTGAGACATTTTGAGGTTCCATTTATAGTGAGTTGAGAATGCTGCCGATATTTTATATAGCGTGTAAAATGTCATAGCAGGAATAGAAACAAATTAAAAAGCCTGAGAGATGCTCCCAGATTTCATACAAACTTCATGTGCAAGTTTTCTGTGCTAAAGGATATGTTCTCAATAACAAGTGAGCTCAGAACCATCGATTGCTTCTCCAACAGATACTTTCCCATCTCTTCATTTTGAAATAAGAAACCTCAAAATATTTTTGCCCTGTGACTTTTACTTAATTAATATTTTCATTTTTGCTACTTTATTTTTATTTCTGATTTTTGAGATATTTTTATATGTGTGTGTATATACATATACACACACTTTGGTATTTTTAAAACTATGAATGGTTTTTGTAAATTACTGTGAAATATGAATCTACTATTTAGCATTTTTTTATGCTCATAGTAAAACATATGCTTCCAAATCATAACTTTTATGGTAACATCAACCATAATATCACGCCATTTTATCATGGCTGAAATTTATAGTTTGTTTGAAAATTTAATAAGATTTTAAATTTAACCATTTCCTTAATGCACTTGGACTTTGGGTTATACCTGCTATAATAATTTCATAATGTGTCTTGCAGTTGTTTGGAGTTCTAGATATTTCTGGTGGTAATCTGACACACAGCCAGAAAACACACTTATTATGCTTTTGAAAATATAGGAGTGTATTCTGATAAAGACTTTCAGCAGGAGTGTATTCTGTTAAAGGAGTTCCCTCTCCTGGTTCTGGAGTCTAGCTAGTATTTTGCCAGATAATGATCATACTAGTTTTCCTTTCTCTATGTTCATGAGAGTTCACAGGAAAGAAAGCACACACTCAAAGTTAGCTTGAGTTTTAGCTCTTTGATCGTAACAATTCATCCAGGCTCCTAAAATAGATAATCTCATCCATTGTCTTACGCAAATTCCTTCTGAAGTGTTTGTAGATTGTATAGTCTCATTAACCCCGAAGGGTAGACAAAAATCAAAACATTTTTCCTTAGTTGATAATTTAAAGCAACCTTGGTAATTTTTCTTAAAGAACCTTTACATTTAAAGGAAAAGGTGTTCACAGGTATTTGGTGGTAGGCCAGTGCCGCTGGTTGGCGACCGCATTGACAGAGGCAGGGATGATATGGGCTTGTCTTCAGTGTGGTGATAACGGAGCATGTTAGCTATACCTCTGATGCTGTGACAAGACACTTGAAAAGGCACCTTGAAGGAATGACTATTATGGTTCACAGTCTGAGGGGGAAGACGTGGCAATGAGAATGGCTGTCTGTGGTAGGAGCAGAGGGACTGAGGGTCAGATGTGTTGTGCACAGGAAGCAGAGAGGGGGAGATGAATGCTCATGCTAGCTCACCTTTTCCTGTTTTCCTTTGGATTCAGTCGGAGACCACAGTCCCTGGGCCACCTGATTCAGGGTGTGTCCTTCTTAGTTGAACCACATAAGAAACATCCCTTACGGATGTGAGCGAGCTATGTCTCTATTTATGGCAATCCTAAATCCAGTCAAGTTGACAGTGAAGCTCAACCATCACAGTGGGCATCTATCTGTAAGCTTCAGGGTAATGGCTGAGGATGCTCTCTGATGGAGCAAAATAGGGCAGTGATCAGAGATGGGTTGAGAAATAGGGTAGACCCAGGTAGAATGTCACAAGTTATGCTTCAGGGGTGAGGGTCTTCCATTAGTGAATGTTGTTATAAGTTAAGTTCATCCACTGAAATCATTATTATACAATTACTATACTGTTAGTGTTAGGTATGTAGCAAATCAAAAAATTAAAGCTTCATTGTGCATTAAAATTGGCTACCAAACAACTATTAAGATAATAATTTAGTCATTATTAAGATGAATTATATGAAAAATTGAGAACATAATGGGAGTCTGTATTCTATTTTAGGGAGGCTCAGCTTTAGGGAGACTCTTTGAAGAATTATTTATAGTGATAGTTAAAGGATATCTGTCTATCTGTCTGTCCGTCCATCCATCCATCCATCCATCCATCCATCCATCCATCCATCCATCCATCCATCCAGGGACTGGGTTCCATGGTAGAGAATACCAACATAGCGTAATTGAAAAGTTAATAGTGTACAAATATGTTTTGTATAGGTGAAGTAAGGGTATCCTAGGGGCATGCATATTCTAACTGTCGGAACCGGAGTGTTTTGTTATGACATGGGGAAATTAAGGTTGGTTGTGAACTTACTTTAATGATGCTATCTGGGGTTATCTACATAAGCCTTACATAGTCAGCAGTCAGTGTCATGGTGCTATAATGTGAGAAAGGCTAGCCCAGTTACTGCCGTCCTTGAACATGGAATTGGGCCAAAAACCAAAGAACACAGCGGGTCTCCAGGTCCTAGAAAAGGCAAGGAAACAATTACCCTCCGGAGTTATGAGAGGGAGTACAAAACTGGTTTCATATTGATTTTAGTGCAGTGAAACGAATTCTGGACTCCTGGCTCTTGAATTGTGAAATAATAAATTTAGTAATCACTGATAAATATCATCATTTTATCAGCAATAGGCAACTAAAGTATTTTGTTGCATGAAAGTGACTGCATCTGTAAGCAATCCCTAGACCTGGGGAAGTAGCTTTGGAGTTGGGCATTGAACAAGTAGAGCGTGGAAGAGCATGTCAGGGCTTCCACTTTCAGGCTGAATATCAGTCAAAGTCCTCTCTTAGGATCTTTTAAACTCTGTGTGACCAGGTGTAATGTTTTCTCATTCATTTCTGACTCCTTAGGTCTCAGTTCATTTTAACTTTCTATTCCCCACTCCCTGCTCTAGTTCTATCTGTCTATGTATGTATGCATGCATCTATCTATCTATCTATCTATCTATCTATCTATCTATCTATCTATCTATCTATCTATCATCTATCTGTTTATTGATCAATCGTTATTGTTTCAGTCCTTCTGTTAGCTTTGAGCTTAGTTTGTTATTCTTTTAGTTCATTGAGATGCTGGTTCGGCGAAGGACATTCCTCATGGAGGACCCCTGTGTCTTTCTCTGGCAGAAAGGCAAAGCTTCTCATGCTGTGTTCCTTTCATTCTCTTGTGTACCAACATTAATTCTTTCAGTGGATAGCATGCTTGTGACTTCCTGCTCTCCAAAGGCTACTATCATTGTAGGTTTTACATTTCATCAATGTATTTTGAAAAGACACACATAACCATAGCAATACCACTGTTGCTGGGAAAGATTCAATATGATACAGTATTTGATATGACTTCTGGGTTTCTGACCCTGTCATACATTGCCTGGTCTCCCAGGGCCAGCTTTGAAATCTCCACTGAAGCTTCGCTCTTCTACAGCATTTATTCTGTACACTGGTAAAGCAAGGATCACAGGTGACACAGAGGTCTGCTGCTCACTCCAGCAGTAGCAAGCCTAAGTCAGGCAGCAGATGCCTCACGGGACCTGATGGCCTTGATGGTTGAAGCACTGCTTCCCTAGGTGACCTGGTGCATGGAGAGAACCTTGGACCTCTTTTTGCAAACAAAGTCTTTTCAATAAGTTTGCTGTTTTTCATTACGGAGACTGTGATGGATGGACTTTTATTTATTCATAAAATGCTTGTAAGCCATCTTTCCTGTTGTCCTGGTAAAAGGTACTTAGCATCTCTCTCTCTCTCTCTCTCTCTCTCTCTCTCTCTCTCTCTCTCTCTCTCTCTCTTCCTCTCTCGGAGTTTGTCTGTACGTGCATGAATATGTATAAGCATGCTTAAGGAGGCCAAAGATCAAATTTAATTTCAATCCTTAGATTGAAACTGAACCACCCATCTTGCTTTTTGAGACAGGGCCTCTGAGTGGCTTGGGGTTCTCCCAGTGTGGTAGTCTTGCTGGCCAGTGACTCCACAAGATCTGCTCAGCTCTGCTTCTTCGAGGCTGATATTGCAAGCATTTGCC
This sequence comes from Microtus obscurus, assembly GCA_963919715.1. Lineage (NCBI taxonomy): Eukaryota > Metazoa > Chordata > Mammalia > Rodentia > Cricetidae > Microtus > Microtus obscurus. The sequence continues at coordinate 4,842,528 of CAWTZC010002364.1, forward strand.
ACATGCCCAGTTTTATTTATTGTTCATAGTTTATTATTATTATTATTATTCATTTTAAGACAGAGTTTCTCTCTGTAGTCATGGCTAACCTTGAACTCACTCTCTAGACCAGGCTTTCTTAGAACACACAGAGGTTATCTTTCTCTGCCTCCCAAGTGCTGGGGTAAAGACATGTGCCACCACAGTTTGGCTCCCATTTTTTTTTAAATATAAAGTTGAAGACTAAACTTAGACCCCCAGGCTTGTAAAGCAGGTGCTTCTCTGAGCCTTTTGAAACCCCCAGACTTTTAAAGAAGAACTAGCATCTTTGCTCTAGCTTTTCATGTCCTCCGTTTCTGACCAAACTGCATAGTTTTCATATCTTCTGCTTTGGCTTTTTGTTCCTGGTTCACTGTAAATCTGGCTACATCAGCCAATGACTTTCATGAAACTCCCCAAAGATTGCGTTGACTTGAAATGTTTTCTTCCTGGTTAATTAATCCTTCATTTTTCAACTCAGCCTTCTATGAAGTCTCGGGTATGGACAAAATGTGTACAACTTTGTGCCTGAGTGTAACCTAAGGCCTTGCAGTCCAGTCGCCTCCCGAGACCCCTGAACCCACTCCCCATTCTGCACTCCCAGCAGCGTTCTGCTCTCTGAGCCACAGTGTGACTCACGAAGCTCCACTGGCTGCTGTATAAACGCTTTCCAGTTAGTTTTTCCACACGTTTACAAGTTTCTCTCACAAACCATTTCAAAGCTTTCTGGAAAAAAAAAATGGTTAAGTATTTTAACAAGAAGGAACCATTTGTTTTCTGTGTTAATATCATTGTTTTGTGATAAAAATATCTGAAATAAAGAGGAACACATCAATTTTGCCCTCTTCCCCCACCTTTTTTTCTGTTCACGAAGGGCTAGTTCAGTTGTTTTGGGTCCAGGTTAAGATGAGACATCCTAGCAATGGAAGCCTGTGACAGAGGCAGCTGTCACCTCCCAACACCCAGCAGCAGGGAGAGGAACAACTGGGACAGGATGTAACCTTCAGAAGCACACCCACACTGACCTAATTCCTCTGCACACTCTTTAAAGAATCCATTCAGCTCCAGCTTCATCAAATTAGGACCCTTGTGATCCAGTCACATCTCAGAATTGCCACTGACTGGGCACCAGGCATTCAACGTGCAGGTGTCCGGGTGGAAACTTCACTGGCAAATCCTAAAAATTTCTGGATTTTTGATGAATTGCTTGTATGTTTTTAAAAAGTTTTTTGGGGATTATATTTGATTGGAGAATTTGAATTTCTTCTACCTATATTTTTACATATTTTCTCATAGTCAGAAAATTTTCTGCAAATAATTTATCTACTTCTTTTCTCTCTCTGTAAACCCTCGCACCCCTAACGTTTACTTTCATGACCCCTTATCTATTCATCCTCAGACTATATACTTTCACTGAACACATATGTGAGTGACTGTTGTGACATTTGCTCTACACTGTTGCTTGTTTTTCCCTGTATTTTCCAGTGTGTGTGTGTCTGTGTGTTAGTGTGTATACATGCATGCCAAAGTGTGCTTGTAGAAACAGAGAATAGCTTATGGAATTGATCCTCTTCTTCTATCATCTGGGTCCCAGAACTGAACTCAGCTTGTCAGGTTTGGCTGCAGCCCCTTTGGCCTGGAGATCCATCTTTCCAGCTCCGTCTTTTGGCATTTCCTGAGGTGTGATGAGTTTCTTAAGGACAATTGTGCCAGATACTTTTTGTGAATTTAACCCAAGCCAGAAGAGTCCTTGGGAAGAAGAAGGCTCAGGTGAAGACTTCTCGTTATCAGACTGACCTATGGGCATGTCTGTAGGACGTTTTCTTGGTTCATGATTGATGTGAGATGGTCCATGCTACTGTGGGTGGTGACACCGCTGGGCAAGTGGTCCTTGTGTACGAAAATCAGCGGGGTAAGCTGTGGAGAGCAAGCCAGCAAGCAGTATTTCTCCGTGGCCTCCGATTCAGTTCCTGCCTTCAGCTTCATGTTTTGAGTTGCTGCCTTGTTTTCCCTTGATGATAGCCTTCATCCTGGAAACCAAATGGAAGATTCCTCCTACAACTCAGTTTTTTGTCAGTGTTTATCAGAGTAACAGAAGCAAACCAGGACAGCAATAGTTTTGAAAGTTTTTGCAAGGCAATTTATACATTTATAAATTTATACATTTCTGTTTTTTTTTTCTGGCTCAAGAACCAAGAGAATATTCTTATTTTAGAGTGAGGTTAGTATTCTCTCCTTGATTTTCCATGTTTCTTGTGTCTGTCTGTGCATATGGAGAAGCAGGGACTTATTGTCATCTTTGTAGATGAGGGAGCTCCACATCATTCAGGAAGTCCAGAGATGCTGGCCAGATCACTTGATATCCTGTGTGTGTGGTGTTCATGCTAGAATCCTTGGTAATGCTGTCCCATGAAGTAGATAGTCAGAGCTGTTCCCTAGACCCGCCAGGATAGATCCATATTGATGAAATATATAGGGGCGATCAGGATTCTGTGTGACAGAGGTGGCCTTGAGCCTCAGTCCACAAGAATATTGGGTATTGATTTGGGCTTGTTGTGTCCTTGTGGGGAGATTGGGCTTGACAGTACCAAAAAGTAAGGTTGTATGCTGTGTGATTGCTTCACATTGGGGTGGATCTGATGTTCAGGGCAGTAAAGGCCAGCCCGGTACTTTTAGGGGGCTGGGACCTATAACACTCACAGATGGCCAGGACTGCAGCCTGAGTTTATGAGTACCTTATCATGAAGGTAGGTGGGCCTGAAGACCAAGTTTGTTTAACCAATCTGAGCCTAAAGTTGTGTGTTACGGTCTGGTAACGGGATAATCTTAGACGGTTTGTAAATACTAGACTAGGTCCTGGGACCATGGAATTTCACTTCACTAGGATAGGGGCCCAGTGTTTCACATTACCGGGTCCTGGGACCCAGCATTTCACTTCACCAGGACAGGTATTTGGGGTATGTGTTGCAGAGCTGGTTCCCATTTCCCTTTCTTCTGAGTGAAGAGATTCTCCAGGTATGGTAGCCAAGGTTGGGGCATGTGACAGGTATAAATAACCACCCGCCTTCTTTTTTCAGTAGTCTTTTTAGTTTTCTGTACTGTGTCCAGGAATCTGTCATCAGCTTCCCTTAGCATCTTGGATGGCATGTTCATGTGAAATCACTGTCCAAATTGATACTCTTTCTTGAGACCACGAATAGCACATTTGAGTCGTGGCCCCACTGTCTGTCTGATGTGTTGTTCCTAGGACTTTTGAACCGATTTTATTTATATGATAGGATGGAAAGATGACTCAGTGGTTAAGAACACTGACTACACTGCCAGAAGATCTGGGTTCCTTTCCCAGTCACTGCAAAGCTCATAACTATCTATGACTCCAGTTTCAGGGGGTATGATGCTCTTTTCTGGCTTCTTAGCACACTGCATGCACATGGTGCATGGACACTTGCAGGCAAAGCACTCAATACACATAAAGCACAAATAAATGAATCTCAGACAAAATATTTTTAAAATTAGGTGTTTTTTTAATGATTTATTTGATGCTCTAGTGGCATAAGATCTGGGGTACTTGGTAATGGTGCAGACATGTTTTCTTTTATTTATCTGATGTTCTAATGGGATAAGATTTGGGGTACTTGGTCATGGTGCAGACATGTTTTCTTGTCATGTTGACGTAGATCTCTGGCAATCAGCAGACAGTGTGGTTGGTTAGAATGATAATCCCCAAATGTCCACACACTAACACTCAGCACCTGTGGATGCTATGTTATATAGCAAAGAGGATTTAAGTTTGAAGATGGAATTAAGGTTATTTAGGTTGTCAGCTAGGTTTAAAATAAAGACATTATTCTTATATTAACATCGTGTGTCCAGTCTGGGCAATTCGAGATTTTTTTTCTTGTTAGAGGGAGATATTTGAGTCACTGTCAGTGTGACACACAGTGGGACTTGCTGGTCCTTGCTGACATTGAGGGTGGGAGCAGGCATGAGCAAGGAATATGAAAAACCATCTATAAGCTGTCAAAAAGGAAGAAAGTAAAGGTTTCTTGATTGCAAGAGGACTACACCCTATTGATACCCTTGGCTTTGCTTCTTCAAACCCAGTTTGAAGGGATGCCGGGACTGTGAGGTAGCACATTTGTCTGCATTAGTCTCGATGCTTGAGGGGATTTCCCAGCAGGAAGAGAGAAGTTAGCTTCCGTTGGGGAACTGAGAATTCATGTAAAATTGAATTAAACTTTCTTTTGAGCTCTCAACCAACTCTCACAAGTATGTCTGCATGGTGGTGGGAAACTGGGTCTTGAACTTGACAGTTAAAATTGCGCTAATCATTCTTCAGGGTAAATACTGTAATGAATTCTCTCCAGGATTTAACCATGTGCTAATTCTGAGAACAAACATTAAAATTGCATGTCACTTAAAGAAATATATCTCTTCTTCTCCCAAAGTTAATTCAGGAGGCATGGTTAGAGGGGGAAAAGAAAGAAGGCATGAATATTTTGGTAATGGGTTGGGCTAAGTGAGCATGCTCTTGGACACTCAGTGAGGATGACAGTTAAGTTTCCACAAGAGCAACTACACGGGCATGGGATTCTGATGGGCACCGCCTTGGTTTGACTCGGAGCAGCAGTAGCCCATTGGGAGGGCAGTGGGCAGTGCATGTCATGATCCAAGTGTCACTTGTCTAATTGCTGCCATGATGAGTTACCGCCTCTCCTTGGCTGTATTTCACTCACTCATGCTCTCCGTGCCCGTTAGAAACCACGTTCTTGCAGGCAGCTGTCCTTTCTTACATTCCTGTGATTATCCGTCTGTGACTCAGAACTTGCTAAGGTGCTAACTGATGGCTCAGGTAGTAGACATTAAACCCTTACGGGTGTGACACGCCTCCTGTTGATTTACCTCCACTTAGCAATTATTTCTTGCTCTGATTCCAGTTTAAGAGATTGTAGGGGAATAACAGGGTGGAACAGAGCTCCCTTCTCTCCCTTTTGGCCCCCTGAAGGGTGCTGGAATCTTGGGCATGTGGACTCTAAACTGTTCTTGATAGTACCTCTGCTAAGAGTTCGTGGAAGAGAAGTGCCTGTTTCTACACAGGGAAGATATGGGATGATTAATAAAAGCCTTACTCAGCTAGTCTTGACAAAGGAAAGAAAAGATAGAGTTAATCCCAAGTCAGTGTTCTTATGCAGTAGCATTCAGGACCTAGGTTCTAGAGCTGGCAGATATGCAGCACCTATACAGACCACACACCTTGCCGTTGATTTATTCCAAACTTTCATTAGTTTTTTATGCAACTCAAGATGAAGACTAAGTTCTTATGTCTACAGAGTCCCGTATAAGCACTCTACTTTCTAAACTGCTTGTTCCTCTATCCCTTGTTCAGTTTGTGTCAGGTCTCCTCGCTGTTACACAATTAGCCCTTGCTCACGGGGCTACACTGGCTGCTCATTGTCCTGTTATGTACTTTCTCCAAATACCTGCATGCGTTTCATTTTGCCCATTTTATGAACTTTCTCAAGGAAAGAGGCCTATTCTGACCAAACAGTGAAAAATATAGTAAGTCTCCTACTCTACACATATTCTTTACTTTTTTTTTTTTTTTTTTTTTTTTTTGGTTTTTCGAGACAGGGTTTCTCTGTGGTTTTGGAGCCTGTCCTGGAACTAGCTCTTGTAGACCAGGCTGGTCTCGAACTCACAAAGATCCGCCTGCCTCTGCCTCCCAAGTGCTGGGATTAAAGGCGTGCGCCACCACCGCCCGGCTCTACACATATTCTTGACTTTGATCTCTAATGTCTCTCACCTGAAAACATTGCTGTACTCACTTCTCACTTTGTTTGTTGTCAATCAGCTGTACCAGAAAGCTCCAAAATGCTGGAGATTTGTGAGTTTTTTCATCATGATTATGTACCCAAGAGTCTAGCATTTGGTGAGAACTCCTTACATACCTACTAAAAATATGCTGTCTCGGTTTTGATATCTTGAGGTTGGGGAGTCTGTCTTGCTCCTATTGTAACCTCATGTAATACTCTACAGAATATACACGGTGTTCTCAGTAAGTGTTCAGTGACCAAACACTGTGACATTAAGTGAGCCCATGGGAAATCTGGCTTTTTTTTTTTTAGAATATTATAATGTTTGTATTTATGTAACTACAAAAGGGCCCAAAGAACCCTTCTATCACACCAACATTCTGTTCTATAGTCATGGGAAAGCTGAAAGTTGGAGGCCCCTTTAGGCCAGGCTGTGACAGGCAGCAGGTTGAAGATCTTAGGCTTACCAAATGCTTCTTGAAAATAGGAAATTAAAGTTTCAGCTTGAAGAGTTATGAATTAAAGAGTTGGCAGGGACACTCATATTCATATAAATGTACCACAGAACATATAAACAATCATTTGAATTGTTTATACTATGGTTGTTTCCCATTATTTATGTCAAATAGTCTCTAGACTGTGTCTAGAGAACAGTTGCCAGGCTTGGAAACAAATCCAGGTGGTGCATGTTTGAAAAAGGTTGGACGAATTAGTTCAGAGAACAAACACAGCACTGGAGGAATTCCCTTTAGATGCTGGAGACTTGTGCATAGGAGGATTTAGATTGATGTTGGGTTGCCTTAGAGCACTGACTCCCACATGTCAGTTTGCAATTTGTCTTTCTTTTTTACTGCCTTGTTAAAAGCCTCCTTGTGTCTCTGAGAGTGAGTCCCAGGAATTTATATTTTGAAATGGTTTCTTGTGGTGCAAGTGTTCAACCAAATTCATGAACTGTTGTATCAAATCGAGGTGTCTAATGTTGTCACTAACCTGAGAGGCCATGGAGTACTGGAATGAGCATTCTGCAAACGGAAATGGGTCTGAAGTATAAAAACAGACTTTGAAGACAGTATAAAGTTACAAAACTTCATTATTATTTTATGGTGATTTACATTGAATAATATTTTGGATATCATGGCTCAGATAAATGTATTATTAAAATTAAAACAGTTTCTTTTTACATTTTTAATGTGACCACTAGAAATTTCATTATTTATGTGAATTACAATTCTCATACTTCTGCTGGTGTAGAGGGCAAATCCAAGACCCACAGAGAAGTCAGCATGAGTCAAACTTGGTGTCAATTTCAGAAAAATACTTCCATCAGTCTCCTCCAAAACTAATTGGTTTATTCTAAGCAATGTCCGTTCATTTATCTATTCAGCAAGCGTGTTTCTAATGTGACCACGGGGTGGTGGACTTTGGTACTGCCTACTAGTCTGCTGGCTTTGTTTGCAGAGAGAGGTGACACTCATGAGTGTGTTCTTCTTTCATCAAATTCCTAAGCACATTATAAACACAGACTTATTTAACGTGGGACTATTCCAGAGAGGCAGTATATTGTGTGATGCTTCATTTAGAAGTTGTTCATCCTTCTGAGACAGGTTTCCAAAGCTTCTGTTATAGAGTAAGTATTAGCATTATTGCTTTTGTTACTGCTCTCTATTCCCTGATGTTCAGAATAAATTAGGATATTTAGAGATCGTGTAAATCAAGATACTTAAAAAAAGTCATGCCTTTTTAGTCTGTTTTTTGTTTTCAACTAAAAGTGAAGGAATCCTTCACTGTGGGAGAAGAAGCCTCAGATTCCAAAAGGGAGTGAGAAACGTACTTTCTCAAAGAGAACTCATTGTCAGTTAAGATTTGAATCCAGAGACTTTGGGATTAGCCTTTCTGGAAATTTAAAACATTTAATATTTGGGTATTATTCTGAAACTAAATTTATAAAATGATTTAATCAAACATCTTCACCTTGAAATTCAATGACAGAAATTGTAACTAATTGTAGTGCGGCTTTTACCATTTGCAACTCTGGTTGGGGTTTCTGCAATTCATCTTAACTTCTACAGTAAAAAAGGAACCCCTACCGCTATAAGCTATATAGTGTAAGACTTAAGATGTAGACTTATTGGAAGTAGATGTGAGAGCCTGGGAACAGACCGGAAACAAGGCCTCTGAGGGAAGAAGCGTGAGTATTGGTTGCCATTCACGTTGAAGACTTTGAGACTCGGATGTAGTTATCTTTTTAAAAGTTTCTATAAATACTACACCACCCACCTTGTAGATGCCTCCTAGAGCACAGCATCTCGGTGCATTTTCATCCCTTCTCTAGCACGGGGTTCATTTTTAATATCTAGGTGACATTTGCAGTGAAAATAATAGAATTTGCGTTGTTCTTTGATAACATTTTCAAATTATGACGTGTTTCAAGGACTAGTAGAAAAACAAATATTCACTGTGTGAGTCGCCGACAGGGCAGGGAGCCTCTGAGTAGAGAGAACCCACCTGGTCAATGGATGATTGCTTTTTGTTTTGCTCAGCAAATTAGTAAAGCCAGGCAGCAGAGAGAGGAAAGGGCCAGTTGGGCTGCAAAGACTTGCACTGCTGGCTGGTCTCTACCACTTCCTGGAGCATTAACTACACAGACGCGAGGCAAGCAAAGGAGGGTTGCACATCCGCGCCCTCCTAGCTGCTCCTGGAGGGACTAGGAGAAGTAACCACTCAGTCCAGCACTTGCACGTCCAGCTGCTCTCTTCTGGGAGCGACTGGCATGAAGCTGCAGGGGTCTCTCGCTTTACGATTCCAACGGTATGAGCAACTGAATGGTGCTACTGGAAAATTCATTTTTCTCTTCTACCCTATCATCGTAGAAGGCGTAAATAAGCTGAACTTTGGTTTCTAAAATTTTTTAAATTAAATTTAGTTTTTAAAATATGTATGTTGAAATGTAAACCCACAGGAAGAAAACTTTCTCAAGTTATTAAATAGGTATAAATTCAGACCCACATCTCTCCATTTAAAGAAAGAATAAATCAAATTCTTTGCCCGTATTCGCAGTGATATTTTAGTGGATTAAATAGACAAGATTCAGCTAAAATAAATCTATAAAAATATGAGTGAGGTCATGGGAAGTGTGAAATGAATGTCTTTCTTCACTGAGACTTGTTTTTAATTAGAGAAGACAGAACAGAGGTTGCTGCAAAACAAAGGATCAGATGTTTCCGAAGGGCAAAGTCCCTGTGCTTTGTGGGTGCTGAGGAAGGGCAAGTTGTGGCAGAAGATGCCACACACCAGATTCAGTGTTCCCTAGGCAGGGTGCAAGGAGCTTGCTGATTGGCTAGTCGGCGTGGCTAGCAACCTCAAATTCCCTCCTGTCTCTGCCTCTCCAGTACCAAGAGAACAGCTGCCTTCTACCCCGTGTTTTACTTTGGTGCTGGGAATCCAAACTCAGGTCCTTATGCGGACACAGCAAGGACGTTACCTACTACTTAGCCATCACCTCAGACCCAATTGTCTCTTTTTTGATACATTATGGTTCAAGCTTAATTGAATCTTATCTTCAAAAACTAAATTATAGGAATAATTATAAGTAACAAGTCATTAAGCAAGTCATTGCTATATTATAGCGTTAGAGAAAAACAAAATATTTTTCAAGTGTATCTCTTTTTTCATTTTCTAAGTACCAACAAATGCATAAAAGACATCCTCGGTCTCCTCTCTAACTTTACCCCATTTTCAGATTTCCGTTTCTGCTTTACTCATTTTAAAGTTGTGTAATTATTTGTAAATGTCCATTATTTAATCATTAATAATAATTACAGCTCTGCTAAATTAGTAGTTTGGGCTCTCAAAATTATCACTGTCCTTATAAAACTATTTTAATTTATATCTATTTTTATCACAGTGAAATTAACATGTAATTTAATACATGAATCTTTCATACTTAGTTTAATGCATTTAGATGATTGTACACCCAATATCGTCATATTTGGGGCATTAGTTCTGAAGTTTCTAGGTAGATGTTTATCTAATGATTAAAAGAAGCTTTGGGTGGTTAGTCACAGAGATTGATATTTTGTACAAGTCTGTACCACACTCACACATGTGGACATCACATATGCTCTGCAAAGGTCTGTGTGCTGCTCCCTTGATGTATCTGCTTCGGTAGGCGTGAGAGGCAGCTCAGTATGGATTTTATTTACGTTTTTTTGATATCTCATGCTGTACTCAACAGACTGTCACATGGTTTCTGTTTTGAGAAATAATTGTATAGTGGTTATGAAAGGGAAATTTTCATCACTTTATTGTTGGTTTTTAGTATTTCTTCATATATTGGAGATATAAGTCATTTGCTAGACATTAATTTTGAGAGCTTTGTCTTCTAGTCGGTACCTTGTCTATTCATTTTCTTGATAGAGTTCTCTGATGAGCAGGTCTATTTAATTTTGATGGATTTCACGTTGTCTTGTTTCACTCCAAAAATGTTACATCCACTTAATCTTTAAAAAAAAAAAACACCTCAAACTTCTTGACTTGTTAAGTCTTTTTTTCCCTTGATGTGGAAATGTAACAGAAAGAAACAGACTCAAATAGTAATAAGTTATGGAATGCCGTGGCTTCCATAGTCCAGGCAAATGACAGACATAACTTCCTGGAATTGGACTGAATTGTTGAACAGTGAGGTGGGAGGGTATGGAGAGTTAGGCGTGCCTCGGGGCTGTTTAGATTAATATTGACCTGTGTGGAGACAGCTGGGGCAGTGGCGTGCTAGCAGCTTGTCATGTTACCTTATGGCATTATTGAAGTTCACACAAATCAACTTTTGTTCAATGCCCACTGTTTAAAGTATTAGTTCTTCTTATTTGGAAAGCAGTAATCAGAATATTAAAGAAAATAAAATAATTTGCCAGATAGTCTTGACTTCCTATGTATTTTTTCCCCTAAGATTATGAGTCACGAAGACAGGGGTATGGCTTTGATGACCACATACCCTGAGGAATAACTTGAGACATTTAGAGGGCTGTCTTGTTTCCGTGAGTCCCAAAGAAGAGGAAGAGTCAGTGTCCTGTGTCTGCCTCTGCTGTGCTCTGGGGGATGTCTGACACACACTTGCTGCTGTGTGTTCGTTTATACTTTTAGATCAAGTCTGTGCTGTCCTGTGTACACTGGCCTTCTAGCCTGACCAGAATCTGTGGTGTCTCCTGTCCATCTGTCCCATCCCAAATCCCGCTGATGTTCCAAAGCCTTCTGTGGCTGGTTGCCACTCTTGTGGGAGCCTCGCTGGAGTGGCTGGCTCCCCTTCGCCCTTCTTCAGGAGTCTCCTTCTCTGCAAAGGCGCCCAGCTAGACCTTAGAGCAGGAGTGTAGCATTTCCTCTCCTCGGCCTGCTGAATTTGGAGTACTTTAGCACAGCTCTCCTTGTTGAATACTGTGTTGCCCTCAAAGCCAGCATTTCCTTGAGTTCAAGCTGGGAATGGGCGTTAGTCTTCCTCGGCCTCTTTGCCCTCACTTTTCTATGCAACTTCTCTATTCTATGCTATTTCTCTATTCCACAGATCAAGACTCCCAGGAAAAGAAAATCCCCCTTTAAAAGACATTTATTTATTTATTTGGACTGAGAAACTCACAACAGTGCCTTGGAGCACCTGTGCAGACTAGAGGACAGAATCTGGTGTATTTTCCACTATGTGGGCTTCTTCATATCAAATTCTGGTTGTCAGTCTTGGTGGGGAACATATTTACCCTCTGAGCCCCCTGTGCAGCCCCAAATCTCCCTCTCCCCACTTTACTGCTCCTTTTTATCTTCTTACCACAACACTCTAATAAATGGGATTTGAAAGACTAGTAGCATTTTCTGTTCTTGTTTCTGTCTTGCCCTCTCATCATAGAAAAGGTGTCTCACACACTGCTAAGAACTTCTTGAGTCACATGTACCAAGCTTGGCCATAATGCCTCCTGTATGGGAAGAAGTGACTGAGATATTAATGAATCCTCTCTAGAAGTAGCAGCAGCTGCATATGGCTGTGGTCTCAGGAAAAACCCATCTTTTGAATTCTAGAAGTTGAATATTACCACTGCCTTTTCCTTCACATTCTTCTGTATCAAGCAGGTCTTCTGCTCAGACAGGAGGATGCCTAGACAAGCCAAGCTGCATGCAGTAGGGAAGGAACATTCATAATTTAAGAATATTATCCCTGTTGTTACACATAAGCAAGTAGAAATAATCCACCGTGTTAAATTGACTGTATTAGTCTTGTTGGGGATAAACTATAAATTATAACAGGATATATGATTTTCATACTTCTTACACCCTAATTTGGAAGATAGAATTTAATAGGTGTAAAACACGTGTAAGAAAATAATGTAATACTCTTATTTCAGTATGCGAATGAGGTTTTAAATACTCCACTTTTAACCCGCTTTGTGCCCTCTCGGTACTGATGGCCTTGTACAGCACAAGTAGCCACACTGCCTCCAAACACTGATAACAGTGACTGTGTAATCTCAGTCCTCAGTTCTTCACTGTGCTCCTTTAGGAAAATACGACTCATCTTCATTTATTAAGGATTAAGTTCTGTGAAATTGTTACCTCTTTTCTGTTTTTACAGTGAGGATGCAGTGTTCTAAATATGTAAAATAGTAGACAATTATATTTAAAGGTCTATCAGCATCAAAATCTATTACAGACAGCCTGTAATCCCTGCAGCTGAGAAACGAAGGCAGGAGGAGCTGGAGTTCTAGGCTAGGCCGAGTTATATTGCAAGACTATCTCAAAAAATAATAATAAAGGCCTACCAATGTGGCTTGGTGCAGCACGCTTGCCAGCATGCAAGGCCCTTGGATTCATTTCTCTCCTGATACCATTAGCTGTTGGAAGTACAGACTGTTGTATGACACCCCGAGTTCTCATGTCACAGACTGTTGTATGACACCCCAAGTTCTCATGTCAGGGTGAAAACCTTTTCAGGTAATCAATGATCGCTTGCTCTCTGTAACAGCTCAACAGCCCAGCAGCATATTCTTGGATTTAAAAGGCATTAAAAATAACCTGGACCTGTGACTGATAGTGGGTTCATAACATTTATAAGTTGTGGTACATGGATTGATGGTTTTGAGTCGAAAAAGTAATATAACTTTTAAAAATTCATAGAAAACATATGTGTATTATATAGAGAAAGCCCAGATAGAAATTGAAAGATCATTTGAAAAGTTTTTAAAAAAAAAATCCAAATAAATACTTTCATGATGAATCACAGATGCTGCCGGCTAGCCTGTGAAAACAGTAAAAAAAAAAAAAAAAGAATTTATTTTGTGTTGATCATCTCAAATGGGCTCTATTGCTTGGAATAAATTAGTGCATCACTTAAGCCGATTGGATTGATGCAGGAATGTGGACGGAAATTCAAATCCGTTCACTTGAAACCCAGGCTGCTCTATTACTGCAGCAACGTAGAATGCAAAGGGCTGCAAGAGCAGTAAGACACCAGCATGACAGATGACCAGATCCAGGGCAGCCGTGCTAGCAGCATTTCCAGTGAGCTGCAAACCAAAGATCATCTTGGCACGTTTCGGTGTGATTAGACTAAAGATGTTTCCATCAGCAGAGTCAAGGCTCTCGGATGGATGAGTGAATGAATAAACAAACACACAGAGAATGTCTTTGTCGATGCTGATGCCATATTTCCCTGGCAATGTTGCAACTTTTCCTTAATGTAAAATCATCATTAACTAGAGTGGCCCAAGGACTCTTGTCTTTGGGAGTAAGTGACCTCTAGCTACGTGCTGATGTCATGAACCATGGATGCTATACGAGCACCATTTACAGACCTTTGGCTTGTCCGTTGTCTCTTGAGTGACTGTCAGCCACGTCCATGAACACACTTCAAGGATCTACTCCAAGCGTTAGGTCATATGGTGATTGGTGTTCCTGGCCCAAATGTCCTAAGTCTGTGTTCATTGTGCTGTCATTTGATAAAACCAGAGTCAGCACTGCCTTAAAATGAAGCTCAAGACATCTTCTGTCCTAGGTTAGTGAACTTGAACTGTTTTCTGAGCTTAACCCCTCATGTAAATAGAGACCACCCAAGGCAGTAAAAAAGAAAAAATCGATCTTGTCCCAATGGCTGTTGGTGGCTTCAAGCTCTTCAGGTGAGAATTCTCACATTACCATGGAGACAATAATAATCTTGGCTTTTCTGTATTGAGGTGGTCTGGATTCCTGAGTGTGCACACGTGTTCTCACATGTGCATGTGTGTTGTGTGTGTGTATAATCTGCTCTACAAACTTAATCTTAAAATTTTTTTATTTACTTTACTTCAATTGAGCTTCTCCTAATTTAAAGAGCACGTGTTATGTTTTCTTATAGGAATACCTTCTGCCCCAGTGCTTCTTAGACTAGAGCTGGCCAATAGAATAAATGGCGGAAATGTTCAATCCAGTGTATGAGCCACCAGCCCCATGAGGCTGCTAAGCATTTGAAATGTGGCTAAGTAAATGAGGATCTGAAGTTTAATTTTTTATTTGATGCTTAATAATTTATGTTGCTAACACACCGGCCTGGACATCGACCACCACAACATCTGTTTTATTGTCCTGTATTGAAGAGTGGAGTTTTAAGTGCTGTCTGCCTGTGTCCCATGCCATGTGCTTCGTGAATTTTAAGTTGGGAGTCATGTGACTAGGAAAGGTTGTGCTCAGGGAGTGTTCCCTGCTGTTTTATATACACTCATCTGTGCTAGGGAAAAGGCATAGACAAAGATAAATTAGGGAAGTCAATACTTCAACACACTATTTGGAGTCTCTATTACTTAACCATGATTACTCTACTGAGAGTTTGGAAACTCTTGGTTTTACTTTCTAATTGGAAGTGCAGAAAATGAAGACGGTACATACTCAGTAAGAAAGGAGCTGGAAATTTATGGTTTGCCAGGCTGAGAAAATAGAATATTTGTCATTTATAACGCTAAAAATACACACTTCATTGTCTTGAGATATGGCTCAGGGTTAAGAACACTGGCTACTCTTGCCGAGGACCGAGGCGTAGTTCTCAGCACCCACATAGTGGTTTACAACTGTCAGTAACTCCATTTCTAAAGCATCCAGTTTCCCCATCTGGCCTCCACAGGCCAGGGGAATGCAGATGATGCATAAAAATACATACAGGCAAAACACCCACACGCATAAAAAATTAGATGAATTTCCAAAAAATTAAGAAGTAAATTCCCTTTCTGTCAGTTGTACACATTGACAAACACATCTGTGGCACTGTTTGTTGCAAACAGAAGAAAAACAAACCTTACAAGTAATGTTTCCTACTAAATCAGTGATTTAAGATGTAATTGTCTTTCAATTAAAAACATTAAAACGTCAAAGAAAAGGTTTGGCATCAGTAAAATAGATTTGTATTTATACATGGAAAAAATTCTGCACATTGTGGCCTGTGTGCAGTGTGATGTGGGCAGTAAGAACACAGCTCCATCTATGCCCAGACCCCAGCTTGTATTGATTTGGGGACTTCTGGGGTCTAACTGATCAATAACACACAGGGATATAACCTGGGACTAGCGCTCAGATTTTCATGTAAAAGCCCATGTTTTCTGGGCACGTACCACAGATGCATGTGGAACACTCCCCTTCTAAAAGGACCATATTTTAACCAGCCCACAAACCAGTCAGGTTTTGTAAGACTTCTTCACATACAGTCAGCTTATTCCACCTGCTATTCCCGCCCCCCTCACCTGTGGACTGTATATGTTTTGCTTATTTATTTATTTAAAAACACATTACAAATTCGCTTATGTGGGTATGGGTGTTTTACCTACATGCATGTCTGTGCACTAATTGTGTTCCTTGGGCCCACAGAGGACAGAAGATAGTATCAGGTCCTCTGGAATCGGAGTTATAGATGGTTGTAAGCTGGAGTGTAGATGCTGCAAATTAAATCCAGGTCCTCTGAAAGAGCAGCCTGTCCTTTTTAACCATTGAGCCACCTCTTCAGCCCCTATTTTATTTATATTTTGAGGCTATATTGTAAATGGGATTATTTTCCTGATTTCTTATTATGTTGTTTGTCATTGGTATACAGGAAGGCTACAATTTTCATGTATTAATTTTGTATCCTGATACTTTGCTAAATATGTTTATGAGTTTTAGGAGAATTCTCATTGAGTTTTTAAGCGAATATATTTTGATGGGCATTGCATTAAATCTGCAGGTTGCTTTTGGTAAGATTGCCATTTTTATGATGTTAATTCTATCTACCTAATGCTTGGGGGATCTTTCCATTTTCTGGTGTCTTTTTCAATTTCTTTCTTTAAAGATTTTAAGTTCTTTTCATACAGGTCTTCCACTTGTTTGGTTAGAGTTATTCCAAGATATTTTATGTTATTTGTGGCTATTGTGAAGGGTGATGTTTCTCTGATTTCTTTCTCAACCCATTAATCACCTGTATAAAGAAGAGCTACTTTTTTATTTATTTGTTCATTAATAATAAATTAATCTTGTATCCTGTTACATTACTTAAGGTATTTATGAGTTGTAGTAGTTCCTTGGTATAATTTTTGGGGTCACTTATATAAACTATCATATCATCAGAAAATAGAGTTTTCTTTTTTGATTTGTATCCCCTTGATTTCTTTTTGTTGTCTTATTGCTCTTGCTAGAATTTCAAGTACTATGTTGAATAGATATGGAGAGAGTGGACAACTTTGTCTTGTTCCTGATTTCAGTGGGTTTGCTTTTAGTTTCTCTCCATTTAGTTTGATGTTGGCTATTGACTTGCTGTGTATTGCCTTTATTATGTTTAGCTATATTCTTTGTATCCCTGCTTTCTCCAAGAGCTTTAGTATGAAGGGGTATTGGATATTGTCAAAGGCTTTTTCAGCATCTAATGAGATGATCATGTTTTTTTTTTTCAGTTTGCTTATATGGTGGATTACATTGACAGATTTTTTTTTTGTGTGTGTGAACATGAATTTTTATTTCTCTAGGGTAAGTTAACAATGAGATTTCTAGATCAAATATGAAATGTTTATTTCCTTACAAGAAAACGTCCCATTTTTTTCTTTTTATTATTATTATTATTTATTAAAGATTACTGTCTCTTCCCCACCGCCACCTCCCCTTCCCTCCCCCTCCCCCGATCAAGTCCCCCTCCCTCATCAGCCCAAAGAGCAATCAGGGTTCCCTGCCCTGTGGGAAGTCCAAGGACCACCCACCTCTATCCAGGTCTAGTAAGGTGAGCATCCAAACTGCCTAGGCTCCCACAAAGCCCATAGGTGCAGTAGGATCAAAAACCCATTGCCATTGTTCTTGAGGTCTCAGTAGTCCTCATGTCCGCTATGTTCAGCGAGACCGGTTTTAACCCAGGCTTTTTCAGACCCAGGCCAGCTGGCCTTGGTGAGTTCCCGATAGAACATCCCCATCGTCTCAGTGTGTGGGTGCACCCCTCGCGGTCCTGAGTTCCTTGCTCGTGTTCTCTCTCCTTCTGGTCCTGGTTCGTATCTTGAGATTTCAGACCGGTGCTCCAATGTGGGTCTCTGTTTCTGTCTCCATTCATCGCCTGATGAAGGTTAATATTCAGGAGGATGCCTATATGTTTTTCTTTGGGTTCTCCTTCTTATTTAGCTTCTCTAAGACCATTGACAGATTTTTGTATGTCGAACCATCTCTGCATCTCTGAGATGAAGTCCACTTGATCATGGTGGATGATTTTTTCTGATGTATTCCTGGATGCAGTTTGCCAGTATTTTACTGAGTATTTTTGCATCAGTATTAATGAGTCCGTACTTCTTCATCTAATGAGATGATCATGGTATTTCTGTCTTTGAGTCAATTTATGTGGCAGGTCACATATACTGGCTTACTAATATGAAACCATTTCCTTCATCTCTGTGATTAATAATTTGCTTTGATTATGGAGAATCTTTTTCCAATGTGCTTTTAAATTCAGTTTGCAAGTATTTTATTGAGAAATTTTACAGCTATGTTCATTAGGGAGTTTGGACCAGTATTCTCTTTTTTATGTTGGGTCTTTGTCTAAGGTTTGATATCAGGGTAATACTAGCTTCAAAATAGTATTTGGGAAGAGATTCTTCCTGTTTTATTTTATGGAATAATTTGAGGCACATTGGTGCTAATCCTTCTCTGAAGGTAGATTTCTCTGATGATTCCATGTGGCTGTGGATTTTTTTTAAAATCCCTATTTATTTTTAAAATCACTGGTTCTATCTTACTGGATGTTTTAGGTTTATTCAAATTACTTTCTCCATCTTGATTTAGCTTTGATATGCCATATGTATCTTGAAAATACTCCAGTTAAAAATATTCCAGGGTGGTCCTTATGATTCTCTGAAGTTCCTCAGTGTTGTTGTACTGTCTTTATTTCTATCTCTAATTCTATTAATTTGGATCTTTTATCTCTTTTTCTTTTGGTTAATTTGGCTAAGGGTTTACCAATCTTTTCAAAGAGCTAAGTCTTCCCCTTTTTTGATTCTTTGTGTTGATTTATTTTCATTTCTATTTTATTAGCTTCAGTCCTGATTTTTATTATTTCTTCTCATCTACTGTCTTGATATGTTGACTTTTTTTTTCATCGAAGGAATTTGGACATGTTATTACATTGTTAATTTTTATTTATTTAGATTTCATTTTACATCCCAACCACAGTTTTCCCTCCCACCCATCCCACTCCCTATCCATTCCTCCCTATATGTAAGGACCTCCATGGGGAGTCAACAAAGTCTGGCACATTATTTTGGGATACCACCAAGTCCCATGGTAAGCATGGCATGACATGGGAATGGGCTCCAACAAGCTAGCTCATACTGCTGCCAGGGGCTCCTCAGATAGCCTAAGTTTCATCACTGTCTCCCACATGGAACACCTAGTTCAGTCCCATGAAGACTGCACAGTTGCTGGTCTAGAGTTCATGAGTTTCCACAAGCTTGGTTCAGCTGT
Organism: Microtus obscurus; assembly: GCA_963919715.1. Taxonomy (NCBI): domain Eukaryota; kingdom Metazoa; phylum Chordata; class Mammalia; order Rodentia; family Cricetidae; genus Microtus; species Microtus obscurus. The sequence goes on from CAWTZC010002364.1 coordinate 4,861,316, forward strand.
CTTTTTAGATTTTCCATCATGATCTTGACCTCCATTGCTCATATATTCCCTCCTTCCTCTCTTTGATTGGATTCCCAGAGCTTCGCATGTTGCTTGGTTGTAGATCTCTGCATCTGGTTTAGCAGCTACTGGATGAAAGCTCTATGATGATAGTTGGGATATTTACCAATCTGATTACAGGAGAAGTCCAGTTCGGGCCCTGTCTCCACTGTTGTCTTAGATGGGATCAACCTTGTGGATTCTTGGAAATTTTCTTAGCACCAGGTTTCTCTCTAACCCTGTAGTGATTCCCTCTATCTGAAGATCTCTTTTTCATTATTTTCCCACTCTGTCTCTCTCCCTCCTTAACCATCCTGTTCTGTTATGTTCTCATCTCCCCTCTCCTCCCCTTTTCTTCCCTCTCTTGCCTCCAGTTTACCCAAGAGATCTCATCTAATTCCTCTTCCCAGAGTGATCCATGTGTCCCTCTTCTGGTCTTCCTTGTTGGTTAGCTTCTCTTGTGCTGCGGATTGTAGTCTGGTTATTCTTTGCTTTATGTCTAACATTCACTTATGAGTGAGTACATACTGTGTCTATCTTTCTGTGTCTGGATTACCTCACTCAGGATGTTCTTTTTTTCTAGTTCTATCAATTTATGATGTCATAGTTTATTTTACAACTGAGTAATACTGCATTGTGTAAATGTAGCACCTTTTCTTTATCCAATCTTCATTTGAGGGTCATCTAGGTTGTTTGCAAGTTCTGCATATTATGAATAATGCTGCTATGAACATTGTTGAGCAGGTATCCTTGAATAATTGAATATCCTTTCGGTATATTTTCAAGAGTGGTAGAGTCTTGAGGTAGAGTGATTTCCAGTTTCCTGAGAAAGTGCCATCCTGGTTTCCAGGGTGGTTGCACAAGTTTGCACTCCCACCAGCAATGGAGGGGTGCTGCCCTGACTCTACATCCTGTCCAACATAAACTGTTCCACTCTTGGACTGATTGGTGCAGTCACTGTTTGTATCTCAGGGAGCTGCTCTTGGCCTGCTGTTTGCAGTTGCTGTCTGTATTTCAGAGAGCCACTGAGTTTTAGGGGTGGAGTTGGACTTGTAGATTACTGGGTCTGATAGGGGTGCTGGAGCAGCTTGTCAGCTAGAATGGAGAACATTATTTTAGTTCTCATAATTTGTAATATTTGCTTTGTATTTTAATATGTTGTCCATTTTGGAGAAAGTTCCATGAGCTCCTGAGAATGTATATTCTTTAGTGTTTGAGTAGAATGTTCGGCAGAAGTCTGGTAGGTCTGTTTGACTTAGGACTTTATTTAACTGTAGTACTTATTTGTTAATTTTTTGTCCAGATGATCTATTTATTGGCGAGAGTGAAGTATTTAAGCCACTTGTTACCAGTGTGCTGGTGTTGACCTGTGACTTTAAATCTAATGGTATTTCTTTTATAAACTGGGTACCCTATGTTTGGTTTGTACATTTAGGATTGTAATAACCTCTTGCTGAATTTTTCCTTTAATAAATATAAAGCAAACCTCTACCTCTTATGAATGATTTTGGTTTGAAGTCTATTTTGTAAGACATTGAAATAGCGGTGACTGTTTGTTTCTTGGCTCAATTCGCTTTTTCTTTTTCTCTAAGACGCTGTCTTTCTTTGCCAGTGAGATATGTTACATGGAGGCAGAAAAGGATGGATCTTGTTTTCTAATCCAATCTGATACTCTGTTTCTTTATTAGTGGATTGAGACCATTGTCATGGAGAGTTATTATTGAGTAATGTGTCTTATTTACGGACTTTCTTTGGTTTTCATGTATTACTTTTGATTTTTCAAGAATAGTTTATTCCCTGTGACCTCTTGTGTGTTAGACCTTATTGTTAGACCTAATTGTTCCTTACAATATCCTCTATACAGCTGACTTAATGGCCATATGTTACTTTACTCTGCTAACTGATAGTTTTGCTGCATATTCTATGCTGATAATTGTTTTCCAGAACTTGAAATATATTTTTTGGACTCATCTGATTTTAAAGTTTCCTTTTAGTAATCAAGCATTATTCAAATGGACCTGTCTTTTTAAGTGACTTGACCTTTCTCTGTTGTGGCATTTAATATTTATTTATCATATGTTTTATTTATTCTATGTTTTTAATGTTTTAACTATTGTTTGCCATGGGGAGTTTCTTTTCTGGTGCTGTCTATTTGGAGTCCTGGAGGTGTCTTTTCCTGAATGGGCATCTCTTTCTGTAGGTTTTCTTTTTTGATTTTCTTGAAAATATTCTCCTTTTTCACACAGTGTTCTCCTTTTAAATCTACAACTTAAAGTTTGGGTCCTTCTATGATGTTGCAGCACTGTCTCACTTCTAATCATGTTTCTTTTTAACTTTATAACTGAAATTTACTAAGTGATCAATTTCTCTGTGTTGTCTTCCATCCAGAGTCTGATTTCTGCATGATCCAGTTTGTTGATTAGGTCTTCCATTGAGGTTTGTTGATTAGGTCTTCCATTGAGGTTTGTTGATTAGGTCTTCCATTGAGGTTTGTTGATTAGGTCTTCCATTGAGGTTTGTTGATTAGGTCTTCCATTGAGGTTTGTATACGGCTCCTTTGAGCTTTTCATGTCCAGTGTCATTTCAGTTTGCATCTCCTTGAGCAACTCTCTCTCTCTCTCTCTCCTTATTGTCCTGTGTTCTTCAGTTCACTCATCCCTTTCTTTCTCTTGGAGTATATCCATGTCTTCTTTGAGTTGTTTGAACATATTTTATCATTCTTTTGCATTTCCTGCCTGGTATGTTTTCAAGTCATTCTCTTTAGACACCATCTTTATGAGATTAATATTTTGTGGCAGAGACATACCATTTAGGTTTTTCATGTTTCTTTTTCTGTGTTGAGATGTGTGCCATGGCAGGTAATTTGTTTCTTGAGTTCCCCCTTCCTTTTTTATGTGCTTACTTTTAAAATTGTGTTCATCTTCCCCCTTTCTTTTGGAGGTGCAGTCTGCAGAGTTGGGTGCAGGTTAAGTCCTAACATTGTTGAGATCCCTGTAATTTTCCTTTTGCGGAATTTCTTTCCAGTACCATGGCGCATTTTCAACCCAGCTGTTCTTTCATAATGTTCAGGGTTTTGAATTCTTTGTAGAGCCTAGGCACTTATCCTCTGTCTGGTGTATGACTGTCAAAGATTCTCTCCCATTGTGCGTGCTCTCTCTTCACTTGACACCTGTGCTATACAGAATATTTTTAGTTCTAGCAGACTCCACTTGTAAGTTTGGTTTTATTTCCTGTGTTACCAGAGTCCTATGGAGAAAGGCCTATGCTTATATCGATCACCTGTGCCTATAGTTCCTTGTTTTTTCTTTCATATGATCATGTGTATGTGGCATGCATGCATGCATGTGTAAAGGTTATAGAACAATTTATGGGAATCTATTCTCTCCTTCCATCTTTTGAATACTGGGGATTGAACTCATATCATCAAGTCAGCTTAACAAGCACATGTATCCTCTGAGGCATCTTTCATGCCCTGTTCAATTTTTTTCACTTGCTTTTTATTTATTTATTTGTTGTTGTATTTTAGGAATTCTTTATGTATTTTCCCTATAATTTCCAAAAATTTTATTTCATATTTAAACTTTCTCACTTATCTTCTTTTTATAAATAATTGTATGTTTGATGTATGTGTTTATATGGATGCTAGTGTAAGCATGTGGAGATTAGAAGTCAACATCATGTATGGATCCTCTCCTTCTGCTTTGCTTGAGAAAAAGGACTCAAGAATTAAAAATTCTTGGTAACAATTAGAAATATATTTTGCTGCTGCTTATGCCAGACTTACAGACTTAAGAGATTCAGGGGAATTTCTTGTCTCTGCTTCCCATCACCCTGTGGGAGTACTGGGGTCACCCATGTGGGAGTGCTGGGTTCACCCATGCATATTATCATTCTGACATTTGCATGGGTGCTGGGGAGTCAGGCTTGGGGACTCACACTTGAATAGCATGACCTTTTACCCACTGAGACATTTCTCTAGCCTTCATTTATCTTCTTAATGAAGTTTTTTTGACAAACAGGAGTTAATCAAGTTAGCTTCTTGAGCCACTATAGCAGATTATCTTATGCTTAGTAACTGAAAGCAACAGACTGACTCTCGCTGTTCTGAGGGACAGATGTCTGAAGTCAAGGTATTGAGAACGATGGATCACTCTGAACAAGTCTTTTGACCTTTTCCTAGCTTCTGGTGGCTCCTGGCAATCTTAGACATTCTTTGGTTTTGTGTGCATTATCCAATTCTGCCTCAATTTTCTCTTGATGAATAGGTGCTTTTCATTTGAATGAAATCCAATTTGTCTGTTTTTATATTAGAGCTGGTACTTTCTGTACACTACCAAATAAATAGTTGCTTATCCCAAGTTCTCAAATGTATTATCTAGAAAATTCAAGGTTCTTATCTTTTATAGTGAAGCCTGTAATGCGATTTTGTTTATTTTCTTGCGAAATGAGATGAAATTTAAGATATTTTTTGTTCTGTATGGATATTTGATTTTTGAGCAAGAATTATTTTTAAACATCTTTGCATAATGATATTTTCAGATGCTCCCATCAATATCTTTTGACTGTCTAAAGATGATTTTGTTCCTATCTTTCTGAACTATCCCAGAACTGCCCTGGTGAATAAATAAATCTTAAAACCAGGTCTCATATTCCTTCAATTAACCAAATCCTCCTCCCTCCTTCCCTCCCTCCCTCCCTCCCTCTCCTCACCACAAGGTTGCTCTAGTTATTGTATGCCATTTGCATTCTATTAGATTTTTGCTACCTTGGTTTAAAGAGCTCTGAGCCTTCTTTTCTGGATAGGCAGTAAATTCCCTGAGAGACTGTCATTTTTTTTCTTCTGCTCGGGCTTGGTTTTAGAGTCATTGCGGAGGATGGGAGGTTTGGAGTGGCCGTACTCCTGGCTGTCTGATGACAAGGTCTTCCTGAAGTTTTGTGAGGTAGATTGTGGTTATATTATCAATGGTTATAATCTTAAATCTCTCAGATCTCTGTGTCCTCTGGAATCTTCTTGTTCAACTAATCCCCCCTGAACAGTGGTTCTCACCCTGTGGGTTGCATCCCTTTTACGGGTTCGGTGATCTTTTCACAGGGGTCACCTAAGACCATGAGAAAACACAGATAATTACATTACAATTCATAACAGTGACAAAATTACAATTCTGGAGTAGTAATGAAATAATTTTATGACTGGGGGTCACCATGGCATGTGATATTAAAGCATTGCAGCATCAGGAAGGTTGAGAACCACTGACCTAGAGGCTGCTCACTGCCAATTAAGTAACCTTACCCTGTCTCCACGTACAGCTTTGCCATTAGCTGAACTTGGGAAATTCATGGAGTTGCTGTGGAACTCTGTACAGATTTCTGAGTTCCTGCTTCTGCTCGTTTATCCCCTGTGTCTGTCCAGCAAAGACTTCCCTCTCTTCGGCTCCTTGCACCTCCCTGTGCATGAAAGTCAGAGTTCTTTCAAAATTCACAGGCATGTGCTGTCTAAAAATGATTGCTCTCTGTGTTTTAAATAGTAGTATAGTTTTTCGAATGGAGAAGTCTGATGGCCATTGCTGCATTACAGTTGAGACATGAAGTCTGGACTATTCTGCTGGAAAGAGAAGTGTAGATAGGATTTCTAGTCAGATTCTTGAAGGCATGTGGCATGAATGAGTTGCTCATAGTAGCTAGAGATAGAACATATGATACAGAAGTGAGGAATGTAGAAGAAACCACAGGGAACACTCAGACAAGTTCAATTATGTCCAGTAACCAAGTAGAGTGTAGTGATACTGAAATGTCGTAGCACATAGCCTGCCAGTATCTGCCCATTTCCTCCCGTTGTACTCACATGGATTTCTGAGGCTCTGCCCAGTGCTCCAGTGTACACTGGTCTGTTGAGCCTTTAAGCTGTTGAATTTTAATTAAAATTATCATAGTTCTCCCCCAGTTGGTCATTAGGCCACATTATTTTCAGAACTTAAACAAACTATCGGGGCCAGAGGCCTGCTTGATGTACTGATTTGTGAGACTGCATTTTAGTTCCTTAAACTCAGGCCGTAGTAAAACACAACTTCAGCATTAACACAGACCCTTTCCCGTGCACTTGACCTGGTCTTCGTTGGAAAAGCTGCAAAGAAAATGAGTTGCTGCATATCTTGTGCTATTTTGACTTAATCATAGTGTATTTTACTGTAAGTTAGAATTTTGTTTAAAACATTCTGTGCTTTATTGCTTATTTGAGATTTATTTAGTATTTTATTATACCATTTAGGAAAATAAAATAAAAACCTTGGACAAGAAAGTATAAGACAGTTTAAGAGCAATAGATATGCATGTTGTAGCTACTCAGGGACACTTTGAACTTTTGCTTCCCAGTTATGGGCCAAGGTCCACTACTTTAAAAAAGTTCAATACATGAAATGCTTGTATGTATATATGTGTACACACACATATACATTTTATATACTTTATAACTTTTTGATATGGTATCTCCCTGGGTGGCTCAGACTGACCTTGAACTCACAACCCTCCTGTCTTAGCCTCATGAGTATTAGAATTAGAAACAGGTCTGGAACAAAGTTTTGCTGACTTGATTATATACCTAAATTGATTGCATTACATTGTTTGTTAAATTTATTTAAACACATTGCAATTTTTCTGGACTAATGATACTGACACTGCTTCTAAGTAGAAGTAGGTTTATAGTTGAAATACAAGTCTGTCAATGCAAACTAAAAGCATTGCTTTCACTTGCTAGCTCCTGTTTTGTTGAAAACCCCTATCTTGCTTTATTATTTACTTGCAGTATCTGTCGTATATGCTCTACCAACCCCAATTCCTTTCCTGTCAGATGACTACGTTCTAACTCTACTTTGATGGAAATACAGGAAAATGTCCTCCCTGCATTCATGCTGTAACTCACCATCTCTGGACCAGGCTCTTGCTTATGTGTTGCTTACGAGGATGTTTTTGCATGATGTGTGACAATTATACAGTTGGTGAAGTTACTGACAGGAAAGCAAAGGCAGATGGGAAATTTTATGACAGTCCTCCCTGAGAAGGCAGTTTCCTGAATATTCTAGAGTTCATTAATACTAATACTTTTTTAATTACTATTGCAGAAAATCATAGGATGACACCGCTTGTAGGTAGGCTGCAAGCTCCAGACTCTTGGGAATGCGTTAATGTGTGAGGTCTTTAGCAACCCAGTGAATGGATTTGAAGTCGGATATTCCAGAAGACCATTGCAGCAGCAAGAGGCAGGACAGCAGGGATTGAAACCATAGTAGAAACGGGGAGAGAGAGAGAGTCTATGAGTCTGTGGGTGGTGACTATCATATATTTTATTCATCAGTTATTTCTTAATTTTATATATTTATCAATGGGAGGTGGCCTATGGTGACTAAAAATGTAAACTTGGCCATTTGTCAGTGCATCATGGAGCTGTTATGGAATGAAGTTAAGAACATCATCATTGTCAACAGAAAACCATGCTGCTAAGTCAGTTCTCAGTAAAGGAGGCTATTCCTAAACAACCACCTCTCAAGTTATATCAGTTACAGGATAAATTAGGTAAATGGGTCCTGAGTACTCTTGTAGGAACTTGTGTTGTAGTGAAGGAGACCGAGAATATGGTAGGTCAGCTGGCAATGCAACGGGCTCTGGCAATCAAGCTCTACAGACATTAATACATTCTCAAGCATAGAGGTTTAGTTGTAGAGAATGAGAATCACTCTCAACTTGACAAGCTCTTCAAAAGTCTTTGGTGGATCAGAAACTCAGGAAGATTTTAGGTCCTGGTTTGTTGAGCCAATGACATAAGGAAGTGCATTCAAGGTAGTATTACAAAGAGATATGGAAATATCTCAAATGTGACTTGGTGCTGGTGAGGGAGAGTGGTTTGGAATAAAACATATATCCTTTAAATGTGTGCCACTGGCGTGAAAAGATCTGGAAAAGTCTGGGTTAAACCATGTCTCAAAGACCATCTGCAGAAGAGCTGTGTTCCCATATGGAGCCAAATACTCTCATTGGTGTGTATCTTAGTGACAGTTTCTATTGCTGCAATGAAACACCATGGCCAAAGCAGCTTGGGAAGGAAGGGGTTAATGTGACATATGCTTTCATAGTGTGGGAGGTCCTTCTGTCTATGTGTTGCTTTCATTGGTTAGTGAATAAAGAACTTCTTTGAGCCCATTGCAAGGGCAGAACAGAACTAGGTGGGAAAAGGTAGGCTGTTTGCTGGGAGAAAGAGGGCGGAGTCAGAGAGATGCCATGGAGCCACAGGAGATAGAAATGCTGAAACTTTGCTGGTAGGCCACAACTTGCTTAGTCCTCTGTTTTTTTTTTTTTTTTTTCATAGAATGCAGGACTGCTGGCCCAGAGATAGCACCACCACAATGGGATAGCTAGACCCTCCCCGTTCAATCACCAAATAAGAAAATACCTTACAGCCTTGCCTACAGCCTGATCACATTGGGGCATCTTCTTAATTGAGGCTCCCTTCTCTCTGATGACTCTACCTAGTGTCAGGCTGACATAAAAGTGTCTAGGACAGCGTGACAAGAAGATTTAATTTCCTGTTCAGTGCTGCCATTGTGAGAAGCTTTTAGAGCTCTGTGGATAAGCTAGTGGTTGTCTGTGATAAACTATTCCGGCAAAAGAAGCTTAAGAGAGAAAGGCTATTCTGGCTCGCAGGTCTAGGCTCAGGCCATCATGATGGGGAAGCCGAGGCAGCAGGGGCTGAAGGCAGCTGCTCACATCACAGAGCATCACTGGGAGCAAGCAGAGGGCGGCGCAGGCACACCTGTACTCAGCTTGTCTGCTTTGTTTTACGCCACCCAGGATACCATTCTTAGGGACGTGGTCCCACCCACGTAATTAGCACAATCAAGATAACCCCTCATAGGTGTTCCCAGACACACTTGGCAGATTCTGTCAGGTGGACAATTAACATTAAACATTGTCTTTGTATAAGCTTCATTTTTTGTTTGGCCTTACTTCTGTCATTGAAACGGAAAAGCTTACAGAGAGACTGATTTCTTCTATAGAGAATCTGATGCTTTCATTTTCCTTAAAATATTCATTTGGGGTTTCTAAGGTTACAAAAGACAAATATAAATAGTCTATAAAAAGCATAATTAATGCAGCGGTGGAGAGTAGTCCTTCACAAATGGTTTAATGAATGAAAAATTTTTACAAAGACCATAATGAGAAGAGGAAATGGTGTACTACAAATTCACTCCCGGGTGTATAGGGAGGTGTGGAAGAGCACTGAATTAAACTCCTATCACACTTGGAATTGCTATCTTGCAGCCGTCAGGTCCTCCTCCATCTCAGATGTTGAAGTTTTACCCCAAATGGCAAAGAAAACTCCATAGTTTGACAGGTTCCCACTCAGTTGATGAACTGGATACAATGGTGGCTATTTCGCTCTGATAATGACAGGCTGAAGTGACTTTCCCTACACTCTTTGTCATTTTTCTGTCCATTATAAAATATAATAAAAATGAAAGTCTTTCAGCTCTGCTGAAAGTGCTGTACACCTGCTTTATTACCTGATGCTAGGATTTGGCTATTTATTTACATTCTCACTGCCTTAGAATACCATTTCAAATACAGATCGTCAATGTGTGTGTGTATGTGTGTTCTAGCATGTAGATATGTATAATATATTAATAGAATATTCTCCATGCTCCAAGCATTGCTTGAAGTATTTTATATACATACAATCTTGACAGAGGTTCTGTGTCTTTTTATTGTTTCCAGCTTATAGGTGGGAATGAAAGTAACCAAGTTTCAAAGATGTTTCATTATTTAAGCTAGAAAGGGGCAGAACTGGCATGGAAATTCAGGCTGCACAAATGCTCGTGTGTACACATCACACGCCATGCACAGTAGGGTATCCATAGGAAGTCATAATGTACGATATATACATTTTACAGAACAACAAGAAAGGGTTTTGAATGATTTCCCCATAAAGAAATGCGTACTTTTAGTAAACAGATATATTTACTCCAATTTGACCACTGTAAAACATTAAACATTTATAAATATAATATATTTCAAAGTATCAACTAAAATAAAAAGATAAGTGATTACTCACAGCATAACTGCATTTAGGCTGTAAAGGATTGATTCTTACACATGTAACCTAATTTAAAAATTTAAACTACATTAATCTGTGTGTACAAGTATGGATGTCAGAGAACAGCTTGTAGGAATTTGTTCTCTCCTTCCACCATGTGCGTTTGGGGATCAAAGTCATGTCAGACTCAGTGACAGGTACCTTAGTCACTGAGTCATCTCTCTGGCCTCATAAAAATCATTTTTATCAATTTTTGTACAGTTTTATACATGTTGTACATGAGAAGTAACTAGTTTTTCTTAATATAGTCAGCAGTGTACACAACTTCACTGGCCTGTGAAGGGTGTTCCCTCTGATATAATTTCAGACACCGTTTTGGTGCTTTGGGGAACACCACCATAAAAATTCTGGTACCATGTTTCCTAGGGTGTTACCACCTCTGGAAGTGAGGGCTTGGTGCTTCATCATGTAATTTCTAAAAGGTAGCAGGATTTGAAATGAGACCTCATGGGCAAGGGAGACTGTGCTAGTGGCATTCGTCTGTACTCCTATATAGTCAGGAAGCTCAAGCAGGAGGCTCCCATGTTTAGGGCTAGCCTGGGCAACTTAATAATACTCTGTCTCCAAATAGTAAATGAGGCTGGGATTACAGCTCCTTGGCACTGTAGTTTCACGTGCACAAAACACAGGTTTTCATCACAATAGCACACCCATAAGAGTGACTGGGGTGGGCTATTGTTTGCCTTGCTCACATTGTCAGCAGAGAGCACAGGCTCCCTAGCAACGTGAGGAACAGCGTCCTGTGTAAGTTTCACGGACGCCATCTTGTTTAAGTTCCTATTTTTAGGATGCTGTTCTTCAGTGACTTTGTTTCTACTTTAAGAACATTTGGGGATACTATAGTAATTTCACATGGAAACCATAACTCACTTAATATAGACATTTTTGTTTTGTCTGTAAGGAACATTAATTACTAATTCCAAAAAATGGAACAGAGACATAGGGCCTTAGCAAGCAGGAAGCTAAGGTGTCATTCTGAGAACTGCAAAATTTTGCAAATGTAGTTGATAGACTTGAGCCAACTTTTTTTTTTTTTAAAATAAAGGGACCTATAAATCATTCTCCTACAGATTTGGTCTCAGAGGAAGCTATCCCCATGCTCAGCTCTACTGACCCCTAGATGAGATGATGTGGCATGTTCTCAGCATGCTGCCTGGCTCACAGTCAGCCCGTGTGGCATCCTGGCTGTCACATGCTCATTCATTGGGCGGCTGTAAGGTCAAGACTAAGTAAAGGGTTTGGAGTGGACCATCAAGACTTGTACCCTGGCAAGCTCAGGCAGTGCTTCACTGAATACTGCAATTATGTCTCCAGGGAACACTGGGCAGTTTCTGGAGATATTTGAGATTGTCACCCTTAGCGGTATGGTCTTATCTGTAGCCAAGATGCTGATAACCTCCTCAACAGGAACATAGCTCTTGAATTGGACATTCTGCTTCCCTCAGAGTGGTCTTGCTTCCTCTCAGCTCTTGATCGTTCTAAGAATGCTCATTCCAGACCTGGTAGGATACAGCCAGGTTTTCAGTGCAGAATAGTGCTAGCCCCTGCTTCCTCAACACACATACCTCAGCCTCAGCACCACAGTCATTGCCCTCAAACACCTGCGAGTACCACTAGCATCTCCAAGCATGCTTTGAATTTGGGTGAAGGTCTTGTGCACAGCTTTGGTCATGCCCTGGTTCAAGTCCCACCTTTCCTACAGATTTTGCTATTGTACTCCACTGCCATGGACACCCTAGTTTTTCCTCATCTTCCAGGACTTCTGAGTCTTCTGTATTCTTCCTGTGTACTGAGTGGTTTGTGCGTCAACCTCACACAAGCTATAGCATAGATAGGAAGGAGCCTCAGCTAAGAAAACCTCTATGAGATCCAGCTTTAAGGCATTTTCTCAATTAGTGATCAATGGGGAAGGGAGGGCCTAGCCAGGGTGGTGCCATCCCTTGGCAGGTGGTCCTGGGTTCTCTAAGAAAACAGGCTGAAAAAGCCATGGGATACAAGCCAATAAGCAGCACCCCTCCATGACCTCTGCACCAACTCCTGCCTCTAGATTCCTGCCCTGTTTTGAGTTCCCGTCCTGACTTCCTTAGGCAGTGAACAGCAATGTGGAAGTGTAAGCTGAATAACGTGCCCCCCCCCCAACTTGCCTTTTAGTCATGGTGTCCCATTGAAGCAATAGAAACTCCGAGTAACACCCCTTTTATTCCTACAGATCTGTCGGGAGAATGTCGGATTTTGCTGTTGCTCTTAGAACTAATTTGGACTTGGGGCTGAAGTGTCATCTTTCACAAGGGTGCTTTTAAAGAGAAGGTGTTCTTATGGTCTTTAGTGGGCAGCTTGATGTTTCCCCTGCATGCTAAGCTGTATTTGGTGGCCTGTGTCAGCAGGTTCTTGGGTACTTCTTCCTAAGCCAACCATTCCCAGTCCCTGAGCCACTTCTGACCAGGACAGGGAACACAGAGGATCGGGTCCCTAGTAACTGACTGTAATTCACTGAGTTACTGATGTCTGGTTTCCTAAGAAAAGCCCTGCGGTGCCACATGCCGGCTGAGTCATAGCTACTCCTTATGTTCTATTCTGTTTGCCCAGTTCACATGACTGAGTTCCTGTTTTAATTTCCTTTCAGCCCTGCAGCTCCCTATGTAACATGGTGTCTCTGCAAAGGCTGCTCTCAGAACTGTGATCTATTCCTAACCACCAGTCTAGACTCCTTCCACTCCCCCACTCCATGCTTCCCACATAGCGTATGCTCAAGCAATCCGAGGAGCTGTAGGCCTGTGAACATGCCGTCTTTCTTTGTACATACTGTTGCTTCTGCCCTGGCTTCCCAACTGCAATAAGCCTGAATTCCCCCTCACCTCCCTGGCTATTAGATACCGAACTGTTCCTTCAGTACCTAACTGACAGCTCAATTGGGAACCCTACCTTTCTAAATGTCTTTCCTACCTACCAAGGTGCCAAGTACTTCAGAGTTCAGACTATGCGAGACCTTAAACCAGAATATTCTGGATTTAGATTAGCTGTAGCATGCTACAGCAGGCTGGTTCTTCCGAGGGCCTGCAACTAATGTTGCAGCAAGTAACAATGCAGACCAGGGTTCTAAAATCCGATCTACTAATGGTACATTTATTCAGCCACATCTATCAATTGAAGGTTGACCACAGTCTAAGTTTTGTTTACAAGAACATATATAAATCATCCATCCGTGTACACATTCAATCAGAATGAAAGCAATGCTAATGTCTGTATCTAAAGAGCGAATGCGAGATCATACAGATAACAGAGGGACGGCATGGAAGTAAGGGAAGATGTGAATAAATTGTTGGGTATTAATAAGAGTATTGATATGTGGGCCAAGTTCCTAATTTAAAAATAGAGATTAAATGGTTCATACTATCTCTGCCACGCAGAACTAAATCTGCAGTTAGCAGTGAAGTAGTACTGTCCACTTCATCTTCCAGATCCTGGGAGGGAAAGACTCTGCAGAAGAGGAACACGAACCAAAGATGAGGAAGTTTGCCACTTGGTAGATGGTTCAGATCTGAAACGCCAGGATAGCAGAACGTAGCACGCTTTAATCTCAACTCAGATATTAATGTTTCAAAAGAATTTTACATCCTAACAATTTTCCCGGCCTGGACTAATGAGATAATCGAGCCTAGTAATTAGCATGGGTTATGCCTCCCAGGGCTTCTCTGGAAACCTTTGTGCAGGATAGATTATGCTTGCCTCAGAGATTATGGGTATTGCCTGAAGCTATGCATGCACACAAAGCTGTGAACCTTGGTCCAGTGGAGAATTCGGAGAGAGGGGAGTGACTTATTCTCATCTAGTGAAGGTAGGCATGCGGTCTTATCATCTAAACCTTGGAAAGAAAAATTAACTTGAATCTATCCAATAAGTAACTATTGGATCTTTTCTTCTGGTCCTGGGTTATAAGCACTGGCATTTATCCTGGTGGGAGAAAGTGTAGTATATAGTTCTCACCTCAAGAAGATTAAAGCCAGTCTTTCTGAGGATGGAAAGCTGACATAAAACAAATGCACATGAAATAGAAAGATAAGTCAAAGCGCAGAACTGCACTGAGAAATAGCGATGGTGTACAGTCAACTGACACACCTGTGACCCGTACAGAAGGAAGAATGCCGTCAAGAATATGGGATATCAGAAGTTAAATACCAATTACAGTATAATCTAGGATTGTCGTAATGCACAGTCATTTTCTGTTTATAAGAGTATAAAATGTAGTAAAGATATTTTCTATAGACTCTTTGTAGAACCTTGAGTGTGTGTCAGAGGCAGGCGAGTCTATGTGAGTTCGAGGTCAGCTTGATCTACAGAGCGAGTTCCACGACAGGCTTCCAAGCCACACAGAGAGACCCTGTCTCGCAAACAACCCCCCCCCCCAAAACCAAACCAAACAAATAAAAAATGTTTTAAAACTACAATTATAGAAAACAAAAGTACCAAAGAGAGAAGGTCAGAAAAGCAATGTTGGCTGAATGTTCTGCATGTTCTGAGCAAGTCAGCTTACAGCCGTCCCAGCACCAGCAGAGCAAGCGAGACCAGAGCTCAGTGCTCATTCTGAGTTCTGGAAGGTGAGTCTGGTCATCTAGTTAGGAGTTGTTGCCTTTTCTGTGAGTTTATAAATTTCTGAGATAACACTCAAATCACACTAACCACTGAGGATGGGGTTCTCTACTTGCTCTCTTGTTCTTCTCTTCTAGAAACATGCTTACCTTACAAAAGACTAAGTTCTGTTAGTTAATTTAGGTTTTCTTTGCTGTTTCACCCATTATTATCTTCAAGGGCGAAGAATGGAGTGTTTAGGTCTGTGTGTCTATGTGCATGCATGCATGAGTGTGTGTGCGTGTGTGTGTGTGTAAAATATTACGGTAAATTTTTTGCATGCATTACATAGTCTATTTGTAAGCATTCTCTACATGGTCTAAAACTGATAGAAAGAAGGATTTATTAGACTGCCTTACAAAGTAGGGTCGTGGTCTGACAAGGCCTGTTTGACAACAGAGAGGCTGAGAACCAAGCATTTGCTCAGTCTGTGGGCTGTGTACTTCTGCGGTAAGAATCTGGCCTGATGGTCTGAGTGATTCCTGGAGAGTTGCTCATCTTCAGTCCATACTGGAAACCCTAAGGGTCTGGTCCTAATATCAGTAAGGGAATCAGCAACAACAGCAATGGGGAAATGAACTCACCAGGGAGAGTGAGGGCCAAGGGAGCAGAGAGGAAAACTTTCCTTCTTCCAAGTCCCTTTATCTGGGCCACCATCAGAAGGTGCTGCTCACAATGAAGTTGTGTTTCCCACATTAATGAAGGCAACTCTCTACTGGGATGGTTAGTTTTGGTATCTTGGCCCAAACTAGGGACACTGGAGGAGAGAGAACCTCAGCTGAGGAATTGCCTCCATTAGATTGGCTTGTGAGCATGTCTGCGGGATCATTTTCTTGACGAGTGGTTGAAGTTCAAGGGCCCAGTCCATTACAGGTAGTAAGATCCCTGGGTTGATGGCCCTCAGTCGTGTGAGAAGGCAGCCTGAGCAAGTCATGGAAACATTTCTTGAAAATCATAACCATATACCTTTTGGTCCTAGAGTCTCATGTTTATTTCATAATGTGAATTCTTTAAAATTTCAAAATTTCTTAAGGTTGAGCTACTATGGTGAGCCCCCACACCTTATAGCAGAGATAGCGTTCGTCTTCCAAAAGGGAAGGGCAGGATCTGGACAAACAATACTTCAAAGTCAAACCAAATTCCAGCATGGAAAATAACAGATCTCATATAACCTTCCAGACTCCAGAGAGTTTTAGGTATCAACGTCCCCGTAGAGTGAAGTCTTTTAATGTTCCATAACTTAAATGTGACAATGTGGATTTTCAACACTTACCCACTGTTATTGTCTCAATTGTTGTTACACCACATGATATGAAAGAAATCACAAATAACTGAAAAGTGTGTACACAAGTAATTCTTAAGAAAATAGGACAGAAACACTAATGTCAATTGCAATCCTTATTATTGTAAATGATCACATGGCCTTGACTGGCATTTGTAACCTCAATTCTCTATTCCCATTCTGTATTTCCTCCTCCCTCAGCAAGCACTTAAGTGGGTCTTGGCTCTTTAGCTGAAGGGGTGATCCATACCTTCATTTTTGAGGGCCTGGCCATTTATCATCCTAACTGGATTGAGTTCTTGATCAGAATGACAGGGCATGGCAATTCCAAGTGTAACAAGCTTTTCTTTGTACTGCCAGTTTCCAAATAACAGCATATAGACTTACTATTAATTATGATAGCTCAGTATTAGCTTAGGCTTGTTCTACTAGCTCTTATAACTTACATTAACCCATTTATTTTCTTCTACATTCTGCCGCGTGACTTGTTGCCTCATCTCTCCATACTGCTCATGCTGCTTCCTACCTGTCTGCCTGGAGACTCCACCTTCTTCTTCCCAGAGTCCTCTCTGTACCCCAAAGTCCCACCTAACCTCTTCCTGCCTATTGGCCAATCAGCTCTTTATGAAACCAGCCACAGTGATGCATCTTCAAACAGTATGAAAAATATTCTGTAAAAACAAAAAGACACCATAAAGGATCTCCTGCACCCCAGACTGGAGAAGCAGTCTTTTCCTCCTGAGGATCTGGATTAGTCGCATATCCTAGAACTGTTCCTTCTTATCCCATTGACTCAAAGGTATCAGGAGCCCAAAGTGGCCACAAGGAAGTCTTAACTTCCTGTTGGATTGAGTGAGTGTTGTGCTTTCTGGAAGGAATATTCCTCCCTTTGAAACTAAAATTTGTAGGTCAGCAGAGTACAAGGTCATGGGCACAGAAAGGAAAACTTTCCTAGTGGGACAGTAGGGTTAATGGTGAGCAGTATTGTTCCCATTTCCAGCCTTTCACTTCTGTATCCATGAATCCTGGATATAGAAGAAACAGCGTCGTATCATGGATGCTAGTTAAAAGCATACATAGCCTTGTAGAAAACACTTCTCTTTTACTGAAGTATCTTTTGATGAACATTATAGGAGACACAAGTATCATCATATCTTGCCTTTTAGGAGAGGTCTGTCCATGGGTCTGTCCTCAAGTATATTTATTACTAATTTTCCAAACGTACTCCATTTTAAGCCCCAGCAGTCCAGCAAAACAGCTAGATATATAGTGATGTCTTGAAGGCACTTCTTGACAAAGATCATAGTGCCCAGATGACTTGGACTGACCCTTTCCTGCCCTTATTGGAAGTTGCTGCACAATTCTTGCCTGTGTCTTTGACATGTTTAATGTTTGAACTCCATGCTGTTAAGGGCCCCTCACTGAAGGCTAGGACTGGTACAATGTAACAATTCTTATAAAAAACTAATGTTAATAAGAAGAAAACTTATGGTAATTCCCTGGGAGAATTAGCTGTACAAGAAACTGAGTCTTAACTGGAACTTACAATTTAGTGGTGTTATTAAACACAAAACAGAGGATCTGGAATAAAAATCCTCAAAGAAGGAAAATCTTAGGGAAATTTTAGAAGCTGACAAACTATAACTGAATCATTAGGTTTTTGTGTTCTGCCCCAGAAACATGGAACTAGCGTGGACAAGGAAAAGGTTCTTATTTATAAAATTAATGACAAGACTTGGTACCTCCTGAAGGCAAAGTAAATGGTTTTAGGAATCTTGATGTTCTTCTCCCCTTTGCAGGATTGCAATAATAATAGAGACCATATTGAAACAGGAGTTTATGACAGAGACACAAAGAGAAACATTGGGCTCAGTGAACTCCCTGGCTTCCTGAGCAGACTTGTCCGATCAGGACTTCTATGACTGTAGAAGGAATAAAGAGAAGAGTGAGGTCAGAGGTCAAGGGAGAGGGTGGTGGTCTTATGTCAGATATAAAAGAAAGAATTTGAACAAGGGACTGAGGAGTTCGGTTTCCATAGAATGATCAGACATTCATTATAGTAGATCCATAGAATAACACAGGAGAAGCTTGGTGTAAAGGAAGGAGGAAGTAACTTCTGATCTATTACCTTAGTCAAACTTAAATAGAGACATCCTGTCGAGTTTTTCTGAAACTGTAAGGTTTACAATACCAAATTTAAGGAAAAGGATATTTGAGTTAAAAGAATTGATTTTATCATAATGCTAGTTTTTACTTCTTATCAAATTTGAATATGCTTCTGTAATCACAAAAGAGTCTAGAAACTTTAAAAAAATGTATGTATCATGAAAAGAATTTGTAATCAATGATTAAAGTATGTGACAAAATGAAATGAAGCCTGTAAGAGATGCAGGTTGTCGGAATAGGAAGAACCATACCAAGATGTGCTCCCCATCTGTCCATCTCTCGTAAAGTGAAACTCAGAGGTTTCTGTGTCTGATTTCTCCCTCATGGCTCTTGCGTATACCCATCCTCAGATCCTGTCCTCATCCGGAACTGGACTCCAGTAGATATAGCCTGTGAATCAGTATTAGAACCACTCATTAGTCCATTTCTCCTTTCAAGAAAGATGTGTGACTATGTGTACTTTCTAAAGATACAGCCACCGTAAAGTGTCTGTACTTGGCCAGTGTCCTTCATGGTTGTCCCACAAAGAGGCTCTAGAGATATGCTTGATGTCCTCCTCTGGTGCCTGCATGATATGCAGAACAATCTGTACACTACACTCCAGTCTTCTCTTCCTCAGGAATCTGATTCTAGGCTACACTCCTAGAGGCACAGTAAACCAAACACCAAACTGTGCCTCCTTTTAGCCCCCCCCCCTTTGTTTTCCTGACTCCACCTCATGCTTGTACTTCCATGATCCCGGAATCTTCAACTTTCTGGGGTCTCCATTGCAACTTAAACTTCATTTTTACCGCTTCAAGCATTGGCCTCCTAAGACCTCCTCAAAGAATCCCACACATTGCTCCCCTAATTGCTTTTCTTCAACCTCGGCACAAGATTCCATAGTCCCCTCAGCCTTGCAAATTCATACCTGAAAACTCGTACCATGAGAAAACTGATGTCAAGGTCTGCTCTCAGCTTACTGGGAAGCCTGCTTCCATTTGAATCACAGTCCCTTGAGAATCTGTGTTTCTTCAAGGCTGACTCTGGGAAAACTCTTCCCTGGGTGACCATTATGAAGCAAGGAGATCCTTAGCTGGAATTCTCAGTTTTTGCTTCCTCTTACCAAATAAATTAGCAATTTCATTATTTGTAGCCCCCAATAGTTAGGGTCTTGCCCACAAATTGTCTTTGGTATTGTTTCACACAGAGTGGTAGGCTTCCCTTTAATGGTGCCATAGTCTCTTGCCTTGTCAGTTCCAAATAGTTCAATAATCTCTGTTCATCATCATAGCTGCTTTTGAACTGCCTTGTCAGTGACTTTAAACTGACACTCTTCTTCACTAAACTGCAGTTCTTATATCTGTCTGTTTTCCCTTTTGCTTTCTCTCACTGCAGACACGGATGAGGTCAGGAGCGGTAACTGTTACAGTACTGAAATGAGATCCTGTCTTGAGATTTCTTTCACTGAGAAAATTAGCCTTTTGCTGTAGAATTCAGCCATACTAAAGTACTCGGGGCATAGACAGTCTTTTGTTGAATATTTCATGAATAGTCTGTAGTCAATTTCTCAATAGATTTTTTTCTTGTTCCCTTCTAAAACCTCATGAGCCAAGTGTCCATTTTCCACATTTCTCCGAGCATTTTGGTCTTCTGAACTTTCAGCAGGCTAACACATTAATCTTCAACTACAGCAGTCTAGAGATTTTCTAGGCTGAAGTTTGAAACTCCCCCAACAAACCAGTTTCATAGTAGTAAGAAACACAAGTTCAGGTTAATCACAGCTGCAGCCCCCTTTTTGTAATGCCTTGGGGATCATAAAAGCAACTTAAGAGAGGGAGGCCTTGCTTTGGCTCACAGTTCAAAGGATACAGGCCATGCTGAGGAAGGGGTGCTACAACAGGAACAAGGGGCTGATGGGAGCTGCTTCTTTACAGGAAGCAGAGGGAAAATGCCCATGTTCTGCTCACTCACCCTTTTTGTATTAAGTCCGACCCCAGCATGTGTGGATTAGCAGTGCCACACCCATGGGGATGACTCTTCCTCTCTCACCTAGCCCAATTTATCCGCTCCTCACAGACATGCTTAGAGATCTGTCTTCTGGATGATTCTATTATTGTTAAGCTGACAATCAGTTTTAACCATCACACATGCATATGGAGGTCAATGATAGAAACATGTCACTAGGCAGTGTCACTCAGTTTCTTTCCTGTCTGTTCATCTAGCAATCCTCAAATGAAGCCTCCTATCCAGTGGTTTAGGTTTCCTTCCTAAACAAATGTAAGCAACTAAAGATACAAAATATACTATCTTATAAATGGGAAATTATACTTACTGCTGCAAAGGGTTAGTTAATGATGGGGTGTAACATTATTAACATTGGGGTCCTACCTTTGTAAAACTTTTAAAAAGAGTTATGCAAATATGTTTATAGTCTGCAAGACCTAAAAATATTTACTCTTTGACCTTATAAACAAAATTTGCTGACCATTAAAGAATGATGCTCCAGTGGAATGCCCAAGTGAGTAATGCACTTGGGAGACGGATGGTGTAGGGAAGATTCTAAGCTCTTTCACAGAATACGTTGCTTATACAAGGAAGAAATTTATTTATCTCCCATGCAGCAATCCAGATCAACAGATAGCCTGGAGTTGATGACAGTCCTTCCACCTGAGATTGTCCTAAGACCAAAGTTTTGGTCAATATTCTACTTCAAACGCCCATCTTTATTTAAGTTGAATCTTTTTACCATATCACGAATGGAAAGGAAGAAGAGTGTGGTCAGGCCCCTTTCAGATCATGAAAGAGGATTGTAGCATCCATCCCTTTACACACAGTTCATTGGACAGAACTGCACCTGGGCTCTTCAGCTGCAAAGGATTATAGGGAATAATGCAGTTTCTAAGTAGTAGACACATGCCCACAAAAGTGTGTGGTTTTACTCTTAGAGAGAGGAGGATAGCTGTTTCTACTGGAGGGCAATTAAAAGCCAGTCACTGTGACCCAGGCAGCTCATGGTTTTGAAATACTACTGACATTTATTTGCAAAATTCTTCCTTCCTTCCTTCCTTCCTTCCTTCCTTCCTTCCTTCCTTCCTTCCTTCCTTCCTTCCTTCCTTCCTTTCTTTCTTTCTTTCTTTCTTTCTTTCTTTCTTTCTGATTTCTGTCTCTCTCCCCCCCCCTCCAATCACGTCCCCCTCCGTCGTCAGCTCAAAGAGCAATCAGGGTTCCCTGCCCTGTGGGAAGTCCAAGGACCACCCACCTCCATCCAGGTCTAGTAAGGTGAGCATCCAAACTGCCTAGGCTCCCACAAAACCAGTATGTGCAATAGGATCCAAAAACCATTGCCATTGTTCTTGAGGTCTCAGTAGTCCTCATTGTCAACTATGTTCAGCGAGTCCGGTTTTATCCCAGGCCTTTTCAGACCCAGGCCAGCTGGCCTTGGTGAGTTCCCAATAGAACATCCCCATTGTCTCAATGTGTGGGTGCACCCCTCCCGGTCCTGAGTTCCTTGCTCGTGCTCTCTCTCCTTCTGCTCCTGATTTGGACCTTGAAATTTCTGTCTGGTGCTCCAATGTGGGTCTCTGTCTCCTTTCATAGCCTGATGAAGGTTAATATTCAGGAGGATGCCTATATGTTTTTCTTTGGGTTCTCCTTCTTATTTAGCTTCTCTAGGATCTCTAATTATAGGCTCAATGTCCTTTATTTATGGCTAGAAACCAAATATGAGTGAGTACATCCCATGTTCCTCTTTTTGGGTCTGGCTTACCTCACTCAGGATAGTGTTTTCTATTTCCATCCATTTGTATATTTGCAAAATTCTTAATGAGAAACTATGTAGCATACATTTTACACATATTAAGTGTTGAGTAAAGGTTCTTTGAATCAGTGAAGTTGACAGAAAACCCAAGGTGATGCTTAGTCTAAGAATGGTTTCTTGGGGGGAAATCCGGCCCAAATGGTATTAGTCCAGACTTGGTGGGTGTTATATTTGAAATATAAAATATTATCCCACATGCTCTTCTGTTTGGACACTTAAATTGGTGTCACTATTCTGGGAATTTGTGAAGCCTTTGAAAAGTTGAGGGGTATCTGGCTAGCAGTGATTCTCAGCCTATGGGTTGTGACCTCTTTGGGAGTCAAATGACCCTTTCAAAGGAGTCACATATCAGATATCCTGCAAAACAGATATTTACATTACAATCCATAATGGTAGCAGGATTACAGTTATGAAGTTGCAACAACAATAATTTTGTGTTTAGAGGCCACCACAACATGATGAACTGTGTTAAAAAGTTGCGGCATCAGGAAAGTTGAGATTGTCTGAGGGGAAGAGACAATACTTCCTGTCCTGTCTCTGCTTTCTGTTCCATGGAGTTGTAGGTAGTGAAGAGTCTTAACCACACCCTCACTGCCGTGCAGCTGCCTGCTGTTATGATGATGTATATCACATAAAGTCATGCACCAAAATAAATTTTTCCTTCCATTGTGTCCGGAACTTTGTCGTAGAGCGGAGAAATATAGCAGAGATTCTGGGACTAGATCAGCCAGTGCTAGAGATCAGATACCTTCCAGCAAGGCGAATGAAGAAATCAGTTTAGATAGTAGGTAGTTTCAATATTTAAATAATGAATTTAATTTAGCAAACCTCACACTGGTGGGAACACTTAGGAAGATAATATGATGGGTTAGAGCTAAGATAAGAGCAACAGTAGGCGTAGGGTGGTATATGGTTTCAGAACAGCTCGTTAGTCCCTGTGTCTCAGAGTGCAGATGGCCCTTCCTTTTGTAGACCCAGCATTCTGAGAGCTTAGTGGGATTCAAACATTCAGAAGGGACAATGAAGCAAAATAGCAGGCATGAACCTGACAGAACTTTAAAGTCTCGACCCAGTGGTTGGTGTGCAGGTAGAGGGCTTGGCTGGAGACTGAAGGCAGAATTCAGCTCTGTAGACAGTGCCAATGCAATAGGTTTGGCGGCATTCATTTCAGCGGATGGACAAATATCCAGAGTTCTTACTGAATTGCTTAGAAAACACAGCCTACTACAGATCTACTCCTGTCTGATTTTTCATTTGTAGCTTTATGATTCCTCTGACTGAGAAACCCAGCAGAGCCAGAAAAGGTTACAGGGGGACTCGGGGGCAGAAACTGACAGATTTTTAGTTTCAAAAAGTCTGGATCAAGAAGCTGATTATAATGCATTTCTTGTCATTTGGTAATGTCATTCAGTGCTTTATAATGCTGTTTGCTTTCTTAAAGTGAAAATAATCATGACAGAAAAATGAAGTTTAATTTAATCGTGATAAGTGAGACTTTGGTGTCTTGTTACTCTGGAATAATTTGATTATTGTAATTAAGGAAGAAATATAGAAGAATAAACTCTCCAAATTGATGTCTTAGGTCAAACTGGCCTATTAAGAGGAAGATGAAATTGTGCCTTTCAGCATCTCACCTCTGCATCGTTGCTCGGGCACACTGTGCTCTCTCTTCCGCTACTCAGCAAAGATTTTCTTAGAATCTGCTTGTGTAATCCAGTTGCAAATCCATAACCTTCACATTGTATGCATGTGAGATTATGTTGTAGTTCTCTATCCATTATGCCTATTTATTGGGACATATTAATAAGATTTTAATGATCTAATTGCAAAATCCCATTTTGATTCTGTAAATATTGTATTTCTTTTTTAAAACAATCTTTCTACTAGTGCCAACAAAACAGTATATGTATGGATAGAGATAGACAACATAATTCAAAGGAACACAGTTTGTGAATTTATAAAATTTAATGGTAAAGCTTGCCATGGTTGTCAGCATCCTCTCAAAACAAGAGAGATGAGTAGGCCTGTGAGGTGGCACATAGATAACGGTGCTTGCCATGCCAGTCAGGAGTCCCAGGTTCGAGTCTCACAACTCCAACCAAGGTAGGAAGAGAGAACCTATTCTATAATGTTGTTCCATGACCACCACATGCATGCTTTGGCATGCACATGCTTGCAGTGCATGCACACTACACATACACATGCACACATATGCACACACATATACACACACAAACTAACTGTAATTAAAAATAAGACAATGTAATAAAATACTATTTATTACATATAAAATTTCAATACATATAAAATTAGGTTTGAATTCTAGAGGCATTTTATTGTGGACCCTTCATATTCTGACTACATTTTGTTTTACTGTATGAATGAAATTTTCAGTTTATGAGTCAAATGATTTGTGTAAGGTCTGACCACTGGATCCGGGCAATGAATCTGATTCTTATTTTTGTTTGTTGTCTGGTTGCTACTTATGCTTCTAACATATCATATTAATGATGTCATCATGCTGATGTGGT
The DNA here is from genome assembly GCA_963919715.1 of Microtus obscurus. Classification (NCBI taxonomy): domain Eukaryota; kingdom Metazoa; phylum Chordata; class Mammalia; order Rodentia; family Cricetidae; genus Microtus; species Microtus obscurus. The sequence goes on from CAWTZC010002364.1 coordinate 4,885,900, forward strand.
ATTGGTTCAAATTATAATTAGTTTGGGATTTGGAAGAAACTTTTGAGGTTGCTTAGAGTTTAATGAGAATCAGAATGTCAGAGTTGCTCTAGCAGAGTGCATTCTTATTCTTTGCTGTTAGTCTTGTAGCAAGGATCATACATACATGTGGTATCAGTAGGTACTGTCTGTCCCCTGGACTGCAGTAAATTAATCCCGTGTAACCCAATAACTTTTCATGTGCACTTATTTGAAAGCTTTTTCTAAGGAGAATTTGGTTTTATAATTTACATCTTGATAGTTTGGATTAGCTTAGTTTAGTATGTAGCTGAAGGGGCCTAGGCTGGAAATCTGGTTGCAGTTCTGAAGAGCCTAGTTAATTCAGAGATCATGAGAGATTTATTCATCTGGACTGAATACTTTTGTAAAAGTTAAGAAGAGATTGCATGCTTGGAGTATACATCACTGTGGGACTCTGTTATAGAACCATAGCAATCGCCTTTTCTTGAGTTGGGTCCTTGGTCTGTCACTTGAATTAGGTGAGTTGATTCCTATATGTGGTCAGGATTGCTTCTGATAGTTTGAAATGTAATAAAATCACAGAAATGAATAGATTTTGGGATAACTATGATATGATCCCCTGTCATCTTGGGTTTTCTTTTCTAATATACAATTTATAATGAAACAGAGCTGAGAATCCTACACACTACAGAGTTAAATGTTTTTTTTTATGTTTAAGGGCTTTGCAAACTGCATACAGTTTAATCAACCTGTTAAGTTTGACTTTGAAAATCATCATCGTTATTTTGCCTTTACAGTTTACACTATGAGGATGTTGAAAGGAGAGTGAAAGCGGTGGATGTGATAATAGTCCGGAGATAGTGTAATTAATTCTAATATAATAGTCCGGAGATAGTGTAATTCTAATTTGAATTAAGTGACAGTAGGGTGTCACTAAAGTCTGAAAAACAGTAAACTGGTGAGCGCTAAAACATCAGTCACCTGTTCTGTATTGAGGAGGAGGTGGTATTTATAATTGAATTCACACATGGTATTTTTGATGTCAGGTTATGGAGGAAATTAATTTAAGTTTTTACACATTGCAGTAAGTGGAGACTCATTAGATTATGGTGGCAATTGCTGTGATCTTTTTTTAATTGGAAAAGAAGAAAATAATGTTTATCCATTCTTTGTTATTGTAAGATAGATAAGTCCCTTCCTTAACTTTAATATTGGCTTGATTGTCCATATTCTGATAATAAGCTCTCTGAAAAGGGAATTGAGATGAACCTGTGACTTCTAATAGCTACCAGAAAATATTGAGAATTAATTTAGATGAAGAAATGAAAGACCTGTACACTGAAAACTAAAGAATATTGTTGTAAGGCTTAAAAACAACACAAACAATTTATCATGTGCTTGAGGATTTGAATAATAAATATTGTTAAAATGCCCCTACTACTCCAAATGACTAAAGAGTCAGTACAATTCTAAGAAAAATTCCAGTGACTTTTTTCAAAGAAATACCAAAAATTCTTAATAATATGAGGATATGCATTCAATCAATGTGCTATCTGTTCCCCATATACATTCAACAGGGTGAGGTTACTAAAGTAAACTGTAATTTGTCTCTGTTATGTAGTGGCAGGGACATGTGGTTTCCAAAAATGGGGGTGGGGGTAGGGATGCTTTAGTCTTGTGTCTGATTATGTGCTTTAGTGGTCAAATTTATCTAACCGAGGCATACTTGAGAATTAAGGTGGGCAAAAAATAAATCAGATATGTGTATACAGCAAATAATTACCAGAATCATACAAACCTACCCATGCCCTCATTTGGTTGGCATTTTTTAACATAGTAAGGTTTACTATCTACTCTCAATAAGTATGAAATTGAATATCAATAGCCACACTGTTCACTATAGTGCACAGTTGCACTCCAGGATGCATTAATCCTATAAAGATAAGATTTTGAAGCCTTAGTCAGTATCTCCTCATTTCCTATATTCCTTTGGCAATGGCAGCCACCAGTCTACTCTCAGCTTCTCTGAACTCAGTGTTGAGTCGATCACACATGAGTCTCTGGTGAGATTACTTTAATAAGTCTTATGTCATGTCTTTCAGGTTTGTCACTGTTGTTTAACATGATTGTGTGGTGGTGACACAGGACATTCCCTACTCTCCAAACCCCATTCTTCCTGTTGAGAGCTACTTACCTTAGCCTGTTTTCACAAAGAAAAGATGAGAATGGTTTGGACACAGCCCTGACTGCATTTCTGACACCCATCAGTCCTATGCACTCAGTAAATGGGAGAGCTTCATGCTTATGGTGATTGGGTGTGTGAATGATAAGGTTTTTCTAACTGCCTGCTCACTGCTTTCTCTATCCTGTTTCTCCCACATCTTGCCAATTCTGAGTTTGGAGTTCCTGACTAAGCCATACGAAAGTGCAAAATAAAGTTTCACTTTTCCTAGGCAAACTTGCTGGGCTGGGCTTTCTCTAAGCTCATAGAGGAGGGGGTGGAATTAAGTCCTATGTATTTCTTTCAACAAATATGGTGAGAAAAATTGATCTTCCTGCTTCATCCACTGCACAGACGGCTGAGAGTGACTAATTTCACTGATCTTTTCAAGAATCTATTTATAGCGAGCCTTCTGGCTAAAGATTCCACTCCAAAGAGAGGCACACAGATTTAAATCCAGTTTTTTTTTTCCCCTCAGGAGGTGTCAGAAAAATGAGCTGGCTCTAGAGTGGTTGGTGCCTTGGGTCTTGTTGTAGGACACACATCTCTTTGCCATTGTTCCTGATGTAGCTAAGGTAATAGGCCAGAGAAAGGGTGTAAAGAGAAAAGTTGGGAGCGCTCATTTTCTGGGAGTGTTCTTTGATTTTTTTTTCCCTCAAAGATGACGTGTTCTGTAAAGAGGTTTCTGAAACACATGCATTATTTCATGTGATTTGTGGCTCCCTGTGTTGTATACAGCATAAGGTCTTATTAGGAGGATTTGCCAAGAGAGTCTAGAAGTTGGTATCTGCAAGTTATTCTGTAGCACAATTAATAAAAACCCATAGACAGAAATTGGGGTTAAACCTTAATGTCAGAAAAGCAAAACAGCCAACCACTGGCTCTTACCTCTATCTCAATCTAAAATAGTGATCCTGCCTCCAGGAATCTCAGAATGAGACTGTGAGTGAGAGCTGTCTCTTCCAGTCTTATGATCCTCTCTAGGACTGGCATGCACCATTACCACCCAGTTTTTATGGCAAACTATTGTGGCTACTGGGATGAAAGGTGTGTGTCACCACTGCCTGGTCTGTAAGGTTGATCAATGCAGCTGTTTTACTCTCTGAACTTCAAGCAAGCTTTATTTATTAAAATACAAATGAAATATCAGTACGTTATTCTTTGACAAAATTTTAGATAGGTATTTGTAGGTCATAATTTATAAAACCAAACTCTAGTGTGTTTTTAATGCATGTTTATTATTTATTTAATTTTAGATTCCCCCAGAAGCATAAAAGCACCTACTGCTACAGCTGAGCGGTTTCTCCAGAAGCTGAGAAATAAACATGAGTTCACAATTTTGGTGACCCTGAAGCAAATCCACTTAAATTCAGGAGTTATTCTCTCTATCCACCACTTGGATCACAGGTAAGCAGAACTTGTAATGTTTCTGTTGTTTTCTGTGTGTGATTGCATTATAAAACAGAAGAGAAGCAAACAGAAGCCTGCTATTGAAGATGTGTGAGGGCCTTTAAAGCACAGAGAGATATATATCATGCAGAACACAGAGTTCTGACTAAAAACAAAGGAAACCACTGCATCAAAGCATGTTGGGAACCTACAAAGGTCGACTTCTAGGACATATTTGTCAATTCCTAAATTCCACAGGGGCTGTCTTCCTCAGTACTAAAGACAAACATACTTCTTAATTTCTGATCATTATTCACAAAAGTCCAGTATTTGTACTTTGGGAAAGTGGTGTGCTTAGAATTTTGTTGTCTTATAATTTTAGTCATTGTACACAGAAGTGTCTGTCTCACCCGGTCCTGTAGCCATTCAGTCCTAAAGAAACACACAGTGGCTTATATTAATTATAAACTCTTTGGCCTACTAGCTCAGGATTATTATTAATTAGCTCTTACTACTTAAATTTACCCATAATTTTTGTCTGTTTAGCCATGTGACTTGGTAACTTTTCTCAGTAGGGCATTCTCATCTTGCTTCCTCTGCATCTTGCTGGTGATTGACTCTCTGCCTGTTCTCTTCCCAGAATTTTCTTAGTCTCGTTGCCTTACCTTTATTTACTGCCTGGCTTCTGGCCAATCCATGTTTAACTAATACAAGTGATAAATCTTTACAGTGTACAAGAATGTTATTCCATAGCAAATCATAGACAGGGAACTTACCCAATACGCCAGAATACTCACAGTTGTGTTTAGTAGTATAGATTGAATGTCAATGCTGTCTTATGACTACTTTCTCCTTTCTGTCACACATGGAAGGATCAATAGGAGAGCTGGCCAAAGAGGTCGAGAGAGAAGGGAGAAGAGATTCACCTATAGCCTTGACATGTATAGCTATAGATAGATGTATACATAGTAAATAATACCTGAATACTGAATTATAGTATAGAATAATGCAGGCCTGAAAATAATAATTCTGACAGTGAAATGTCTGCATGTTCACATTTCAATGCTTAATACTATCATATATTATCTATTTGTTGGAGGCCATGGGATTATACACCAAGGGACAACCTGTGTTCAACAGGCTGACCTACCAGATGACTTATTCTCTAATAGGGAGCCCCACTTGGTACAGTTGCGGGGTCACTGGCTGTAGATAACTGTTTGTCTCTGTAATTTCTCTCATGAGTCACTTTATTTCTTCCATAAGAATATCTTTGAGTATTTTCCCACTGTGTGTGTGTTTATCTCATGAAAACAGTCCATCTACTAGGTGCACATATATATGTGGATGATCAGGAAGATAACTTCTCATTAATCTGTATAATTTCAATATATAGAAAACATGCTAGGACACACTTCATAACTAGATCTATTGTTCTACAAAGCTATAAAACACTTAACGACTGCTTTGTTCTTTTTACTCATATTAACACAAGACAATAACAATTTCTCCTCAGGCAAACTGCACACAATTAGCTCAATTTTACCTCAGAGGAAGTTCAAACTAGACTAAAGCTTTTGTAAATGAATCTTAAGCTAAAAGCTTTACAGTTATGCACAAGGTCAGAGTCGTAGGTCTCTAACCAAGTTTATTCATACAACCTTAAAAAAATCATGCCAATACTTTGCCTGCCAAGTCTAGTTGATAAAAGATCCATGTTTTAAAGCTTATATCACTGTGCACTGTGCCCCTGCCCTCTGGTCACAATCTTATTCCAGAAACTTTGAAACTTTGCATTGCCATGGTAATGGGTTCTGCCCTTATTACTTACTTGTATGTGCTTTTGACCAATGAGAAAGAACTCTTGTAATTTTTTTTTATTATTACTTCAGCCTCAGGTAAAAAAGTATATTTAGGCCAGAGGAAGAGAGAAGCAGAAAGAGTTGGGACAGGGAATTGAAGCAAAGGTGAAGCAGAGGTTACAGAGGTAGAATGGAGCTGGCAGAAGGATAACATGTGTATGAATAGAAATTTCTAAGTTCCCTTTACTAACTTGTAGTATCTGACTTGAACCCTGGAAGACAGTTTTGTGAGATGGACGCACAAGCTATTGATATTTATTAATCAGGCAAATCACATGACTATCAGTGTCTTCAACTGCTCGTCTGTAAAGTGGGACAATAACGACAGTTCCTCCTAGGCGATTGTGAAATAGTTTATAAACCCAAGGTGCTTCAGATATATAATAGTGTTAATAATCTTGTTCAGATTTAAGCAGAAAATACTTTTTATTTGGTTCTTTTTATTGGTGATTAGGCAGCCTAAAACTTTTCAAATCTTTTCTAATTACCTAAGGCTAAACTTAATCAGAACTATGAGAAGAACAAAATGCAGCAAGATATAGAGAGGAGGATTCTTAGGTGCTCTTGTTATTAAGGTTTGAGGGCTCCCTGCACTCCATCCTCAGCACCAGAGAGTAATTTCATAGGGGCTTGTTCTCCCCCAGGAGCTGGCTTATGCTGAAGGGGAGGGCACCATGCAGACATCCATCTGGGAACTGCTTAGTACCTTGAGAACAGGGTAGGAAAAGGGGAACCCCATCTCCACACAATTACTGCAGCTTTCTGATGTGGGATGTCCTTCTGTATATGTGTTTCTTTTATTGGCTAATGATAAAACTGCTTTGGCCTATTGCAGGGTAGAATATAGCCAGGCTGGAATATATGTAAAGAGTAGGTAGAGTCAAGGAGACACCATGTAGCTGCCAAAGGAGAGTTATATGCCAGAAACTTACCAGAAGGCCACAGCTTCATGGTGATACACAGAATAATATAAATGGGTTAATTTAAGATGTAAGAGTTAGTTAAAAAGAAGTCTGAGCTAACAGGCCAAGCAGTATTGTAATTAATACAGTTTATGTGTGATTATTTGGGTCTGGGCAGTCGGAAAATGATGGAGCAGTGTCTGACTACTGCTTTCCCCTCGCCACAGGCCACTTTTCAGGTACCCATGATGAGGTTGGGCTGCAGTCAATAACATTCACCTCTGCCCATGTCAGGCACCATGAGTCACACAACATAAAGGAAGATTGTCCTAGGAAGAGTAGTCTGATCTATGACTAGTCATCTGTCCATGCTAGGGACATTTCTCCTTTATGAACTCACTAGATTTTTCTTTCTATGAGAAGACACACAAGTCAGTTAGCGGTCTTCCAGGTACTGTCCCTTATATGTGATGGCCACTCCCAGCCTCCTTCCTTAGCCCTCTGCCCTGTAATAACCAGATAAGACTGCACCCTCTGCTCATTGTGTTTTCATGGTGAGTTCTGCATGGTCACTGTTTCTGGAGTCCCTGTATCAATTCTGTAAGTTCTTTGCTTATTCATCTTATTTTTGTTTATAATACTGAAAAATTTTAGTCAAACAAACACCACATTTGTGATGTAGCATATATTTCCATTAATGTAGAATGTAGTTCATTTTTAAGGCATTAATTCTCAGTGAGATGACAACAATGGAAGAACACAGTCAGTCAGTGTGTGCTACGTGAGTTCATTGGCCATTGGTATTCAGTAGAGGTTAAGAGTATAGCCTTGGAGACAGACTGCATGTCCAATTGGTCTACCACTCACTGGCTCTGTGACTAAATACAAATGTCCCCCTTTGCACTTGAGCGTCCTCCTCTGTAAATCTATATGAAGTTTTTGAAAATGTTAGAGAAAACATCTACAGAAACCCTGCAATCGCAGAGGGTCAGCATTTTCATTCTCGTCCTATTGATGAGACAAACAACCCTCAAGGGTGCTGTGAACTCTTCAGAAGAGCTTGTGGGAAGATCCTTGAGTCCAGGCTGCATCACTATGCAGGTAGTGTCACCAGGGAAGCATTAGGTCTCTCTTTTTTCCCCATAGCATCACCTGACCAGCTAGTGATAGCATCAGGATCCAAACTCACTTCATCTGTTTGTCGAATCTAGGCTGCTGACCACTTTATAGTGATATTTCCTAAGCTAGACGTCAATGGACTTTCCACTGTGCAGTTTTTCCTTTCCTTATCCGTTACTATGCTGGTTAATTATTATTCTTTTATTGACTGTGTGTGTGTTATGATATACCATATATATATATTATATATGGTATGTATTGCATGTATTTGGATGTTCATTCCCATGTCCCACGTGTGAACGCAGAACTCACCATTTTTTGGCTAGATTTGCTGGCCAGAAGGCTACAGTGTTCTTATTGTTTCTGCTCCCTCCCCTAACTGAATTACAGGTTTATGTCTGGCTATGCCTGGTGTTTTACATGGGTCCTGGGGATCCACACTCAGGTTCTCATATTTCACCCCAAGCATTTTTACCTTCTAAGCCATCTCCCTTCCCCCATCTTTTTAATTCTTACCCATACGTTTGGCTTCATCATTTGTGTCCATGTAAGGGAGTTTGTGGGTGTATCCTCGGGAACAGATAAAGCAATGTGAACATGCAGAGAAATCAAAGGAAGAAACTCAGCTAATGGTCAAGAGGATGACACCATTCTTAATGCTCAGACAAGAGTTTTCTGAGGATTTTTCATAGGTATCTATACTGATGGCCTCAGGAAATAAGGTTGAGGTTCATGCCATGTTGTAGCATCTTGCCAGAGTAGACTTTAGAAAATCACATCACAGCTCTCTCCAAGTGTACACACGGGGCTTTGCCTCTCTTCTCTTCTCTTTTCTCTCTCTCTCTCTCTCTCTCTCTCTCTCTCTCCCTTAATAAATACTTATGCCTAAAAAATAAAAAGAAAATCACATCACAACATTGGCAACTGCATATGTCAGAGTTTGAAGATCTTTGAAACAGTTTTAGAACCCCAGGGTGCTTGTAATGTGTGGGGCAGTTATGTGCAACCAAGATTTTCTATTGAATAAGGCAGGGACTTCTGCTATGTGACATGTTGGGTTTCCATATTAATTGCTTGTATTCTTTTCTGTAACTGTGTCACTTCTAACTAGCAATGACCGGCGCAAGCCCAACTCTCCCTTTCTGGTTTATTCTATTAAGGGCTTTTCTATCATCTGCAAGAGGCTCATAGTGCTGATTGTGGGTGGGGCTGCGTAACTTCAGGTCACTTCTGAGCACATGTTCTTGCATAAGAGTTAGAAAGCTAAAGGGCAAGAGTTTGTGAGTTAGGATACATAATTCAGGGGATAAAGTGTCTGTCAGGAAACAAATACTGGAGCAACAGTATTAGCAGTAGAGGTTCTGTGAGGCTGCCTCTGTTCTGACTCTGGTACCCTAGCTCTGGGCTAATTGTAGTGAACTGTGGTTATCAGTCATGGGGAAGTAAGAAGAAGGCAATAAGTGATAGAAACTGGAGATGCTGGCTCAGCTCTGAGATGTGCAGACAGAAGCAGAGCTGATCAGTAGGCGAGTGTGTGTCAGCACAGAGGCTGGGCTGCTCTTTGGCCACACAGATTCCTCCCTTTCTACCTTCCCAAGTCTACTCAAGTCTCCACAAGCCATACCTGTTTTTTTCAGTGCCCTCATCTCCTCTCCAATTGACCAGGGCAGAGTTAGTATCCCTCTTTTTGGTGTTCTGACGTCCAACACCTCTGCTGATTGTTTGCTTTTTTCTTGTGTATACACTCATGCTAATTCCACACCAGACACTGACCAACATTCCTAATGCTTCGGCACTTTTAATACAGTTCCTCATGTTGTGCTGACCCCAATCATAAAAATTACACCATTGCTATCTCATAACTGTAATTTTGCTTTTGTTATGAATTGTAATGTAAATATCAGATATGCAGGATATCTGATATGTGACTCCCAAAGGGCTTTCAACCCACAGACTGAGAACCTCTGATGTAAAGGAAGCAAGTTATCACCACTCCTGATCCCAGCTAGCCACGATCATCCCTGGGGGAAACAAAGTTTTTTTTCATTGAAGATATTACATTTTCGCACCTATTTGCTTGTTTGTTTGTTTAATATATAATATGTAAGCAGGCACATGCCATAGGACCTGGAGAGGTCAGAGGACAACTTACAGGAGTTGTTCTCTCCTCCCTCCTTGTAGGTAGGTTCTGAGGATAGAGCTCGGGTTGTCAATCTTGGTAGCAGGCACGTTTTTCCTATCTTTTTTCTTTAAAAAAAATTTTATTAAAAATTTCTGCCTCTTCCCCGCCTCCCATTCTCCTTCCTCTCCCCTACTTCCCTCCCTCTCCCTCTCCAGTCCAAAGAGCAGTCAGGGTTCCCTGCCCTGTGGGAAGTCCAAGATCCTCCCCCATCCATTCAGGTCTAGGAAGGTGAGCATCCAAACAGGCTAGGGCCCCACAAAGCCAATACATGCAGTAGGATCAAAACCCCGTGCCAGGGCTGGAGAGATGGCTCAGTGGTTAAGAGCATTGCCTGCTCTTCCAAAGGTCCTGAGTTCAATTCCCAGCAACCACATGGTGGCTCACAACCATCTGTAAAGAGGTCTGGCGTCTTCTTCTGGCCTTCAGGCACACAGACAGATTATTGTATACATAATAAATAAATAAACAAAAAATTAAAAAAAAAAATGCCATTGTCATTGGCTTCTCAGCAGCTCTCATTGTCAGCCATGTTCAGAGAGTCCGATTTTATCCCATGCTTTTTCAGTCCCAGTCCAGCTGGCCTTGGTGAGCTCCCAATAGATCAGCCCCATTGTCTCAGTGGGTGCACTCCTCGCGGTCCTGACTTCCTTGCTCATGTTCTCCCTCCTTCTGCTCCTCATTTGGACCTTGGGAGCTCAGCCCAATGCTCCAGTGTGGGTCTCTGTCTCTATCTCCATCCATCGCCAGACGTTTTTCCCATCTTATGGAAGGCATTTTACAAATGAGAGTGCAATAAAAAAGTAGACCTCATCTCATGAGCAGTGTGCCATACCCTGCCTGGTAGGCCTTGGAATGTCATGAGCTGGCGGGTATTGATTTGTAGGCTATGGTATGAAAATTAGTAAGACATAGACATCAGCAAGTGTGACAAAGCATGGCTTTTGAAATATGTATTTTTGATAAGCATTATCGTTGGACATTTCTCATGTGCTAACATCTGTACCACAAAGAGATACTAGAAGATGACTGTGACATGGGAAGAGGCGGGTGGGGGAGAGGTTGACAGTGGAGGAGACATGTGGAGACATGGCAGTGTAAAGGTGACCAATGGGGGAACAAGGAGGAAAGTAGGAGAGGGAATGAGTGGGCTGGGGAGGTAGGAAAAGAGCAACAAGAACTAAAGATGCATGGAACTCCCATAATGAAACCTGTCACTGGATGTGCTAAACACCAACTAGCACAGCAACCATGGCAACAACAGTCTCTCCACAGACAACTGAAACAACATCCTTGTGTTATTCTCTGGAGTGCAGAGAACCTGCGGCAAACATTCTGCAGCACAGTGCTGCCTGCCTACCTGGCACCTGGTGAACTGCCATGTGGCTTCCTAATCCTTTTCTTCAACTCGTTTGTGTGAAAGTTAACATGATTGGCAATGAATTTCTGCTAAATAGTTAGGTCATTACTGTCAAGGATTATATATTATTATATATTCAACTTGAAAATTCCATTCTCTGTACCATGTTGTCGTAAGTTAAATGCTTAAACAAATCCTTGACAAATGAAGGCACAAGTAAACGACAGAAAGTGTAAATATGTCTGTGATCTGGAATCATAAAATTTGTCAGTGCTTCCATCGGGGTGGGCAGTGGAACTGGGAAATGCTCAGGTGTCTCTGTGGATGCATCCATGCCCACCAGATTCAAAAATGTCATTAGCTCTGGCATGAGTGGTCTAGTCCACTAACAGGCAGCCACCGCATCAAAATAGTTGTAAGACAAGTTCTCTAAGAATAACAGTTTCTGTAACGAGCTGTTCCACAACTGGAAACCTAATCACACAACTTGGTTGGTTTGGACATGGACTGATGGGCCTGCCCTGGATTCTGGGACATCCTAAGGAAACGCAGAGTGTCTCAGAACTGGAGCAGGGATCAGTCAACCATGGTGTGCAAACTGCACTAGACAACAGCCTAATTGTGAAACTATGAGGTCCTCCCTGGCAGTGCACCAGTGAGCTACAAGGAAGGCTCACTTGCCCGCCTATCTGAGATGCTGGCTTCAGACGGTACTGTCCAAAAGGAGGCTGCTATTAAAAATTAAAGCAAAGTTTACGTGAGCATCATGGGAGAAGACTGTAGGTGCAGGTTTTCCCGAGGATGCACAACCATCTCCATCACCTGTAAACAAGCAGCAGATCTGTGCGCTTGTCTGAAAGAAGGAAGACACTTGGGGCAATCAGCAGTCTGCTTGGCATTTCATATGTCAGAGGACTGTTTTTCAAAGTGAAGGAAGAGAAAATGGGTCGATACTTTTAAGATACTGCTAACAGTTTCTTCAGTGACTGGAGAAGAAAAACATGCACAAAAGTAAAGGCTTGCTGAAAAAGCAAAAATAGATTTGTCAGTAAAAAATAAATGAGAACTTTCTCTGCAATTTCCAAAGACCTCTGTTTCCTTCCTGTGTGTTTTTCAAAACTGTAGTTTCTTTCCAATAAACACAGTCTGCGTTACAGATGCGGTATGATTACCTGGCCCATCTTCTCTGTAGTTGATGAGATTTCTCTCTTTTTATGAGATGGTCTGGGGATTTACATAAATTGGTTCTCATGGAGTTGCTATCAGAATTTTCCTGATATCCAAGTGTTTTTTATACTTCTAGCTTTGAATGCTCTATGAACAGCATACACAGAGATTATTTGTGGCAATAGCTTTGAAGATGAATATTAAAATGTCTTGTAGCTTGCATTCTTTTTCTGTTTTAATCAACTTGAGGTGAAAAGATGACTTTTTTCTACTCCTTTAATATTAATTATTGTACATTCTGGGAGAGTAAATAGATTTGCATACGAGGTTGATAAAATACAGTTGTGAATGTTTGTCATGCTATAAGCTGTTCTTTCATGACATAAGTAAGTAAAATTACTCTTGATGGCAATATTTGCTTGGCTTAATGGTTTTGAACTAAAAGATGACCTTGTTTATTGTCAGTAAAATTAACAGGTTGACCTGAAAGTGGCTGCCCCCTTCATTCTTTGGCGGTGTGCTAATAACATTAAAGATAATAGCATTTATAAATTAAAACTTCAAACTCCAAGTTCTTCATGATTTAAACCCCCTTACTCAAATCTTGTTCTCCCTACAATAGTTTCTATATAGTTATTTATCTCCAACAAAATTGCATTTCTAATGTGCATTTTATACTTTCTCTATTCCAAGATGGCCATAATGAATCTTCTATATAAGTCTGCATTCATGTGCGTTACTGAGAGGCATGGGGGTTTGTCAGAGAAATAGAGCTAAGTGTGGGACTCAGTAAGCAGATAACGTTTGCCTACTTCCCATCAGTACCACGTTTGCTCTTAGGTTAACTAAGGTGGAACTGAATTTATGTCTTAGTGTGTAGAGATAATCTCCTGGGGCACAGATCTCCCTCCTCTGTGCTGAAGAAGTGAAAGAAAGGGTCACATGGTCACTGCTGTCGTGACTATTTACTCTGCAATCCCAGAGGTTCCTTACTATTTCCTATGTAATCCTGCCTCCCTCGTCAGCGATGGTTCCAAGTCTCCATCTTGTTTGACCATGAACAGTCATGAGGCTACAAATACACCAGATGGTGATGAAGCCTTCTCCTCTTTTCTGTTGCCGCAACAAACTGCAGATCATGGGAGGACCAGTGTTGGGGCTGTTGCTTAGGCAATTTTCCTAGGAACAAGGCATCCAGGCTGTCTTGATCTGAAGATATTTAGTCCTTCTGACTCAGTGCTACAATACTGTGGTATTCTCTACATTACTCATTTATATTTGTCTACTTTATGCAATTTTTCTTACTGTGAGGTCTGGTACTCTATTACATCTACCTAGATTTCACACTAATATTGGTAAGAAATTGTTGTAATAGGGGCGGCCGGCTGTGTCCTCCCTATACCCGGCCGCCCGCATGGCCCAGCTTATGCTCGAAATAATTACACAGAAACTGTGTTCTTTTAAACACTGCCTGGCCCATTAGTTCCAGCCTCTTATTGGCTAGCTCTTGCACCTGGACTAGCCCATTTCTGATAATCTGTGTAGCACCCCATGGTGTGCTTACCGGGGAGATTCTAGCCTGCGTCTCTCTGCCGTGGGAACATCATGGCGACTCCCTGACTCAGCTTCTCTCTCCCAGAATCCTGTTCTGTTTACTCCACCCACGTAAGGGTTGGCCTAACAATGAGCTCAGGCAGTTTCTTTATTTTAACCAATGAAATCAACAGATTGATATATGACACTCCCACATCACTTCCCCTTTTTATGTTTAAACAAAAAGGAAGGCTTTCATTTTAACATAGTAAAATTACATATAGCAAAACAGTTATCAAGTAAGAATTACAGTTACAATATTTATATCTATTTTATCTTTTATCATAACTAAGGAAAACTACAACTATCTATTCATTCTTCAACTCCATCAAAGACTCCAGAAGGATATAATACTAAACAAGAAATAAGAAATCTCTAGAAATGACAGAGACAACTCACTGCCTGGACAGTCACCCAAAGTTCCTCTGTACCGTTGGGGCATCCATCTTCGGCCTTCAGGCCCATAGTATCCAGCAGACAGTTCCATGAAGCAGGAAATTCCAAAGACAGTTCAGTCACTTTCTGCTGTGTCCTGCATCCTGCAGAATGTCTTGTAGACTCTTTTATGAATCAGGAACCCTGAAAGATCATCTCACCTTTAGGCAAGTTCAGCAGTCCTCTCTCTGCGGGTTCTTTGTGTCCAGTTTATGCAATAGTCCAGGCAAGAACAGTCTCTTGCCCAATGGCTGGCTATCAAACTCCATAAGGATCCTCTTCGATGCCCATCTTCCTCTTGAAGTAGATTGGTGCTGCCAGGAGCAGACGTGTCTCATTGTCATGAAAAGCCCTAAATTATTAAAACATTAAATGCCATATTCTGCAGTCCTTGAAAGATATGAAGAATGCCTATCTAATTGAAATATATCTCCATATATCTAGAAAATCTAACATGACTACAAGCTTGACTATTATTTACGATTATTTAACAACAACCTATATTCCCTAATTATACATTACATTTTAAAAATGAACTATATAATCACAATACCTTAATCAAGATCAGAAATACATATACATATAACAAAATTGACCTTAAAATCCACACTAATGCAAATTATTTATATCTATATCATATCCCCCTTTAAATTTAAAAGAACATTTATAAAAAATATTTGGGAACATGGGCGCAGTTTTTTTCTCCAAACTGCTTCCTGCTGAATGGGGGCGTCGTTAATTAGATCTTTCGTGGTGTAACCTGTGTGCCAGGGTCATCTCAGTTGGCAGTTGAGTGAAGTAATTTTTGAGGGTGTTCACAGCAACCTTTCAGGAGGGCGTGGTCTATCATACCAAATGGGAATAGAAGAAATCCACAGGGTCTCATCCTCTGTGAAAACAAAAGAAGACCCTTTCCGAAGCATCATATCCTTAGACCCAAATTCTGAAGTCATATCCTCATGATATCCATTCTGGTTCCATTTGGCAGCCCATATAATGAAATGTCTTTCTGTACTTAGCTCCTTCACAGTCAAAAATTTTAAAGAAAACACAATGTACATAATCCAGACTCTCTGTGAATTTTCCATTTTTACGTGGCTTATTTTTACTTTATTTCTCTTACTCTCTTAACTATCTGTACTCTGTCTCTTTAAAGACTTTACCTTTTTATTTTTAAAGGCATTAACTTTATTCTCTCTCTCTCTCTATATATTTTTTTCTCTCTCAAGCCTACGTACATTCATCCAACACTGTGATCCATTTAGTGGTCTGTTTGAATCTGTTTTATTGTGAATCTGTAATTTTTTTACTATCCAGGAGCATTTCTTAAAATGTTAAGCCGTTCTTAAAAACTTAAGTTGCATCATGTAGGGGTAATACGGTACTGCCTGTGCCCTGTAAAGTCTAAACCTTAAGTGCGCTGTTATCACAGTAATTACGGTAGTTCCTGCTTGAGACCAGCTCAGTTCAGCGTGGTGGAGCTGAGCCGCTCCTGCCTCAGAGCCATTTGGTGCCCCTGAGCTGTGCACAATTCTAGGCATACAGCAGTCCACATTGCCATCAAGCAAGCCATAGCACTTTACTCCAAATACTCCATTCAAAAGCTCTGTCTCCCGCAGGAGCCAGACAGAGGTCGTAATGGCGGCACAGCCCAGAAAGCCGGCATTTTAAAACAGCCAGTCTTTTCCTGCTGCTGAGTCAGGACAATTTCTTTGCAGTACACAACCCCGAAACAGCAAAAGGCTGTCTTAAATTTTTTTCTCTCCTTTTTAAGCCCTCTCAGGTTTTACGTGGATTTAGCCCATCACGTCGGGCGCCAATTTGTTGTAATAGGGGCGGCCGGCTGTGTCCTCCCTATACCCGGCCGCCCGCATGGCCCAGCTTATGCCCGAAATAATTACACAGAAACTGTGTTCTTTTAAACACTGCCTGGCCCATTAGTTCCAGCCTCTTATTGGCTAGCTCTTGCACCTGGACTAGCCCATTTCTGATAATCTGTGTAGCACCCCATGGTGTGCTTACCGGGGAGATTCTAGCCTGCGTCTCTCTGCAGTGGGAACATCATGGCGACTCCCTGACTCAGCTTCTCTCTCCCAGAATCCTGTTCTGTTTACTCCACCCACGTAAGGGTTGGCCTAACAATGAGCTCAGGCAGTTTCTTTATTTTAACCAATGAAATCAACAGATTGATATATGACACTCCCACATCAAGAAATGATAGATTTTTTTCCCAGAGTGATAGCTAGTCTAATGTCATTTAATTTCACCTTTTAATATGAAATGAAATTTTACGTTAATATTAGAAGTTAATCTTTTTTTCTCTTCTGTGTTATTAATTAGATATATGTGCCAGCAATATACTATATGCAATTGTTTTCCTATTATAAATGTAGCTTTTAGTGTACTTATTTCAAAAGTGTATTCTACACTTCATGTCTTCTTCTCACTACTAAGGATGAGCCTTTGCTGTCTGGAATATCCTTTTGGTATGATGCTTAGAATCAGTTGTTAATTTATATTACATACATGAATAGGCATTGTATTGAAGTCATATTACATTTGTAGATTAAATGGTTAACTTTTTATTTCATCCTCATGGAACTAACTTTCTTAGCCAGAGTTTTGGCTTATCTTTCTATTTTTCACATTTTATGTCCTTTTCTTATGAGAGTGCACACATTCTTTATTAAACCTATTTCTAGGATCCTTTATAGGCTGGATGCCAGTGAATTAGGCTCTTTATTTTGTGTGATGCTTTTGATTTTGAAAGAGTTATCAGTTGTCATATTACTAGAAAAATCTCACTTTTGTTTTGTACCAAAGGTGACTTCTTTCACAGTACTTAAGGCAAAAAAATGGAGTTTTTGATTCACTTTAACATATACCAACATTATTGTCGAAATTAATTCTACTTTCCTTAATCGGAAATGCATGCATGTGTATTTCAAGACTTTTCCAAGACGACCCTCGAGTGTCATTGCAATGCACTTTAATTCTTTGTTAAGGTCTTCGGACACAAAGATTAAACTACTGAAATACTCTTTATGCCCCTCATCAGATACTTAAAATGCTCAAATCACTCACTAACATTTGTAGAGATCTTTCTATCATTTATTAATCCAGGAAATATAATTCAGTTCATTTAGATCAGTGGTTATCATTCTGTGGGTCACAACCGCTTTGACGTTTGAACAGCCCATTCACAGGGATTGCCTAAGCACAGATATTTACATTATGATTCATGACAACAACAAAATTACAGTTATGAAGTAGCAAATAAAATAGTTTTGTGGTTGGGGGTCACCACAACACGAGGAACTGTGTTAAAGAGCCACAGCATTAGCAAGGTTGAGAACCAGTGACTTAGAACTTGTTTTATTTTTCCCTCTCGTTTAGTGTGTTCATTTTTAAACAGCCAGGTGAAATTTTGTTTTGCCGTCTCTATTGACAATGAGGTTAATGTTGTCTGCATTGCTTAAGAAATTGTATCTTCCCTGATGTTGTGGGCACTTGAATGCCATTGATTTTTTAGCGAAAGTCTTATATTTTCTCTTGTGGTTGAGCTATGTATTGATCTGTTTTATCACAGCTGAAGTAGAATTAAAGCCGTTCATACTTTCCTATTTATTTATTTATTTATTTATTTATTTCCATTGTCTTTTATCCCTTGATCAGTTTGAAAGGTGATGAATCAGGTGATGCCCTATTTCCTTTATTCTTTGCCCTTCTGTTATTTAAAACTGTGGGCCCTGTAGAGTTATCAGTGGTGGGGGTGGTACACGCTGAGGTGGCGAGAGGTCCATAGGACACAGGAATGATTGAGGGTTGTGCTGGCAACCCATTCTCTCTAACTAGTAAAATGCCCCGGTCCACGCCAGAACAGAAGTGAGAAATGTGTCTTGAACAAACTATAATGAACTCTTTTGCAATTGTTTTATGCTTAACTGACACATTTACACACCAGAACTTTAAGCTATGCATTTACAATATGTACGGTTTTATGTAATTAGTATTATATCTAAAATGTTTTTCTAATATGACATCTTAAAATGACTATAATTTGTAAAATTTATAGCTCCCCGAGTTTTTGTGAATTTGAAGTTTTATATATTTGTTTATAATTTGCTGCTTTTCCAGACATGGCCATTCTAAATATTCTTTTCATCATGTTCCTTTTTCTCTAAGAATTCATATATGAAAGATACAAGCTTATAGTCAGTCATATGCGTATATATATACATTTACATGCACACACACATGCATTCAAATAGTGATCAATTCCTCAGATTAATATTTTCTCTTATTATAAAAAAATTGAAATACTTGCAAACCTACCTATAAGTTATAAAACAAGATAAAATATCCTCATATCTTACAAAATTTCCCAATTAGTCATTTTGCCTCATTTGTTCTATCACCCTTGATCTCTTTTTCTTTTCTTTTTCATCCTTAATCTCTTATTCCAATAACATCATACACATTTTCTATATACATACAGCATATAATCTCAATCAAGGCACCAAAGATATTGAGCTCACAAGACAGCTAAGCAAGTAAACCCAGTTGCTGTATAAGCCTGCAATCCACAGAAAGGCTGAAGAAGAGAATTTTTCCTCTACATAGAAGCCACAAAAAAAAGAAGCCATAACATGCATTCCCACACACATATCACACACATCACACACACATTAGCCATGTTGAAAAGTAGAAATTCATGTTGATATACTACTTTATCCAATCTACAAATTCCAGCCAGCATTTCATATCTAAACAATATTTTTTTTTCTTTCTTGGCTGTATCTAAGAACACATTATCATGCTTTGTTGTGTGCCTTTTTGTTTTCTTTTGGTATTATTTGCCTTAGTTTTTCTTATTTATTTATTTTCATTTTCATTTTTTTTCTTAGAAAGAGAACGAATACGAAGTTGTGGAGAATCTGAGAGGAGTAGGGGAAATCAATATGATGAAAATATCTTTCCGAAAATATTTTGTTAAAAAAATAAACCTATGTTGCACTTTGTGGTCCTTTACCGTCTCCTCCAGTCTGGAGTAGCTTCGTTCTTTCCGTGACCAAGTATCCTCTGTGGCCTTATAAGGATGGGCTTCTGACCTTCCTCCTGGAGGGTCATCATCTGTGTCTAAGCAGAAGAACGGTGCAGGCCACACCTTCTTGTCAGGACCTTCATATCAGTAGGTGGACAGTTCTCAGCTTAGTACCCCTCCTCGAGACACAGTGTGCTGTTCTGTCATCTTGTGGATGGTGTTGACCTTCCTCTCTGAGCATGCTCATGAGCCCACAGGCTTTCCCATGTTTTTTCTCTTTGATTTGTATTCTATGTTGGCGGAGCTTTTTCAGTTTTGCTGCAGAAATTTGTTCCTTGTCAAACCTCCACCTACTTTTCTTAAACATCCTTTGACTTTTCTAACTGTTACGGATACTATTGTTTCTTACAGACATGAGTAACATTCGAGTATTAAACTTAATACTTGTAGTGAAACTTGAAGAAAATATATTTACACAAAGTGTATTCCAAAACACATAACTCAAACTGTCTTTACATTTTATTTTAAAATGAATATTTGTATTTCCTATGTAAAACATTTTAAAGTAGCTATTATATCTTTCCTTATTCATGTGCCATAGTGAATGAAATCTGTTCTTGATTTTTTATTTCTAATACTTTAAGTGCATGTTTTTTTCTCATTTTGAAAATAAAGCTGGTCATTCATCTTCCATTAGGCAGTAGTTTAAAAAGAAGTAGCTAGCACAAAATCTTCTGCCCCTCCAGATTTGTAGATTGCAGGCTGTATTGGAGGAGCCTTGAGCAATCACATTAAGGAAAATGGGCTTATTTTTTTAGTCCTTCAGTCCGAAGAGGTTCCAGAATGTAGAGTAACACAACCGACATGCCTGGTAACGCAAAATGAAGACGTGGCAGAACCCAGGTCTAGAACAACTGTCACCCTAATTCAGTTCAGGAGACCAAAGAATGGGCGCTTCTTTGAGAGCCTGCCTGGGGCCGCCTTTCCTCTCTCTTTTGGCCACCATGTTGGTGGATAATTAGGACTTTGTAGGTAAATGGCTGAGCCGTGCAGGGCATCTGCAGATCTCAGGCCTGTGGTAGCTGGTGGTTTCTTACGGGTTTCAGGGATATCTCTGCGTGGTCACGTTTAACTTTTATTAGGCCTCTCCTGTATTGGACAGTTCTGTAAATGACTTGATGTGACTCAATCTCATTTGATGTTCATCATGATTTAGCAGTGGTTATTATTTCTGCCTTGTTTCTCAGATAAGCAAGAGGGTCCTTGAGAGGTGGTGTCCCAGTTGTGACGTTGCCATAAGTTTTAGAATCAGCACAGGACCCAGGCTGCTCAGCATCACCGCCCCTCCTCCCGGTCACTGTCTGAACAGCTGCCCTTTCTGCCTGTTTCAGAAGAGGTTCCTGACTTCTCCCCTCCCTTCAGAAGTTGGGCTGGGTGCACTCTAGCTTTTTGTTGCTACTGAGGATGTTAGGAATGTGTTTTTCTCCCATAGCATCACACGACCTATAGAATCAGATGCATGCCAATATGCTCTGCACGACAGGGAAGATGTTCATTATTTAGTATTTCCGGTTGCCTATCCAGACGAATGGATATGGTCAAAACTTGAAAGTGTTGTTCTTTCTTTGGGTATTTCTATGTCATTTGGAACTTAGCGCCAGGTTTCTTTTCTTTTCTGTAGCTAAGGGTGCCCTGTGCCCATTTTATTTGCCAAGGAACTCTTAGCTAATACCACGGCTAGCAGCAAGAAGTCACTCAGGGAGCAGCCCAGGAAATCTTCTTCTAAGCCTCTTTCAGTTTAAACAGTAGGGGGTGGTGGTGGCCCTGTAGCATGCCAGGAGGCAGCACTGTATTGTTGATAGTGTCTCCTCTCCAGGGATTGTGCCTTTCCCCAGTCCCACGCTGAGCTTGCCTGTGTGACTGAGCTTTTCCTTCATTGGAGTTTCAGAACACATTTCCTGCAAAGCCGCCAAGCACTTCTTACATCCTGCATTCAACGGCCTAGCAGATTACTGTGCACTCTTAGGACCTTAGGAAAGCCGACTGAGAATTTAAGAGGAAGGCATAAACCAGAGAGCATGGCACATGGATTCTTGCGCCTCCAGCATCCCTGTCGCTTGAGGCAGATCTCAGTTGTTTAGGTGAAGGTGAATATGGAAAGTCGCCACTGGGGGAACCTCATTTTTCTCTTTCCTGTATTTTGTGAGAGTGAAGTTCTAAGTATACATTTATGTTTGTAAAACCACTTAAGCATCAGAAAATTAAGACTATGATTGCTTTCTCTTGAACACCTCTCTCTCTCTTTCTCTTCATCCCAAACTATGAAAGTATTTCATGTATTTGTAGACTTGCTTTTAAGGAATAACCAGGTTCTTTTTTGTGTGTGTGATTTTTTTTTATTGAAAAAAAAATTTTGCCTCCTCCCAGTCTCCCATTTCCCTCCACCTTTTCCCACTCCTCTCCCCCTCCCTCTCCAGTCCGAAGAGCAGTCAGGGTTCCCTGCCCTGTGGAAAGTCCAAGATCCTCCCCCCTCCATCCAGGTCTAGGAAGGTGAACATCCAAACTGGCTAGGCTCCCACAAAGCCAGAACATGAAGTAGGATCAAAACCTGATGAATATCTTGCATATCACCATAGAACCTTCATCTGGCGATGGATGGAGATAGAGACCGAGACCCACACTGGAGCACTGGACTGAGCTCCCAAGGTCCCAATGAGAAGCAGAAGGAGGGAGAACATGAGCAAGGAAGTCAGGACCGCGAGGGGTGCACCCAGCCACTGAGACAGTGGGGCTGATCTATTGGGAGCTCACCAAGGCCAGCTGGACTGGGACTGATAAAAGCATGGGATAAAACCGGACTTTTTGAACATGGCTGACAATGAGGGCTGATGAGAAACCAGGTTCTTTAATTTCAGTCAAGACCAACTTAAACTCCTTAATAAGTAAATGTACACCAGAAAAAAAAAGTTTCATTCTTTTGCTTACTCAGGATTAAAGCTTGGCCTGAGTATCTAAATTCAGAAAAAGAAGAAGAAAAAAAAAAAAAACAGAACTTGTCTGTTAGTGGCCTGGAAAGATGGCTCAGCAAGTAAGTGACTGTGACAAAAGCAGACAGACCTGAGTCCATCTGCAACACTCTTGAAAAAGCTGGTTACATCAGCATGTAGCTACAGCTCCATCTCTGCTGGGCACATCAGCACACTCCTACAGCTCCACCTCTGCTGGGTACATCAGCACATTCCTACAGCTCCATCTCTGCTGGGTACATCAGCACACAGCTACAGCTCCATCTCTGCTGGGTACATCAGCACATTCCTACAGCTCCACCTCTGCTGGGTACATCAGCACACAGCTACAGCTCCATCTCTGCTGGGTACATCAGCACATTCCTACAGCTCCACCTCTGCTGGGTACATCAGCACATTCCTACAGCTCCACCTCTGCTGGGTACATCAGCACACAGCTACAGCTCCACCTCTGCTGGGTACATCAGCACACAGCTACAGCTCCATCTCTGCTGGGTACATCAGCACATTCCTACAGCTCCACCTCTGCTGGGTACATCAGCACATTCCTACAGCTCCACCTCTGCTGGGTACATCAGCACATTCCTACAGCTCCACCTCTGCTGGGTACATCAGCACACAGCTACAGCTCCACCTCTGCTGGGTACATCAGCACACAGCTACAGCTCCATCTCTGCTGGGTACATCAGCACATTCCTACAGCTCCACCTCTGCTGGGTACATCAGCACATTCCTACAGCTCCACCTCTGCTGGGTACATCAGCACATTCCTACAGCTCCACCTCTGCTGGGTACATCAGCACACAGCTACAGCTCCATCTCTGAGAACAGAGACAAGTTAATTCTGGGAGCTTGCTGGTCACATAAGTTACAGTGGGAAACACTGTCTCTAAATATAAGGTAGAGAGTTACAGAGAGATGCACCATAGTCAGTATCCAACTCCATATAGACATGCCCAGACACTGCACATCCCCTCCACATATACAGCACTTACACACACACACACACACACACACACACAGCACGCACGCACACACTACATTTTAAAGTAATAAGTAAATATATATCATACATGACTAAAGAACTAATTTAGTGATTCCTTTGTGAGCAAGTCATTTCATTCTAGACCACGAATCTACCTATCTATCTATCTTAGAATCCTTTCATAGTGAAGTGGGTAGCTTCTGAGGAGCTGGCATATAAGTAAACTATTTTTAGATCTAATTTTAGCAGAAATACATATTATAACACTTTACTTTTTCTCTGCAGAGTCATATTCATTAAAAAAGAAATGTCCTATTTCATGTCAGTATTCAAAAAGGAATGTTTGGATAGGACTTTTGTTTCTCAAACAAAATAAAATTATATATATCAATACATTCATTACAATCTTAAGTATTTCGTGTCTGTATAACAATGTATAGTTATAGAGATATATTCTTTAAAATTAGAAAATAGTGACAGCAGTGTTTGTATGGAAATAATTAAACCAGGCTTCAGTTTCCTTGTGTAATATGTCAATCTAAAGTTTGCAAAAGAAATTATGATTATTTTTGAAACAAGAATGATGCTCTTGAGAAAGGGATGGTAAGATACAAGTGTTTGGGGAGAAGATGAAAATGATGCCTTCTCAACCTGCACACCTCAGTGGACACCTGCTGTCTTAGTCACTATTGCTGTTGCTGTGATCAAACAACTCAAGAATATTAGAGTACTACTGAGCAGTAAAAAACAAGGACTTCTTGAATTTTGCGTGCAAATAGACGGAAATAGAAAACACTATCCTGAGTGAGGTAAGCCAGACCCAAAAAGAGGAACATGGGATGTAGTCACTCATATTTGGTTTCTAGTCATAAACAAAGGCCATTGAGCCTATAATACGTGATCTTAGAGAAGCTAAATAAGAAGGAGAACCCAAAGAAAAACATATAGGCATCCTCCTGAATATTAACCTTCATCAGGTGATGAAAGGAGACAGAGACAGAGACCCACATTGGAGCACCAGACTGAAATCTCAAGGTCCAAATCAGGAGAAGATGGAGAGAGAGCACGAGCAAGGAACTCAGGTCTGCGAGGGGTGCACCCACACACTGAGACAATGGGGATGTCCTATCGGGAACTCACCAAGGCCAGCTGACCTGGGTCTGAAAAAGCCTGGGATAAAACCAGTCTTGGGAAAAAACAGAGAGACAATGAGGACTACTGAGAACTCAAGAACAAGGGCAATGGGTTTTTGATCCTACTGCACGTATTGGCTTTGTGGGAGCCTAGGCAGTTTGGATGCTCACCTTACTAGACCTGGATAGAGGTGGGTGGTCCTTGGACTTCCCACAGGACAGGGAACCCTGATGGCTCTTTGGGCTGAAGAGGGAGGGGGACTTGACTAGGGGAGGGTGAGGGAAATGGGAGGCAGCGGTGGGGAAGAGACAGAAATCTTTAATAAATAAATAAATAAAAAGAAGGAAAGAAAGCAGTTTCGTGAAGAAACAGTTCATAGTCCGAAGTCCGTCACAGTAGGGAAGTTGCAGGAGCAAGAGCTTTTGTGTATTGACGCTGAAGAAAAGCTTCCCTAGGCATGTGCCTTCCAGAAGTCCATTGGCTTCAAATTCCACTTCACTCAGGTGTTGTGGAACATTATTTTAAGATGTGTTACATTTGTTTATGCTGTGGAAGATTTTTTTAATGATGCAAAAATGTGTTGCACTCTTTTATGTTGCATTTGTTTCACTCTCTTAAGCTGTGATTCTTTGCCTGTCTAAAGCACTTGATTGATCTAATCAAGAACCGAGCAGTTAATAGCGAGGCAGGAGAAAGGATAGGCAGGGCTGGCAGGCAGAGAGAATAAATAGAAGGAGAAATCTGGGAGGAAGAAAAGGAGGAACAAGAGGGATCAAGGAGCAAGAAAAGAAGGGCCGGTCACTGTTCACCCATCCACACAGTCAGCCTTGGAGTAAGAGTGAAAGTAAGATTGCAGAAGCAAGAAAAGAAAAGGCCCAGGGGCAAAAGGTAGATGGGATGATTTAAGATAAGAAAAGCTGACTAGAAACAAGCCAAGCTAAGGCTGGGCATTTATAAGTAAAAATAAGCCTCTGCACGTGATTTGTTTGGGAGCTGGGTGGTGGGCCTTCAAAAGAGTAGAAAAAGAAAACAAAATAAAAGCCAAACAAACAAACAACAGCAACTCTTCCCCACAAAAAAAAAAAAAAAAAAAAATTCCAAAGTAGGGCTAGAGTAGGTGGACATCCAATAACAACACTCAGGTTCTCGGGAACAGAAGCTGCATGAAACCACATGAATGTTCCTCATTCCAAGTGTTGACAGAGTCCTTGTTCCCCTCTGAGCTTCATGAGCTAGGCTTCCTCTGTCCACACTTCTCGGAGCATTTTTATCTTCCCAGGTCCCATCAGAATATCCCAGTAAGGTCTGCTAGCAGCATTTGAGGGCTTTTAAAAGTCAATTTCCTGCTAGGTGGTGATGACACTCTTTAATCCCAGCACTAAGGAGGCAGAGGCAGGCAGATCTCTCTGAGTTCGAGACAAGCATGGTCTACAAGAGCTAGGTCCAGGACAGGCTCCAAAGCTACAAAGGAAAACCATGCCTTGAAAAACCAAAATTTAAAAAAAAAAAAAAGCCCAGTTCCCAAACTCTTCCACATTCCTCCCACAAACTATTTTCAAAATCTAAAGAACAAGATCAAGTTTATCACAGAAGAGACTGTTTCCAAAAGAAACATTGTTTTTCTTCTAATTAGGGTATTTATATTCACACATTTCTAAAATCATTATACAGTTTATCTGCTATGTTTCTAAAAGTCATGCATCGTAACTCATTGCCACATAATTTTAATTATTTTAGTTTTATAATTTGATGTGGTAATCCTACATAGTTGCTTATTTTTTCCACATTATCATATGTATTTGTATTTTTTCACATTTTTAATGAGGTTTTAAAATCAGGTTGGATTTAGGATGGGATCTTATTAAATCTATGCATAGATTGGGGTGATCACTGTATATTTATAGGAGAGATTTCTTGATTTCTTTCAGTAACATTTTAAAGGCTTTTAAAAATAAACTTATTAGATATTGTAGGTTGCATTTATTCTTGGAAATTCAGTCTTGATGTTATCTTAATTGGCATCATTTAGGACTTTATTTTATCTTTACCTGTTAGAAGTGAGTTTTGTAAATTAACATTTAATCCAGCAAACTAGCTAACTAATTTGCTAATTCTAGCAGCTTATTTGTAGAATTTTATTTTCTAAGCTAATAGTCATAATAACTTGGAATTAGTTACCAATAAGATGTGATATTTCTGCCCCTCCTCTACTCCTTCCAGTGCTCCCCACCTCCCCTCTCCCCTATATCCACTCCTTCCGTCTCCACCCAGAACAGCTGGCCTCCCAGGGATATTAACCAAACGTAGCACAACAAGATACAGCAGAACCTGGCACAAACCCTTGCATCAAGGTTGGGCGAGACAACACAGTAGGAGGAAAATGGTCCCAAGAGCAGGAAAAAGAGTCAGGCACATACAGTACTTTTAGTAGTCACTAAGATTTCTACGTGAGAATGGACTGGAAATGAGCTGACTGATATCATTTTTCCATATCATGAGAAGACCATTTAGCATTCCAACACTGAGTATGTGTTCCAGTTATTCTGTTTGTTTTTATATACTTCATCTCATATAAAAGAACTTTGAATTTACTCATGAAAGCTAAAAATATTAATGGCTTTAAATTTTGTCAAATGTATTTTGACTGATTAAAATTTTTTTCTCATTTTGTCAGTGTTTGATGAATTATACTGAGTAATTTTGAAATGTAAAAGTAGCTTTAATTTTTTAAAAGTCCATTTGACTATTTTCCTTATACATAAATAGAATGTAGGTAGTCACATGAAATTAAGGAGGCGATGAAGGATATGAGTGAGAATTCTGTAAAGAGATGGAAAAGTCATGGTTTCCTTATTGTTTTTCAGTACTATAGATGGATCCCAAGGCCTCAGTGTGTGCTGGGCAGGACTCTACCTCTGAGCAACACTCCCAGCATTTAGACAGAAAGTGCTCAGGAAGACAGGTTAAAAAAATCATTTGAGAGCTTCCAGGATAGTTTGTAGTAAAGAAGAGAAATAATAACAGGGTCCAAAGACAGATTTTTAAAAGGTTTTTTAAAATATTTATTTATTTATTATGTATGCAATATTACGTCTGTGTATATGCCCTGGTAAAATGAAGTCATAGCAGAAAGCACCCCAGTCTTCGGAAAGAGCTGGGCATCCAGGTACAGGAGCCTATAGAAGCTCAAATAGACAGGGTAAGAAGAATTCTGCCCTTTGTTACAGTATAGTCAAACTGTTGAAAGCATGAGATAAGGAAACATTTTCAAATCTTCAGAGAAAACTATTGTCACATTTTCGGCCAGTCCTCCTAGACTAAGAACGGATTTTTCTAGCAGGTGCCCCTCAAGGCCAGAAATGATAGATCGCAAGTCCTGAAAGAAATCAAGCCCCAACTCAGGTTTCTATTTGCAGCAAGGCCACCCTTCAAAATTAAAGAATTCATGACTTTCCAAGGAAAGAAAAAACTAAGGAAATTTATGATCAGCATTCCAACCATACAACAGATGCTTGAGGGAATCCTATGCCAGGAAGTATAAGAAACTGAAGTAGCATTATGGTAACATATGAATGTATAAATTTTGCCAGAGAATAAAAACAATCCAAGATCATCAATATAGTAAACCATCACATACAAAGATGATAGGAGCAAAAGAAGCAAAAGCTGTTCAGAACAACCAGATGAGAATCAAAATGACAGATGCAAAGGCATACTTTTTGAATGATAACTAAATTGAGATGGTTTAACTCTCTAATTGAAAAGTACAAGTTGGATATATGGATTCAAAAAGGAGAGACCCAATAATACTCTCCCTACAAGAAAGTCATATCATCAGAAGAGGTGCACACATAGGTAGAAGGTTGAGGCGATAATCCGATTCACAGAATTTGGACTGGTATCATAGAAGATGAACTGGTATCTGACTAAATAAATTTTATTTATTTATTTATTTATTTTTGGTTTTTCGAGACAGGGTTTCTCTGTGGTTTTGGAGCCTGTCCTGGAAACTAGCTCTTGTAGACCAGGCTGGTCTCGAACTCACAGAGATCCGCCTGCCTCTGCCTCCTGAGTGCTGGGATTAAAGGCGTGCGCCACCACCGCCTGGCCCAATAAATTTTAAAATAAAAAAATAATAAGAGCAGATACAGAGAGTAACTGTATGATGTCAAAAGATCAACTCATCAAGAAAATATAACAATTACAAATGCTTTTATAGCTAATGTTGAAGCTACCACTTGTTCAGGACACCATTAGACATAAAGGAAAAACAGGCTTCAATCCAACAATAGTGGGGATTTTGATTCTACACTGTCACAACTGGACAACCTCCCAGACAAAACATCAACAGACATGATGGTTAAACTACCATTTATAGTCCAAAAAACTTCAATTATTTGTAGACCATTCTATCCAGAGGCTGAAGAATACACATTCTTTTAACTAGCACATGGAAATTTCTCTAAAAAGGAGTTTACTATGGCTTAGAACAATTCTTAATGAGCTGAAAAATATGGAAGTTATAGCCACAATCTTTTTTTTAATTACGGTGGAAGAAACAGAAAGATTTAGACAGTTTATAAATATATGGAAATTGAACTTTTAAATAAGCAGCGAGTCTCTTTCAAGTTGGAAGGACAGATTTTAATTATCCTTAAAATATGAAAATGAAAGAACAGCATATCAAAACATTAGGGATAACAGCAAAAGAGACACTAAGAGATGTTTTAGCAATAAATACCCACATAAAAATGTAGAAAGATTTCAGATATATAATCTGATAAAAACAAGAACATATCACACCAAAATCAGCAGAAAAAAATAAATAACAAAGATCAGAACAAAATTTATGAACTCAGGTCTAAAATCACAACACGAAGGAACAGCAAAAGAGATGGCTCTTTGGACAAACAGATTGAGGGAACCGACATGACAGGACTTAAACTGGAAAAGATTGTTTTGGAAAAATGTGGATAAAAATAATGGAAAATCTAAAAATGGACCTACCACAATTGGGTTAAGGAGACAGGAAAACAAAACTTGAAGATATTAATAAC
The DNA here is from genome assembly GCA_963919715.1 of Microtus obscurus. Lineage (NCBI taxonomy): Eukaryota > Metazoa > Chordata > Mammalia > Rodentia > Cricetidae > Microtus > Microtus obscurus. The sequence continues at coordinate 4,915,373 of CAWTZC010002364.1, forward strand.
AAGTGCATTGTCAGAAACTCTCTGGTGAAACAGAATGTGCAGAGTGTATGTGTTACAAAAGGTTCTCACTAGGTTGGTGCACTTTACAGCAGTGGCTGCCTGCCTGCTACAGGGGCTGAGACCTGCCTGCTACAGGGGCTGAGACCTGACTGCTACAGGGGCTAAGACCTGCCTGCTACAGGGGCTGAGACCTGCCGGCTGCTTATTCTTCACAACTGGATTCCTCCAATAAAACAGAGGAGCACAGCAAATATGAAAAACTCTGATTAAAACATATAAATAATACTGATGTATAACTTTATACTATTACTTTAGAAAGTTTGAATGTAATGCATGATTTTCTATGATTATATCATTAGAACCAACTAGCAGATGATAGAGAAAATTAGAAGGAATAGGAAAACTGACAGTGTTTGAGGCTTTTATACATGAAGTCATCAGACCCTAAGTTTACTGTCTTTTCACTATGAGCTTTTTCAGATCTTTAAGGAACAAATATTTATTAAATTTGTTCCATGGTGTGGAAAAAATGACAAATTCTTGTTGTTCCTTTGAAGGCTCTCCATCCTGATTCCCAAGTGTGGGCACATTCACGTGTGTGCACATCCCATAGGTACACACACACACACTCAGCCCTAAGACAGTGCCCGGTATGAACAGCGATCTTAACATTTTCACTAAAATGCTCTAAGATGAATTCCAGAGATATATTAGAAAAGAGAATATTGTAGTATGACTTCTATGAACATGAATATGAGTGTTCATATTCCAATATTTGTGATTTTTAGCACTGCCTATTAATACACCTGTAATAATTATCAGTAAAACTGTGATATATGTAAGTCAAAAGATTTAGTGAAGTGATTGGATCTCGTAATTTGTGTGAGAGCCATGAGAGTTACATCTCTAGTAGACAACGAAGTCACTGATCAACTTGGCAGTGGAACTCCCTACGTTTGCTTGGTACCTTTAATCTATTTTACCCATTCATACATACTCAAAAAGTAGCTGCAAATTTAGTACTTGCTTGGCCATCCCCAAACTGTAGACCCATCTCCCTGCCTCAGTTGTACTCTTGTGTCTGTCCCGTACTGAATGATCTTAATGCACCATCTAACTGCTTGCACACACATCCTTGCTGTGCCACACATCAGTCCATTTGTTCTCTCAGCCCAGACAAATGTTCTACATCTTCACCGCCACACTGATAACCATATAGCCTCACTTAGAGGATAAATTGAGACCTAAAAGAAATCCAAAGAGAGTTTCGAAAGCTATTTCCCGCCGCTGACTGTAACCATGGGCATCTTTTCTTCCCAGAGGGTTTCTTTGCATTCCCTGTCCATGACCCTAACCAAGGCAGTCACTGTAACTGTATTGCAGATCCCATCCTGTTTCAAGGACATTGCTGCAGGACTATAAATCTTTTCTAGTGTTTTAGCTTTGTCTCTTCTCTGATGTATTTCTTGCAGCGTATAAATATTTTCAAAGCAATGAAATCCAACTTCTCCTGTTGATGTCATATTTGTCTCTTTCAGTTGCCCCAATGTGCCTCCTCTTGCTTTTTCCTGGGTTCACTCTACTTAGGCATAGCTCTACTGCTTCACTAACAGTCATCGTGATGTTTCTGTCCTCAGTTTTGAGTCTCCATCCCATTGAAGTTTAAGCAGCACTTTGTTAGGCTGACAATTCACTCTGCCCCGGCTTCACTGTTCACATTTCTGGCTGTATCCTTTCTGTGACATAAGGGGGGACTGTTTGTTGGGGGTTTCTGTCCTGCCCAGTACCCCACAGCTGGCAAGCCCCAAAGAAAATCACACAGAGATCTCTTTAAGTTATAAAGCTGATTGGCCTATTAGGTCAGGCTACTTATTAGCTCTTATAGCTTATATTAACCCATTACTTGGATCTATTTATGCCATATACCTTTTTCAGCTGGTAGGTCACATCCTACTTCCTCGGTGGTCTGCGCTGGACTGGGAGGAATCAACTTCTTCCTTCCCAGAATTCTCCTGTTCTCATTGCATCACCTCTATTTTCTGTCTGGTTTTCCCGCCTATACTTCCTGTCTGCCCAATCAGCATTTATTTAAAACATGATTGACAAAATACAGACAATTATCCCGCACTACTTTCATTGTCCTACCAATTGGATGATGCTTTTGTGATGAATGACCACATAAAAATCCAAGATTTCAAATTTATAACCTAATAAACATAAAGACATATCACAACCAAAATTATCAGAAAGAAATAAATAAGAAAGATCAGAGCAAAATGAATGCAATCAGGTCTAAAATCACAACATGAGGGAACAGCAAAGAAGATGGCTCTTCGGACAGACAGATTGAAGAAACCGACAGGACAGGAACTTGAAGAAGTTGGAAGAGATTGTTTTAGAAAAATGTGGATAAAAATAATGGAAAATCTAGAAGTGGACCTACCAGAATTGGGTTAAGGAGAAGGTGTCATTGTGCTTCAGACAGGCATATCCAGTGAGTGCTTCATCTTACCTCGGATCTTTGGGTTATGTAGCTGTTCAAGTCAGAACCTGGGATCATCACTTTAGTTGAACTCACTTGAATCTTTTCTGTTTCTGAAAGGCAGAATTTGCTTTTCAGTACTCAGACCAAAAACCATGACAGTTTTCCTCAATACTTTATCTTGCATATTAATTCTGAAAAATAAAAACTTTACTGTTCTCCTTTTTTAATGTCTGTTGGGAGAAGCCACTAGTTCATTTCCCAATCGCCCTGACTCAAATTAATCACATAGAAACTATATTAATTGCAATACTGTTTGGCCAATAGCTTAGGTGTATTTCTAGCTAGCTCTTATACCCTAAACTAACCCATCTCCATTAATCTGTGTGTGAACATGAGGCCGTGGCCTACCAGCAAAGTTTTGGCGGGCTCCAGTGGAGTTATCTGTCTCCTGTGGGTGGCTACATGGCTTCTCTTTGACTCTGCCTACTCTCTTCTCCTCTATCAGCTTGGAACTCCCACCTTGCTCTGTTCTGCTAAGCCACTGGCCAAAACAGCTTTATTCATTAACCAATAAAAGCAACACATAAACAGAAGGACTTCCCACACCAAATGTCTGCAGAGTTTTTTCATTCTTCATACCTTCCCTGGCATAAGAAAGCCCTAGAATAGACTTCAGGCTCAATTCCTGGTAGACTATAACCATCTCTGCTATATACTGACAATGCAGCCAGCTGCTCCCAAGAACTCAAGGCTTTCTACAGTAATTGTATTAGGCTGTTCCCTAAGTGGCCTGCCTCCCTGCCTGTCTGTACCTTTCTGTCTGACCTCTTACTGTTGTGCCTCTTGATCCCTTCTGTAGCAACACCAGATTATTTACTGTTCCCTGAGGCCATAAAGCTTCCCACTCCCCCAGGACCACTGATCTCCAGGATTTTCCCAGATGGAACTCAAGAAGCATGCAAGAAGCATGGCCTCACCTGAGTTTCCCGTGTTAGGTATTTCTGCTCACTTCTACTAATTTTCCTTCCCCATCGTACTTTCTTCAGATTTTTCAAAAAACATCATGTAACCTATTGATTTCATCGAATATCCTTATTTATTTTAATATACCCTGTTAGGTCTCTTCTCATGCCTTAAGTTTGTTTCTGCATTTTCAGTGACTACAGCTGACCTTTAGAGAAGGAGGAAGAAAAGTTGCTAGATGAATCAATGAGGGAGTAGATGCAAGGACTCCCATGAAACTAGTGTGACATTTGAAATGGCAGTTTAATTTTTGGCAATTTATTCCAAGATGATAATTGTACAAGTGCATAGAGAAACATGTATTGAAATGCTTTTGTTGAGAATGAAAATTGGAGTCATTAATAAGAAATTAGAGTTAAAATTATCGTATGGCTATATTATGAAATATGCATCCCTTATAAAAGGATACCACTCTGTTTTCATTGACATGGAAAGATAATTTATGATCAAATAGAAGCACAATAAATAACACATATAAAAATCTAAGTGTTGATAATTTGCTCCCAGGGAGAACATTAGTAATCCTTTTTATTTGTTTTATTTTGAGACAAGATCTCTCTACGTAGCCCTGTCTGTCCAAATACTCACTATGTGGGTCAGATTGGTTGTGAACTCATAGATACCTTCTTCCTGTCTCTACATCTATAGTTTGGGTCATGACCCCTTTGTGGGAGTGTCAAACAACCCTTTCTCAGGGATTGCCTAAGATGACTCATAAAACACAAATATTTACATTATGATTAATAACAGAAGCAAAATTACAGTTATGAAGTAACAATGAAAATAATTTTATGGTTGGGGATCACGACCACATGAGGAACTATATTGAAGGGTTGCAGAATTAGGAAGGTTGAGAACCACTGCTCTACATCCATAGTATAGGCATTGAAGGTATATGCCACCAAGCCCAGCCAACAAGACCATAATTAATGTTCTGGCTAGTTTCACATCATCTTGACCTCAATTGAAAAACTGCCTCCATAGATCCAGCTATAGACAAGCCTGTAGGACATTTTCTTACTTGGTGTTGATGTGGCCCTACCTCCATCGTAGGTAAGGCCACTCCTGGGCAGAGGGCCCCAGATTGTGTAAGAATGAATGCAGGCTGAGCAAGCCAGTAAACAGCACCCCTCTGTGACCTCTGCATCAGCTCCTGATTCCAGGTTCTGTCAGTGATGAGCAGTTATTTGGAAGTGTGAGCCAAATAAACCCTTTCCTCCCCAAGCTGCTTTGGTCATGGTCTTATTACTACAATAGAGACCCTTACTAAGAAAAGTAGCCTTACTCGTCTTCATCCTGCTATTGCATGTTTTATGAAGTTAATTCTAGCATTATTTTAGTTCACATGATTGTGGGGGTATATGTATGTACATGAGCATGTGCATGTATGTGTGTGTATGCATGCTCATGCAAGCGTGCATGGGAAATGCTTTGCAACTAGTCATTTACCTGCTTTTTCTTCCTACAAGGCATAAATATCTAGCTTGGAGGTCACAAACGCACTTCATCAAATTTGTGGACCCCTTATATAATTTACAACAAGTCTTCAGACAACCAGTGTTGTTTGTGTTTCCCAGTATCTTTCCCATGCTTAAAACTGGGTGCACTGTGTATGTCCTTCAGAACAAGTGCACCTTCCTCTTCTTCTCTGTGTCCATCCTTCAGAATAGGCTAACCCTTCTGTACTTCTCTGAGTTTGTCCTTCAGAGCAGGCTAACCCTTCTGTACTTCTCTGAGTTTGTCCTTCAGAGCAGGCTAGCCCTTCTGTATTTCTCTGTGTTTGTCCTTCAGAGCAGGCTAGCCCTTCTGTACTTCTCTGTGTTTGTCCTTCAGAACAGGCTAGCCCTTCTGTACTTCTCTGTGTCCGTCCTACAGAACAGGCTAGCCCTTCTGTACTTCTCTGTATTCGTCCTTTAGAACAGGCTAGCCCTTCTGTACTTCTCTGTGTCCGTCCTTCAGAACAGGCTAGCCCTTCTGTACTTCTCTGTATTCTTCCTTTAGAACAGGCTAGCCCTTCTGTACTTCTCTGTGCCTTTCCTCCAGAACAGGCTAGCCCTTCTGTACTTCTCTGTGCCTTTCCTCCAGAACAGGCTAGCCCTTCTGTACTTCTCTGTGTCCATCCTTCAGAACAGGCTAGCCCTTCTGTACTTCTCTGTGTCCATCCTTCAGAACAGGCTAGCCCTTCTGTACTTCTCTGTATCCGTCCTTTAGAACAGGCTAGCCCTTCTGTACTTCTCTGTGCCTTTCCTCCAGAACAGGCTAGCCCTTCTGTACTTCTCTGTGTCCATCCTTCAGAACAGGCTAGCCCTTCTGTACTTCTCTGTATTCGTCCTTTAGAACAGGCTAGCCCTTCTGTACTTCTCTGTGTTTGTCCTTCAGAACAGGCTAGCCCTTCTGTACTTCTCTGTGTCCATCCTTCAGAACAGGCTAGCCCTTCTGTACTTCTCTGTGTTTGTCTTTCAGAGCAGGCTAGCCCTTCTGTACTTCTCTGTGCCTTTCCTTCAGAACAGGCTAGCCCTTCTGTACTTCTCTGTGTCCATCCTTCAGAACAGGCTAGCCCTTCTGTACTTCTCTGAAGCTCCTGTCTCCATGTCTTTGTCTAATTTCTTCTTGCTTGCTCTTTGTCATAACTTAGCAGAGGAAATAGAGAGAGCTTATTCTCAAGCAGTTGCTACCTTTGTTTCCTAACTCTTGTCATTGACCTGTATCAATTATACATAACATAGGCTCCATAAAGACATTTTATGTAAGTAAATCATGTCCTTTGATTGTATTTATCTCCATGCCAACCCACTTTCTTTGTGGCCCACCCTCTCCTGATAGCTCCCTTGGCTCCCCAACCTCACTTCTCCTTTCTCTTCATCTGTGTGATGTATTAAATAGCGGCTACCTTTTCTCCAGCAGCTGACCTCCTGTGTGTGTGACCATCCCTGTGCTGCGAGTCAGTCCCCTTAATATTAGTGCTCTGCTACACCTGGTCTTTTTCAGTCTTTGTCCAAGACCTTTCTCAGTTGGATGTTTTCAAAACACAGTGCCATGAAATCCCTTACTCTCTGAGATCAAAGGGGTGTGTCTTATGTTGTGTTGCTTCAGGGATGGACCTGACCGAGTGATGAGGAAAAGGAGAGACATATGAATGGACAGACACATGAATAGAGAGCTAGGGCCAGCTTGGGTGACTTGAGCTTTCAGCTGGAGAAGCTATGGTACTTCACTAACCTCCACAAGCTCAGGGAATTTATTACACAGAGTTGAACAGGGAGGCAGAGTTATTGAATATGGCTAAGCAAGGAGGTAATGCTGTTGCATGCAGGCAAACAAGGAAGCACACTGTACATGTACAAACTGGATCAAAGGGACAGGTTTAGCTAATCATGGTAGGAGCAGTCTCTCTAGAGGAGCAGTCTTTATAAATATCCTGGGGGTTGGGGATGGTGAGAAAGCTGTGGAGAACATTTTCTGGACGTACTTGCTTTCAAGCCTGAGGAAGGCCTTGCCATCCAGCTGAGCCTGATGTTGTGGCGGCCTTGACATGGCTGTGCCCATGTCAACATCACTCAGTGACTCAGAACTTCACTCCTCTTCGGAGCTTCCTCCACTCCTCCCAGTCTTAGAATTACTCTATCTTGTTGGCCTCAAGATTCATAGTAATATATTGCCTTTATTTTGTGTGTGGCTATTTTCCCATTTATTATATAGGGGAACTTGGTGGAGGGGATGTTACTAAAGCCAGGATATTGAATGCCAGGGCTTCATTTGTGAATTACTTCCAATTGCTACTGATCTTTTGTCTTGGTGATGTAGCTGTGGCTCCCTGGATAACTTTTTTCTTTTCTTTTTTTTTTTTAAAGAAAAACTATCTGTTTTTCATTTTGCATACCAATACCAGTTCCCACTCCCTCCCCTCCTCCCATTTCATCCACCTACCTCCCCACCTTCCATCACTCCTCAGAGATGGTAAGGCACATTGCTTTGGCGAAGGACCAAGACCCTCCTTACAATATCTAGGCTGAGAAAGGTATCCATTGAGAGAGAATAGGTTCCAAAAAGCCAGTACAAGCAGTAGGGATAAATTCTGGTGCCACTGCCAGTGGCCCCACAGTCTGCCCCAGCCATACAACTGTCAACCACATTCAGAGGGTCTAGTTTGGTCCTATGCTGTTCCTTCCCTGTCCAGCCAGAATTAGTGAACTCCCATTAGTTCAAGTAAGTTGTTTCAATGGGTGTCCCCATCATGGCCTTGGCCTCTTTGCTAATATTCTCACTCCTCCAACTCTCTGACTGGACTTTGAGGGCTCAGCCCAGTGCACTGATGTGTGGGTCTCTGCCTCTGTTTTCATCAGTTTCTGGATGAAGGTTCTATGGTGATGTTTAAGATAATCATCAATCTGACTACAAGGCAAGGCCAGTTCGGGCATCCTCTCATCTATAGCTTAGGGTCTTAGCTGGGTTCATCCTTGTGGATTCCCGGGAATTCTCCAGAGCCAGGTTTCTTCCTAGCACTATAATGGCTCCCTCAACCAAGAAATGTCTTTCCTTGCTCTCTGTCCTTCCCCCCTCTCGAATATCTTGTTTCCTCAAGTTCTTCTCCACCTCCCCTTCTCCCTTCCTCTCCTTCTGCCCTCCCTTCTCCACCCACCCCTATGCTCCCAGTTTTGTCAGGAGATCTTGTCTATTTTCCTTTCCCAGGGGAATCTATATATGTTTCCTTTAGGGTTCACCTTGTTACTTAACTTCTCAAGGGTCATGAACTATAGGCTCATTATTCTTTGCTTCACAGCTAGTGTCCACTTATGGGTGAGTACATACCATGTTCATCTTTCTCTGTCTGGGTTGCCTCATTCAGGATTTTTTTTTTTAAGTTCCATCTATTTGCATACAAATTTCAAGATGCCATTGTTTTTTAACAGCTGAGTAGTACTCGATTATGTAAATATACCACATTTTCTTTATCCATTCTTTGGTTGAGGGACATTTAGGTTGTTTCCGGGTTCTGGCTATTATAAATAATGCTGCTATGAACATAGTTGAACAAATGTCCTTGTAGTATGATTGAGCATACTTTGGGTATATGCCCAAGAGTTGTATTGCTGTGTCCTGAGGTAGGCTGATTCCCAATTTTCTGAGAAACTGCCATACTGATTTCCAGAGTGGTTGTACAAGTATGTATTCCCACTAGCAATAGAGGAGTGTTCCCCTTACTCTGCATGCTCTCCAGTATGAGTTATCATTGGTGTTTTTTATCTTACTTATTTTGACTGGTGTAAGGTATCTCAGAGTAGGTTTGATTTTCATTTCCCTGATGGCTAAGGATCTTTTGGCCATTTGAGATTCTTCTATTGAGAATTCTTTGTTTCATTCTGTATCCCATTTTTTAATTGGATTATTTGGAATTTTGATGTCTAATTTTTTGAGTTCTTTATAAATTTTGGAGATTAGTCCTCTGTCTGATGTGGGGTTGGTGAAGATCTTTTTCCATTCAGTAGGCTGCCGTTTTGTCTTATTGACTGTGTCCTTTGCTTTGCAGAAGCTTCTCAGTTTCAGGAGGTACAATCTATTTATTGTTGCTCTTAGTGTCAGTGCTACTGGTGTTATATTTAGGAAGTGGTCTTCTGTGCCCATGTATTGAAGGCCATTTCCCACTTTCTCTTTTATCACATTTAGTGTGGTCAGATTTGTATAGAAGTTTTTAATCCATTTGGACTTGAGTTTTGAGCATGGGGATAGATATTTATCTATTTGCATTCTTCTACATGCTGATATTCAGTTATGCCAGTGTCATTTGTTGAAGATACTTTTTTTCCCCCATTGTATAATTTTAGCTTCTTTTTTCAGATGTTCATAGGTGTATGGATTAATATCTGGGTCTTCAATTAAATTCCATTGGTCAAGCTGCCTGTTTTTATGCCAATACCAAGCTGTTTTCACTACTATAGCTCTATAATAGAGTTTGATGTCAAGGATGGTGATGCTTCCGGAAGTCCCTTTATTGTAAAGGATTGTTTTGGCTATTCTGGGGTTTTTGTTTTTCCATATGAAGTTGAGTATCATTCTTTCAAGGTCTGTGAAGAATTGTGTTGGGATTTTGATGGGGATTGCATTGAATTTGTAGATTGCTTTTGGTAAGATTGCCATTATTACTTTTATCCTTCCTGCAAAAAAAAAAAAAGAGCATGAAAGATCTTTCCATTTTCTGATATCTTCTTCAATTTATTTCTTTAGAGACATAAAGTTCCTGTCATACAGGTCTTCACTTGTTTGGTTAGAGTTACCCCAAGATATTTTATTTTTTTAATCTTTTTTAAATTTTTTTTCTTTTTTCTCTTTTCTTTTCTTTTTCTAATTAAAAATTTCTACCTCCTCCCCTCCTCCCATTTCCCTCCCCCTCCCACCCCAAGATATTTTATATTGTGACTATGTAAAGGGTGATGTTTCTCTGATTTTTTTCTTCAGCCCGTTTATTATTGTATTTAGAAAGGGTACTTTTTTTTTTTGAGTTGATCTTGTATCTTGCCACATTACTGAAAGTATTTATCAGCTGTAGGAGTTTCCTGGTAGAGTTTTTGGGGTCACTTATGTATACTATCATATTATCTACAAATAGTGAAAGTTTGACTTCTTCTTTTACAATTTGTAACCCTTTGATCTCCTTTTGTTGTCTTATTGCTTTAGCCAGAACTTCAAGAACTATGTTGAGTAGATGGGGAAAAAATGGACAGCCTTGTCTTGTTCCTGATTTTAGTGGGATCCCTTTGAGTTTCTCTCCATTACTTTGATGTTGTCTGTCAACCTGCTGTAAATTGCTTTTTATTATGTTTAGAAATGTTCCTTGCATTCCTGATTTGTCCAAGACCTTTATCATGAAGAGGTGTTTGATTTTATTGAGTGCTTTCTCAGCATTGAATGAGATGATCATATGTTTTTTTTTCTTTCAGTTTATTTATATGGTGGATTATGTTGATAGATTTTCATATGTTGAACCATCCCTGCATCTCTGAGATAAAGCCAACTTGATCATGGTAGATGTTTTTGTATTGAGTTTGCCAGTATTTTATTGAATATTTTTGCATCAATGTTTATGAAGGAGATTGGTCTGTAATTCTCTTTCTTGGTTGAGTGTTCATGTGATTATCATATTAGGGTAACTGTGTCCTCATAAAAAAAGTTTGGCAATATTTCTTCTGTTTCTATTATGTGGAAAACTTTGAGGACTATAGCTATTAGCTCTTCTTTGAAGTTATGGTAGAATTCTGCAGTGAAATCATCTGTCCCTAGTGGTTGGGAGGCTTTTGATCACTGCTTCTATTTTCTTACAGGTTATAGATTGTTCACATGGTTTTGATTTAATTTTGGTATGTAGTAACTATCCAGAAATTTTTCCATTTATTTTCCATTTTCCAATTTTGTAGAGTATAGGTTTTTGTAGTATGACCTAATGATTTTTGGAATTTCTTCAGTGTCTGTTGTTATATCCCTCCCTTTCTTTTCTGATTTTGTTAATTTAGATGTTTTCTCTGCCTTTTGATTAATTTGGATAAGGGTGTCTATCTTCTTGATTTTTCTCAAAAAAAAAAAAACAACAGATCTTTGTTTCATTGATTCTTTGGTTTGTTTTCTTTGTTTCTATCTTCAATTTGATTATTTCTTGTTGTCTACTTTTCCTTGAGTGAGCCTGCTTCTTTTTATTCTAGAACTTTTAGGTGTGCTGTTAATGTGAGAGTTCTCCATTTTCTTTATGTGGGCACTTAGTGCTATGAACTCTCCTCTTAGAACTGCTTTCATAGTATTCCATAGGTTTGGGTATGTTTTGCCTTCATTTTCACTGAATTCTAGAAAGTCTTTCATTTCTTTCTTTAATTCTTCCTTGATTCAGGGATGGTTCAGTTGAGTACTGTTCAATTTACATGAGTTTGTAGGCTTTCTGCAATTAGTGTTGCTATTAAATTCTAACTTTCAACAATGGTGACTTGATAAGATACAGGCGGTTATTCCAATTTTTTTTTTGTATCTGTTGAGGTTTGCTTTGTTAGCGAATATGTGGTCAGTTTTAGATAAAGTTCCATGAGATGCTGAGAAGAAGGTATATTCTTTTGTGTTCGGTGAAATGTTCTGTAGATGTCTCTTAAGTCCATTTGAGTCATAACATCTGTTAGTTCTCTCATTTCTCTGTTAAGTTTCTGTCTGGCTGACATGCCTATTGTGGAGAGTGGGGTGTTGAAGTCTCCTGCTATTAGTATGTGGGGTTTGATGTGCAATTTCAGCTTTAGTAATGCTTCTTTTATATATGTGAGTGCTCTTGTGTTTGAGGAATAGATGTTCAGGATTGAGACTTCATCTTGATGGCTTATTCCTGTTATGAGTATAAAGTGTCCTTCTCCATCTCTTCTGATTGATTTTAGTTTGAAATCTATTTTTTTAATATTAGGTTAGCTATACCCGCTTGTTTCTTATGGACATTTGATTGGAAAATCTGTTCCCAACCTTTTACTCTGAGATAATGTCTGTCTTTGAGGTTGAGATGTGTTTCTTGCATATAGCAGAAGGATGGATCCTGCTTTCATATTCATTCTCTTAGCCTGTGTGTTAATTCCTATTATTTTTGATGGTACTGTTTTTGTGTTTCTCTTCTTTGGGGTTTGTTGGTGTGAGTTTATCTGTTGCCTGTGCTTTTGTGGGTATAATTAGCTTCCTTGGGTTGGAGTTTTTCTTCTAGTTCTTTCTGTAGGGCTGGATTTGTGTATTGGTATTGTTAAATCTGGTTTTGTCATGGAATATCTCATTTTCTTCATCCATAGTGATTGAAAGTTTTGTTGTGTATAGTAGTCCAGGCTTGCATTCGTGGTCTCTTAGTGTCTGCAGCACATCTGTCCAGGACCTTCTGGCTTTCATGGTTTCCATTGAGAAGTTAGGTGTAATTCTGATAGATTTGCCTTTATATGTTACTTGGTCATTTTCCTTTGCAGCTCTTAATATTCTTTTTTTTATTTGGTACATTTTACATTTTGATTATTTTATGGTAAGAGGGCTTTTTTTTTTCATTCAATCTATTTGGTGTCTGTAAGCTTCTTGTACCTTCATAGGGATATCCTTATTAAGGTTGGGAAAGTTTTCTTCCATAATTTTTTTGAATATATTTTCTGTGCCTTTGAGCTGGAGTTCTTCCCTTCTTCTATCCCTATTATTCTTAGGTGTCCCAGATTTCCTGAATGTTTTGTGTTAAGATTTTGTTGAATTTAACATTCTCTTTGACCAAAGAATATATTTCCCGTATATTATCTTCAAAACCTGATGTATGACCACTGGGTTCTAGTATTACCATGTTGCTTTTTAGGTTGTTGAATAAATTCTTGCATTGGCGCCTACCCATCTCTTCCTCCAATTGGTGCTGGTAGTGCCTTTGCCTTTGGTTTAATCCTTGCAGTTGCTGTCTGTGTCTTTGGGAACTGCTTTTAGTCTGCCCTCTACTGTTGCTGTCTGTGTCTCAGGGAGTTGCTGAAGTACCTCTTGGTCCTCTCTTCTAGTCCATTCTCTTGGTCTGCATCTCTTGGTCCGCTCTCTTGGTCTAGTCTGTGCAGTCACACAGCTTGTGCTTCAGAGTTCATTTGAGGTCATGGGGAATAGGAGGGTTTTGGCTTCTTGGATATCTTATTCATGAAACTTTGTCCAGGAGAACTTCTAGTGTCCTGTTTTCATTGACTGTGAAATGACTACCTTCCATTTTGTTTATGTATTTATTACTGGAGATCTCTAGGATTCAACATTATTTATCTTGCTTAAGGGCACATTCTCAATACATACCATGACAATATTTGCAAGAGTAATTAAACTAACAGCTTATTATTTTTTTAAAAAACCTCTTTTGTTTATACTTTCATGTGAGAAAGGTCTATTTTTATTAAAAAATAAAGTGCCTAAAAAGCTGTCAGTTGTTAGTCACTGGATGTTCTCGAGCAATCTGGATGATTGTCATGATGGGAATGTCCTAGATGAAACTGCAGTGTCATTATCTGGGTAGATTCTAATTAAAGTACTTTCTGTCCCAGAGATTCACATGCACTCAAGATACAATCCAGTGTAGATTTTCATGGCATTTCTGTAGGAAGCATGACCGCACCATAGGAGCAGTAGGTCTCCACACTGATGTATGCAAAGTGTTTATTCTTTGTCCAGAACCACACAATATACACATTTGATCCTATTTAATTTAATTCTGTTAACAGGGGTTTGAGATTTCCATTCATATTGTCCACATTTGATAGGGAAGGAGACTGAAGTTTAGAGAGGGTCTTAACTGTCCCATTGCTGCATTTAGTATGGTGAAGACAGAGTTAAAGTTCTGTGGTCTCTTAGATTTCTTAATTATTCTGCCTTGCTGATGACCAGATATCGTTAAAAACAAACAGAATAACATGACTAGGGTCAATGCAGTATTTCTAAGGGATGTCAATCAAATAACACAATTCTTTTTCTCAAATCTTTGACATCTGAGGGAAGCACTGCAAGTAACATAATAGAGGCTGTGCAGGTTTGTATATAAATACATATCATGATATTATTACATATTATAAAATATCTATAAAATATAAAAAATATATAAAATTGTTACATATATATGTAACAATTACTAAAACAGAGTATGGATTTGAAAAAACATGGAGTGATATATTGGAGAGTTTGGAGAGCAGAAAGGGAAGATAGAAATGATATATTTATATAATCTCAAAAATAAATTAAAATTTTTTAAAATGTATTTAATTTGCTTGTTATTTCCAGAGATGGATTTAAGGTAGACCTTATAAAGATATTGGCTAATCAAGTATTAGCATTACTGAGTGTTTCCTACTTTGTGTGTACGATGTTGCGTCTCCATCATACATGTGAGAAAATGGGGGCAGGAAGAGGTCAGGCCAGGTCATGGGCAGCTGTGAGGGACAGTGTGGAACTTGGAGTTCAAAGCTTGTATGATTAGCCACTTGCAGTTATGCCTTCTGGAGCTACACACATGACAAAGATGCTACACAGATGATGTCTTCTTTATCGTGAGTGAGGTGCCACTGTTTTCTAATTTAGGATTTCAGTGTAAGCAGCATTTCTACTGCTAACTAGAGGAGGGTGCCTGATTGCAGCAGTGAGGCTCTTGGCTCAGTATGTTGAGAATTAACAGGTATATAGAAGTGGGTGGTGTGCTTGCAAATGTTAATTGTTTTAAAAAGCAAATGCTTTTCTATCCTCAAGGAACTAACTAGTTGAATTGATAATACAATGAGTATTTGTTGTTACTGATACGATCAAGTGCATTCATAAGATTGTCATCCTAAAATGTTCACCATCACTACACTGTCATGAGGAACGGTTACTTTTCAAATGATAGCAGATATTGGTGAGGATACGGAGGAAAGGGAACTCATACCCCATGGGTGAGAGTTAAAAATAGTTTATCCATCATGGAAAATCATGGTATTCCTCAAAACACCTCACCGTATCTAAGCACATATCCAATGAGGGAGCTGGTGTGTGAAAGCTATCTGCACTTCCATGGCTTTGGCAGCAATATTTACATTTGCAAGATATGGAATCAGCTTAAGTTCCTGTGAGTGGATAAGAAAAAGTAATCATAAAAATAATGAAATCTAATCATTTAATGAATCTGGAATATAGTACAGTATATGCAATAAATTCAGGTGTAAAAAGATAACTCACATATGTTCTTTCTCAAAAGTTGAAGCTAAAACTGTTGACCCCTTAGAAGTATAAAGTAAAGAAAAGGTTACCAGAGAATGAGAGTGGATGGGGGAAGGCAGAATGAAGAGAAGTTGTTGGTGGGTAGAATATCAGAGTTAAATAAAAATAAATTTTAATACTCTAAACCACATTGATTGATTTGTTAACACTTTATTGTGTGTTTTAAAACCACTACAATAAATGACTGTGTTCCTACCACAGAGAACTGATAAATGTTCTATGTGGTTAGTATGCTAGTTACTAACACTGCCTTCTTAACATTCGTCAAAAGAGACATTATACCACAAATTCATAAATTGATTATAATATCAATTAAAACTAAATGTAAAAAGGAGTCAGTCTTCAGTTTGTTATTTTGGATAACCAACTTGATTATTTTTCCTCTTCTTCCTTCTTCTTATTGGCTTTTAAGTTTTTATCAATTCTTTGACATTTTTATACATGTTCACAATGATCATATCCACCCCTCTCTCACTCTCAATCTCCCGATAAGATCGTCACATCTCCCTCCCAACTTTCTCTCTTTCTAGTCTTTTATTTGTTTTTAACTCACTGAGTCTAATGAGTGCTGCTGTATGTGTGTGCATGGGTGTGGGGTCGTCCACTGGAGCGTGGGAAACTTCCAATGGCTACAACTCTAGAGAGAACTGACGCTCTCGTTCACAGCAGCCATCCATTCCCAGTAGCTTCTCCGCGAAGCATGAGTGCTGAGGAGCACCCTTCTATGCTGAAAATTCAAATATAATTTAATCACTTTCCCTCTTCCCTTTCCTCCTTTAGCTAGCCCTTCCTTTGCCCACTTACTCCCTCTCTTAAATTGATGCTTTTTCCTTTGATTTTATATATACATACATATATATACATGTATGTGTATGTATATATAAAATCATATATATGCGTGTGTGTGTGTGCATACAACCTTCTGTGTCTATTTTTTTATTATTATTTTCGAGACAAGGTTTCTCTGTAGTTTTTGGTGCCTGTCCTGGAACTACCTCTTGTAGACCAGGCTGGCCTCGAAGTCATGGAGATCCGCCTGTCTCTGCTTCCCGAGTGCTGGGATTAAAGGCGTGTGCCACCACTGCCCGGATATTCTGTGTCTGTTTTTATTGCTTGTGTGTATATGATTTCAGGGTGAACTAACCACTTTGTATTGGATAACCAGTCAGGGAGCTCAGCCTTTGAAGAGGTCAATTCTCCCCCTCTCAGCAGTCATTAGCTGCCTACAGTTCTTTGTCTCGACTGGCATACCTTGAAATTTCATCCTCCTAACTTATGTTATGGAAGTTTTACTGACTTGATCTTGCACAGATCTTGTGTAAGGTAATAACAGCTACTGTGAGTTCATGTGTACAACAGCCCTGTCATTGCCAGACGACAGAATTTCACAACAGTCCTTCCATTCTGTAGTTCTTTCATTCTTTCTGTCTGTCCCCTGTGATTCTCCCTGAGCCTTAAGTGGGTGGTGGAGGTAGTGATGTGGCATAGTTTTCTTCCTATGGCTGACTGCTCAGTCACTGTTTTCAGCACTTTGCACAGTCCTTGCCTCCACATTAACCACTACCTACTGCCACTTAGAGGCTTCTTTGGCCAAGGCTGAGACCAACACGACTCTGTGGATGCAAACATAAATATGTAGAAGGCATGGTCATTTAGTAAAACATCATTTTCCCCTATGGCCTACGAATTTCTTAGCCATTACTTTTGACAATATTAAAAGCACCAGGCATGAATTACACACGTCTTCCCTCCTTTCTTTTTTCCCCCTAGCCTGGGTTTCCCATTCCCTCTTGAACCTTATTTCCCAGTGTTCAAGCCCTGTCCTTTCCTATCACATATGCTCTGCTATCTCCTGTTGTTTGCTACACTTCTTACTTGCAATGTCTGGTTGTACTTTGTAGAAAAAAATAGAACCTATGTGTCTGCTCCATCTCTCTGGAGAAGCAGCTTATGTAGTCATTGCTGAGATTTACCCATGGCTCTTCTCTGTGAAGGTACCTGGAACTGGAAAGCAGTGGCCATCGGAATGAAATCAGACTGCATTACCGCTCCGGCACTCACCGGCCTCACACAGAAGTCTTTCCTTATATTTTGGCTGATGCCAAGTGGCACAAGCTCTCCTTAGCCATCAGTGCCTCTCATTTGATTTTACACGTCGACTGCAATAAGTAAGCGAATCATTCTCATTTCAAGAATTGGAAGACTCTGAGAGATTCCCGTGTGCTCATGGCCTTTCTGATATTCCATCTTCCAGAATCTATGAACGAGTGGTGGAAATGCCTTCTACAGACTTGCCTCTGGGTACCACGTTTTGGTTGGGACAGCGAAATAATGCACATGGATATTTTAAGGTATTGTTTAGCTTGAGTCTGAGCATGAATTTAAAATGGAAATACTCTCTAATGAGTTTGCAAAAGTTCATTTTACTTTCTAGGGCATAAAACAAAAATCCTGGTTGTGCCTTTTTACTTTATGTATTTCTATTTGCTTTCTATTTCGCTTTTTAGGGCATTTGATGTTGTATTTATTTTTATTTATGTCTATATGAGAATGTTGAATCCCTTGTAGTTATAGATGGCTTTGAGCTACCGCATATAGGTCCTGGGAACTGAACCTGGGTCCTCTGGAAGAGCAGACAGTGCTCTCAACCACTGAATCGTCTCTCCAGCTCCATCTTAGACCAATTTTAAACTGGTAAAAATAACCCCCACTCACATTTTAATCTTTCTATATTACAGAAATGGCAATCAGGCCATAATTAGTAATCAATATGACATTCTTGAGATTAAGAATTCAAAATTGTAAAAATAGAAAATGTTAACATAGAAACATCCCACCAGTGAGATGTCACCCATGATGATGCTTTTACAGAGTCGTTAGTAACCCGGGGTTGGAAAGATGAGTCATGGTTTCCTCATGCACCAATCCCTTAAAACAGAAAGCCATCAAAATTTATCTCTACTGAAAACTTGGAAGCAGTCAGAATTTCCTCGCTGGAGAGGTTCAGATGGTGTCCCAGCTGAATATCTGCAAGTCTTGAGGCTGAATAAATAGAGGCTAGATAAATGTTTACCAGCGGCTACCCATTGTGTGAACATTTCCCCAGTACTGCGACCATTGGGAAGTCAGAGAATGTGAGGGATGTCCCACCTGTGGACTTAGTGAGTGAGGAGACACCAGTCAATTCAAACTTCTGAGTCCAGTATATAATGTTAGAGTTAATTAAATTATATCAACAGAGTTAATATTAATATTAAGAAAACTTAATATTACCTGTTTTCTGGAAACCAGATGGTGTGACTATACTATTTTATTTAATCCCGCACTTTGAAAATGTTGATGAGGGTCTTTTCCTTCTCATACATATGCGTCAACCTACCCAGAGAGGTGAAGTAACCTGCCCAAAGCCAGCAGCTAGTAGGTGACACATGTGGGGAATTGATTCCACTCTTTAAAGCCCTAAAAATCAATGTCCCTTTCCCATGCGAGGGATGACAGATACGTGCTGTGGGTTCCAAATCTCTTTCAATTTAATTATGGCCGTCTTGCAGTCAGCTGTGGCCTCACAGTCTCCACACATGAATTATTTGTATGGCTATGTGACTTGTTGTCTTTATTGTGGTCTGAGAACAGTGCCCGTTAGGAGTGCAGCACAGAGATGCATGGCGCACACACCAGCTGATTTTCATGGGGCTTCCACCAAGTCATAGCTACACCCAAGCTACTTCTGAAATCCCAGATCAAGAACAGAGCTAGTAATTGCCGCACTGGGTACTGAAACAGTTGTCACTCACGTTGCTAATCACAGTAAATATGGAGAAGCAGCACAGATCACTACTTGGGTGGTGAGTCTTTATAAGGATGCCTCTGAGCATATCAGTTACAGTCACCTATCTCTAGACTTTCTGCTTTGTGTTCTTCAGAGGATCACATTAAACACAATGAAAGTACATGTAGCGCATAGGAGATGGGGTGGTGGGAAAGAGGGAAGGCTGGAGTACCTTAGATAGGGTTGTTTTTATTACCACTGGCCTTGCTTTGAGTCCATCCAGCTAGCAGCTTAGGCTAGGGGTGCTTTAAATGCACAGGCTTCCGTGTAAAGTGGGTCGCTGGCCGCTGGCATTTAAACAGCTTCATGCTAAACTTCCTGCGTTCCTAAGCATCCTAAAAAAAGCCTTGCTTTACCTGCTTACTAAGTCCATCATCCTTTCTGAATCGGGAGATCAACTTTAAAAAGAAACTCAGTAAAAAAAAGAGAGAAATGTTTAAATGGGCGTAGCTTTCAAGACTCAGTTTACCTATCATTGTTAATACAAAACTGGTCTCCGGTCTATGGTGATAAAGCCCAACGTGATTTTTATGTTGATTCTTAAAGGTCACTTGGAAGCCCTGCTTCTGTGGTAAACTAAAAATAACTTCCCACAGCAATAAGACTATGACCACATCCTGGAATCTTGACATTTAATCTTTAAAAACATTGTCAAGGAAAACTACCTGGGTAATTCTCTGTTTTGCCTGATGAATCTCCTTGCCTAACATGGGCTGGTTAGGAATAAATACAGGAAGGTTCTAGATCCAGGGGTTTGGGAGGATCTGTTCTTTAACACTTTTCCTCACGAACTTGACTATTGAGCATAATTTCAGGAAAGGAAAATAATGCTTCTTTTATTTTTTCCACACACAGGGAATAATGCAAGATGTGCAGTTACTTGTCATGCCCCAGGGGTTCATTGTGCAGTGCCCGGATCTGAACCGAAGTAAGTCCCTTAGTCCTGCACTGCATGTTGGGATGAAAAGTGGGACTCTTACCTCGTTTTGTTTAGAATGCCAGTTTGAGATTGGAGTTCACACATACGGGCTGTCAGTACAGATTTAATCAGATCGAACCCCTGATGAACACAGCTTGATCAGTGTCCTGTTTGTAATTGCAGCCTGTCCAACGTGCAACGACTTCCATGGACTTGTGCAGAAAATCATGGAGCTGCAGGATATTTTATCCAAGACCTCAGCCAAGGTAAAAACGACTCAGAAATACATCGCGAATGCTCCATAGTCATGTGACTCCCAACAGCTCTTGTATCACCATAGATTTTCATCTTTGAGACGTTCCTTTTACAATTTACTGGGACTGAATTGAGACTTTTGCTCAAGGAAAAAGGTTATAATGTTTATTAGGGTTTATAAATATTTAAATCCTAGTCATCTGTATAACAAATGACTCAGTAAATCAGATCTGGAGCAGAATACCTTTTTTATACTCTGCTTTACTGCTGCAAGATCTTTCATTGCCTAATTTTTATCTCTTCTTATGATAGCTTATTGTTATTTATAATTATTTCATACTATTCAATTATTATTATTATTCATTATAATCAAGGAGGTGTAAAGACAATGTAAAGAATATGGACATCATTTTTGGGACAAGAAAATGGGTTATGAAGAGTTTTTAGCTGCCACACTATATTTGTAGGCTCATTCACCAAAGGCTGAAGTACATACCAAGTTAAATGTCATGTTCACCAGATTTCAAATTTTGCAAAGTATTGAAGGATATTTTTGAAGGCTGTGTGTATGTGTGTGTATGCAGTTTGTTATTTATATGCTGTAAATCCTAATTTTTTTTACTTGAATAAACCTATTAAGGAATTAAATGCTTTTTAAAAATGAAAAATTCTTCCTTGCCTCGTGGATGGTGTTATTCTCAACTAGCCTCAATTTGTGTCTTGTAAATTGTGATTTTTGTTTTAAAGATAACTTTTCATGTGTAAAGTGTTGAGATGCTTCTTTACAAATTTACAGGCTTGATATACTTATAATAATAATTTGCGATGACTTAATATGTTTATAATAACTGATGGTGGGCCCAGCCCATTGCTATTGCTGTTCACTTAACACAATTCAATGCTGCTGGATCACCGTGTGTTTCCCAGTGGCTGCAATGGTGAGCCCTGTCTTTGTGCCGTAGCTGTCTCGAGCTGAACAGCGAATGAACAGGCTGGACCAGTGCTATTGTGAGCGGACATGCACCATGAAGGGAACCACCTACCGAGAGTTTGAGTCCTGGACAGATGGCTGTAAGAACTGCACATGCCTGGTATGCTCCCAATCACATTCACAAGGGACTCAGATGACCCCCCCCCTTCCATTAAATATTTATTAAGACAATGTATTCATGAAAATTTCAAGACCTGTTTTCTCTAAATGCAACACTAAAATGCTAGCAAACCTGGTCACTTCTGAAGAACATTGTGTTACATTATTAAAGACACTCTGTAGCTGTGGCTGTGGTTTGATTATGGTTTGAGGATGCTATGAAGCTTATCTGGCGTACATGAAGTTAGCAATTTAAATTAGGGTAGCAAGGCTAACCCCAAGGGAGCCTTTCCTATAACCCTTAGCGTTTCTGGGGAATTCCGCTCCCCATGTTTTTATTAATGAAATATAAAGAAACTGAATTATATAGAGTATTAAATACTGCATCTAGACTGAATAATATAAATAATACATTTTAGATAGTCTTTAATAGTTGGCTAATGTAGAATACACACTATACAGTTTAATTAAGTGTGATTTTATTTAATTCTCTGTAATAAATAATTTTTAGTGCACTATTATTTCAAAACTGTATTCATATTTCAAAGAAAGCTTCAGAACAAGTTTGGTTTTAAACTTCTGAATTCCACATGAACTCATCTGGTAAAATGCTAGATTTCTGTGAAGGAATCATAGATCTATTTGAGTCAGCGTCTTGAAATGTTTCCTCCTACTCGTCCAGTTGATTCAAAAACAGACTATCATGCACGTAAAGAAGATCTAAAGAGATTTGTATGTTAGTGTGGTTCTCCGTGTGTGTATCTCTGTGTGTCTGTGTGTGTCTATGTGTGTGTCTGCATGTTTATGTGTGTGTGCATGTGTCTATATGTGTGTCTGTGTGTGTCTATGTGTGTGTCTGTGTGTGTTTGTGTGTGTGTGTCTGTGTGTGACTGTGCATGTGTCTATGTGTGTATCTGTGTGTGTCTGTGTATGTCTCTGTATCTGTGTGTGACTGTGTGTGTGTCTGCGTGTGTTTGTGTGTGTGTCTGTGTGTGACTGTGTGTGTGTGTGAAAGAGAAAGAGACAGAGAGAGTATGCCATTGTGTGGATGTGTGTGTACGTGTGTGTACCTCTGTACATATGCACATGTGTGTGTGCATCTGTGCATGTGTGTATGCACACTTGAGAGCACTTTTGTGTGTGTGATCATATATGTGTGCATCTGGGTGGGAGTTTGTCCATGTGTAGTGGGTGTTTATGTGTGCACATATGTGCATCTCTTTGTAATATGGTTTTTATTTAAGATTACAATATAATAAAATTATAACACTGTACAATTATAGTGAAACCTTCCCAAGTGGGGCCAGAAATGTAAGTCAACTTGTAAGGTGTGATTTGGTGAGGTTTACACACTGACTCAAAAAGTCAGAGCAGCTAAATGTATGGTTGGTTTATGAGAAATCCGGGATAATGATGTGTTCCAGGCTAACCCCTAGCTTGCTAGTTCCCTGTGGGCTTGTGTCCTTCTCTACGACCCTACAGAAGGTGCAGATTTACTTAGTAAAGATCAGCTGATGGGCAAAAATGTGAGCCAATGTCAACCGCCAGAATGTAGCCAGCATTACTGTGGGTCACCAAATCATGGGTATTGCTAAAGAGCATTGTGACATTTTGTGTGAAGAGCTGGAACTCTATGAAATGCATTTAAAAGCCTTTGAGGAATATTAAATTCCTACATGGAATTTTTAAAGTGCTGTTTGCTTTTCAGAACGGGACCATCCAGTGTGAGACTCTGGTCTGCCCTGCTCCTGACTGTCCTCCTAAATCGGCTCCTGCATACGTGGATGGCAAGTGCTGTAAGGAATGCAAATGTGAGTATACCTTTGCTGATCAATACCTTCTTTGAAAAAATACAACTCTGTATGAGAAAAAAACATTTTATTGATCTCTTTAAGCTGGACAAGTTAAATCACTTCCAGTTATGATATATTTTTCTATTTTGGTGATCATTTTTACTTGCTTCTACTCTAGAAGGACATTTTAATTTTTCTTGGAAGACTCTTGCGTATAGCGAAAGAAGCAGTAGAGATACACAAAATATATTTTCCAGGGGGCTTTCTGCCATTTGTGTTGCTTAATACAAACTCCTACCAAGTAAATAAAGAAGTGTGTATGCTCACTTTTCCTTGTACCAAGGAAATCTGCGACTTAGGTTACTTTGGGCAGCAGGTGAAATATGGCTTTATTACTCAGGACAGTAGAATCCATTGCATAGCGTCATTGAGTGTGTGTTGTATGTAGGGTGGGATGGAGGCTTGACTTTAATAAAAAACAAAAGAACAACAATAACAAAAGCACTTGCAAGTCTGTGTGAGGAGGCTTTGCTTCCCTTTCACACTCCATATGAAGCTCATTTCTGAGATCTAGAAACACTTTCAGAATCATTTGTATGTTTAGAAGCATTCTAGGCCATCCACTCAGTCACAGAACTCCATCTACAAGACAATTTCTGAAAGTACTTCTCTCAAGTCCTCACTAAAAAGAGCACTTTTTGCTATTGTTGTTATTTGTTAGTCTAAAGGAGTCACGTATATGGACACTGACTTGTTCACTAATGTGTGGATATACAAGCACAAGATTCTGTGAGATTCATAAGGACAGAATGAGGGGAGGAGGCAGAGACAGAGGGAAAGTAGGGGACGGGGCATGAGGGAAAAAGCAACGGCTGGCTTAACTTGGGATTTGTGGGTCCAGATCGTTCTTGCTCTTATGCAGCTGACTCAAGTCTACACCGTGTGTGTATTCTCAATATATCCTCATAGAGACATCAGCAGGTTGCTTTAATTTTCTCATGAGATCATTTCACATGTGCACCCTGAGCTAGCTAAGTAGACTCAGAGGAGCCAGCAAGGTTTGGGTACAACATTTGAGCATCTTTTTTTTTTTAAATTTATTTATCTATTTATTAAAGATTCTGCCTCCTCCCCGCCACCGCCTCCCATTTCCCTCCCCCTCCCCCGATCAAGTCTCCCTCCCTCGTCAGCCCAAAGAGCAATCAGGGTTCCCTGCCCTGTGGGAAGTGCAAGGACCACCCACCTCCATCCAGGTCTAGTAATGTGAGCATCCAAACTGCCTAGGCTCCCACAAAGCCAGTACGTGCAGTAGGATCAAAAACCCAGTGGCATTGGTCTTGAGTTCTCAGAGCATCTTAATAAAAACATTGCATGTATAGTATTCAAAATAGAAAATAGTTTAGTTCCTGTGTGCTTTGCCAAGTGATGTTTCTCATGCCCACTCACATGTAACTCTGCAGGCTTTCTCTATGCTGAGAATGGTGCCATTCATTTCCTTGACTCTCTTTATTACTGACAGATACTGAGGACATCCCCTCAGTACCAATCAGACATTGCTGCATATTATTACACCGCAAGATTTGCTATGATTCTGTTTCTTCCTCTCAAAGGCTACGTGGTGTTTTGGTTTTTGTTTTTCTTGTGAGCAGCACTATGATGTCATCTATACAGAAATTGAGGCTCTTTTTTATGGCTTTGGGTCTAGTGCACATTGTGAAGGGTGAGGTTGTTGGATCAAAGCCTGTAATACTTTATGGTTTAAATGGCCAGCTCTTTCCAATTCAAGCCACAAAAATATGGACTTGCTTGTTTCCTTCCTTAATGAGGGAGCTCTATAGGAGACAGTGCTGGAGGCCCGAGGACAACACTTCTTCTGTTCCACTGGGTCTTTGAAAGGGCACTGGTTGGGGTCCTGCACCCCCATGCCTCCTAGTAACTTTACAAGATAATGTTGTTTCATGGGAAATCTTCCAATAAAAGGGAACCCACGAAGCCCAAGAATGTTTGGTTTATCTGGTAGAATTATTATTATAATGAATCACAGTTCTCATATTCAGTAAGCTATGTTAATGGCGTATGAATATCCTGAATCCATGCTTTTTGAAATGGAAGTAGTTTTACAGAAGACAGGGCACAGGATACTGCCCTTTGATTCAGGGCACTAAGCTGCACCTGCTTAATCACGCTTTATTTTAAAATAAGAGAGAGCACTGAGTTTTCAGCTCTTCAGTCTGAATTGCAATTTCTCTTCATTATTAAAATCCTTGAATAAATGTATTTTGTGGGTTTTATTATTTTTCACACCCCATTACATTTTCTCAAAAGAGTTTCTCTGTCCGTGTAATGACATTGCTTAAATGGGCTAAAACTCTCCAGAAGAAAGCTTTATGTAAATGTCTATAATAATAATTAAATCAAACTGTCTAGTGTGGTATTAAAGGAAAAAAATGGGATTATTATTTTTAGGTGATCTCAGAGAGCTAGTCTTCTCAGTAGCGTGATACTCTGAAACAAGAGAGAGGAGTTCCCATTCGTCCCAAACTAAAGAGCAATAATCTAGACATCATTCACAGCAGATGCAATTTAAGATGAAGAAAAACACTTAAGCAGAAAATGCAGTTTCTTGTCTGCAGTGTTGGTAGGTAATTGTTTTAAAAATGAGCTTATTTTATTCTCAATAGAGATTGTACAAAATGCCATTTTGAAATCAGAATAGGGAAAAATAGGATATATGCAGTTTTAAGCATCTTGGATAATCATGTGCAAAGCAGTAAGTTAGGATCGCATAATGAGGGCCAATGGACACCAGAGTGCACACTGGAGCCTGAAGCCACGGCGCCTCCGTCCCCGGCACACAGGACTCTCCGTGCATGTCTCATGTACATATGAGGCTCTGTGTTTCTGTACATGTTTACAGACTTTAAAAATAGTTACAGATCAAGAAGTAAATGACTCTGGCCTAAGGGTGGGGCAGGAAGCAATTCTCTTTTTCCATTTAGACATGGTTCCTTCCAATGGAGTAAAGTTTAAGAGCGTCTTCTTTGATGCCAAAAACAAAACAAAAACTGGCTTCCTCACTAACCTCACTGCTTCTCAAATTTTATCAGGCTCCAAACTAGTTTGGGATCTCATTAACAAAAAAATCTTGTGATTCAGTGTGGGATGAGACCTGGGCATGTCCGTGGCCAACAAACTTTCAGGTGATCCCAACATTGCTTTGATTAGCAAGGAGCTAGCTAGTGGGCGTTCGATTTTCTACACTTAGCATTAAGGACTCTGGATATATGTCTTAGGACTTGTTTTAAGCCGACATATGAAACATGGTTCTGAGTATGAGAACTGAGTATAAATCATCCTCTGCAGTGCATAATGGCTCCCAGTTGCTGGAGATCAGAGTGGACGCTCACTTGTTCATCCACGTGAAACAGCAGCAGTAGCATTTGACTATTTATTTATTTATTTGTTTGTTTGTTTGTTTTTATGTAATCACTGCTCTGATGTATAAAATATTTCATTACTGAAATACAAAGTCAGCATAAACAGAGAGCTGAGTTTGTGGTTCTCTGGAGATGGAAAGGGTCCTGTGTAGACAGGTGGGGCATTGGGGAAGTGGTGAGGTATATAAGTTCATCAAGGTAAACCCCCTTGACTGAACACTGATGGCTTTGTAAGATGTTGGGCCAGAGGTTGCACACATGTGGTCCCCGACTCTTGTCATGGGTTGCTCTATATCACCTCAAGGTTTCTTTACAGAGGGCTTGTTTTGTTCAACTCTCAATTTTGGGTTTGTAGACTATGAACTACAAAAGAATCTCTTTTCTTTGCAATATACCCATGTGTCCCTGTGCTATTAGGCACATAACTGGAAAGGTGTGTGTGTGGTGGTGGTGGTGGTGGGGTGTTGCTAAGAAACTACTTGACTATGACTGCACAGATTCAGAACTGACATACATGAAAAGTTGAGAATGTTTGGAGAAGTCCAGAAGACCCCAGGATGGTCCAGTAAGGACACAAAAGACAGGAACACGTGGGCACATGTCACAGAATGTGATGTAAGGCATAAGATGGAGACACTATCACACTGGCCCTTTCTTGCCACAGCTTCAGGGCCTTTGCTAGTAAGAAGGTCATCACCAGATTTGACCCCTTGACCCTGTTGCTATGAGTCAAAATAAACCTTTTTTCATTAATACTTACCTAGTCTGTGGTATTGTATGACAGTGGATAATACAAGTGATTATTCACAAAATATAACTGTTCTAATAACCATGTCCATTATATGTGTACGTGTGTGTATTATGCATAATACTATTTCCATATGAAGTAAGAAAGATGGAATTTTCATCAACTGTTTATTATTAAAATGATTAATTATTTATTACAGCAAGTATAAATTTGACTACTTTGTAGTTCCTCACCTTATATAGAACAAAGCTAATTATGCTAGTTCAGAAAAGTAAATTCTAGAGGATAATATTTGGTTATATTTTTGTATGTTATAATAAAGAAAGAAAAAATCCACTAAGATAAAAACTTAAAATTTAGAGTGGAAACCTCTGATTTGGTCAATTCTGGTCACAGCTTAGGAGGTTTCCCTCCAGCCCTTGCAGATAACCCTTACTCTATTTCAGATTTCTTATTAGCTCGTGTGTGTGTGTGTGTGTGTGTGTGTGCGTGTGTGTGCTTAAATATGTGTTTATACTTATTCTGTGTGTGGGTGTTTTGCCTGTATATGTATGTGCGCCATATGCATGCTTGGTCAAAAAGGGGGTGTCAGTTTCCCTAGAACTGAGGTTACAGGCAGTTCTGAGACATCATGTGGGTGCCAGAAACCATCCCTGCAGGAACACTTAACTGCAATACTCTTAACCTCTGATCCATGGCTCTGGCCCCACTCCTAGGTCTTGAACAATAGTTTCTTTATTACGCAGGATTTCTTTCTAAACTCTTGTGGAGTACTCTACATCTCTTCTTTCTCTCAGATCTTTTGTGCTCTGCTACTCTCACGCAGAATATATGGTAATAGCTTACACTGGGTGGGTCTGCTGAGATGAAGAGTACCGGCTCATGGTTAAATGAAACTTTCCAATCCAGATGGTAACAGCCAGGACCCACAGACATGACGTCGGCTTTCTTTACTGCACGTTTTAAAACAATAAAATCACTTAAAGTGAAAAACACAAGAAGACTTAGGAATCAACTTAAATTCCTTTTCTCTTCTTTGAAAATTCTCTAATCTATACTTCTAAATAATATTCCTTGCCACTTATGCTTTTAGGATTATTTCAAAGATGTTGATTGTGGAAATGTTAGGTAACACACAGAAATATATTGTACCCGGTGAGACAGAGGGCCTCGGATAATTTTTCTTTTTTCCTAGTCTATTCAAGCCGACTGAGCTGGCTTCTGGCTTTCATAGTTTATTGTATAATTGTTGGTGAGAAAACGTAAGCCGTGAGCCTTTTGGGGTCTGAATTGTCATTGTTAGATCTGGAGGCTAATCACTATGCTCGGGAGAAGAGAAACGCCGTGGATAACACATTCTTTTCACACGACCTCATGGATAAACATGCTTTGAACTGATAAAAGAGTGAACCTTCCCGATTAAAAAAAAAAAAAATGAGAGCATTTCACAGCCGCAGCCGCACTGCGAATTTCCCACTCATGTCTGTGCCTGTGGTCTCCCTTCAGCCTTTCTCAGGCCCTGAATCTCAACAAAGGTCGCTTGATTTGTTAGTTGGGAAGGAGAGAGGTTGCCGACTCTCACAGAACAAGATGGACTTTGTGCTTGTGCACTGATTTATTTAGCATGTTGATGCCTTCAGACCACAGCTCCTAAACATGGAGGGAGATGTATGGGACCCCATGCACAGAACATGAGGTGGGCTGTAGGAATTGTGTTAATGGTCTTGAGTAAGTTTTCAGTTTGGGAACTTCCAAAGTTAGAATCGTCCTAGAAATAGCAATATGGCATGCAAACAGAAACATGGAGAATCTTAGTATTTAGTCACATCGAAATTTGCTTTCCTTTTAGATAAAATTAAAATCAGGTACTTCTTATGAGTTTAACTTTTGTAGGCACTGGTATTACAGTGGTGAAGAAGGTCAGATTTCTCTCTGTCCTCCCAGACCTGAAAATCACAGGAATTTGGAGGGAACAAGGGTTCAATGCAATACCGCAGGGCTACGGTATTTTTAAAACAACCAGAGTGGATGAAGTTCTGTAGACAGAAGCGTCCGTCCTGCCTGGTCCCACAGACGTTCAGTCCCAAAGAAACACACAGAGGTTGTGTGGGGCTGTTTCACTCTCGGATTTTCAGTCCAGTTTTATTTATTGAAATACAAATGAAATCCCACTCCGAAATTCCATTGTACAGAGGTTACAGTATCCACAAGAAAATGGTGTTCAAGTTGAGATCAAAGGGACAATGGTATTTAAGTAACTAAAGGGGAAGGGAACAACTTTCTGACCAAAAAAGTTGGAAGCCCAGACTTTTTAAAGAGGAGTTGTGACTTCACCTAAGACTGGGCTGCCTGGGTGCAGCGTCTCAGGAGAAGGTGTCACTGCAGAGAAAAGGACAGTTTCTGAGAGGAGCTGAAGACAGCGGACCAGGTAGAAGTGCTGGCAAGTGGGTAGACATGATACAGGTTAGAGACACAGGCATTAGGAGGTTCTACTTAATCGACACAGCTGTAAGTGAAAAACTGAAAGATGATTCCAAGGTTCTCAATCAAGGAAGCAGACAGAGCTAGCCATCCCAGGAGATGAGGAAGATTGATGATTGATTGAATTTGGGAGAGTGATTAGGACTAAGAGCTCATTGTATAATTTTTAAATAATTTTAATTTTATGTATAATATTTTGCCACATGTACATCATTGTGCCACATATCAGTGCCTATGGAGACCAGAAAAGGGTGTCAGTTCCTGTAGATCTGGAGTTACAGGTGGCTGTGAGCCACTATGCGAGTGGTAGAAATTAAACTTGTATCCTCTAGAAGAGCAGCCAGTGCTTTTATCTGCTGAGTCATCTCTCCTTTTGTGTATATGTATGAGTATGCGTGTTTACAGATGTGTGACAATGATGTTGTTTCTGAAATCAGTGGAATTTTCTTGGCCAAGATGGGTATGACCCAGGGTCTTCATGTGTCAAAGACTCAAAGTCACCCCAAACGCACCTGAGATGGTTGCTTTTGAATTCCTTGTCCCATCAAAGTGAAGATTTAGGCAAAGTAGAACCAGGACTTTATAAAGAAAAACGTATGAAAAGTGAGGCAACCTTCTGAGAGTGGAAAAAAGGATGAAAACCATTTTTATGATTGTTGGGGGTCTTCTAATAGGCTTTACAGCAGAAAAAAAGACTCAAGTAATTTTATGAGATTGGTTGGTTCTCTGTGCTGTTATGGGCTGAGCCAATGGAGGGTCCATGTTATATTACATGCGTGTTCCACTGGCCAACAACAGAGTTGATTATGAACCGCTTACATGCCACTTGCTCAGGTGGGGGTGGTTACAGTCCCACTTTGCTGATCTCTGATTTACGCCTTGTTGACTGACAGTTTTTAGGATAGCTAACCTCAGCCGATATTGCTACTGTCAGCATTTTAGACTGGCTGTTATTAAACTGCAGTTTCTTCATTTTCACAGCTACACGACCAGCTTGTAGTTTTAGCACAGTGGGCAGCCAGTGTTACAAATAGTAGGACAGAGCTGCAGTCTGTCCTGGTTACCTCATGCTTAACTCCTTCTGTATGGAACTGTCTGGAGTGTTCTCTCTGGGGATGGGGGCAGAAGCATCTTTCTAGGAGCCATCCTTGCTTGCCCTCTAGGCTGTTACAGTGAGCTGCATTAGAGGTAAGAGCAGGTAAGGTGTCATCAATGTGCAGACTCCAGGAACAACTTTCCCGAGTCATACTCCAACATAGGTTGGAGAAGAAGCTTGCAGACACCAGATTCCCCAGTGACTACCAGGGATACATGACACTGATGACCACAGAAAATAGTGTATGTGAAATCTGGCTGTCACAGATTTTAAATAGACTTTCTGAGAACGAGGAGTAGTGTTTTCCTGTCTCACAGAAGGATGGAATATGGAAATACATAATCTAAATGAGATGGTTTTGGGAAAAGGCACATTATCTTCGTTAGAAAAAAAACCCAAGTTGATTATTTTTCTTTTCTGTTTCTAATTGTTGTACCAGGGCTGAACCAGGAGCCCTGCAAATGGGAAGCTAGGGCTATCCCACTGAGCTCCGTACTAAGTATCTCTTCACTAGTTTTGAGAGAAGGTCTTACTAAATCACTTCTGCTGACTTTGAACTCACTCTGTGGTTCAGGCAGGAGTTGAATTTGTGATCCTCTTGCCTCAGCCTTCACCAGACAAGTCAAAAATCCAAGTTTCAATCCAGAATTGAGGATACAATTTCTGAATTGCTAGATTCTGGGTGTTGTTTCTGGAAAGTGCATGAGACAGACGACTGTAAACCCCTTATCTCTTGGCGCCCATGCTTAGCCTTCTCTGGATAACCTCAACCACAGTTCCGTAGGATGGAGCACCAGGCCACATCCACTTGGGCAACTCTTTTCTTCTTTGTTAGTTTTTTTTTTTATCTTTTTTGACCAATGTTTGTTTTTACATTGTAATTTGCTTATGAATCTGTAGGTAGTGAGTAATCCAGTTCAGCTGGTTGGGTAATCATGATTTTATTTCTTTAGGCTGAGGGAGAAAATACAAATAAGTAAAATTAGACATTAAAAAGTAAAGAAAATTAGTATAAACTCCACTGGAATATGAAGTCTCATTAGGGAGAACACTGGACACTTGCATTCTGAAAACTTATGCATTTATAACCATCAAGCCATCTTCTCAGGTTTGTCCCTTCCTGTGCTAAAAAAGACTATTAAGATTCTTAGTTTACTGTGTGGTAAGTCTTCCTTTAAATATATTATATAATGCTGGCTTGACTTGGGGGTGCTTGGAAATGTCACTTTTTAATGCTAAAAGGGAGCTTTACTGGCAATGGCATTTTTAGATGACAATTATTGACGTTCAGGGTTTCACTATATCCTCCCATGCTTTTTTTGGCTTTGACAGTGTTAATGAGAGATTTCGTGTTATTCTGATCCCTTCCAGATCCCTTTGTGTTGTTTCTTTGCTTTGCATTTTTTTGATGTTTTAATAATATGTTATGTGGAGTTCTCTCTGGTCAAGGCTATTCAGAGTTCTTCTTGCTGCCTGTGTTTTAATATCTATTTATTTTGTAGACTTGGGAACATCTCTGCCCTAATTTTACTGAATACATTCTCCATGTTTTTAGTGTTCTCTCATTTCTTTCTGCCCCGTGAATTGTATATTTGGTTTTCTAATCATATATGTGCCTCTTGTACATCATGACTTTGCTTTGTTACTATAATATGTCTTATTAAAATTCAAATTCAGCATTTCCTCTATCTTGCTTTCTATCACTCATGCTCTTTCTTCTACTTGGTCAAATCTTTTGGAGATGCTTCCTGTTCTTTTTTGTCACTGTTTACATTGAGTTTCTCATTTCCAATATTTCTATATTTTTTCAGAGTCTCAATTTCCTTGCTGAATTTATCTTCTGTGTTGTGACCTTTAATACTAATTTCTGTTTTTTTTCATCCTTTTTGCTGACTGTTTCATTTATGATGCTTGCTTTCCTCTCTAGGGTCTTTTTTTTTTTTTTTTTACATTGCAAATAATTTTTTTTTTTTTTAGGGAGACTTTTTAGTTCACATTTGTAACTTACAATCCATCTCTTTTGGAGATGACAAGGCAACAGGATGTTAAAACAACTAGTCAGGTCCTAGACACAGTCAAGGGAGACAGGAATAAATAAAAACATACATGGTCTTTAGCTTGCATTCTCTAATCTTACATAGAACAATAAGCAACACCAGGGAATGGAACCACCCACTTTCATTTTGGGTCTCCTCAAATCAATTAAGTCAATGATGTTGAAGGAGGCCCCTTGTTTGTCCTGGTCTCCCAGAACCGAAATAACAACACAGAAACTGTATTAATTAAATCACTGTTTGGTTCATTAGATCTAACTTCTTATTGGCTAATTCTTACATATTGATTTAGCCTATATCTATTTTTTTTTTTGTCAAAGCCTCCATTTATTAGGGACAGGGTAACAACTTATATACCCCCTGAATGAGGGCTTGGGGAGCAGGGCACAGGAGCATGGAATCTGGCCGCGTGGTCCCAGTCACGTAACCTACATCCGGTCAGGTAGGCCAAGAAGTCAGGAGTTGCCACACCTAGTTCCCTGGATAGCTGGAATTTAAGGCAGTTCTGCTATGAGATTAGGTTCGTTAGCAATTAGCGAATAGCTAATTGGGTGTGGGGCAGGTTTTGCCAATATAACTATTCTTAACATAATTATGGGTTTGGGGTTCCCTGCAGGCTCCCCAAGGTGATGGTTTCTGTAACAATCTTTAGGGGGGGAAACGGCTCCCAACATATTCCTCCTTTCTTATATAAAGGCAAGTAGTTATAGGTGGAGGGCACCAAGACAGAGTCAACCATGGTGTCAGATCTAAGGGAGAAGGGACTGGGACAAGGAGAGACCCTCCTCTCGACTGGTGAAGCAATTTACCTCTCCTGGGAACAGAGGGGTGCCTTATGAGTAGCATTAGTTTCTTGGAGCTTCTCAAATAAAAGGTATCTAGTAGGATTAAAGTAAGCAGATCACAGGGCACCCTGTCTTAGGCTATGTGGAGAGCGCCCTCGTACCTAAAAACCATGCCATGTTGAGCCGGCCTGTACGGCCTCTGTATGGTTTGAAATTTAGGTGAGGATCCACACTAACTCCCGTCATTGGGCCCCTGTATCTATCATTAATGAAAAATCTGTGAGGTGCTCCTTAAACAAAAGATATGATATAATTTTGGCACCAATAACTCCATCTCCAGACAAGAAGAAAGGGGCACCTTCCAAACCCAGTATTCACCTTTTAGTCTGGCCCATGGTATGTCCTCCTTCCTAAATGCCTACTCCACAAAAAGTTACGTGTGCTTGCCTGCCATCAATTAGGGAGGTGAAAAAGGGATCAAAATCTAAAATTCTTAACATATGCATTAAACCCAAACACTTTACAGCATGTGTCAAACCTTTCCCAACATCTATAAGCAGTTACAAATATCATTAGATCAATTTCAGTAAAAGTACAATGACATACATTGTTGTCAAATACCACCATTTCCAGACTCTGAGCAACAGTCTCAGGAACCCCAATCTTTCCCCTTCTTAAGTGAAGAGGTTAGTATTTTAATTAAAATGAGTTCTGTGTCCCAAAGATTAAAACAGTCTGATGTCCAGTCTGCATCTCAGCTCCAAAGCAGACCAGAGTTCAAGCTGCAGAAGCAGTTTAGCACTTGTGCTTCAGGGCCGGTGGGATTCCTGGGTGAGGTGAGCTGGATTCAGCTATCTGAAGCACATCCTGGCATTATCTCAGCCGGGTCTCCCTGGACTCAGGAGGCAGAATTGACACCCTGTAGAGTGGAGCAGCAGATTCTGTTATCAGGGACTCCTCTCCTTGGGGGCAGGAAAAGCCAGACTAAGGACCTCTCTGCAATCGCCTCAGGAACTCCTCTGTGTCCGCAGCGCAGCCTCGACATCAGGCCCAGCTTTTATTTTCTTTCTGTGAAAAAAAGCATAAACATATCCTCGACCCCAAATATATATAGGTCGGGTTTTTTCATAATGCATTGCAAGGGCTTTTCCACCTTGCCCTAGCAAAGGTCAGCTTGGTGTTATCATGTCAGATCCGTTTGCATCTGGATCTACTTGCAAGTTTCATAAGCTGCTTACAAGGAGCCTTATTATGCTCCATAATATTTTTTTTATTATTATTATTAGCCATATATGCAGTTCCTCCATTGGAAGAGCCATTTGTAAAATTTAGCATAAAATCCTTTAAGGGATTTTTTTTGCTATAACATTAGCAAAATACAGTTGTGTGAATTGTAGCAATAATCATCTGGGGATCAAGCCATTTTTTAGCTTTTATCCTGCCCTTTTGTACCAGACAGGCTACTGGTTTAAATTAAGAGTTTAATATCTTAATTGGCAAAACTTGAGAAGATTTTGCCATAAACAGCATTTTTTTATAAAAATGTTGTAGAATAAGTTTTATATTTAATATGCACACTTGCCATAGCTGCATTATAATTAATATACTGTATTTGTTGATTATTGTATACTTTACCTGTTGATTTATATTTTACCTGTTTGAGTACCTGTTAGGCAGCTTTAAGCTCTCTCTATTGGAAACTGTTTTTTTTTTATTTTATATTTTTTTTTCTATTCTAAGATGGCTCCCTTAATTAAGATGTGTGCTTCTCTGCTCCCCTAACCAACCTTCCTTTATCCCAAACATCCCGTTTCCCCAGGTTCCCCCCATCCTCCCCTTCTCACATTTCTCTCCCCTTCTCCCCTCACCCCCCTCCCACCACACCCCCAAGATCCCAAATTTTTGCCCGGCAATCTGTTCTACTTCCCATAACCAGGAGGATAGCTATATGTTTTTCTTTCGGTTCACCTTCTTATTTAGTTTCTTTAGGATATCAAATTATAGACTCACTGACCTTTATTTATCTCTAGAAACCAATTATGAGTGAGTACATCCCATGTTCATCCTTTTGGGTCTGGGTTACCTCACTCAGGATAGTGTTTTCTATTTCCATCCATTTGCATGCAAAATTCGCGAAGTCATTGTTTTTTACCGCTGAGTAGTATTCTAATGTATATATATTCCATACTTTCTTCATCCATTCTTCCATTGACGGGCATCTAGGTTGTTTCCAGGTTACGGCTATTACAAATAATGCTGCTATGAACATAGTTGAACAAATGTCCTTGTCATATGATCGGGCATCTCGTGGGTATATTCCCAAGAGTGGCATTGCTGGGTCCATGTCTTGATGGAATTCTGTTTGGATCCTTTTTCAGCTTGCTCATCATTTTTATTGGAAATCTTTTTAAATTTTTACCTAACATTTTCCCTGTTTACATACCTCTGAGCTAGTTAGCTGGAGAACTAGGATCTTTTGATGCTTTCCCTGTTATAGTATCTTCAAGCTTATTAGCTAGGTAATTGGGATCTTTTGACATTTTCCTTGCTTCTACAGCTTTGAGCTTATTAGCCAGGGAATAGGAATCTTTTGGAACAGTCCTAGAGGCTTCACCTTTTCCTGTTTCAATATCTTTGAGCTCATTATTTGGGGAATTGGCGTCTTCTGGGACAGTCATGAATATTTGTGAATATTTGTTTATTCTGTCACCATGTTGCAATTTATATGTCTGTTGGTCTGAATATCAGTTATGCAATTGACAAGGGCGTTTTAGTGAGAAGCCCATCTTTGAATGCTGAAACGACACTAACACTTAGAGGGAGAAAACTGGCTGCTATAGAAGAAACAACATCAAACCATACAAGATGTACATATACACTTAGTCTATAACAGCCACTACTGACTATAGAAGTTAAAACAGCAGAATTCCTGTAGGATGTGCTATGAAGCTAAGTGTTATTTAGGGTAAGTGTGGAAGTAGTAAATGAGGGAGAGAAAGGAAGCAGACAGAGGAAAAATGAGAATCATGGAAAATGAAGGAGAAAGAATAGAGAAGAGTGTGGTGGAACTGTGTCTTAGTCAGGGTCTCTGCTGCAGTGATGAAAAAGCATGAACAGAAGCAGCTTGGGGAGGAAAGGGTTTATTCGACTTACCTTTTTATGCCACGATTCATCATTGATAAAGTCAGAACAGGAACTCAAACAGATCCTGGAGGCAGGAGCTGATGCAGAGGTCATAGAGGGGTGCTGTTTACTGGCTTGCTCCATGGCCTGCTCAGCCTGCTTTCTTACAGTGCTCAAGATCTCCAGCCCACACACAATCGACTGGACCGTACCCCTTCAGACTAAATTGAGACAAGCTTGCCTACAGCCTGATCTTCTGGAGGGATTTTTTTAGCTGGAGTTCCCTTCATCACTCTAGCCTGTGTCAGCTGACATAAATTTATCCAGCAAATGATGAAAAGAAAGGAGATTAGGAAAAAAAAAACCTTCATAGTGAAATGTTTGAAGACAAAATTGAATATATGCAGTAAAGAGAATAAAAAATTAAAATGTATTCCTTAGTTCCCAATAGGCTTTATAGGATTGAGGTTTCTTGAGCATTCCCTAGTCCATATTAGCAATTCTATTGCTATCATCCCGTATTGTCTTGTTTAGGTAGCCATATTGGTGAGAATTCATCGGTATATGCTTCTCTGATTTCTAGAAGAAAGAGTTTCATGGCGAATTTCTTGTTCCTCTGGCTCTTATGATCTTTCTGTCCTTTCTGCAATGATCTTCAAGCTTTAGGGTAAGAATTTGTGTTGCAGGTGTATCATTTGGGATTGGCCTCCACAACTCCACATTTTAATCACTTGTGGTTTCTGTAATGGTCTCCATCTGTTGCAAAGGGAGCTTTCCTTTATGAGTAGTTTTAGTTACTTTTATACTGTTGTGACAAAACACTGTGATCAAGGAAATTTATAAAAGGAAGTATTTAACTGATGGCTTGCTTACAGTTTCAGGAGGTGAGTACATGACTACCTTCGCAAGGAACATGACAGCAGGCAGCAACTGAGGCCTTATATGTTGAGACAATAGCCCACCCTCAGTGACACACATCCTCCAACAAGGCCACACCTCCTAATCCTTCTGAAACAGTTCCACCAATTGAGGACCAAGTATTCAAATAGATGAGCATATAGGGGACATTCTTATCAGGCATCACAAGAGTGAATTCTGAGAACAGGAAGAATATTCTTCCCTACACAAGAGCACACCAATCAGTTATTCAATATGATATGGTCAGCTCAAGAAACATTATATACAAGTAAGGTTATACAAACTGAACAAGTTGTGCTTATGTATTTAGGAATACACACACACACACACACACACACACAACAATGGTTAATAAAAAAGAGGTCATGGATTTGAAAGAAAGCACGAAGGAGTATATGGGGAGGTTGGAGGGAGGAGAAAGGGAGAAATGATGTGATTATAAATTTAAAAATGATTTAAATGGTTTTAAAAATAGAGTATATTTTTAAAAGCCATTAAGTTAAAAACAAAATTCAGCTAAATTAAAGAGGGGAGTGTAACTGGAGGTTTCTACCCATCCATCCATCCATCCATCCATCCAGTTCCTGAATATCCACTCTGAGGCTTAGTATTAATTACAAACTGTTTGGCAGATGGCTCAGGCTTATTCCTAACTAGCTTTTACATCTTAAATGAATGTATTCCTATTAACCGATGTATTGCCACACGGCCATGGTGTCTCCTCACATCCTGTCTCTCTGGCCTCTCCCAGACTCCGCCTTCTTTTTCCCTGTATCTTTGCTTGGATTCCCCACCTGCCTCTATTCTGCCTGGCCAAATCAACTTTTCTATTAACCAATGCTAATAAACATATTCACATCAAACAGAAAGGTATCCCACACCAGAGGAGGAGAGAAAAGTGGAAACAGAGCACTCTGGGGTGAGGTAGGTGGAAGGGAAGAACACAAGGACTGTGGAAAAGTGGAAAATGTTTGGCCCAAATGGGAAAATTTATAAACAATATTAGAAGAAAATACAGCGGGGAGTAGCAAGTACAAACCTAAAATTAAAAAACTACAGTATTGTGAAAATGTTGCTAAATGTGACAGGAAAATGCAGTTACATGGTAGGGGACAAAGAAACTCCTGAGCACTGTCTTCACCAGGCTTCAGCCGCTGGTAGCTATCCCTGGGAGTATGGGGGGTTGAACTGTGGACTCCCATCTTTCCTTAGTTGCTGAATCCACCAGAGCTGTCTTGACAGGGGCTGTTTTCTTTCTTTGTGTATCTGAGGTCTCAGCTTTAGATTCTGCTAGGGGTTTGCAGATTTGCTCATGCTCTGATCTTTGCATCCTCACCTCTTGGCTTGGCTGCTTTAGCCTAGGTAGTTTGAGCATCATAAACAGCCACAGCACTGGGATCTGTACAGGTTTGGGGTCTTCCTTCCTACTCTCAAGGCTTCTGGAGCTTTAATCATCCTTCTGGAGAGATGATAAACTTCCTTAGAATTTCAGAGGTCTCAGGCTCTGTAGCAGTGAGATGACTCCAGAATTTGATTTATCTATTGGCCTCAGGTTCAAAGCTATCAAACTCCAGGACCATCCCCAGTTGATAAAATAGTTTCTTGACCAATATCTGCTGGGCTGTCTTTATTTATATTCTTCTCAGCCTGAGCTCACTTGCTACTTCTTCAGCCTGTCAGAGACTGGAACTCCTGTTTGTCATACTTGCATTTCTGAGTATTTTCTTACCCAGCAGATATAGCAAGCCAAACGTGGGCTCTTAGGCCTGGGAACATCTTGTAATCTTAGGCTCCTGGGTTGCTTAGGTTTTAACAATAAAGTCTCTGTCCAGTGGCACCCACCACTACCCTCATGTCCCACAGCATGTCAGGATAAAACTTCACCAAATGCACCATTGAGTTTGAGGCAGTGAGGGCTGTGAACACGTCCTGAAGGGTGGCCTGACTTTCATCTGGTTGACCTTTTAGAAGCCATTCTTGTGTCCTTTCCTCTTACATGTAGCTAAATGGATGGCACAAGCTGTGTAGAGATGGGGCATATTCCCCATTGCCCCAGTGGTTCTGTTTCTGATTTTATTTTCATTTTTTTCAACTTCTTTTGTGGATTCCTGAAACTTTCCATTTGTTTCTCTCTTTGGGACAAAGTGTTTTTTTTTCCTCTTCTACTTTTCAGAAATAGCTTCTAGTTTACCATTTTCCCTGAAAGTGTGGAATTTTTGATGAAGGGAATAAGAGTTGATATTTAAATATCAATACATATCTAGCCCCCTCCCCCAATCAGCCCGAAGAGCAATCAGGGTTCCCTGCCCTGTGGGAATTCCAAGGACCTCACACCTCCATCCAGGTCTAGTAAGGTGAGCATTCAAACAAAGCCAGTATGTGCAGTAGGATCAAAAACCCATTGCCATTGTTCTTGAGTTCTCAGTAGTCCTCATTGTCCATTATGTTCAGTGAGTCCGGTTTTATCCCATGCTTTTTCAGACCCAGGCCAGCTGGCCTTGGTGAGTTCCCAATAGAACGGGAAATGGGAGGCTGTGGCGGGGAGGAGGCAGAAATCAGAAAGAAAGAAAGAAAGAAAGAAAGAAAGAAAGAAAGAAAGAAAGAAAGAAAGAAAGAAAGAAAGAAAGAAAGAGAAAGAAAGCACTGGGCAGGTGTTCTATAATTTCAACATTAAAAAAAAAAAACCCTTTTGTTGGCCAAAGAAAAGGAAGAGGGGTTAAATAAATGAATAACAAAAAGGAGCAAGCATTTT
Source organism: Microtus obscurus (assembly GCA_963919715.1). Lineage (NCBI taxonomy): Eukaryota > Metazoa > Chordata > Mammalia > Rodentia > Cricetidae > Microtus > Microtus obscurus. Next base: position 4,955,903 of record CAWTZC010002364.1, read on the forward strand.
TAAATTTTATTATAGACAAAGGGTTAATGAGTCTGGTATATAAACAGCTTCTACAAATAAAGAAGAGGGCAAACATTAAAAGAACAGAATGAGCCAAAGAAATGAAGGAAGGAGGAAATACCAACGGTCTTTAATCATACAAAACATGCTCAGAAAATAGCCCGTGGAAAAAATTTAAAACTGAAGCATTTTTTGTCTTTGAGAATGTGAATAAAAATGAATATTTTGGTGTTATAATAAAAAATCATGCACAAAAATACATATCTAGCAGTATTGAAGTGTGTGAGAGAGTCTGAGGGTAAGGTGGGCATTAACTGATGTATAAGCTGTGCCCAGAGAATGGAGTTCCTACCACAATTGAAAGTTTTACCTTTGCCAGGAGAGGTAACTCCCATTCAACAACATGAATGGAGCAGTGGGTAGACACAGGTGGAACCAAATGTATAGATGGATGGAGAGCATTCTGAAGTGTTTAAATGTATATGACAGCTTGTTTTCTGTGATGACTGAGGAATTCCACCAGAGAGGAAGCACAGTCAGAGGAGAGTAGAGACGAACTGAAAACAACTTACGGAATACAGTTAGGATCTTAAAGACTCATGTAAGATTGATAGTCAGAACCTGTATTAATTATCAATCTGATTTTACATTTTTCTGCTAACTTTTTGATGAGCTGAAATTAGATGATAATGTAGATTAACTTACCTTTGATTGGAGTTTTGCTTATAATATTTGGGGAAAAACAATCAAACTTAGAGATTTATAGAAAGTAAAATTGGATAGAGAAGATGAGGATGGTCCTCTTCAACGGAAATCAAACTCATCTTGGAGTGGGGAACACTTAAAATGGACAGGCAGATGTCAGCAAGTGGCATTGGAGAGTGGGATGGGCCTTTAGAGGAAGGAGGGTCTGTGTTCAGTGGGGAGAGGTACAGATTGTGACCCTACATTAAATGTTGGTGCTGAAGGGGACTTGAGTCCAGATGTCAGCATAGGTAGGATAGTCACATGGATGTCAGAATTCCCGCTTGCTGCAGACAGAGGGATGCAGAGAGAACTGTAATCCAGATTTCACAATCAACAGTGAACAGGAAGGCAGAGTCTTTGAGGATGTAGGAATGTTGATGGCAGACACCTAGAAGAGTAGATATGTGGGGACAGAAAGTGACACCAAGTGTACCTGCTAATGCTGAAGTACTGAGTGTCTGCTTTTTGCTGTACATAAGGGATCATTCATAGTTCCTGAACATACAGAAACTATCTTGGAGATTCACAGGGCATGGACCTCTTGTAGGAAAAATAGAATTTGATGAAATGCCAAGAGGTTGAAGCTATAGACAGACATAGCTGGGATTGCAAAAGACTAGTAGGCTGGACAGTGAGGGAGAGACTAATGGGAATAGATAAGGATGTAGAAGAAGGGTCAAAGTCAACTAGAAAGATTGTTATTAAAAACAAATTATCAATAGGTTTCTCTGAAATCATTTATAAAGAAGGCCAAAAAGAGAGTTGGCTCATTTTCTTTTAAATTGCTGACTAGAGTATTGCCAAGATAAAACCATGGGTTTGCTGGCTGTATATTTCCTTTTTGTTCTAGCTGTTGCTTAGGAGAACAGGATTTTTTTAAACCATGTGTCTCAGTAGGTTATGATTTGTATAAAAGGAAGCTACTGATTTTGCTAGCGGTGGTATGGCTTAGTCATTATTTTAAATGGCTACTCCCAGGTTCTCTTCTCCCAGGCACCCATTCAGCTCAAGTGAGAGCCATTTGTCCATTTCCATCATACCTCTAATCATATTAGAAACTATGGTGACTCTGGGAAAGCTTGTTGTACTGGGTCTCTTTGACTATGTTATGCATATGGATAGTTTAATCCGCAGAATCTCTGCATTCATCTGTGTTAAAACTAATGGAACTCAACCCAGGTTGGAGGCCATGAAAATGGAACAAAAGAAAATGTGTTGGCTGTGTTACCACTGTCTGGAAGAGAGAGATGATTCCCACATTTCCATCTAGGTCTTATAAGGACATCTCTGGGTTTTCACCTTTGTATTCGTCTAGGGTTCTCGAGATGAAAAAAGCCAATGGAATGAATAATGTTCAAAGGAGATTAGGATGGCTGCCATGATGAGTGTGGGTAGTCCAACCATGACTGTCTCACACTGGAGAGGTTCAGGACCCAGTAGTCTGGTGCTGAGGGTCTGGAGGTCTTCAGTCTGCTCCACGTTAGAAACCTAAAGCTGGGTCCTCATATCAGTGAAAGAATGTGGCAGCAATAGCATCAGGGTGGATGAACAGCTGTCAAGAGTGGAGGCAAGCAGAAGAAACAGCTTCCTTGATGCTGCCTGCACTGAAGATACATCTTTTTACTTCAAATAACTTCAAACGATCAAGAAAATCCCTCCCAGGCTTGGCTCCGAGCAACTTGGCTTTCAGCTGATTCCAGATCTAGTCAAGTTGACAGTCAAGATTAGCATCAGAAACCGTTAAAGGTAGGGTTGTTTCCTTATGATCGTTGAAAGGGTACTAACTAGGTCAAAGACTTATTGATACAGACCTCAAGCTTGTATTCAGTTGTGCCATCTGGGCATGCATACTCCTTCCCCAATATTGGATACCATCATTTACAGTTTTGCAATTAAATTTGTAAGAGGAAATAATAATCTTTATAAATATCTCAAACTACTCTCATTAACTTAGAAGTCCAACTAGTCTCTTGGTTTTTCTCCTGGTTTCTTGGTATGTTAACAAACATTTGAATTTACCTTTCCATATGGTGTGGGCTTCAGAAACCACCTCTTGCCTAGAGAGGAACAAATTTTGTCACTAGGCAAACTGTGTTTTGAGAGAGATAATTGTGACCTACGAATTTCATATGAAGGAAGAGAATGAAGCCAAAATGTATTACTTAGGAACTTTTGTTCAATAGGAATGAATTTAACAAGAATATTCATTAGGAATAAGTTAATTAGGTGACAAACTTCTCACCATAATATTTGAAGGCCTGAACCAGGGATGGGAAGCTTTTGTAGTGCTGGTTTGTATTTATGGAGCCCTCTCTAAGTACCAGTCCTTAGTGAACCATTTAAAATACTACAGATTAAATGGTATTAGAGACATAGAGATAGATGATAGATAATCAGTAGGTAGGTAGATATTCCTTTATGATGTCTCCAAAGCCGTCCTATGAAGTGGGCATTATCATTCTCCAAGGAGAAAGAGTGTAAAAGGGTTATGTCAAGGAAAGCAGGCAAGCTTTGCCACGTCCTGGGCTACCATCTTAGTGCATGCCAGCAGCTTTACCCACTGTCCCCTAGAAACACTGTATATTTCACCAGATCCATTTTTTATGTGTTTCTGTCATTTGAAACACACTAGCATCATTATGAATGGCACAGGAAAGGATAGAGATAGAAAAGGTGAGAGTTCAGTCAGGCGTTCATCTTTCCATCCACCCTCCAAGCAGCAGAGTGACTTTACTGTCCAAGCAGCAGTCAAAGGCAGGAGAGAGGAAGTAGGGCATGAGAAAGAATTCCAGAAGTCTCTGACTTGAGGAGAGTTTTCTGTCTGTATGAGTGAGAAAAATGAACACTAAATAAATCATATTGATTCAGAGTTTCAGGTACCATGAATAGAAACAATCAGGATAAGGGTATGGAGGTTGGATATGAACTGAAATATGAATTAATTGAAGTAGCCTCTTTGTGGGGACACTAGTGCAAAGACCTTAGGGATGTGCTCTTGATTTGAGGTCAGCAAGTTGGAAGTCTGAAGGGCACAATGAGGCGTGGTGTGGGAAAGTTATGAGGGCAGGGCCTTTGAAGGGCTTTACTGTCAGACGACTAAAGTAGTTGAGGTGACAATCATGGAGACCCAGGCTGGCCTGTGTGCCAGGCAGTGGCATTGTGTAAGGTGCTGCTGTGGCCATTCATGACTCAGCAATCAACTGTACAGATCTCAAAGAGGAGTGGTATTGCTGAAGTTTTCAGTGGGGTCAGTGTGAGATGCTGCTTCTGTGAAGAGTGGGAGAGATAGTTTTTCAGAAAAGGTGGGTGTGATGGTTTGAAAGAAAATACCCCCCAAAGGGAGTGGCACTATTTGGAGGTGTGGCCTTGTTGGAGGAGGTGTGTCACATGTGGGGCAGGCTTTGAGGTTTCTTTTACTCAAGCTTCCCAGTGTGACAGTGAGTCAACTTCCTGTTGCCTGAGAAATGTAACACCGTCATTTCTAGCACCACATCTGTCTGCACACCACCACCACCAGGCTGCCCGTGATGATGCTAATGGAACCTCTGAAACTGTAAGCCACCCCAATCAAATGTTTCCTTTATAAGAGTTGACATGGTCATGGTGTCTCTTCACAGCAACCAAAACCCTAACTAGAACAGTGGGAAACTGGAGGATTTGTTAAAGAGATGGAGTAGAAGGGGGGTGAAGGGAGAGGTCTCAGGGAAGAGAGCCACATTCGGTTTATTTTCCGCGGCTTTCACCCTTGCATTTCATAGTTTCACTAGGATGCTGATGCATCTCTCTGCTAAGTAAAGTGGAGCCGCGACTTGTCTACATCTGGAGGCAGCTTGACACGCTGAGCACCATGAACCTGGGTCAATCATTTCTGCTCTCCTTGTTCTCATCATTTGTTTATTTGTTGGTAACTTAAATGGGATGGTATTTGTCCATACTGCTAATGCAAAATGGCCTTTATTAAATGGTACTGATAGTTATTATTAAATATTAACTGCATTGCAAGAATTTTATGTGCATGAAAAGCTAAATGTTGGCCTGTAGCTCTGTTGACAAAGTTAACTTCTTAGACCATCATCCTGTTTTGTTGTGACCCTTTAATAACAGTACAGTTTAAGACAACTTTAGGCTGGCCCCTTTCTCCCAGAAATGTCTCTAAATCAGGGTGATCATAAAAATCTCTTTTCACAAAAGGTCAAGTTGAAGTCTTAAGTAGATTATCAAAGCTCAGAAAAAAATATTTGTGCAATTAGGAAAATTACAAGTGTACTTCAAATTTTGGTGAGTTTTATTTCAGACTTCAATGAATCAAGGAAGATTTGCTTTAAAGGCAAAATAATAACTTTTTTAATACTTGTGGTTTTGAAATTATAGATTTAAAAGCAGGCAGACAACATGAAATGAACTCTTGGCCTTTCACACATGTACATATTGAATCTTATTATCAATTCTGCTTTTGTGTTCTGTGGATATGACTCTTGAAAATGAAGTTGAAATGAAATATGTCTACAATTTGTTCAGCTGAAGAGCTGGTTTTGGTGATCATTTTCAGGATGGAGATGAAGGGCGCCTCATATCTCCAATGAAATATGGAGGAAATGCAGTTATGCTGGAGGCTCCGAGGCTTGCAGCACCTGCGCCTCTCCCTTGACACTACCAGGATCTTAATCTAAAATATGAAAAATAAAACATAATTGAGTGGAAGAAATTTAAATTGGTCTACAGATGCCTTTAAAGAAGAAATGATTTGTCAAAAACCCCAAACAATTTGTTTTATAATATCTGTCATTTCTTCCTTCACTCTTTCATTGACTCTGTAATTATATTTTAGCTCCTATTACGTTGATCCTATCCCGGTATGACCCCAATTTTCTGACTGGCCATGTCTGACCCACCCAGGAGCCTGCTTAAACATTCACGGGATTCTTTATGAAATTCTGTTGTAATTTAATCTTCTCCATGAGGCTCGCCCACAAGCTTTGCTCTGGAAGGCTGTTGGCAAACACCGATTCTCACCTTTCCCCTCTGTCAGTAGAGCCTTAGGGAGAACCCAATCACTCTTCCAAACGTTGGCCACCCACTGTGATCACTATACTTGCCTTGGGATATCAGGTCTCTTATAGAAATGTATTACTCCAATTAGTGATTTGACAACTGTGCTTCGAACCTGTTCTCTGCATTTTTGCATTTAAAATGCTTCCGTGCTTCCTCTCAAGGCTTCTCCCCTGGATTGTGCGTGGTGTGCTCAAGCCTGGTTGTGTAGACACAGTGGAGACTTCTCCCCTGGATTGTGCATGGTGTGCTCAAGCCTGGTTGTGTAGACACAGTGGAGACTTCTCCCCTGGATTGTGCGTGGTGTGCTCAAGCCTGGTTGTGTAGACACAGTGGAAGCAGGCTTGCTGATTGCTCTTGTCAGCCCTGCTGTCTTTAGCTATTAAGGGGAAGCCATCTGTGAGATAAATGTCCATTCTTTTTCAGGGAGCAGGGCTCACCCTAATATTGATAGTTTTCTAATAATGCAAGTTTCTGATTGCTCTGTCTTCTGTTAGTAGTTGATCCTACTGCTACCACTACTATTATTACTACTACTGTCTTCTGTTAGTAGTGAAGCCCGATAACCAGTTGTTTCATAGACTCAACTGATTTTCCTTGCTGCTCCGTCTTGCCTGAATTATACAGCACATTCGCATGAAAGCATGCTTGCGTATGACATCCACGACATTTCTTGTCTCCTATTTGTGAACCCTCATTATTCATATATCAAGACCCACAAAAATAGCTCCTTTCCTGTGAAAGCCTCACAACCATTCATCCTAACATGTAATTTTTAAAAATTACCCTTCCTACCTATCAATTCTGCTAGATAATTGTGGGCTTCCCTGAGCATCACCTGCTGTGGAGGATGTAAATAAATATTAGTCCCTTCTTACTTGATCTTTAGCATGTGTTAACCCTTCGTGATTTTTGAGGAGTGTAAAAAAGGAAGGCCACCCACTGGGTATCTTCTTTTTATTTAAAGAATGACACCAGCCTCTTGTGGAGGGCTGGACTTCCTTGGACTGCCCACTGCCGAGTGCTTGGGTATGTATTGTCATCTGTCATCCTCCCTTCTAACTGCCTGGTGTTCATGGCTTGTAGAACTTCTTTTCATCTTTGTAGTGATAATCATATGGCTTCAAAATATTTCCCGCTGGACTTTGCATCGTATGTGCACAGGTTTTACAGTGTGGTAAGCAAGTAAACACTGGCTACTTCTCATCTGCGCCTTTACCCCTCTGCATGACTTTTTGGGAACATTGGCATCGCCTCTGCTCCTATGGCTTCAGTGTCCTCAGTAGTCCCCCTCCACTTACTGTTCTGATGGCGGCTTTGTCTCATAATTTTCATTATTTAACTGCAGTGTTGTTACCTTGGCAATACTGTCCCAAATCACATAGAGTCTTTCTTTTTTTTTTTTAAATATTTATTTATTTATTATGTATACAATATTCTGTCTGTGTGTATGCCTGAAGGCCAGAAGAGGGCGCCAGACCTCTTTACAGATGGTTGTGAGCCACCATGTGGCTGCTGGGAACTGAACTCAGGACCTTTGGAAGAGCAGGCAATGCTCTTAACCACTGAGCCATCTCTCCAGCTCCCCACATAGAGTCTTTCTTACTCTCCCTTCCAAGGATGCTCTATAGGATGCTATAAAATCGTGCCTTTCACAAGAGATGGAATCTCAAGTGACATACATGAGTGACACCTCTCCAGCACTATAGTGATTTCTGGTATGTGCTACTTGTGACCAGGCTGAGAGAGCCCAGAGCAAATACAAATGACAAAATATTTGAAAACAGACTCAGGAAAAAGATAACAGGATGGTAACAACGATTGTTTTCTCTCTTCCGTGTGTGAACATACTTCTGGAAAGGAGTGGTGGTGGAGGGACAAGGAGGGAACACTGAAGAGCTCGGAGTGTGTCTAAGGAAGAACTTTTTAAAATGCTGACAGTGCATTATTTATCTTCCTACCTATGCAGCAGTTCCTGCTGTGCAGAATTCCCCAGGGAAATTTCCTTTGCAGCTTGCCTTTAGCCAGACCTGTTGAGAGACTGAACTGGAGGGCCAGGCAGCTTCAAGAGGGTCATTACCTGCCAGTCTTTGATTCAGATCCTTGTCTGTGGTCATGAACTGTGAGGCGATCCTTTTGGAGTTATCTTTTTGTTGAAGGGACTGATTTAATCATGCAAGGGCAATGCGAATGAGCAATATTAACTTAATGCCTGGATCTCCGTCTCGGGGGACCGTTCTGCCTTTTATAGTCTCTGAATTATTGATGACTATGTGTGCATTTTCCATAACACACTTCCCATGAAAGTGGAGCAATACTAATTTTACTAGTTTGGTCTCTTCCTCTCTATTTGCTTGTCTTTAATATTCCCTCTTTGGCATTTGACTTTATAGTTTTAATACTTAATTTGGAAAGCTGACCTTATTTCTGACTGTGTTCTTTTGGCAAATGGGAAGATATTCTTGGAGCTTTCATACTATCCACCTTTGAAGAATCTGGGCTGTGTGAACCAAAGCTGCCTGCTGATTTCCAGTCCCATTCTGCAAGCAAATTGTGTTCTATTTAATGATGTTCCCATGGAAGCTAAGCATTGCTCAGCACTCAGTCTTTATGCGCTCCCCTTTAAGACACACTGTAGGCCTATTAGTGATTAAAAAAAAAAAAAACCAGAAAACCTCTGACACTGATTTAACTTATTTTTAATTCCTTTGCATGAATAACATTTAGTATTTTAAAAAATGATAATAAGATTTGCAAATGCAGTGAACAGTGCCTTGACCTTTTTATAATCTGATCCCAATGAATTCTAAGCTGTAAATAATTGTTAACTATTGTTGCTTCTCTGCCATAGATCTTCAACCCTTATTCACATTATACTTACAAGTTTGGAGGCTCGACAACATTCCCTCAGTTCTTGTCTGTGCCCCCAACAAGAGCCCCAGCAATCAGTGATCGCCTTTCTGTTTCTGAGTTTGACTTTTGAAGATTCCAGGTGTTAGTTTGAATGAGAGGGCCTCCATAGGCTCACATGTTTGAATACTTGGTCCCTAGTTGGGGTGTAACTGCTTAGAAAGGATTAACAAGTGTGGCCTTGTTGGAGGAGGTGTGTCACTAGGAGTAGTCGAGGTCTCAAAAGTCAAGTGCCAACCCCATTGCTTTCTTGGCTTTCTGCTTGTAATTTGAGATGTGATCCCTCAACTGTTTCTGCTACCATGTCTTTGCTCTGTTGTCATGGGTTCCAACCATCTGAAACTATGCAGCCAATTAAATGCTTTCTTTTATAAGTTGCCTTGGCCATGGTGTTTCGTCACACAAAAGAAAGGTAACATTCATTATGACAGTAGGATTGCTCAGAATTTTTTCATCTAGGTCTAGCTTATTCCATGCTGAGTAATGTTCTTTAGATTTCTCCACAACGTCTCAAATGAGGTTTTCATCCTTTTGAAAGTTGGATAAATTTCCATTGCCTGACTATGTATTGATGTGCTTTAGTGCATAATCACATTCTCTCTCCATTCATCTGTTGATGGACTGGTCATTTCCACATATTAGCTATTAGGAATCGTGCTGCAGTAAACAATGAAGCAAAAACTCTCCTTGAGATAATATGATGGTTTCTGTGTGGTATATGGTCATGGTTTCTCTGATCACATGTTCTGATATTTGAGATAATGATTGTGTCTCTCATGGTATAATAGGGTCATTGGGCCACAAGTTATTGTAACTTCTTGTATTTATGTTCCAGATGGTGTAGATGTTTGAGATTGTACAGCTAATGTAGTCTGTCTTCTCAAATATTTATAGTTAGTGAGAGACACTTGGCTACCATACAAGGACCTGGGTACTGGTTTCCAGATACACTGGAAGTGGTGTTCACATACAGAGCAAATGAAATCTCTTTTACTTGTGAGAATCAGGGCAAGCTTCTGGAAAGAGTCATATTAAGATGAATTAGTCAGGTAATAACATGACTAGTGTTACTAGTTCCCACAATTTTGAGGCAACAGCTGCTTTATTGTTTATCTTGTTGAAATGAAGCTGACCACACATTTTTTAGTCAAGCTCCTGACAGTTTTCTTTTCATTTAATAAGCACAATTAAGTCAAGCCTACATGTAAAATGTATAGCACTGTAGGCCTACATCCAAAAACTGACAGTCATCAAATTAATGACATAATGATGCACCTGTAGGCCTTGGAAAAACAAAGCAAAACAAACAAATAGAGAAGAAGAGCTATTAAAATTAGAGCTGGGATTAATTAAATAGAGATGGAAAAATACAAAGAATCAATGAAAGAAAGAGTTGGTTCTTTGAAAAAAATAAATTAGATTTGCAAATCTTTATTCAGATTAGCTTAAAAAGAGAGAATCAAAATTAATAAAATTAGAGATGAAAGATACATCATTAAAATGAATACCAAGAAAATTCATAGGATCACAAACACACATATACATATATATTTAAAGCTGGTAGGTATAATTAATAATTCATTTATAGAATTAATTTAAATAATTATCTAATTATTTATTATCTAATGGAATAGAATCAGTAATTAAAAAGTAACTGAAAAACAAATGCTTGGATCCAGGTGAATTCATCCCAAAATTCTGCCAGATTTTCAAAAAACTGACACCAATATGCCTCAAGCAAGTATGAACACAAAACACGCTCAATAAAATACTTGAAAACCAAATTCACAAACACATCCACAATATTATTCACCACCATCAAGTCAGCTTCATTCCGGAAATGCAGTGAAACAATGAACATAGTCCGTCTCATAAATAGTTAAAGGATAAAAGCCCTACCATCTCATTTGATCCAGAAAAGCCTTTTGACAAAATCCAACATCTCTTCCTGATAAAATTCTTGGAGCATCTAGGAAGACAGAATATACCTTAACATGATAAAAGAAATATGCAAGAAGCTTACCCCTGACATCTTGCTATAAAGAGAACTCAAAGCAGTTTCTCTAAAACCAGAGACAAGGCAAGGATGTCTACTCCCCCACTTCCTATTCAGTATAATACTTGAAGTCTTAGCTAGAATAATGAGACACTTAAAATATATAAAGGAGATAAAAATTAGAAAAGAAAGAAGAAAAATTCATATTTTCAAATGATATTATTCTATAATTATTCTATACCTAAAAGGTTTGGAGGCCTCCACCAGAGAACTCCTAGAGCTGACACCCACATTCAACAAGATAGCAGGATACAAAATTAACACAGAAATACCAGAAGCCTACTCCTTACAAACAATTAACATACTGAGAACAAAATCAAAGAAACATCTTATACACAATAGTCTCAAATATTTATGTTGAAATAAATCTAACTTAGAAATTAAAAAATATACAATGAGATCTTTAAGACTTGAAGATATTAGAAGATGTAAAGAAGTCCCATGTTCATGGATTATTATGATTAATATTGTCAAAATTGTTTTCTTGTCAAGAGCAATAGTGGAATCCCCAGTAAATTCAAACATAGAATGATCAAAGAAAGAAAAAACTTAAGGTTCTATGGAAAAACAATAGACCAAGAATAGCAAAAAGTGTCTTGAATAATAAAAAACAGTAACAACAAAATTAAACAAACAAAAAATGACCAGAGATCTCACTACCTCAGATTTAAAGTTATACTACCAAGTTACAGTAAAAAAATTAATTAATAAATAAAACAGCAATGTACATTTGAGAAAAGACAGCATCTTTAATAAGTGGTGCTTGTCAAAATGGATAGTTACATATAGGAAAATATGCTCAACTGTTTTGGCACAGGGAAAGCCTTTCTAGAAAGGGCCCTTATAGTACAGTTGTTAAGAGAATCAATTAATAAAAGAACCATACGAAGCTAACTGAAAAGCTTCTGTACCACAACAAACATGATCATTTGAGTGAAGAGGCAGTCTATAAAATGTCAAAACATTATGTACTAGCTATGTATTTGGCAGAGGGTCAAGATCTAGCACATGAGCACATGTGAGCACATGCACAACACACACACACACACACACACACACACACATACACACACACACTCACCCCCAAAAAAATTAACACCAAGAAAATGGAAACCCAGTTTTAAAATAGGATATAGAACTAAGCAGATTGTTCTCAAATATTATTTTTTATGTGTTTAACATCATTAGTCATCAGAGAAATGTATTTAAAACTTATTTGAGATTTTAGATCCATTATTGGTGAGAGTGCAAATTATGCAACCACCCTGGAAATCAGTATGGATGTTTCTCAAAATGCTAAAAATAGATCTATCATGTGATCTAACTCGTGGACATATACACGACTTTATATCCTACTATAGCGATACTTTCTCAGCCATATTCATTGCTGTTCTGCTCAAAATAGCCATGACATGGAGAAAGCCTAGATGCTCATTACCTGGTTAATTAGATAATGGAAGTGTTTATACAATAGGGTATTTTTCAGCTAAGATGAAGGAAATTATGGAATTGGGAGGCAATTGGGTGGTGCCGGAAATAATCATTCTGAGTAAGGCAATCCAGGCATGTATGTCTTCTGTCAGTTGTGGAGATCATTATTGAACACTTAGATATTTGTGTCATGTGGGACTTTCTAGAAGAGGAAGATAGACTATAATGATACAAAGGGGTAAATGATAATACTGGAACAAATAATGAAAAATGGTTTGGATAGAGGGAGGGCAGGACAGAGGAGGGAATGTGACAAGGATCACAAACACTAAAACTCTTCTGGAAATGTTATATAAAAACCGTACTGCAGAAGTTTCCTAAAATACAAGCATACATGTATGTAAAAATAGATTAGATGCTGTTGCCCTACAATAGAACAACAATGCCCCTCCTACACATCACAGGCTAACAAATAAAGCCCCCAATCCCTGAAATGGTTCCATCTGTTGGAGCTGCTGGTCAGTGCGATCCCACAGACCCACCTTCCCATACCACAGGCTCTTGTCATTGCCCTCGAGTACTCTCCAGAACTTGAAAGGATGACCTATTGTTGAAGATATCACATACTCAAGTCATAGAACACTGAGAAATATAGTTGCTATTGACCTGGAAGCTTCATCTGTACCAGCTAGCTTCCATGGCACTGGAAAGTGCTGTGCATGCTGCCAGAAGAGAAAACATCAGTCAGATTCATCTGTGAAGCCTATGAGCTATAGTCTGCATGGCAAGATATACCAACTGGTGCAGTTGTGGAACAAATGTCATGGAGGCAACCAACTATTTCGTCTTGGATTTAAGTTCTGGTCTACAAGTTGGAACCCATACCTGTATTCAGGGCCAAGAACCTGTAGTGAGACAGGTCACGGGGAAAATGTACTGTTATTCTGCGGAATGGACATACTCTTAATCTGAGTCCTAATGACTTCTTATTGTACACATGGAGTGGTGCATCTCTCAAATCTAATTACAGAAGTTTTTCTTTGTAATAGATGGTCATTAACACAGACATCTGCAACTGGTCAAGAAACCATAAAATGACAGCTGTACCCTGACCTGAATAGGATACACATCACATCACTTTCTCACACGATTCATGGTCCACTGACAAAGAAGAGGTGGGGAGATTATAAAATCCAAAGTCAATGAATGACTCCAATGAAGGGCAGAGTTTTCCAGACACAATAGAAGTTAAAGACACAAACTCACAAGACCTGTGTAAGCTGAAGCAGAAAGACTTCACTATGGAGGAAGGAACCCATAGCAGCAATTGGCCTGCTTATGGGAGCTCACAGACTATGGACCAAAGGCTATGGAGCCTACATGGGGCAGGCTAACCCTTCTGGATGTGTATGACAGTTGTGTGAATTGGTTTACTTGTGGGACTCTTTGCAGTGGGAGCAGGACGCTGTCACTAACACTTTGGCTGGCTTGTCTTGTCCAGCCTTAATACAACAAAAGGAGCTTAGTCCTACCCCAACTTTATATGTCGTGCTTTTTTGGCACTTATGGGAAGCCTGTCACTTTCTGAACACAGGTGGAGGAGGGGTGGGGTGGGAGGGGGTAGGAGGATGTGGGGGAAGGAATAGGAGGAGGGGAAAAGGGAAGCTACAGTCAGGTTGTAAAATAAATGAAAAAAAAATTGATAAAAATAACCAATCAACCCGAGTGTGCCTTGACAAGTGGCAGATAAGGAAAATGTGGTATATATACACGGTGGAGTATTTGATTGCCACAAAATGCAATGGAATGCTGTAATTTTGACATAATGGATCTGGGAGATAAAATGTTAGGTAAAATAAGCTAGACAATGGCAAATCCCATATGCTTTCTCTCCTATGTGGAAGCTAACAGGCTTACTTCAAAGTGCGGGAGGGGGTGATGATAATTACTAGAAGCAAAGCAGAAAATAGGAGGGACGTGCAGGGACTCTGGGAAGCATTCTCCAGGCACAGCAAGGGAAGAACTGTCCCACTGCACACAGCGGTGAGGACCAGTCCCAGCAGCCTGTTGTGTCTTGTGTGTAATGAGATAACTATGCTAATTACCTTGATTGGTTCGGCACACTGGTTCCATATACTAAACTACCATGATATATACTATTCTATAAGAAGAAAAGTAATAAAAATTTAAAAACAGAAAAAAGTAGTCTGTATGAAAACATTATAGATATAATCGTGTTTAAAGTTAAAACTGTGTGTGGTATTTCTCAGCTTAACTATTTTTAGGCAATAGACACAAACTCTTATCAGTTCACGTAGTGTACAATGGTCCCACTGAGTATCTATGTGGTTAGCACTGCTCAATTGTTTATGGTTTTCTCTCTTCTCCTTCTTGTTTCCCTTGGATAATAAAGAATAGTTTTCCAGCCTAGCCATACTTCATCAGCTTGAAAATGAAAATCCCACGTTCCACCATCAGCGGTTCTTTCTCATCAGGCTAGCGTGTTTCTGGGAAGTGGAGATTTTAAATGTTCTTCATATTTAAATATGCATCTGTGGCGAGCTCATTTGTAATAAACGCCGCCCAGCTTGCCTAGGTTTCTTGGCTGGATGTTTATTAGTTGGTTGCATGCAGCATGTTATGATCCTCTGTCTTCCGATCTTTGTATCAGGAGTGCTCCCTCCCTGATCTGCCCAACACTAATGCCTTCCTCCGCATGTGCCCTTTTCAAAGGCTTGTCCTCCCCGAAGCATTTGAAGGACTCTGTCCCAGCTCGGAGGGATGTAAGTTACTCCGGGAAGTGCTTGCCCATCTTTTCCTACACTTTGCTGAGGCTTCTTGACAACAGGGAAGGCAGCTTCCTACTTGGCAGGAGGGTCCTCTTTCCAGGCTTAGCCGCCATTGCCCATGTCTCTACGAATTCCTTTGCTTCTCCTGTGTCTTCTGCTGCTGCTTTCTGCTTTCCTGTGAACTTGGACATCACAAGTTTGCTGTTTAATTCTTTGTGCCTAGGACCCTTCTCCACATGACCGTCCCACTGAGCCCAAGTAGTGTTGCCCACATCCAGGTAGGTATGATGCTGTCCACTGTAGCAAAGGTACCTACCAGGGGCCACACACTGGAGAAAACTGACTTCCTGTACTTCCTGGTAGCTGTCAACTGCCTGTAGGTTTTCAAGCAGGAGTGAAACCTTGTAAGCTATCTCCTGCTCCTTCCTGCTGGAGTATTGAATGCCTTGATCTTGGGAAGGTAACCACAGCTCTTGTGAGTTCATGAGTATATCCATGTGTTGTCAGAAGACAATCCTTCCAGTCCCTCAGCTCTTACGATCTTCTGCCTCCCCCTGCTGCCTTCCCTGAGTCATGAGGGGAGGAAGTGTCCCATATGTGGGTAAGCATTCAATGGTCAGTTACTCTCTGCATTTTGATCGTTTGTGTTTGTCTTTTTTAACCATTGTCCACTGCAACAAGAAGCCTCCCTGATGGGGGATGAGGGCTGGGTTAGCCTGTAGGTATCAGGATAATTATTTAGAAGGCAGCTAGATACTGTATCAGCATAGGAAAATGATATAGTACTCAGTTCTATCTAGTGTCTAAGCCCTCATATCCACAGGTTCTTGGCCAGGTGTGTGTATGAGAAATGAGCTCCCTCCTGATGAGCTGACCTTAAGTCTAGTCCAGCAGCTATTGGTTCCTGTTGTAGAATATTTCTACGTTCAATTACAGGTTACCCCCCATATATTCATGGTGTTATTGTGTGACATTATATACCTCTCAGGGAACTGCACCTTAAAAGTACCCTTCTTCTGAAGCTGTCTTGCGATCAGTGCCCCATTCATGGTTTTGTTTGCTCGGGATCTTTACATTTCATTCCTGAAGTACTGATGTGTGTGGTTTATATTGAAGAGGATCATGCCTTACAGTTTATAAAGTGGTTGTGTCCAGTCTCGTCATTGTAAGATCAGAACAACACATAGCTAAAAGGTGTCATTGGCGATAGGAAAACGTTTCATAAAATTAACCCAAAGAATGAATGTTTGCATTTTGACTGAATCTACTGAGTGTTTAGTACTAATAGCACGTACACAGAAGTCAGATGGTTTCCAATCCTGACTTTGAAATATCTGTCAATGTGTAAACTTTCCATTTTTATATTATGTGTTCTACTTTCCTTGTCAGTGAAACATGTCCCCTCATGGTTATAATGTTCAGCTACTGTAATGGAAGTAGGCTTTTACACAAATACTCCAATGGAAGTAGGTATTGACACAAATACTCCAAGGAAGTAGGTATTGACACAAATACCTTATTGTCTTCAATTCCTTACCACCATTATAATCTGTTTTCTTGTCTTCTGGGGACTCAAGAAATTCTTTACATTATTTTTTTCTTAAAAATAAATTTCTGTTCTAAACAAAAAATAAAAACAAAACCTCTTCTCGCACAAAACACCAAAGCAGAACTCAGGAGTTCTTTTGAAAACCAATAACTTTGGTTTTTTTTTTCCCAGGGGGTTGCTTTTGTTTGTTTTTTTAAGGGATCTCTCTTTTCTACCATGTAAATTCGTTTAGGAAGTTGTCTGGAAGTTAATATGTAGTGCATAGGAAGACCTTAATATCTGAGAGTATTGAATTAAGGATGTGAACTCCTTCCTGTTATGACTGACAAAGCACGGGAAGGATAACCCTTGAAATCATGAAGTGTCGCTCATTTCAGCTGGCTGTGCCTGTTTCAAATACTGTTAGTGTATTTTCTTCATTGCAGATACCTTTGGGGATGCCCTTGTATTTTGCTTTGACCTTGGGTCTGTCATTTGGATATCAACGTTGTCCCTAAAAAGCACCAGTATGTTAAGTTCTAACGCCACAAGTCCAGTATCTGTTGGTCATCTTTAACCCTATTTTCAGTCTCTATGTGTATAGCAGTATTTTTTTAATAAAAATTACAGAGATAAAACGTCTGTTCCATGGTAATTGGACCAGGATCAAGGATCAAAATAGGGGGACCAAAGGGTTGGCTCAATGGTTCATAGTGTGGGCTCCTCTTACAGATGTCCTGGATTTCATTCCAGCATCCACATGGCACCTCATGACTGTCTGTAACTCCATTTCCAGAGGACATGACATTCTCTTGGTCTTAGTGGGCACTAGGCACTCAAGTAGCACACAGATGTACACACAGGCAAAACACTCACATACATTACACAAAAGGAATCAGAAAAGTAACACTTTTAAATAAAATTCATATTATAGGATATTTTAGGTTGTAACTCAAGGAAGTTTTACATTAGTTAATTAATGTAAAAGACAAGTAATGTTTGTATGGGTATGCATATGTCTACAGTGCATACATGCTTATGAAGGGAGACAGCATATATATGCTGGTCAGAGGACAACTGTGGGCATGAGTTCATTCCTTTTGCATTAGGTTCTGCAGACTGAACTTAGTCATAAGCTGTGGTGACCAGCACTTTAACCACCTCCCCCATCTAGCCAGCCCATTTGTTCTTCTTTAATTGGGCAAAATTAAGTTAGAATCAAAAGCACTTATTCCCTCTTGCCTGCAGCAGACTTTACCCTTTCTGGTGTCCTTTAAATACTCAGTCTTTGTTTTCCCAGTGTCTAAACTTCATAACCCAAAGGCTGTTCTGGACACAGTATTTTGAACTTTTCTTCTGGTTCTATTCTGGGAGTTATTTTTATTCTCTACCTCCTGGATCTTCACTGCTGCTGAATTTATGGTATTTTAGGATCTGTTCTCCTTTTGGAAGAATAGTCTGTGGACTCTGATTGAGGCCCCCAGAGGAGCATCCTTTAGAAGCCTGAGAATGAATATGATGTGCCTGCATGGGAAGGAGAGTTGGCACCTCCACTCAGGACCTCTTTCCCTAAATTCTACTATTGGTTTTGCAAACAACTACATTCCCAAACAATTAATGAGATTTAGTTAAGGAAGCAATTGTGTATAATTGATGAATGTGTGAATTATTTAAAAACCCTGCAACTCTGTTGGTTTCAAATAGCATTTGCTCACAAAATTGGTGTCACTGAGGGAGAAGGGAGGAAACATTTTCTTGCAAAGCTGTCTAAGTAGAGATGTTATTGGAGCATGTTCCCTTTATCACTCACGTCAGTACCCCACCACCATGGATAAACAGACATGCTCCTGTTGCAGGTGCTTTGATAATTTCATAGGTAGGCTCTGTGAGACCCAATCTGTAGAACTTTCATAATTAATATTCAAAATCCAAAAAGTAGATTAGATCCATCTATGTCTCTTTTAGTGTCCTCATTGTTGTCTAAGTTCTCTGGGATTGATTTGTGGGCTGGTTTTCTTTGCTTTATGTTTAAAAACCACTTATGAGTGAGTACATGTGATACTTGTCTTCCTGTGTCTGGGTTACCTCACTCAAAATGATGTTTTCTACCTCCATCCATTTTCCTGCAAAATTCAAGATGTTGTTATTTTTTCTGCTGTGTAGTATTCCATTGTGTAAATGTACCACATTTTCCTTATCCATTCTTTGGCCAAGGGGCATTTAAGTTGTTTCCAGGATCTGGCTATGCTAAACAATGCTGCTATGAACATAGTTGAGCACATGTCCTTGTGGCATGATTGAGCATTTTTTGGATATATACCCAAAAGTGGTATTGCTGGGTCTTGAAGAAAGTTGTTTCCTAATGTTCTGAGAAATCACTACACTGACATCCAAAGGGGTTATACCAGCTTGCATTCCCACCAGCAATGCAGAAGTGTTCCCTTTACATCACAACCTCTCCAGCATAAGTAGTCATCAGTGGTTTTGATCTTGGCCATTCTTAGAGATGTAAGATGGAATATCAGAGTTGTTTTGATTTGCATTTCTCTGATGAGTAAGGATGTTAAACATTTCCTCAAGTGTCTTTTAGCCATTTTAGATTCCTGTGTTGAGAGTTCTCTGTTTAGGTCTGTTTTTTTTTTTTAAGTTGTGTAATAATGACTAAATATGTATGATAGTAGTTAATGAGATATTTTCTCCTGCAGCCAAATCTAGTTGTATATCACTAACAAATAACTGTCATTGTCTTACCATGAGACACTGCCAGTGTTCCTGTATCTTTGAGAAGGTGCTCCAAAGAAACACAGATTTCAAACCCTTTGTATGAAATGATGCCTCTAAAGACAATTTCATAGAAGACTTTTGACTCTTGGTGCTTTCCAAAGGAATTTTAAAGAAACAACAGGAGCCACATCTCCCCGGATTTTGTTTTACAGATTATCTCTTGGTGCCTCTAACTTTCCTTTTTGATGTCACTGTTTTTCTTTTAATTATGACTTCTTTTATTTTTATTTTATATTTTTGCATTTGTTTTTATTTTGTATAATTACATCATTTTCTCCTTCCCCTTCTTCCAACCAACCCATCCAACATACTCCTCCCTGCTATTCTTTAATTCACGGCCTATACTTTTATTAATTCTTGCTACACAAATGAATGCATATTCCTCTTTTTGGGTCTGGCTTACCTCACTCAGGATAGTGTTTTCTATTTCCGTCCATTTGCATGCAAAATTCAAGAAGTCATTGTTTTTTACTGCTGAGTAGTACTCTAATATGTATATATTCCATACTTTCTTCATCCATTCTTCCGTTGAAGGGCATCTTGGTTGTTTCCAGGTTCTGGCTATTACAGACAATGCTGCTATGAACATAGTTGAGCATATACTTTTGTTGTATGATAGGACATCTCTTGGGTATATTCCCAAGAGTGGTATTGCTGGGTTCAGGGGTAGGTTGATCCCGAATTTCCTGAGAAACCGCCACACTGCTTTCCAAAGTGGTTGCACAAGTTTGCATTCCCACCAGCAATGGATGAGTGTACCCCTTTCTCCACAACCTCTCCAGCAAAGGCTATCATTGGTGTTTTTGATTTTAGCCATTCTGACAGGTGTAAGATGGTATCTTAAAGTTGTCTTGATTTGCATTTCACTGATCACTAAGGAAGTTGAGCATGACCTTAAGTGTCTTTTGGCCATTTGAACTTCTTCTGTTGAGAATTCTCTGTTCAGCTCAGTGCCCCATTTTATAATTGGGTTGATTAGCCTTTTACGGTCTAGTTTCTTGAGTTCTTTATGTATTTTGGAGATCAGACCTTTGTCAGTTGTGGGGTTGGTGAAGATCTTCTCCATGGGATGTACTCACTCATATTTGGTTTCTAGCCATAAATGAAGGACATTGAGCCTATAATTCGTGATACTAGAGAAGCTAAATAAGAAGGAGAACCCAAAGAAAAACATATAGGCATCCTCCTGAATATTGACCTTCATCAGGAGATGAAAGGAGACAGAGACAGAGACCCACATTGGAGCACCGGAAAGAAATCTCAAGGTCCAAATCAAGAGCAGATGGAGAGAGAGCACGAGTAAGGAACTCAGGACCGCGAGGGGTGCACCCACACACTGAAACAATGGGGATGTTCTGTCAGGAACTCACCAAGGTCAGCTGATCTGGGTCTGAAAAAACATGGGATAAAACCGGACTCGCTGAACATAGTAGACAATGAGGACTACTGAGAACTCAAGAACAATGGCAATGGGTTTTTGATCCTACTGCAAGTACTGTCTTTGTGGGAGCCTAGGCAGTTTGAATGGAGGTGGGTGGTCCTTGGACTTCCCATAGGCAGGGAACCCTGATTGCTCTTTGAGCTGACAAGGGAGGGGAACTTGATCGGGGGGAGGGGGAGGGGGAGGGAAATGGGTGGCGGTGCCGGGGAGGAGGCAGAAATCTTTAATAAATAAATAAATTAAAAAAACAAATGAATGCATATTACATATACATATTTCTAAATATAACCTGCTTAGTCTATATAATGATACTCATATGTGTTCTCAGGGCTGACAATTAAGTACTAGAGAAATAATCGGTGTGCTATTTCTCCCACTCTCCACGTTCCTTTGTTGCCTACTTTGTCTGTGTAGGTTAAGGCCTTGAGAGCTTTTCCTCATGTACTATGCCATGTCTCTTGTTGTTCTTGCTCAACTCATGTTTAGGCAGTCACGATCATACTGCTAGGACTTTATCAGTGTGGCTTCTGGTACTAGTAGGAGACACAATATCACAGCCAACACTCTGATCCTCTGCCGCTTTCTTCTCCTTCTGCAATGTCCTCTGGGTCTTATGTGTAGGAGTGCTTTGTGGATGGCTCCACAGCATTTTGATTGGTTGGGTTTTCTTTAATGGTCTCTGCCTGTTACAAGAAGCTTCCTAGACAACATGTGAAGACTACTCTGATCTGTGGCTATAAGATCCAATAAGGACAAATGTTTAGACTGTACCAGAGATTATCTATGCTGGCCTAGTGATGGTGGAATGTTCTCCTCTAAATCCATGACCTCACGAGCCCTTGGTACCAGGCATGGCTTCTGTCTTGTGGAATAAGTCTTGTGTCCAATTATAGAGCGGTTGGCTAACTTTTAATTGGACTGGATCACACCAAAGGTGTTGTGAAATTGAAATAAATACATATAGCTTTAATTCACTGATTTAAAAGAGAAACTAAATATGTTGTCAGTGAACAGACTTTAGAAGTGAAATATGGCTTACCCTTTTGATTATATATTCTAAAATATTTCAGTTGTTTTTTAATTTTTTTCTATGCCAGATTGTAGAAGTTAATTTGAAATTCATTGGAGGAAATTATAGTTCACAGCTCTGCTGTAAAGACCGGTAAATCAGGATTTTATTGTGCAATTTAGAATTTTCACAGTTTTACTGGCTTCTTTCACTTATCTGTTTCTCAATCTGTGATTATAAATCATTTTCCACTTTTTAACAACTGACAACTGTCAGTTTTGCATCAGTTTTGTCTGCAGTCTTTCTGGTTGCTATTTGCATTGCATTATAATAGGTGGGAGTCAAAGTAATTAGCGTGAATTTGTTTTGTAAATTTCTTCATAATTTTGGTACTAGTAACGTAGTGTGTGATGTTTATCATAGCTTTGGTCAAATGTGTATGCCTATTGTTACATAATCCTATTAAATTTCTCCAAGGTGTTGTGAATGTTGCTAGTTAATTCTGAACAAGCTGTGCTTGTGAAATGCTTGGTGACATAATCACATAATTCATGATTCTAATGGTAATTTTGTGAGTTACACAAACAGCAGTATCCATCAATGAAAACATGAAGTTGACATAGCCATAGTGCTGTGGCCTATTCTGACTTCAGAAAAGGGTAATTGCTTCATGCGCAGAGTGAAATGCCTGAATGAATAATTATATCTCTTCTTAGGTGATTCATATATTAAAGTATGTGAAGTTTCACTTCTTATACTAAGCTATATGAAATACAATGGCTCAACATGGATTCTTGAAAATATGTCCTATTTGCTATATTGTGTTTTCAGCAGGTGGATGATTTGAAGCATAAGCATCTAGAGTTGAATCACAAGGAACTTAATGTTGTATAAGCACATAGGCACACTGACAGATATATGCTGAAATTATGAAAGAAGGGAAGCCTTTGTGATCATAGATGCATGCATGCAATTTAATTAAAACAGAGTTCACTGTCACAAAGTCAAAGTTCCTCGCTGTTTTGTTGGAGAAGTGAAGATGCATACTGGTAGTCCAGTGGTCTTTGGTTCTGGAAATCTGGAGCTGGTCTTACATTGCAGTGTCCACTGGAATTAGCTCCATCTCTGAGACTTTGAGACTTCCATGGGCAGGACTTGATTAAAAACAGGATGTATAACTAACCCATTTTTCCTGCTCTGTTAGATATTTGATCTTCCAAGGTCTCAGTTTCCACATTTTACCTTATGGCTATTTGACAAGTTTCTCCCTTATTTTGGGTCTATATTTTAAAAAGTAAAAGACAGTGTTCTCGCTTCAAAACTTGTCAAGCATTTTCCTCTCTCCTGGTCTCCCTTAAGCCTTTTCTTGTGAGACCTCTTAAAGGTCCACAGTGAGCAACCTTCCTTAGCTCCTTACCTCCAGTCCATCATCTCTCCTACCCTGTATTCTGGGAACCTGGTTTCTGTGGTTAACATAGTCCTGGTCTGCTTCGCAGCTAGCTCTGTATGGGTATTTACAATGTGAGACCTTGGCAAAAGAAAATGGAAGGCTATAGAGAAGGAATTGGCCACGTTTCCTTACTGCCTCATCCTCTACAGTGACTTATCCAAGGCCACGATCAGCTCCTAGGCAGCCTTTCAGCATAACTCAGATCCACTCCAGTGAAACCTTCTCCTCCTCCTATCGATTAGACACAGTCTGAAGATGACCTGCGGTGGTTAAGACGCTGGGTCCTTGACCAGACCTTCAGTAATTTCTTCTTCAGCCTCTTTTTATTTGTCACTTTTCCCAAACTGATTATCCTGTCCCATTGGTTTAGTAGTTATTAATTCTTCAATTAGATAGTACCAGCTCTACTCATTGTACTAAAATGAGTTATGTGTGAGTCTGTATACCTATTAAATAGTGATGGCAGCGATCATGTATCCTTCGTGTTTGAGTCCTGCTACCTACAGAGCACCAGACCTTATCATCAGAGACTGTGCTTTAATTTTCCAGCTTCCCAGACCTGAATAATCACACAAAACTATATTAATTACTACACTGTTTGGCCAATGGCTCAGGCATATTTCTAGCTAGTTCTTCTATCTTAAGTCAATCCATTTCTATTAATCTGTGTATTGCCACAAGGTTGTGGCTTACTGATAAGGCTCCAGCGTCTTTTTTTTTCAGCAACTACATGGTGTATTTCTGACTCCACCTTCTTTACTCCTCTCTCTGCTTATATTTTCCACCTTGTTATATTCTGCTCTGCCATAGGCCAAAGCAGCTTCTTTATTAACCAATGGTAATAAAATATGTTAACAGCATACAGAGGGACATTCAATATCAAATCCCCTTTTCTGTCTAAATACAAAGGAAAGTTTTCACTTTAACATAATAAAATTACATATAATAAAACAGTTATCAAGCAAGAATTACACTTACAATCTTTAGTCTGTTTGTACCTGGAAAGTTTCATATCTAATTTATCTTTTATCATAACTAAGGAAAACTGTAACTATAGCTATCTGTCTTCAACTCCATCAAGGACCCAAGCAGGATATAATCTTACCTAAATAAACAGGAAGCACATTATAAGCAACTTCCAAAACTCTAGAATTGACAGAGACATCTCAGTGCCTGGACAGTTACCCAAAGTTCTTCTGTAACTTTGGGCCATCCATCTTCAGCCTATAGGCTTATAGTATCTGGCAGACTTTTCCATGAAGCAGGAAATATGAAAGACTATTTTTTTCACCTATTTGGCAGTTTGTCAGTCACTTTCTTCTGTGTCCTGCAGAATATCTAGACGACTCTTTCATGAAGCAGGAGCCCTGAAGGACTGTCTCACTTTTTTTTAGGCAATTTCAGCAGTCATTTTTCTATGGGTCCTGCATGTCCAGTTCATATAGCATAATATCAAGCAGTCCAAGCAAGAACAATTTCTTGCACAAATGTACAGTTAGCTCTGTTAATTGAAGGCAAATTCCTTAACAAATTTCTTCAATTCCCATTAACTTCTCTGAAGCAGTGGTTGCTGCCATAAGTAGACATGTCTCACTGTTGAGAAAACATTTTAAATACCATATTCTGTAGGTCTTTGAAAGGTTTGAAGAATGCCTATCAATCTGAAATATACCTTTTGCATCTAGAAAACCTAACTAACATAGCTCCATGCTTGAATATTATAGATAACTATCTATTAATCTGTATTCTTAACTATACATTACATTTTTAAATGCACAGCACAAAACATAATGCCTTAAATAAGAGTAGAAATATATATATATATACATATATCTATCAATGTATGTACACACACACATATATATATGTATACAGTGTAACAAAATCTACCTCAAATTTATATCAATAGACCAAGATCCATACCAATGCAATCTGTATATCATATCCCTCTTATTTATTTATTTAATTCTTTTAAAACTTAGCCATGACCATCATAGTTTATAACCAACCCTTTTAAAATGAAAATAAACATTTAAAAACAATCATTTGGAAATTTGGGCGTAGTTTCTCCAAATGGTTTCCTGCACCAGGATTTTTCTTTTACCCACCCTTGGACTTACCACGTTGTGTAGTAAGCTTTGAATCCTTTGAATTCAGGTGCTGAGCACAAATTAGAAAGGTGCATTTTTCATTCTCTTTTAAAATACTGGATGTATTCCATGTAAGTAAGTGTATGATTGACCAGATTCTGGTATGCTGGATTTGTGGCATTTACTAAGATAAAAGCATACTTTAAGTCACACATGGAAGAAATATTTAGCAATCAGTTGGGTTTATTAAGAAAACACATATGTTATTTTAGCTCATAATGTGACACATGGTATACAGCTGACATATCAGTCGTTTCATTATAAATATTCATGACTGAGCAACTTTCAGACAGTTTCTAAGTAATGTAATTTATATGATTAAGTTGTATTATTTTTTAGCTAGCTCCAAAATTTTATAACCAATTCTCTAGTAGTTGTACTTATGTAGTTAAGTTTTTAAATACAAGTTGAGTAAGTGGATGCACTTGGCTTTTTAAAGATGTGCATGGATTCCGTTATTTAAATGTGTGCCTTTAAATAGACAGCTAATTATTTTGAAAGTTAGGCTACAAACTTTGACACTTAATATTTATATGATAATATTAGTGCAGATATTTCTTATATCACTATTGCCAATGGCAATTGGCAAGTTATGTTTTTAAATATGAGAGGAAATGTAAATTTCAAAGAGTAAAACACTTTTGTAAAATTCCTGTAGATAGAACTAAAAGGATGTGCTGACATTATAAGTTCCATATGACTAACATAAAAGATGGAACTTATTACAAACAAAGTAATAAGTGGAACAAAGTTCAGGGTCTGTTTGTGTCAGTCAGTCATCGTCATCAGTATCCAAACCAGTTCAGTTATTTTGAGGTATTGGTATGTTAATTGGAATTTATAAATCTATGATAGGGCCTTTCAAAGAAAACAGGGCCAAGCTGCAAGTCAAATGTCACTTTAGGCAGTGGTTCTCAACCTATGGGTCATGACCCTTCTGGGGGTCACATATCAAATATATCACATTATGACTCATAACAGTAGCAAAATTACAGTTACATAGTAGCAACAGAAACTGTGTTAAAGGTGACAGTATTAGGAAGACTGAGAACAACTGGTTTAGAGTCTAAAGCCTAAAGTCAAATAATGACCCTAGGTTTAGGCTGCTGTAGTGTGACAGGAACCCAGATAAGAGTCAGCATTGGCAGTGTAGAAACGATCATATCAAAGTAAGAGCAGCTTCTATTAGTTTAATTGTAAGTATTTTCAAGATTTGTAGAGAACTGGTTGGAGACCTATGTATCTTATTCGATTACAACTCACTTCTGTTTTTCTGAGTTATGTTTAAATGTTTTCTGTCATTGAGATGGAAGCAAGGTAGGTAGGTCCATGTTAATTCATCTCAATGTCTTAAATGAGGTATCCCAACGCATGAATATTCATGTAAAGTAGTATAAACTAAAAAGCATAAAGCTTACATGTGCATATTGTAATTAAAAGACCTTTCAAATTTGTCTTAAAATTCTATAGCATATTAAACTACACCAGGCATTTGTTGCCACCCAAGTGCCCACTTAGTGTGTAAGGAGAATGTCATCCATCAGCCATCGGGCAGTTAAACAGCTGCAAGCTTTGTTGTTTCCTTTTCCCTCTTTTATTGAATATAGATTTTTCCTTCATATAATAAATACATCCTGATTACAGTTCCCCCTTCCTCTACTCCTCTCAGTTCTTCTCCACTTCCCCCCACATTCAGATTTATCCTTTTCTGTCTCTCATTAGGAAACAAACAAACAGGCTTTTAAGGAGTAAGACAAAAATAATATAATAAGAGAACAAAAATAACACATTTGAATAGGACAAAACAAAGAAATAGAAGGGAAAGAGCCCAAGAAAGGGCACAAGAAACAGGTATATATGTAGAATCCCACCCTTTTGTAAACTCAGGCATCCCATAAAAACACCAAACTTGAAGCTATAATGTAGTATGAGGGCCGGCTTTTTCATCTCGCCTGGTACCCCACAGCCTGCAAGTCCCAAAGAAAATCACACACAGGTCCACATAGGTTATAAACTGATTGGTTCAGGCTTCATATTAGCTCTTATAACTTATATAGTCCATTATTCTAGTATATGTTAGCCACATGGCTCGGTATGGATCCAGCCCATTTCTTAGCTTTCTGAAATTTCAGCCTCGTGGCTGAGGTACCGGCTGTAACCACATTTATTGTCACAACTCTCTGGCATTTTAAGGTCCCTGCCAGCAAGCAAGCTGCAACATTCTGCTCACAGACCACACTCAAATGCCTCGTAGTCAGACTGCCTGCCTGAAAGAGTCAGATTTTGCCCTGTCAGGATGGCCCAGAAAGCTGACATTTTAAAGCGGCACAGCTTTTTTCCTGCTTTGGCTGAAAACTGAAAAGCATGCCTCAGCTTTTTTATCAACACCGTTTAAGTGTTTCTTGGCACAACCTCTTAAAAGAGATGCAAAATTTTGCAGCTAAAGCTGAGTCAGGAAGCCTCTCTTAGACGAGAGCGCTTGCTTGCCTCTAGCAAGCAGAGCAAACTTGAGAAACTGCTGCTACCAAAAAAAACATGCTTCGTTCTATTCTTTTCCAAGCTTTCTCAGGCTTTCTGTGGATGCAGTTATCCACATGGGTGCCATTCTGTAGCATAAGGGCTGGCTTGTTGGGGTTTCTGTCTTCCCACCAGGTCCCACAGCCATTTAGCTCCAAAGAAAATCACACAGAGATCTCCATAAGATTATAAACTGATTTGCCCATTAGCTCAAGCTTCTTATTAGCTCTTATAACTTATATTAACCCATTATCTTTATTTATGTTAGCCACATGGCTTGGTACCTTTTTCAGCTGGGCAGATCACATCCTGCTTCTTTGGTGGTCTGGGCAGGACTGGAAGGAATGGGTTTTCTCCTTCCCAGAATTCTCCTGTTCTCATCACCCTGCCTCTACTTCCTGTCTGGTTGACCCACCTATACTTCCTGCATTGCCAATCAGCACTTATTTAAAACATGATTGACAGAATACACACAGTTCTCCCACACCACTGTAATATATATACAAAGGACATGTAAGGTCAAAAGAGAGGAAAATATATAAGTAAAATAAAAATTAAAAATAATGTAAAAATCTTTAAAAACCCCTAACACTTTATGAGATGAGGAACCTCCAAAAATAGTGTTAATTAATTTCCTGTTGGTCATCTACTGCTGGGTAGGAAGTCTACTCATGAGAGTAGTTTGTTTCCTATCTATTTCCCCTTCCCAGTGGTATCCATGGTTGTTTCTCTGATCTCCTGAGAAAACTGGGAGCTGGGTGGTGGGGGAGAAGGAAAAGCAGAAGGCGAGGGGGAGGAGAGAAGGGGAGGGAAGAGGAGAACATGAGGGAACAGGATAGTTGATATGGGGGAAGGACAAAGAGGGAGAGTAAGGAAAGAGATATCTTCATGTGGGAGCCATTATGAGGCCAACAAGAAACCTGGCATCAGGGAAAGTCCCAGGAATCCACAAAGACAATCCCAGCTAAGACCCTATGCAACAGTGGAGAGGGTGCCTGAACTGACCTTCCCCTGTAATCATTTTCATAATGATCTTAATTGTCATCATAGAACCTTCATCTAGCAACTGATGGAAGGAGATACAGAGATCCACAACTAAACACTGGGCTGAGCTTCTGGGGACCAGCTGTAGAGAGGGAAAAACTATAATATGAGCAAAGGGGTCAAAACCATGATGGGGATACCCACAGAAACAGCTGACCTGAACTAGTGGGAGCTCACTGTTCCCAGACTGATAGCGGGGGAACCAGCAAAGAACTAAACTAGGCCTTCTGAATGTGGATAACAGTTGTGTGACTGGGGCAGTTTGTGGGACCACTGCCAGTGGGGCCAGGATTTATCCCTAGTACTTGAATTGGCATTTTGGAGCCCATTATTTTTGGAGGAATACCTTGCTCAACCTAGACATAGGAGGAAGGGCTTTGGACCCACCTCAATGTGAAAAAAAAAGAGTAGTTTGTTTCCCTAGGGAGTTCCCTTAGAAAAAAGGATATTTTCATTCGCAAATGGTTATCCATTGGAGACAGATTCCTGGTTAGGGATGAGGCATGTGTCCACTTCTCCTTTCAGCTCTAGGACCCCATCAGATGCAGACCTATGCAGCTCAGCTTCTGTGAGGTCATAGGTGTATAGATCATGTTGATTTAGAGACCCTTGTTTCCTTGGTGTCTTCCATCCCCTCTGGTTCTTATACCCTTTCTGCCTCCTCTTCTTCAGGGTTCCCTGTGTTTTGACAAGAGGGATTTGATGGAGACACTCCCTTTAGGACCGAGTGTTCTGAGTTCTCGCACTCTCTGCATATCTTCTGGCTGTGGGTCTCTGTTCCCATCTGCTACAGGAGGAAATTTCTCTGATGATGGCTGAGCAAGACACTTATCTGCTTCCTTGGCCATCATTTCCTTCCTTCCTTCCTTCCTTCCTTCCTTCCTTCCTTCCTTCCTTCCTTCCTTCCTTCCTTCCTTCTTCCCTCCCTTCCTCCCTCCCTCTCTCCCTCCCTCCCTCCCTCCCTCCTCTCTATGTCTCTCTGTCTCTCTCTTCCTTATTGGTATATATTTATTGTTGGTGTACTGGGTTTCATGAAGACATTTTCATATAGATATATAATATGTTTTAAGCATTTAAAAACATCAGAGTCCAAAGGTCCTTGCCAGAGTCTCATTTTGTAACCTGAAATCCCTCATTATCCTTTTGTGCCTCATTTCACTCTCTCAACTTAATTTTCATGATGCTAATTAAGGTTTATATACCTTACTCTAGACTGAATACACGATTTTAGTCATTGAAATGACTTTGAATAAAAAAATAGGAACAGGTAAAACAGTAAGAAAATGGTCTGCACATTTCTGAACCATGTTTCCTAACAAAGCTTCAATGTGTGTCTCTTTTTTTCTAAAGCAATTTGCCAGTTCCAAGGACGGAGCTACTTTGAGGGAGAACGCAACACAGTCTACTCATCCTCTGGAATGTGTGTGCTTTATGAATGCAAGGTAAGTTGGCTCTCAGGGGCCTTCCAGACTGGTCTCGATTCCATAAACACTGGGAATGTTTCTGTGAAACTTTCTCCCAATACTCCTTTCAGATCCTAAATCAAAGGGAGGGTCTGAATAGCAGTCTCAGTTCAGACAGGAAAGAATTACTGTTATCCTTTGAAGCACATAAGCTAGTTGTTATAAAACAATTTTTGCAACAAATGAAAATGTTACTTGTCGAATCAGTTTTAAGAAAAGGAAAACTTTCTACTTGTTTGCTGTTGCAAGGAAAAGGTAGGAGACCACAGATCGAGCTTGCTGACTCTCATGATTTTGACACTGATGAGAAATATAACTCAGCTAATTGGGAAATAAAACATAAAGCGACATAGTAAACATTAATTGTTGTGCAGAGATGGCATTGATAATGATTTTAAATGGCTCCCTGAAGCAAACACTGTACAGCATCTCCATCCTGTGGAAGGCAACTTGAGCTATAGTAAGGCCACAGGACACCACCATAGTTTACAATATGAGTGTGAAGAGTCACGGGAAATAGGGTTGGTTGGCTTTTCAGGTACAAAATCAAAGAACAGAGTACAGAAAAATGTTGAACCAGTCAAAACTGGTTTTCATTTGAACTATATTTGACATCCTGTTGGATGTCCCTTGTACATGGATTTGACAATCTAGAGACCACACAAAATATTAAAATTAAAAACAAGTGATTTAGTCTGACTGTGTCAATAAATTACTAGCTATAGAATTATCAAGGGCCAAGGAAAGGGAAATCCTAAAAGTTTTTGCACAGTACGTGGTACCCTAAAGAAGGTCTGTTTCATGTACACCCATTTGAGACTGCCTGAGGACTAGGAAGTCAGCGAGGTTAAAAGGCAGACCTGAGACAGGAAGGATGGAGGTTTATAGTACACACACGAGACTTCTCTTGTTTAAAATCCGTGTTCCTATGGTGTGGGTCAGATCCTAACGATAAGAGGATCAAGGCATATGAATGTGCCGAGGAATCAAGGGCTCCTGTCTCCAGCCTGTCTCCAGGTGGGATCTCTTGCCAGCATCCTCACCCTTTGCTACTACCAGTGGGGTCAATCTTGTGGAGCCTACAAGATCTGGGGTTAATCCAGTCATTCCCAAACAAGGAAAGGAGAATTAGAGAAACATGCAGTTTGACTCATAGAGACCTTCCAGCTGGTCTCTAAATGTGGCCTCTCATTCTGAAATATAAGCTGTACATTTAAGCCACTGAGAGCATTTGATGTCTCTTCCTCAGTGTTTGCGAGTTTAATAACATTGATTATTGTGGGACACATATGCACTAGTTGCTTACTTGATGCTAAATGTGCTGCACAATAATTTCATTTTAAATGAGCTCAGTTAGAGGTTTGGTTGTAGGCAGTACTGCAGGTGTTCAGTATACATTCGGTGAGTGATGCCCTTTGTTTCTTAAACAAAAGAAGTCGTCTCCTCTGCTCTTAACTCTGTGCTGCCCATCAGGAGCAAGAGCCACAAAGACAACATGTTGGGTTCAGTGTTCAGTATTTAGTCCGTATATCTAAATCATCATTTCAATATGAAATTTGTTATAAAATAGTTAGTGTAACAAATTTTCCATTCCTTTGTCATACTGTGAGCAACATCTTAAAAACTTTGTATATTACAGCGTTCACGACCACATGTAGCTAGTGACCGTGGATTGGACAACACAACCCGATCAAATCTAAAATTTTGTGGTCCTTGACTAAATCCCTGTCATTAGGGCTTCCATCGCCTCTTTTTCCTTTGGGCCCTTTTGCCCTGTGTTTATGACTTAGAGTAACTGGCGGAGTTCTCATGTTTCCGTCTTCCAGACTCTCAGTCCTAGTGATGCTTTCTTTATTATCAGTTTTGTGAACTTGAAGACACATGTTGGGGGTTGCAGCTAAGAGGTGCATAGAACAGCGCCGTGGTTTGAAGGTAAAGAGCACCAGATGACATGACCGCAGCAGCGAAGGGAGGCCGGTGCTTGAGAGCATCTTATGCTGCTTTCTTCGCAAGAGAGGACGATTTGCATATTTAAGTCAGGAAGAGCAATTTTTGAAATGTATATTTCCTCATGAAAGAGGTTCTCAGCAAGGATATGAAAAAACCAAACTGTTGAACAGAACTTAAGAATGGAAGCCTGCAAGCCCTGAGACTTACTTTGTTACTTTTACACTGGTAACATTCCTGGCATTGTCAGGATCCTTGGTGATGATCAAAGAGAACCCTTCAGAAGGAGCTAACTGTTGGTTGTGGGGGTGGGGCTATTCCAGATGTTTGAAAAGTAAATTCCATGTTGCTGTCTTCCGAGAGGACTTCACTTATTTTTTTCTAGAATATGATGATGAAAATGATGAGTTTACATTAGTGGGTTTTTTTTTCAAGATTTCCAACTTTTTTTGTGCCAGAAAAATATGCTAAACATTGGCCTACAAGACACACATGTGACCCTCTTTTTCCTAGTAGTTTTGAGGAAGAACATTGGCATTCCTAACTTAAGTCAGCTGAGACAGTTAGTGTTTCTCTCCCTTACCTCCCTTCCCCGACACATACATTTGGGTCCCATAGTGTAACCCTCACTGGCTTGGATCTTGCTGTGTAGACCAGGCTGATCTGGACCCCACAGAGTTCTACTTAATGCTGCCTCAAAAATGCAGAGATTACAGATGTGTACCATGACACCCAGTGAGACTCTTCGTAACAGAAATTTGAAACAATCTCATACCAAAAATCCAGTTAATTTTACTGGTTTGTTGCGAGTCTGCTGAAGCCGTTGTGTGTTGTTACTCTAATCCAAACTCTGTCTTTGCTATGCTTGTCTTTGTATTTACAAATCTGGTGGAAAACTAACACACATTTTCAGGATCATCTAGGTGTTTGGGTGTTGCAGACATGGCTACAGACTGTGTTGGGTTCTGACTCTCAGGGCTGCTGGCTGCATGTGGGCTCTCCAGATAGAAGTGAGTGCCATGCCGGGATGATCCCATGGTCCGGGCAGAGGTCATCAGGAAAACAAATTCACTGGTGTCTTAGAACCTTGTCGGATTCTGATGGTCACTTCCCAGTCAAGTCCTCAGGGAATGGCAGGCATCTCTTTTCTGTTGTCCTACAGGATCAGACCATGAAGCTGGTGGAGAACATCGGCTGCCCAGCTCTGGATTGTCCTGAGTCTCATCAGATCGCCCTGTCTCAAAGCTGCTGCAAAGTCTGTAAAGGTACGACGTTAGTTCATAAAGCGACATCACTCCTGTGTAAGAACGCAGATGGGAGTGGGGCAAGTGACACAAATCGGAGACAGAAAGACACACGCCACATACTTAAACTTCCCTGTGGAAGTTAAAAAATAAACATCATCAAAGAAGTGGAGACGAGCATAGTGGTTACCAGAGCCTAGAGAGGCACAGAGAGTCAATGATGGAGAGAGATGGCTGCCAGCCACAGGGCGCACTTGGATAGGAGGAGTGACTTCTAATGTTATGTAGTGCGGTGAGAGATGTGTGGCTGACAATTAATTGGGTATTTCAAAATTGCTAATGAAAAGAATTTTAAGTATTTCTAGCACAAAGAGATGGAATGTGTCTGAGGTGATAGATATGCCAATTACCCGGCTCAAATCATTGCATACTGCATGCATCTATTGAAATGTCACAAGGCATCCCAAAATATGCGCAATTACTAGATGCCAATTAAAAACAAAAACATATTAAAAGATTTATGTGCAAGAACTATTGTAGGGGACTAGTATAACTGACATGCGTGAGCAAATTTAATAAATCATTTCAAAGATTAATAACATTTACCTAAATTTGCTACACAGTGGGAAGCCCTGAGCCATTTGTTGAATTATAACTGAGATTCACACAAGCATTTTTGCCATATGTCTGTACCTGTCTCCAGGTCTGACCTCTAAACCTGAGTCCTGGTTCTGAGTCGGCTCACCGTTGCTGGAGCAAGTTACATGGCTGTGTTGAATTAGCTGTCCTTCTGATAGGGTTGCTCTCCTTTCTCCTCGGTTTGCTTCTGCAGCTGACCTAAATGCAGAAACGCACTGCATCAAATTGCCTGCTTGCATCAAGTCTCGCCCCTCGTCATACATTGGCTACTACTAGACTATCAAGATGAGAGAATGCGCGGATGATCGTCACTTCTTTTGTGTTGTCTCTGGGATATTAAGCCTGGTACCAATAAATACCAGGGTCCTAGAATTTTGTTTCATTGTAAGAAAACAGCAAAACTATTCACAAATGTGATGGGCTACCTCAGGAGGCAATGAGTTCCATTAGCTGGAGGTTCTTAAACTTGTTGGTTCAAGCATGAAAATGAAGTAATTAATTACATAGACTCTTTAAGATCCTTGTTACTTATGGGATTATCAGTCCTGCCCCTTGTTAACCTGAGGCTAACACTGTGTGTCCAGTTCCTGCAGCAGGCTGTGCACTGCAGGGAAGGCCTGAGTTTTTGTATTCATCGCTGCACCTAAACCCTCTCATGATGTGTGGAGTGTAGCTGATATGCTCGGTGATGTACCTAGAATGGAGGAAGCATTCCAGTTGCAATGTGAGCATGTGTCAAGGTAGCATCCTTCATTCTGATGTTAAAGTGCAGCTTATAAGGAAAGAGTAAATTTGCCTTTTGGAAAACTGGCACTATTAAAAATAGATGTAAAATTATTTCCACCCCTGTTTTGAGCAGAGTTGTACATTTTGTTTTAATTTTGATTTCATTTAGTTTTGGTCATACTCCTTCCCATCCATTAAAGGGTGGGATTTAACTTTTCAACAGTTTGATTTATTGCATATGTGTGCATATGTACACCTGTGTAGACCTGTGAATACACATGGCACAGCGCAGAAGTGAGTGGAGGTCAGAGGACACTTGCAGGAATTGTGTGTTTTCCTCCCACCATCTGTGTTTCAGGGGTTGAATTCATGTCTACAGGCTTAACAGCAATCTCCTTAATGTTCTGGAACATCTTGCCAGCTCCCCCCAAAAAAGCCTTTAAAATCTCTATTCTGAATGTAGCTCTTTAGAAATTGCATGATGGTTGAAGACCTGGTCTTCTCAGACAAGAACAATCAAGATACCTTTTAGCGACTAAAGAGCACCTCTAATAGGACCTACCCTCAAGCAGACAAACAGTGCAGACCATTGGAACTTTTATCTTCACAGTCCCGAGTCAGTGCCTGGGTAGAGCATATCTGAAGTTTGATAAGACTCAGGAATACTCACTTCAGTCATTTCATTTGAGACTTCCAGTCTGCAGCTTGACCAGAGCAGTTTTGGCAGCAGTAAGTAGTATGAGCCCTTACACGGGGACTCAGTTGACTAGCGCTCTTAACAAAATATGTTTTGGAGTAACTTAGGAGCTAGTGTAAGCAGGACCACACATTATAGAGTGATAAAACCACTCCTGTAGAACAAACATTCCCCACTCCGCACTTCAAGATTTCAACGCTTGGGTCAGACAGTCAGGCAAGCTTGCTAGGTGCTTCTACTTCTTCAGATATTGGCTAAGGTTGCTATTAGCTCGAAGCTCGGCAGGGCTGACTGTTTCAGAGTGGCCTTATTCTTGGTTTAGGATCTTGGTAGACGTGGCAGAGAAGCCAAGCATAGTCACAGTGGCCCCTCTCCAGAACCTCAGGACATTTCCTCATGTTCTGTCATTGAGAGTACTAGTCCCAATTGTTAAATGATGGCTTGAGGGTTTTATGGATGTCTGGTATTGACATAGCATCATTCTCCTATATTCCAATGCTCAAAGCAGTCAAAAGTCAGCCAAGATTCAAGGGACTATAACACAGGCAAGAGGAAACCATGGAAAACTGTGACACAGCTGGCTTTAACCATCTGTCAGCTTGACACAGTTTAGAGCCAGCTGAGAAGACAGTCTTAGTTGAAGGACTGCAGAGACTGGATTGGCCTGTGGACATGCCTTAGGGGATTATCTTGATTTTTAAATGGTGTGGGAGGTCTTAGTCCACTGTGAGTTGCCCATTCCCTGGGTAGGAAGTCCTGGTGTATTGGAAGCTAACTACACAGGAACCTGAGTGCATCCCTCCTTGCTTCTTTCTGTACTTCCCTGGCTGTGAGGGAGAGGTCCTGCTGCCCAGAATAGCAGTGGGCCTGTCTCTGAGTTTCCACCTTCCTTTTCTCTCCTGACTTCCTTCAGGGATAAACTGTGGCCTGGGAATGGAAGCCTGATTAACTCTTTCCTCCCCTGAGTTGGTTTTGGTCAGAGCGTTTTAGTCCCAGCAGCAGAAAGCACACCGCAGTGGTGACTGTCCTCAGTCTCCCGCTCGAGTGCTGCTCAGGGAGTAAGTGAACACACAGTAGCTGGTTAGAGTGGAGTGGGACAGATGTCGTGTAAGAAGTTAACCTGAGGTGTCCGGGTGGTAAGACTCATTCTGGTCACATCCATTTATGAACATTAAAGTTTGAAAAAGCAAGTGAAGAAATGGAGTATTAATCACAAGACATCGCTCTGTATTGAAATTGTTCACATTGAAATGTGTTTACATAGAGTGACAGAACCGGCCATGCTTCCTCACCTCCAGTATTCTGGAATAACTGATATGAAGTGGGACCCATGATATCCCTCTTTCCAACATTCATGGTAAATCAAGCGGCCTAGACTGTGAAGGTCCGGATTAGATTAATACTTGAACTCAAACTAAAATTCTCAAGCTGTCCCTAACTCCCCTTGTTAGCAAAAGGGGCCCTACATGGCTCTTCCTGACTTTCAGTTTGTAATCCTCCTGCCTCAGCCTCCCTAGCAGCTGGGATTACGGGTATGCATCAACAAGTCCCCCTAGAGTTAGCACTTCTTAAAACATCAAAGCCCCTTGTGGACAGGGCTTTTTGTCCCACCCGGTCCTGCGGGACAGAAACTACAGCCAACAGCCCCTTAAGGATTACAGGCTTTTCTGATGTCATATATGCAGGACAAGTAAAGGAACTGTCCCAACGTACTTTCACTTCGGGGGAGGAAGTCCAGTTCACTACTCTTAAGTTTGAGTCCACTCTCACACATTTGTTTTGACAGATTCATCTGTGAGAATTGACCTCTAGTTTTCAGCATACTCTCCCCACCCTGCCTAGTGTTAAAGACTCAGTGTTCACATGCAAATGAACATTCAGGTCAGCAATGGTTAATTGCTGAGCCCAGCAGGAGACAGAAATGTTCATCTTTCCCCTGGAGGTTTGGTTAAGGGTAAGAAACCAAATCAAACCAGCCAGCGCTGTCCCCTAGGGTTTCTGTTTTGACACCCCTGGCAGCAACAGGCAGGAGAACCTGAGCAGGGAGCCCCACCCTATTGTTGGGAAGATTTGAAAGAAGTGGGCAGCAGGCACAGGTCAGAGCTTCCATGATAGAGGAAGGACCCTAGACACACACGTTGTGTGTGGATTTATGTCAACTCTCCTTTCTGTTGTCCTCTCCTCCCTTGACATTCCCAGCCTCTGTTTACAAGACCTGCTCACACTTTTTTTTATTAAAAGTGGGGGAGCAACATGGAAAGACTGTGACTTCTCTTTTCTCTTGTGCACCATTCCCACTGTTCGCAATATTCAGTAGTGCCTTTTGTGACTTTCTGTACCTGTGTATTAGCAATAATGTTATTATAGTGATAGTCAGCTTTAGCTTCATTGCACGGCAGTGGTTTTTACACACTGACCCTGCTTGCCTCCAAAGAAGGCCATTGGCATTAGAATTCTATTTGCTTGTTCTGCACCTTGATCTACACTTTAGGAGACACTAGGAAAGTCTCTTAGCTTTTGGACTACATCTAACTACATTAACATTTGCTAGTGGGCATGTGATAGACACTGAATTCTATCGGCTTGGCCAGAAAGTAGACCCTGTGGGCCCCCAAAACAGATGGTGTGACAACTTCAGTATGATTTGACTTGTTTCAGACACAGCTCGCTGGCTAGGGTACCTGTGTCTTCTCTGACTAGCATGCTTCTATGTTCATATTGGAATTGTGATGATACATAGGTAGAAAAAAAATGGTTTAATATCCTGATGAGATAAGTAAAAATCCAAGATCTGAGCTTCAGCGACCTCCATTAGCTAGCATTGTAGAAATTACTTTGTTGGACCAGCGCTATGCATTGACATGGCTTTATCCTATACAGAGTAAAGTCCATTTTCCTGAAAGCACCTGGGTCAAAGGTCAGGATGAGTGGTTCCTCCAGAGTATACCTAGTTCTCTCACCACCACAGATATGACGAGTCCATGCCTAAGGTCAAACCAATTAATATTCACCACAGTTACTGCTGCTGTCTCGCTCCTGATATGTGAACCGTTCTGATCACCTCCTGGGTTTGTCTTTTACTTCCCCCTCAGTTATGGATGAATGCATTTTGATGTTCCATAGGTAAGTTTGTTCTCATGAGGAATGTGCAGAGCCCCGCGTGCATTTGCAAACACAGAGATGGAGAGTTACAGAGACCTTGAGGCTTAACTGCGGTGGGAGAAACAGAAAGGCTGGCCTGCATTAGATGTGATCTCTTCACCAAGCTGGACCGGATGCCCGGATGAGATCTGTAACACAGATGTTAGTGTCTCTGCTGTTAGGGTCATAGTACCAGTCTATAGCTTTTGTCGCCAGCACACAGGCCACAGTGTCTTTGCATAGGAGATCTTATTTGAATCCTTCCCTTTTATAAGATGGCAATTATCCTAATTTTTACAAGTGACAAAATCTATTGGCTGAGAAAATGGGTTAAGTTCCGCAGCCTGTATTTATGCAACCTGTCAGGACAGAGATCAGATTTTGTGGAAAGCTGTGTCTGCAGCTCCAAAAGCCACACACACACACACACACACACACACACACACACACACGGATATGAAGCAGTGAGGACTAAGACAGACTGCAGGTTAGAAATGACCTGCTTCAATTGACTCCAAATCCCCTACACATTAGTAGATGACCCTGGGATTTTACTATGAAGGCCAGGGGTTCATAACCTGTGGCTCACATCCCTTTTGGCAAACCTCTTTCTCCAAAAGTATTTACATTATGACTCAAAATAGTAGCAAAATTATAGTCATGGAATAGCAACAAAAGTAATTTTATGGTTGGATCCACCACAGCATAAAGAGCTGTATTAAAGGGTCACAGCATTAGGAAGACTGGGAGTCACTGATGTAGGCAGTCAAACACTCAGAGTAGTTGGCATTTTTCTGCATTTCAATACCTGTTGAATATTTTTTACATAATACATGAAATTTGACTGATTGGAAATTTTAGTTTTCAAATCATAGGGTTAATAAAGTACCCAAGCAAGTCATAACTAAGCCTTAACTCTTATCTGGAAAGGTAAAATAGAAGCATATTCTTTGCCTCCACTTAGAACATTCCTGAGACGACTCAGCACTACCTGTGTGCATGTATGGTGTTTGACGCTTCAGTAAGGGGTCACACCGTTACTGGGTCAGGAGTGGA
Organism: Microtus obscurus; assembly: GCA_963919715.1. NCBI lineage: Eukaryota > Metazoa > Chordata > Mammalia > Rodentia > Cricetidae > Microtus > Microtus obscurus. The sequence continues at coordinate 4,995,721 of CAWTZC010002364.1, forward strand.
CGCGGAATGGATCATACAAAATGTACCTACCTTAACAGGAGGCTCACTGGGCATCCTAGATAATACAGAGGATTCTTAAAACTGGGAGAAAAGTTAGTAACATGAAACGGTGATAGTTTTTAAATCTGTAGTCTCAAGAAAGCAATGAGTAAAAACACACCAGCAACAACTCCCACAGTCGTAGCCTCTAAGACACCATGGGGGAAATCGGAGATTTACCACTATGTCAGCACTCAATAGCTTGGTCTCCTGTGCACCTCCAATACTGAGCCATTTTAATAACACCTTTCTCTCAATTTGGGTGAAAAATGAAAGGTTTTCTTTTCTTCTTCTTCCTTTTTTCTTTTTGGCTTTCAGAATTTAGCATGGTGATGTGTTGAGATGTTGGGATGGACAGTAAAGATTTTGGCATGAAATTGTTTCCACCTCAGGCATTGTAAAAAAGACAGTGAAATGTATTTTAAGAAATATGATCTTCATTTAGTTACTTCAAAAAGAAAGGAAATAACCCTCAGAGAAAGGTTTAAATTTTTAAATTGTATAATTTTTTTCTCTTGAGAATTTTGCTTCCAAATATTTGATCTTAATCCTGAGCAGTTATATTGTCAAGAGAAGTTAAATTTCCAAGTAATTTGAGGGTATCATTAACTGTATTTCTTTTGTGTTTGTACACTTAATATCCTTTTAGATTCATTTTAAAGCATTCACTTATCTATTTGATGTTTTATAGTCTGTTTTAATATTTACTGTATCAGGCACATTGACCTTAAGATTAATTAAGTTGCACCAGTAATGTTTCGTTATATGTTGTACATTCAGTAAAGCCCTGCAGAGGTATTGAAAATAGTGCAGGCAGTGAGTGGTCAGAGCATGCACCGCTCGGTAACAGTGGACACCAGCTTCATTACAGATAAGAAGGCCCATTTAGATTTTCTCGAATGCAAGTCGTTCCTGGCTATAGAGAGACAATTTCTTCTAAGTCCTTCGTGTCCTTTTATGATTGGGATGAAATCGCAAGTCACCAGTCCGTGTGAAGCTCTTTCAATAAAGCATGCATTAGGAAATTTAAAAATTTGTTGAATGACAGACAATCATGTAATCTTTATTTGAGGTGGATTCCACTACTCAGGCTTTTCATTTCAGCCGTTCAGATATTGTTGAACAAGGGCTCCGACATTAGAAAGAAACCCTTAGAAACGGCACGATTGGTGTCACGGTTTATAAAAGTTCCATTTTTTTTCTTATCCAAAAGACTCTGGGATTTGTGAAAATCTTGTTATTCCTAAAAGTTTCTTCTTTTGAGTGATTATAGTTTTCCATGCACATCTTCAGAGAAAATTAGAGTAAAGTGATGTGATTTTCACTTTGAACACCTTTTCAACAAATTTCAAATGCTAAGCTGTGGTTTTCATCCCTTAAATATTGCTGGGCTCATTTCTTCCTGGCTCCCCAGGTGTTCAAGGCCCTGATAATGTCTGTTGCGCTATCACTGTGTTACCGTCTTTACTGCAGCATCCATTCTGAACTCAAAGCATCTTTGTTTCAAATACATAGAGAGCTATAATAGGAGGAGTGAGGACTGTGTAGCATTTAGAAAATCAAAAAACAAAAATGATTCGAATTCATTTGAAGTAGAAAGTAATTGAGTCATAAAGAACTCTCTTTGCAGGAAATCACAAAGGCTGGGTCTGCCGGCCCTGGGTCTGCAGTTCCAGTGGCTGGGGATGCCCGCGCTGGGATGCCCGCGCTGGGTCTGCAGCTCCAGTGGCTGGGGATGCCCATACTGGGTCTACACAAAAATGGACATGGAGGGGAGATGTCAGGTGCCTTCCCCTCGTGGTTGAGCTATTTGTTCCTAACTCATTCAGGAAGAAGGGTATGCATTTTCTTCAGTTGTGTGACCACAATGACCTCAATCACACAGATGGTCCTGGTAAAACTAAATGGATCACAAAAACAAAACCTAAGGTCTTGAGTCTGAGAAAGGGACTGGCGGTGGGCATGATGGTGACAAAAAAGGGTAGGGACGTAGGCAATGGGAATATTTAACGTATATGTATGAAACTGTCAAATAATAAACCTGGTAAAAGGTCTTTAGAGAACATAGCTTCAAAATTAACAGAAACTACTCTTTCTGCTTTCCTTCTTTTTAAAAATTCTGGTTTGTTTGCTTTTTGTCTTTGTTGTTTATTTTCTAAAGAGAGAGAGAAGGAAGGAATGGAGCTAGATGGCGGAGGTACTGTGATCAGAATGCGTTGTGTGAAAAATTATTTTCAATAGAAAAGAAAAAATAAACGATGGAGCAGCTTGTCTTGTCATTGTCTCATTTATCGGAACATGTCCTTCTTACAGGCTATGACTTTTGTTCAGAGAAGCACACCTGCATGGAGAACGCTGTCTGCAGGAACCTGAACGACAGGGCTGTGTGCAGCTGCAGGGACGGCTTCAGGCCTCTTCGGGAGGACAATGCCTATTGTGAAGGTAATCCTTACAATGATGTGGGGCTTGACTGTATAAATTTACTGGGATTACTGCATGTAAAATTTATTAATTTCCCAAGTTGTCAAGTTGATGGGCCCATTAAAAGCAGTGAGTTTAATTTGAAGCATATTAATCAGCTAAAAATAATTATCTTTCAAATTAAAGTTTTTCCAGCTATCTGCTAATAAGTTAATATGGCTGTTTCTCGAATTAGAACAATGTCTCCACTGTGAAATTGCCTTCTCTTTTTCATAATTAGATATTCAGGTGGCTCACATATTGACATGATTACTGTGGCTTGCAGTTAGAATTATAGTCAGACTTCCCAGACACTGTTGTGGAACAAAGGCAATTAACAGGAAGATGAAGCATCTACCGCTATTCTTGCTTGCTGCTGTCTGTAACCTCTGTGGTCGCCTGCACGCACTCTGGTACTTAGTAAATAGATCCAATATAGAAAATTATTTCTTGCTTATTTGAAAAAAAAATGACTAACATCCAAGGTAGTCTGTTATCTCAGAGACACAATGCAAATACAGGGAGTGGGCCATGTAGTTTATTTGGCTCCAGCTGTGCTCTGGTAGACCTCCAAAGTCCCCAGACACTGAAATTTACACTTCCCTGGGGCACACATTTAAATCGCTATCATTAACTATATGACAAAATGAGAACACTGATCTGGAGGCACTGGGTAATTGGAGGACTTAGAGGGTTCAAGTCTTACCCCTGCAGCTATCAGGCACACTCCACTGAAGATAGTGTGTGATGTCAGCTACCTGTGTTTATTCCTATGAGAACTGGTTAGCCCTGGGGAAACCACCCTGTACGGGTTCCCTTAGAACCGGCAGATTTTCTCTGTATGAAAAGTAGTATTCATTTGAAAGCTGCAGTTGGTTGGATGAAGGTTTTCTTTCAGTGCTTCTTATTCAGCCCTAAAGGGACCCTTCCATTTCTGCAGAATGAAGAACTCATGGCTCTCCGCCCCCATTTATAATGCAAATTTATTTAAAGTTCCTCATTTTAACAGATCTTAGACAAGAAGTGGGTTTTACTTAGTGATTTTTATTCTTACTCAACATACAGTTGAATTTTCTTAGCAGACATATGTATTTTCATCATAATAGCTAAGAGCCTTATATATAATGAGATCTCTTACTAATGTGCATGTGTAATCCATGGTACAGATGCATGTGTCTTCTTGAACCTTGATCATCTGGTCTTTTTTTAATTTTATACTATTTTATTGATTTTGTTGAGCTATACATTTTTCTCTGCTTCCCTCCTTTCCACTTCCTTTTCCTTCTACCCTCTCCTATGGTCCTCATGCTCCCAATTTACTCAGGAGATCTTGTCTTTTTCTACTTTCCATGCAGATTACATTCATGTATGTCTCTCTTGGTGTCCTCATTGTTGTCCAGGTTTTCTGGGATTGTGAACTGTAAACTGGTTTTCTTTGCTTTATATCTAAAAGCCACCTATGCATTAGTACATATGATATTTGTCTTTCTGGGTCTGGGTTACCTCCTTCAATATGATGCTTTCTACATCCATCTATTTGCCTGCAAATTTCAAGATGTCATTATTTTTTTCTGCTGTGTAGTACTCCATTGTGTAAATGTACCACATTTTCCTTATCCATTCTTCAGTTGAGGGACATTTAGATTGTTTCCAGGTTCTGGCTATGACAAACAATGCTGCTATAAACATGGTTGATATAAACATGTCCTTGTGGTACAATTGAGCATCCTTTGGATATGTACCCAAAAGTGGTATAGCTGGGTCTTGAAGAAGATTGTTTTCTAATTTTCTGAGAAATCACCACACTGACGTCCAAAGGGACTGAACCAGATTGTATTCCCACCAGCAATGCAGAAGTGCTCCCTTTTCCCACAACCTCTCCAGCATAAGCTGTCATCAGTGTTTTTGATCTTGGCTGTTCTTACAGGTGTAAGATGGAATCTCAGAGTTATTTTGTTTGCATTTCTCTGATGGCTAAGGGTTGAGCATTTCATAAAGTGTCTTTCAGCCATTTTAGATTCCTGTGTTGAGAGTTCTCTGTTTAGGTCTGTACCCCATTTTTTTTATTGGATTATGTGATCTTCTGGTGTCCAATTTCTTGAGTTCTTTGTATATTTTGGAGGTCAGACCTCTGTCTGATATGTAGGCTGTCGTTTTGTCTTTTTGACCATGTCCTTTGCGTTACTAAAGCTTTTCAGTTTCAGGAGGTCCCATTTATTAATTGTTTCTCTCAGTGTCTGTGCTGCTAGGGTTATATTTAGGAAGTGGTCTCCTGTGCCAATGCATTCAAGTATACGTCCCACTTTCTCTTCTATGAGATTCAGTGTGGCTGGCTTTATATTGAGGTCTTTGATCCATTTGGACTTGAGTTTGTGCATGGTGATAGATATGAATCTATTTTCATTCTTCTACATGTTGATATCCAGTTATGCCAGCATTACTTGTTAAATATGCGTTCTTTTTTTCCATTTGATATTTTTTGCTCCTTTGTCAAAAATCAGGTGTTCAAAGGTGTGTGCTTTAATAATTTGGTCTTCGATTCAGTTCCATTGGTCTTCCTGTCTGTTTTTATGCCAATACCAGGCTATTTTCAGTACTGTAGCTCTGCAGTAGAGTTTGAAGTCAGGGATTGTGATGCCTCCAGAAGTTCTTTTATTGCACAGGATGGTTTTGGCTATCCTAGGTTTTTTGTTTTTCCATATGAAGTTGAGTACTGTTCTTTTGAGGTCTGTGAAAAATTTTACTTGGATTTTGATGGACATTGCATTGAATCTGTAGGTTGCTTTTGGTAAGATACCCATTTTTACTATGTTCATTCTGCCTACCCAAGAGCATGGGAGATCTTTCAACTTTCTGGTGTCTTTTTCAATTTCTTTCTTCAATGATTTAAAGTTCTTGTCATATAGGTCTTTCACTTGTTTGGTTAGAGTTACTCTGAGATATTTTATGCTATTTGTGGCTATTATGTAGGGCGGTGTTTCTCTGATTTCTTTCTCAACCCATTTATCATCTGTGTAAAGGAAGGCAACTGATTTTTCTTTATTTAACTGTATTCACTTATATAGCAAATATTCAGTATGCAGCAAGCACTTTTCTATGCACTGGAATTAGAAATAGTGAGAAAAATTAGTAACTTCTCCTGCATAGGAACTTTGCACACTAGTAGAACCGAGTCAGTTGGTAACCATGTAGAAGATAATTGCAGGTGGTAGAAAATCATGGGAAGGGATGAAACAGACGTTGTGCTGAAAATGACAGGGATTCACATAGTGGAATGCTCAGCCTTGGGGTCTGTCCTTCAGGTCTCTTGACGATAAAGAGTAGACTCGAAAAGACCTGGGACAGTGCTTTCCAACTAGATGAAAGAGCATGTGGAGAAGTTCTAAGTAGAAACGAACTTGGGATGCTCTAGAAACAAAGAGGGTGATGCAATGGTAAAACGTAGGAGATTCAGTTGGAGGATTAGCTGGGGTCAGCACTCGTGTGGTGTCCAAGAATTTGGGGCTATGGTTTCAAATGGATATGCTTGTACTTATATGGGACAGGTGACAAACTGGTGGCAATACGGGAGATGAACTGTGCACTTACAGAGAACACAGAAAAAGGTTGCGTAAAGATGAGGGTGGCCTGAGTTGGAAAGGGGACAGCGATGGCGATGGGGGAATACACAGTGTGTTTGCTCACCTTCAAGTGTGTATACACATAGTTAGCTGCTTCCACCTTAATGGTATCATGCCGAAAATGTTTCTACCATTATCTTCTTGCTCATTCGAAGATAATATCCCCAAAACCTAAGAAAATGCTGGAAAGGAGTGGTGGAGGTTTTGAAATTTTTATACACCAGGGTGCCTAATCCTTTTATGCTTCTGGCTATTTACACAGTGTTGGTCTAGTTAGGGAAATATTTCTCGGTTGTTATTTTGAGGCCTGGTCACTTGTATTTCCAGTCTGGTCTTGAACTCCTTATATGACCGAACATGACCTTGAATGTCTAGTACTATATTCTACTACCAACCAAAACTGTGAGTTGGCAGGTATAGTCTTGTGGTAACACGTCTGGTTTATCCAGTACTGGGAATCCAACCCAGGAACTCCTCCAGTGTAAGCAAGCTTGTAACCAATGGGGCTAATATTTGTGTGTGTGTGTGTGTTACTTGCTTGTATGCACACATGTGTCAGTGCACATGTGGTTGTTGGAGGAAAACTTGCAAGAGTTGGTTCTCTCCTTCTACTTTGTGGGTCCTGTCAACAGGGGCCTTCACGGCCTGAACTATCTTGCCAGCCCTCATCGACAATATTCTTATCAAATTTGGTTTCTATTTTTATTCTGGCAATGTTGCTAAATTGTTGGTTGTTTTGACATTTTAGAGGCAATATGTATTTTCAATTTTGATGCAGTGTTACGTAATACTTACAAATCCTGTTTTTCTGGAGCTTTGGCCCTGTTTTTTAAAAAAAATAGATTTTACGTTAAAAGTAAGTGAATGATAGTTTGTAAGAGACATACATTTTATTCCCTAAATCTGTGAGGTTGTTTTAATGCTACAGCTGTAATTGAGGTTATTGATTTTGATGACAGCGTGCCTTCTCAGCACTCCCGCAGCATCAGTAAATGCTGGAGCTAATTCATGCACCTCACACACATTTATTGAATGGCTCTGTTGTACAAGGTTAGCGCTGAATGTGAAGTCGTATGTGGAGAAACACAAGGCTGATACTCTCAGGCAAGGAAGACAATAAATCTATTATTAAATAACTTTCTACTGAAATGTGGCAAGCACCTTGACGGAGAAATAGATTACTAGGAGTCGGGTCTAGATTCATGTTGTGATTAGGAAAATTTTGTTTGCAGAGTACAATTGTGAAGTTTGAAGGGTGAGTGAGGTCAGCTAGCCTTGAAAGGAAGGATGGGAAAGAAGGGGTCTCCTATGTGGGAAGATCCAGACATCGTGGCAGAAAAAAGCACTTGGGGGATGAAGGCCAGCCCGAGTGAGAGGCGGAGAGGAGGCCAAGAGGCAGGGTGAGAAGCAGAGTCTTGGGGGTCAAAGGTTGCCATATTCGTCTACTTTTCTATTCACTGTGACAATGGCGCCTGGCAGTAACAATTTAAAGCTGGAGGGGAGGGATTCCCAGTCCACTGTGCAGAGAGAGAGAGGACTGAGTGGCGGGAACAGCTCACTGTTGGCCAGCAGAAGTGTGGGGCAGCTGTTACATGATGTTGGAAGCCAGGAAGAAGAGACAGGACAAGAAGCAGGCCGGGTTAGGAACATTCAGCTCCTCTCCTATAGGTGACCTGCTTCCTGCATCTAGACTCCCCATCCCAAAGGTTCCATAACCTCCCCTAATAGTGAAAGTTGCCGAAGACAAAGTGTTCCAACATATGAGCTTGCGAGAGACATACATATTCAAACCTTAGCGGGGCATCGTTGAGGTACAAAGGTCATGAGTAACTCACTTCAGCTGAGAGGCATACTGGGGAAAATGGCATGCTGGGAAACTGTCAATGATACGATGATAATGGAGAAGTGGATACACATAAGGACATCCATGAAGTAAGGCTACCCGGTTCTGATTATACCTGTGATAGCAGACGATGAGTGGCATGGAAGTTAATTGTCTGGTTTCTAGCCACAAACCAGGTGAATGTTCATGTGGCTCACTTAAGGGAGGGGTTGGGAAAATTGTCTTGGGTTGGCTCTGTTTATGGCTTGTTTAAATGTGTATGGATGTGGCATTCAGCTAAGGCTGGATATACAATTTGAGATTCTCAAGTGTATAAATGACTCTTAAGACAATAGCAGGAATTACTTAGAGAACTTTCTTGAAAAAAATAGAAGGGACATCGTGAATAAAATGTAGGACAAAAGAAAAGAGCAGGCAGTGCCATAGAACCCAATGGCCTAGAATCCCAATGAAAATGTGGATCCCAAACAAATGCCGAATGCTTCTCGGTACATTTTCTGTGGCTACAGCAGAATACCCAAGACCAGTTACTTTACAAACAACAGAGGTGCATTTGCCTTGCACTTCTGGGGTCTGTAAAATAGCTAGAGCATGACACTGATTCCTGATCACATCAGGTGACGATCTTCCTTCCTCATCATGATAGGGTCAAAGGTGTCACGTGATGAGACAGAGCAAACATGTTCGCTCCATTCCAAAAAGTCACCCTTGAAATTATCTCATGATATCTCCAGGCCCCATCAACATGTGAGTTTAGAGCATGGATTTTCAACAAGTCAACTCTGGCAGGTAGACTCAAGGTGTATCAACTCCACGGATATCAAGACAAGTTCAGTAAGACTAAAAGGTATGCTTGAGGGTAAAGATGACACAGGAGATGTGAGCATCCCTGATTTTGTGCCAGTTGATGGTAGAGTCAGTTTGTAGTCCTGGAATTTACTTTGTAGAAGAGGCTGGCTTTGAACTCACTGATATCTGCCTGCCTCTGCCTCCCAAGTGCTGGGATTACAGGTGGGTGCTACCACCACTGGGCCAAAGGGCTGTACTCTTAAATAAAATTAACTTTATCCCTCTAGCAGCAGCTATCAACTGCCAATCACTCCTCAGGTGCAGTGGAATTTTGTGTTTGCCTCCCCTCTCCATGCTGGAATTTTTTTTTCTAGTTTGATCTTTCACAGATAGTGTGTGTCCATGTTGTCACAACCACCATGGGGTCATGTAAGCAGCTATCCTGCTGTGTCCAGAAATACTGTTTCCTTGTCACCATGCTGGCTCTTATGTCCTTCCATGCAATCTTCTGAAATGATCCCTGCACCTTATTTTTATACTCTCTTTTATAGTTGAGAAAACTGATGAACTTGTAACCCCAAATGACTTGCCCCCAAATCATTTACCCAGATAGCAATCAGCTAATTCAGAGTCCAAACTCTGCACTGTCCTCACTCTCTGCTGAGTTTTCTCTTTCTACCACATTTAATCTATTTTATCGCTTTTAATTTACTTATTCAGTTTTTCAGAAACAAGAATCATATGCATTTTTCTTTATAAAGATATTCTAATGTAGCTATGCTAAGAAAATTTTACTTTCAAAGGAGGAATCAACTTGCAGTTCTACAGTAAGACAGTGTGTTGGGATTAGAGATATGATGGGTAAGGGCCACGCAACCTCCCTTTCTCCTCTTCTAGTGTTTCTTTCTCTCAATTCATTCCTTCCCTTCTTTCTTTGTTCTTCCTTCCTCTCCCTTTCTTCCTCCCTCCCCCTTCCTTTCTTCCTTCCCTTCCTTTCTCTTCCCTTTCCCCCCTGTTTCTCAGCTACTTGCCATCTCACAGCTAACTCTCTTAGTCATGAATTCCTGACTCAGGAAATACCAGATTATAATTAACTATGATATGTAGGGGCAAATGAGTTGATTCCTCTAAGAATACACAGAGTGACGGCCCTGAAGAGTTGCTCTATAGGAAAGAAAATACAGAATGAGCAGAATTCTTTGATTGCAAGGGAAGCCCGAGAGTCCTTACTGGAACTAATGAGAGGTCTGCTAATACAGCTGGGATGAATGACCCAGAGAACTTAAGGCCTGTGGGATTAATTAGGGACGCCTAATAGATATGGCAGCTTTCAAAGCTATAGCTAATGATGCGCTCTCTGTGGTATTTTGGGATAATATTTCTTAAGGAAAAATGTTCAAGGATGCTGTGTCGTCTAGATTTTATGTACACACAGAAGCAGTGTGATTTCTTCTGAGGGGTTAGCTGGCAAGGCTGTGGAAGTGGACAAGGAACAGGGTCTGCAGTTAATAAACCGTGGACCTGGGGGAACAATCAAAGCTGCAGCTGTATTCTGAGTTCAAAGTCAGAGAACTCAAAGAGCTTGTCTTAGAACCATCTCCCCAAGGACAGCAAGCAGACAGGGGAGGCCTCCCTCTCCTCAGACTTCATCGGATTCGACGAGGCCTGCCCATATGAGGGAGGGAAAGGAGAGGGATGCTAAGTCAATAAATTCCAAGAATCTTTATCTGATGGTCAGAAAGATCTTAGGCTCAACACGGAAGTGAACAGTGAGTGACTGTTAAGGAGAATACGCTAGCCCGTGTGGCCCTGAATCTACAGTATTCCAGGATCTAACAGTCCACAGTCAGCCTTGTAGAATCTTTTGCATAGGCTTGCATTCTCCCTGGGAATTTCAGTGTGGACATTCTGAAAGTAACTAATCTTAAACTTCTCAGCATCTTTTCTTGACTTTTTTTCCTCTTTACTTCCTGTCACATGAAGTATTCTCTGTCTCAAAAGCAGTTTCCATTCATTCCTAAGCTTGGCCACTATTAATTAACAAATATCTGAAGAAAGAATTTTTGATAGTTATTTTTAATAAAGCACCTTTCTCTCCTCTAAAAGAAATGAAAACATTTATATTTTAAACTCAAACTTGATAAGGAGGAAGGTTTTCTGAATTTCTCCTTATGCATGGTTTTTCTAAGCCAGCAGAAGAAGTCCGAGTCAAGTATCCCTTGAGCCAGTGTGCCATAGCATGTGACTCTCCATGTAGGCAATGTCTCCCCGCACACATGCACTGCTCACTAAGTATGCAGTCTTGATCATACTGGAGTTCATGATTGCTCCACGTGGTGCCCAGAGAAGAAACAAGGACTTCAGTTATCAATAGTGATTAGCTGTTACATACAGCCCTTTGTTTGCTCTCTGGTGGGTCTACAAGCTCTTGGGAATTTGTTTTATGACTGGCTTACCTCTTTGGGCTTAGTATAAAGAAGCAATGCTTAGCACCCATTTATTCTAAGTAATTCTTAAGCACAGAGGAAAATGGGATGCAGCCCCTTATAAAGGTAAGATGACTTCTGCGCTCCACAAGGGAAGCTGGAAGATGTGGGACAGCAGGGTACTGTCACTAGGCACAGAGTGCTGTTAGTCACACAGTCACGAGGAGAACACGACTAAGCTTCTGTTTAATGGAGGCAATTCTCTAGCAGAGGTAACGTTTATATTACCTATTTACATCTGCTGTCGAAAATGAGAATTGTAAGAGTCGATTTTGTGCCACATTAAAAACTACTCCTGTTTTTATATTCCTGACAGTTTTGTTTAAAAAACAAATAAACTTTGGTACTAGGTAGTCAATACAGGGTCCAAGTACCAGCAATGGCAGGCATTGCCTGTGGCTTCATTAGACACGTAGAATGCTGTACTTTCTCTCTGACTCCTAAATCAAAATCTGCATGGTAACAAGATTTCCAGGTGATTTCCCTCCATGCACACAAAAATTGAAAAGCATTGCTTTAAAGCATGGGATACAAAGATTTGTCACCTTAACAAACAGGTAGCTCTCCATCACTTTCCAGCCGTGTGCTAAACAGAAGAGGACTGTCAGCATCCACACTGCTTGTTCTCATCAGCATCTCTGTCTGCTGTACCATCTGCTTTCTGACCTTGTTTCCCTAATGGCGGGGCTCAAATTACAGAGGCACTCAGCCTTTGTTCTCCTTAAAGGGGTTAGCCCTGAGGCTTGACATTTTAAAGGTTTTCCAAATGATTCTTATGCACATTAAAATCTAAGAAGGGCTATTCTGGGTGAGTTCTATATCTATATCTTTCTAAGAATGGGTTTTTAAAAAAATCATAATTTTTGAGTCTTTGTTCTGCCTAGGAAGATGAATTCCACAACTACATACCAGAATGGTTTCAGTTTAAACCAGGTCTTTCACTTGAACTATTGGTATTTTGGTCTCGAAAATTCTTTGTGGCAGGTTTGCTCTGTGATTGTGGAATGTTTAGCAGCAGACCTGGTCTCTAGTCCCTGGAAATTAATAGCTCCCGTGGTGGCCTGCTTCCCTCTTTCTGATATCCAGAAATGTCTCTAGGCTTCATAATTTCCCTGAAGGGCTGAAGTTCCATCAGTTGAGAGTCATTGGCTTAAACTGTGTACAGAAAATGAATATGGCTTTATTTTATTCCAATTCCCACTCTGAGTGTCTGTTTTCATCATTTGATTTTCTTGGGGGCTTTTGGGTTTATGCAAATGTAAGAAAGGCTTCTGCATGAGCATGTAAGGGCTGTGGGCTCTTGGGGCTCCACTGTGTGCTCTGTGGTGGAGAATCACAACATAATGATGCGGAAGATGGAAGACACATGAAGGAGAAGATCTGAGCTAGAATACAAATAGAAGAGAGAGCACGTGGTGTCGGTCTTTCTGGGTCTGAGTTCCCTCCCTCTGTGTGATTTTATTTCATCTCCACCCATTTATCTGCAAATTTCATAATTTCAATTTTCTTTATAGCTGAGGAATATATCACGAGAAATTTGAGCATTTAGTAGATAAATGCATGTGACATGTTTACAGAGATAAAATTGGCATCTTGCCACCTTTGATGAATGGATGCTGTTCTGATGTTGTTGTTCAAGACTTGTTCATACTACCGCTAGTTACAGGCTTGTGCCAGGCACTTAGGAAGCTTGGTGTGTCTCATTCTGCTTGTCATGAGTAAGGAGAATTTCTTTCATGAGATTATTAGAGAAGAAAGTTAACTATAACTAATTTTAGAAAATGCCTTTCAGTAAAGTAAGCTCTTCATTAAAGCTTGCCATGATGTTTTCATATATTCTTATGAATTCTATGGTCAGGGAAATTGTGCAACATTTTATTTAGAGAATTCACTAATGGGAAGTCAATAAAATATTCTTCTGAGAGTTTAGTTGGTAATATTGTCTCATATTTGAAGCTAATTTCACTCAGATCTTCTGCTATTTCAGGAACTAATTTACTACAGATTGTTTCTGTGGACATGTTACTGTGTCAAACTTCATTTTGGCCTACATAACATTTTAACTAACTATTGATTATAGAAGATATACAATTTGTTAATGTTGTGAATTCTCTGACAAATATATAAATGTAACCTCAGGAATCTGCGTATGCACATGCATGTGTATAGTAACAGCCAGTTAAATACTATGCATGTTACCCATGCATACTTTTATTTATTAAAGTAAGAGAGAAAAGGCCTGGCTAGAATTTAGCAATTCATTTTAAACAAGTCAGTTGCAGGTGTATTATATAAAGAGCCATTCATTGTTTTTTTTCACTATAGAAATGCAAATTACTAGAGCAAAAAAAAAGCTGTTTCCAAGAATAGAATCCATTTGAAGTGACATGTAAGGCACATATGACTAATAATTTTAAAAATTAACTTATAGGAAAAAGACTTTTTGCAGTGCTATTAAGTTGAAGATCAGGTATGCAGAGAGATTAAATTATAAGTGCCAGCTTTATCTTCCCTTCAAAGAAACCCAAGTCCTACATTTGATGAACATTTTTTAAATGTGCTTGAGGCTAATTAACAATTGGTTGCTGGAAATGTAATATTCCTTTTACAATTCTCTTCTGCTCTTTATTCATCAGTTTTGAAAAAGATAGAATGTCTCGTATAGTATGATTATTATGTCCCTGGGGACATCTGTTAATGGAGAAAGGTTGGGGGATGAGGGTCGGCGCTTGGGCCAATGACTGGAAGGTAATGAAGTTCAGAATGAGTACAGGTTGCACAAATACACTGATTCAATGGTCCTGAGGCTATCATGGGATTTCTTGTGAGGTGACATGGGACTGATGGTTGATGTGTCATATTAGAGCCGGTGTTGGTTTCAATGTTTATGTAACCAGTAGAACTAAGAACAAGTTTTGAGTGACAGGAACTGGATTCCGGGAAGCAGATATAAATGAGAAGAATGCTGCAGAGAAGAGCAAGAGATTTGAGTTGTGTGGCAGAGAGCACAGGCTTGATTAGGCCAGTAACTATTCCACAGCCAAGGAGTCCCTTGTGTTTTGATACAGGGACAGTTGGGAGACCAGCTCTGCCTTTAATGAGCATGAAGGGCCACTGAGCAGACAAGGGCATGATGAGTCTAAATTCGATCTCTTATTCATTGCTGTGATATAAAAATAGACTGCTGGTATTTTTATAATATGTAAGAATATATTCATTTTTTTCTCTAAATAAAAAAACATCTTATTTCTGTATTAACTGCACTCCAAATAATTGTCCTTTCCTATGGAAGATGGGCTCTGAATGAAAGTATATGTTCATACCTCAGACATAAATGTGGTAAAATGAGAACACAGTTCAATTGCTGTCTATGCATAGTGATTTGTTGGGCAGCCATAATTCCCAAATGACATTAAAATTTGATTAAAATTCCCAAATTTAGCAATGCTGTTCAGTCGATGATTTATGTATGTCTAAATGAGCCAGTGGGACTTAGAGTGTCTCCATATTGTTCAAGAAATGTACTGATCTAATATCTTCATTAATTTAATAACTCTAAATTTATAGTAATTTCAATGTTGTTAGGACTGAAATCCTTGTTTTGTAAACAAATACATATTTGTTAAATTGGTTTTTAGTATTTAAAAATAAAGATATGCTTTCTTGTAAAGAATGTTCTTGAACTTGATGAATTTTCAAATTCAGCCTAACAAGGCAATGATTCAAATGAGCCCTTCTGTTCCTTAATTTTGAGCAAGTTGGATTCAGTCAAGGCAGTATCTAACCAGTCATAAATAAACACTTATATAGATGGCAGGAGTGGAGACAGATGGAATCCCCATGACAAAGAGGTCAGGGAAGTGACTATGGGTGAACATGGATTTTCTGTCAGCCTGGCAATCTGAATCCAGCTTAAACCGGTAGAGAACAGCTAGAGAAAGGAACAAATAGGGAACGCTTTGGCATTCTCTGCAACAGGAGGCTCTGTTCAGGAGTTACTTGCCTGAACTTCAAGAGAGGACCAGACCATGGAGGAACCATGGATAATCTTTGGTAATTCCATTCCAGATTTACCATCACTAACTTAGCAATGACACTGGGGAACTTCATAACATGACCTGGATTCCTTGACTGTGAAAGCAGAGCTGTCTGGTCCCTCTAGGTCACAAGGTTGCCGTGAGGGTTAGCATTTAATAAATACAGCATTCGGTAACAACAACAACAACACAAATCTCAGTTGTGGTCCACTCAGCTTGATTCTCTCCCTGGCTGATTCTGCCCTAAGCTTGGTAATGGTATTGTAGATTCGTCTCAACTTACTTCCTTTCCACAAAGGTTATCTGAAACCCAAGGATGGTCCATTCTCTTACTCTTGGTGGATAGCATCTCTATCAATGAAACTGAAATAGACACTGCCTCCCTCAGGTTCCTGCTTCTATTTCAGTCATACATATACTTGGCACCCACCCATTCTTCCTTCTTCCTAGCTTTAGTTGAATGGAACCCTCCTTGGACGCATCTAAGAACCACACTATAGATGGAGACTGCATTTTTGTTTTCCAGCCGCTTAGACCTAAATAATCACAAAGAAACTATATTAATTACAACACTGCTTAGCCTTTTAGCTCAGGCTTCTTATTAACTAACTCTTACATTTTAAATTAACCCAATTCTATTAAGCTATACATCTGCATGAGGCTGTGGCTTACTGGTAAGGGTCCAACGTCTGTCTCCTTTGGCAGCTACATGGCATCTCTCTGATTCCATCTACTCCCTCTCTCTATATTTCTGGTCAGGTTTTTTGCCTTGCTATATTCTGCCCTGCTATAAGCCCAAAGCAGATTCCTTATCAATCAATGGTATTCACAGCATACAGAAAAGAAACTCACATCACCACACCTCATTCCTTTCAGTCTTCAGAGGAAACTTGACACAATCACTCCCCTCCCTCAAGCTCAACTTCCTACTTCTCTCTGTCCTTTCTCACCAGCATTTCAATGTGCTTGGCTCTCTCTTTACTCCACAGTCCTTCTGCCTTTTATGTTATCACCTTTCTATGCTCTTCCTGGCTATATTTTCTTCAATTTGTGAACTATTCCTACTACCTCTATTTCTTTCTACTAGACATTCTCTTTTATCTACTTCAGGCTAGATTTCTTTATTCTATAACCCCCACAAACCAGTCACACTAGGGCCCTGATAGCTTCTGTATTGTTAGACCAGACTCCTATTATTCATTATCTTGGTTGGCCTCAAGGTAGTACTTAATTTTATTGGCTGTTCCTCCTTCAAACTTTTATTTATTTTGTCTTTATGATACCACTCTATATGGATCTGAGTTCTGAGTTGCAAATAATATAATCTACAGTTTAAGTGGTAAAGGAATATGAAGAATATTAGGTAGCTTCCAATATGTGTGAGAGATAATGATGTTTAGGTAAGATGTGTCTTGTTTGAGTATAACAGTCTTGCCTTTCCTTTATGTATCACATAGATATTGTTTTCTATTTCATGGTAACATCCAGAATGGGCCTGGAGACTGGCACCACCCACTGATATGTTGACTGTCTTCCCTACCAGCCTTACTAGATGAGTTTACAGTCTTCCTTAGCTGTATAGTTATCTTTCTGAATTAAAATTTCATACATGTAACCCTAGCTGGTATCTCAAGGTCATGGACCTTATGCTGTTTGGTTTGTGTAAATATGACACCAGCTAGTCACCATTGCCTGGGAAGAGAGAACCCTTGTTGAGAAAATATCTTCATTGGAGTGAACTCTTGGCAAGCTTGTGAGGCATTTTCTTGATTAGTGATTGATGTGGGAGGGCCCAGCCCACTGTGGGGAACACTACCCCCAAGCAGGTAGTGTGACAGGTATAAGAATGTGATCCTGGAACAAGCAGTCCATGAGCTCTGTTTCAGTTCCTGCCCCCTGGTTCCTGCCTTGGCTTGTTGTTTTGGATTCCCTTCATAACAGACGATGAGTTAGAAGCTGAACAAGCCCATTCTACCTTGAGTTGCTTTTGATCATGTGTTTATCACAGCAATAAAAAGCCTGAATAAGACAGACCTACTCACCATTTTCTAAGGACACTGAAAATTTGTGTTGCAACTTTGGGAGACAGAGTTTGTGGATACAGACAGTGTGTTTAGAAGGTGCTGCCGCTGCTGGGGCTCATCTGCTCCAGAGATTTCCCTGCTCTCCTGTTTTGGTGACTGCCTGACCATCAGTTTCTGCTTTTCCTTTAACAGGCTGGATTCTTCAGAGTTCCCTTAGAGCTTTTCTTCTCATTCATGCCTTCTTCCTCAGTGATGCTTCCTAAGATACGCCTTTATTTGCTGCCATATAGCCTGTGACTCCCAAATTTGGAGCTGTAGCCCAGTTCTCCAGTCTGGGTGAAATGTGGACCCACATTCTCACTGGACATTTCTGCTTGAATGTGTTATAAACAGCTCAAATCCAGCAATCTAAAGCTGTGCTCTCTGTGATGTGTTTATCCAGTTTCTTCCCAGTCTAGATGCCCTCAGTTATGAGTTGAGGAAGGAAGGGTTCATCCCTGAGAGCTTCTCTGCCTCATTTACAGGCAGGCAGGCAGTTCCAGGGTGCAAGCAATATTATATCCAATGTGTTCATTTTTAATTTACCAAGTTCCCTCCGCTTTATGGGTAGTGAAGACAGAAACTGAACCCAATAAGTGAACTTCCTCCTAACTTCAAGTTTTACTGTTCTTTAATTGAATCTATCTATTACTAAAAAGATCTTGATAAGCAATTCATCTCTCTCTCTCTCTCTCTCTCTCTCTCTCTCTCTCTCTCTCTTACACACACACACACACACACACACACAAAGAGGCTTTATAAGCACTGACAATACTCAGAAGGCTGCACAAGAAATTGATAACAATAGTTGTGTTATGGCTTAGAAACAGAAAAACTGAGTGGCTGAGAGTCATATTTACCTTCATCTGTCTTACATTAGATCTCTTGTCTTTCATAGCACGTGGACATGACATGTTCATGTCATTAATGAAATTTTCTAGATATCCCTAATAAAGGATAGCATTAGACTTTCATAGACATTAGAGGATCTTCACACAACAGCATGTGCTTACTCCATGGGTCACAGTGAATACCCATCGACTCCTCCCAGTCCCCGAGGTGCACAGAGTTCCCCTCCTGCAAAAGCTCCCCTCTTCCCCCTTTCTCCTGGGTAATTACACTTCTCTGTTGGTCTTTTGCTTAGATGTCACATTCTCCTTGTCTGCAAGGCTATCCTTATCAAACGGCATTGTGGTTCATTGTTATATGTGCCTTTTATGAGAAAAGCCCAATAAGATCTGTCTTACTGATGATATCTTTGCTGATGGTGTCCCAGTTAGTCCTTTGAATGTAGAGGAAAGTCATGAAATCTCAGTGGATAAAGTACTCATGACAGGGAGCCCCACCTTCTGAATATTCTTTTAATGTCCTCCATAAGTATTTCATAATTCTTTCTTATTTCCTCAATGCTCTCTCCTCCTCCCTCCCTCCCTCCCCCCTCCCTTCCTCTCGCTCATCTCAAGCACAAGAATAATATGTTCAATTAAAAATAACAGGAGAGCTAATATCATTCCAGATTTTTTTTCCATTCTTGTGGAATGTACCATAAAATTTATAATGAGAAGGCTGTAAAACATGAATAAAGCCAATTTGTGAGCACTGTTTGGAGGTGACAAATGAAATTTTGTATGTTGCAGAATTATGTTTTAGTCTGCACGCAGGTGGATATGGTTGTGAATCTATAAGGATTGTCTTGGTAAATGGCCTCTTTGATGCCACTGACTTCACAACCTATGATGCTGGCAGCCCCCTTCAAGGCAGCTTATTTGTAAATGGCACTTTGTTCTGTGCTGAATTTCTACTGAATAACTTAGTTAGACTTGCAAATTTTTTTATTTTAATAGCACTCTTATCTCTCCAAATGTTGCTCTCAACTCTCATTCCAGACTGAGGTTCTGCAGAACTAAGTCTGTTTCCGGTTTGTGAATTGTGTTGATGATCTCTCTCCAGATTTGTCCAGTTGGTGTTTCACGGCTGCTGAGCCCCAGCATAGCAATAACTATTGCTGGTCTGTGGACTCTCAGACAAGAACTGCAGGAGCCGGACACTACATTGGCTGCGCCCGAAGCCCTTGTTTGCTTCCTAAAATTCTCACCTGGTGCTTTTGCAGGATGAAGTCGAGATAAATGCTTTCACTTTAGAAATGCAGCATCATTTAGAAGCAGGACAGAGTTATTGGCATTCAAGAGAGAAGGCAGAGTGTCAGGGGGCTGGAGTGAGGGCGGCAGGGGACTGGAGGGCTGATAGGAGGAGGGGTCTTTAAGTGCTCACTGCCTCCAGGTTTAGTCCAAAAAGTACAGAAAGGACATTCATTTTGGACCTGAGTCTAGAAATGCTATTTCTGTGGTTCTTATTCTTCAACTTCCTAAAACTTCTGCAGACAGGAATTTTCCAAATGCACAGACATGATTCGATGACCTCGTCCTTTCAACCCTTTCTATTTCTCATAGAATAAAGGCAAATTCTTTTCTGTGGCCCACAGAGTTGAGGTCTGAATCCTGCCTCCTCTTTGTCTCTGGCTTCCCTTGCTTGTCTCTTTGATCATTAATTACCCCAGTTAAGCTATGTGATTTATGAAGTTCATCTCAGCTAGACAACTCCATGCTTCTGAGTAATTACAGATTTAATATCATCTTTAAGATGGAAAAGGGGAACTTATAAATTCCTTGTTTCTAAAATAAACCAGTTTAAAGTTACAAGGCCCAAAAGAAAGTCTCCAGATATAAGAAACAGGGTTTACTTCTGCACTTTTTTTTTATTGGAAAAAAAAGAAATTTCTGCCTCCTCCCTGCCTCCCATTTCCCTCCCCCTTCCCCCTCCTTCCCCTCTCCCCCCACCCCCTCCCTCTCCTGCTTGAAGAGCAGTCAGGGTTCCCTGCCCTGTGGAAAGCCCAAAGTCCTCCCCCCTCAATCCTGGTCTAGGAAGGTGAACATCCAAACTGGGTAGGCTCCCACAAAGCCAGAACATGAAGTAGGATCAAAACCCAGTGCCATTGTCCTTGGCTTCTCAGCAGCCCTCATTGTCCGCCAAATTCAGAGAGTCCGGTTTTATCCCATGCTTTTTCAGTCACAGTCCAGCTGGCCTTGGTGAGCTCCCAATGGATCAGCCCCACTGTCTCCGTGGGTGGGTGCACCCCCTGTGGTCCTGACTTCTTTGCTCATATTCTCCCTCCTCCTGCTCCTCATTGGAACATTGGGAGCTCAGTCAGGTACTCCAGTGTGGGTCTCTGTCTCTATCTCCATCCATCGCCAGGTGAAGGTTCTTTATTTATCTCTAGAAACCAATTATGAGTGAGTACATCCCATGTTCATCTTTTTGAGTCTGGGTTACCTCACTCAGGAGAGTGTTTTCTATTTCCATCCATTTGCATGCAAAATTCGTGAAGTCATTGTTTTTTACCGCAGCATAGTACTCTAATGTGTATATATTCCACACTTTCTTCATCCATTCTTCCATTGAAGGGCATCTAGGCTGTTTCCAGGTTCTGGCTATTACAAATAACGCTGCTATGAACATAGTTGAACAAATGTCCTTGTCATATGATCGGTCATCTCGTAGGTATATTCCCAAGAGTGGCATTGCTGTGTCCATGGGTAGGTTGATCCCGAATTTCCTGAGAAGACGCCACACTGCTTTCCAAAGTGGTTAAACAAGTTTGCATTCCTACCAGCAATGGATGAGGGTACCCCTTTCTCCACAGCCTCTCCAGCAAAGGCTATCATTGGTGTTTTTGATTTTAGCCATTCTGACAGGTGTAAGATGATATCTCAATGTTGTTTTGATTTGCATTTCCCTGATCGCTAAGGAGGCTGAGCATGACCTTAAGTGTCTTTTGGCCATTTGAACTTCTTCTGTTGAGAATTCTGTCTTCAGATCAGTGCCCCATTTTTTAATCAGGTTAATTAGCATTTTAAAGTCTAGTTTCTTGAGTTCTTTATATATTTTGGAGATCAGACCTTGAAGTTTTAGCAATAGCAATAAGACAAAATAAGGGGATCAAGGGGATTCGAATTGGAAAGGAAGAAGTTAAACTTTCGTTATTTGCAGATGATATGATAGTCTACATAAGCGACCCCAAAAACTCCACCAAAGAACTCCTACAGCTGATAAACACCTTTAGTAATGTGGCCGGATACAAGATCAACTCCAAAAAATCAGTCGCCCTCCTATACACAAAAGATATGGAAGCAGAGAGGGAAATCAGAGAAGCATCACCTTTCACGATAGCCACAAACAGCATAAAATATCTTGGGGTAACTCTATCCAAAGAAGTGAAAGATCTATTTGACAAGAACTTTAAGGCATTGAAGAAAGAAATTGAAGAGGATACCAGAAAATGGAAGGATCTCCCTTGCTCTTGGATTGGGAGGATCAACATAGTAAAAATGGCAATCCTACCAAAGGTAATTTATAGATTCAATGCAATCCCCATCAAGATCCCATCAAAATTCTTCACTGATCTTGAGAGGACAATAATCAACTTTATATGGAAAAACAAAAAACCCAGGATAGCCAAAACAATCTTATACAATAAAGGAACTTCTGGAGGCATTACCATCCCTGACTTCAAACTCTATTACAGAGCTACAGTAATGAAAACAGTGTGGTATTGGCATAAAAATAGAGAAGTCGATCAATGGAATCGTATAGAAGACACGGATTTTAACCCACAAACCTATGAACACTTCATTTTCGATAAAGGTGCTAAAAGTATACAATGGAAGAAAGAAAGCATCTTCAACAAATGGTGCTGGCACAACTGGATGTCAACCTGTAGAAGAATGAAAATAGACCCATATCTATCACCATGCACAAAACTCAAGTCCAAATGGATCAAAGACCTCAATATCAATCTGAACACACTGAACCTGATAGAAGAGAAAGTGGGAAGTACCCTACAACAGATGGGCACAGGCGATCGCTTCCTAGGTATAACTCCAGCAGCACAGTCATTAAGGGCAACATTGAATAAATGGGACCTACTGAAACTGAGAAGCTTCTGTAAAGCAAAGGACACTGTCACTAAGACAAAAAGGCAACCCACTGACTGGGAGAAGATTGTCACTTCTGCACTTTAGTTTGGTGAGCTATGCTTCCTGTCCTACAAACCTATAGAGAGGCAGAAGCCACTTCAGCCATAGGGGTCTCCTCCTCTGTGTTAGATCTGAAACTCTGAAAAAATGGGCACCAACTTGAAAATCAGCCTGTGATGATGGGATGAAGGCCTTGAGAGACAAGCTGGCTGTTGTGTTGCAGTGGATGGCATTCCAGGCTCCCGACTCAACAGAGAGTCAGTCCACATGCAAGACAGACAGGGGCGTGGGCTCCCCTGAAAATGGGCATGAGATGTCTCATCGTATAGCATATACTTGTAGACGCTGTTAAAAACTAGAGTGGCTGGGCCGGGAGGGTCAACCACTTAAATCTAAGAGTTTTATTAAATCATTAAGAATATAATCATGAATTTCTTCTTGCTCTTGTAGATAGTACACCTCCATGCCATAACCACATATCCACTTATTTCCCATATTGCATTCTCTTGCTGCCTCTACAATCTGGTCCATGCTCAACTTTAGACCATATAGACATCATTTCCACAACAGCCCTTCTGAAAAAAGGCATAGATATCTTTCGCTTAAAGCCAGCCTTTCCCCCAAACCCACCTCGAGCCTGGCCCCACCATTTAACTTTCCTTTGATTCCTTTCCCTCACAGGAGTATTTTAAGAGCTAGCATCAAGCACATAAGACTTTTTGCTATTATATACATGAATAAGTTCTGGTTTTCTCAAGTGAGAGTGGAACGCTCAGATGTGAAATCATTAATATTGCCAAGTGCATTAACAAGTGCTAAGAACAGACCGTGCCTGTCCATTAATGGGGCTCATTCCCCGCAACTCAGTGCATATTGCCCAGGTTTCTGTTGTGGACTATGCAGCATTCATGACATTGGCATTTACTTATGCTGGCATTTCCTCAGCCAGAGCTCGTCTTTGCCACCTCTAATGCAGTATCTGGAGCAGAGTGCACGACCATTTTATGCTCAGTAAATAAAAATGAATATTAAAGATAAACAACCATCAGAAAGCTTGGAATTTGCTGATGTGTGCTGTGAAGGGGAGGTGGAACTTTAGTGAGATGGAACTGAAAACTATTTGAACATGGACCACTCTGTTGCCAAGGAACCATGAAATTTCCTCAGAGATAATACTGTCTAGGATTCTGTATGTGAGGTGCCAGCTTCAAGAGATAGCTACTGGAATGAGGTATTAATGACATGATATCTTTTTCTTGGTTTTTAAGCCAATATATGTCAGATTGTGTGTGTGTGTGGTGCATATTCGTGTGTGTATGTATATATATATATATATATATATATATATATATTTACATCCACACACACATACATGGAGGCCAGACATTAACCTAGGATGTCATTCCTCAGGAGCTGTCTTCCTTATTTGCTTGTCTGTTTGACACTGGGTCGCTCGCTGGCCTAGGACTCACCTGTTCATTCTAGGCTGGCTGACCACTGAACCCCAAAGATTCACCTGTCTCTGCCTCACTGGTTCTGGGATTACACACATTTGCCTATCATACCTTGATTGTTTGTTTGAATTTTACAGGGGTCCTGGGAGCTGATACGTCATGCTTACAGGGTGAGCACGCTAGCTGCTGGGCTGTCTTCCCAGCCCCCAGAGTCTGTGTTGTAACTTCATTGGTATTGAATTTTGGAAGAGGCATTAAGAACTACATTGTTGAGCAATGAATGTACTCTTTTTTAGGCAGAGACATGCCTAGTGACTGAGTATTTCTATTTGGCAGCCCATTCTGACTACAGTTCTTTCTGCTTAGCAGAAGTCATGATAGTAGTTCGACATTTAGAATCATCAAAACGTGACCAAAAATCCAATAAAGCTTTTTACAAGGAGACATTTGATAAATTTTTAAACAGTAAAAATGAATCTGAGAGTTTGGCTCATTTAAGTTTTAGTTTGGTTCTTAAAGCTGAAATACACTGTGGACCAAGTTGGCACTTGATTTATGCCCGAATACTTTTCAGATGCTATTGTGTGTCTGCAAGAATCTGTACACATCATTGGGCATGACTTTCCAGCAACTTGTAATATTAGGACATTAAACACAGCTTTGTGGGGCTTTCTCTGAAGGCTGGGTGTGAGGAATGAAGACATGTTCTGTTCACAGTGCTGATGGAAGTTTGGTATTTGGCCCCCTTTTCCCTTAGGATGCTGCCCCAAGCTCTAAGCTTGTCCCTCTACAGCCTTTGAACACAGACTCAACATCTCTGTAAACACCAAATTGAAGTTCCTAAATAGCTCCGATTAAATAACCTGCTTAGTTTTGCTTCATGACCCCATAGCAACACACTGGGTTTTATTTAGGAAGAATTTAGAAACAGACATTAAGCGGGTCAGGATCTCACATTTCTGTGGGCTGTAGATCCCAGGAGGAGCAGCAGTGATGGTAGATAGGTCAGTTTTACTCTTGTACAAATTGCTCCTGTTTATGCTTATAACTGACATTCTCCACCATGTGTGTGGCTGTACTAGGTTCACATTGACAAAATTAATCTTAATTCACAGTCTGTTTTGCTCACATTGCCCCATAGGATTTGGTATAATCAGAGTTCATAATACTTTAAGTGTTCTTGGGATGCCTCACAGGTGCTTCCAAGTGTGATTTGCCAGATTTGCAGCAAGTTATTTGGGAATGGGCATTTTCTACAGGATGCTGTCTTTGGAGATTACTGTAGAACCTTATTTGAGCCAGGATCTCTACAATCTTGCTCTGGTCTCTGAAGCTGCTGTCTTTTCCAAGAGCCTCAGTTGTTTGTGAAGATGCCGTTCCATGTATGAGCAGAGTAATTCCTGCTTGTGGTAGCCAGTGTTGTCACTGAGTTATATTCTTCATTCTGCAATTTAAATTCTAGCCTTGTGCACACACACTTCTTGATATTCCTGTGTAGTTCATTCATAGGCTTAAGCTTGAGGACTCAATGTTAGTATTTTTTATTTTGTTTTGTCTGGTTATTATTAGTAACTTTTGCCTTTACAGAACCTCTCACAGGGCTGAGTTATTCATCCACCGAGCAAACCAAGTACTCTAATAATTCCATATGATTCTCTTTATGGTCTCAAGACCCTAGCTAATGGGTTCTCATCACATTATCTCAGACTATTTAGTTAGGTAATTTGTAGACTATAATACTTGTTTTTCCAACCAGTGCAAAGATTCAGAAGTAGCATAGAATAAGAAATAGTATTCTAGAAAATTAGAAAATCTGATGGTTATTTTTAAATTGTCATGAAACCAGCCTTTAAAAGTTTATGGGATCATTTTATAGTATTCACTGGCTTCACTGACTTAGAAGTCACCTTCCAAGATATTGTCAAGACAGAAATAAGTAATGCATGTATTGGTCTCAACTCTGGTTACATACTATATACTATACTGGAGTATATCAAATACCTGTTTTTGTGAATGAATGTTAATGGTACAATTCCAACCGCATTGGTTTATGTATTGTCCACAACACAGAAAACCTAATATGTTTCCTAGTTGTCTCTCAGCAGAAAATTGTATTAGAGTTCTCATAGAGCTACTTTAAATTAGTTACCTATATTCCATCATAGAGAATTCAGGATTTGGGGTAGATTTATATTTAGAAATTACAATTACATCATTTTTATTCCTTTCCCCAGCCAACCCATTTCATTCAAATTCTTGTCTCCTTCTCAGATTTCTCTCTCTCTCTCTCTCTCTCTCTCTCTCTCTCTCTCTCTCTCTATATATATATATATATATATATATATATATATATATGTGTGTGTGTGTGTGTGTGTGTGTAGATATATGTGTGTATGCATAGGTATATATATGCATGTATTTTAGAATGTGTGATATATATGATTATATATTGAATATATAACATATACCACACAGCATGCATTACACTGTGTAGTATATATAGTATATATATATATAGGATATAGTCACACAATAAATATATATGAATATTTTTTAAATATAACATTCGCAGTCTGTATAATGTTACTTGCATGTATATAATCTCAGGACTGACAAATTGGTATTGGATAATTAATTGGGAGATCATAAATAAACTTCTTGATGGATCTTCCTCAGGGAAAACTATTTCTCCTGATCTTGACATCCCTGTATTTCTTGAAGACTATATATACTTGGATTTTGTATCTTGATCTATTCAGTCATCTGTGTCTTTTGACCGAATAATTAAGAGTGCTAATATTTAAAGTTATTATTGAAAATTGTATGTTGATTACAGTCTTGTGTTCTCGGTGTTGCTTTGTGTTTCAGGGATTATTGCTTCGGTTTTATTTCTACAGTCTCTGCTATGCTCATTTTTTTCTTCAGCATCAAATATTGCTTTCTGAGTTTTTTTTAGATTTGGTCTGTTGGATAAAAATTATTTTAGTTATTTTGTACTATGAAAAGTTTTGTTTTCCTCCTTTATATCAGATAGTTTGCTAAGCATATTAATCTAGTTTGGCTGTCATGGTCTTTTTGGAGTAAGAATGTATTTTTCTAGCCTCTTCTGGATTTCAAAGTTGTCATTGAAAAACCATCTGTTATTCTAAATGGTTTTCCTTTGTAAGTGCTTGTGCCTTTCCTTGCAATTTTCAATAATTTTTATTTGTTCTGTGCACTTAGTGTTTTAACAATGAATACGCCATACACAGTTTCTATTCTGGTCTTGGCTACTTGGTGTCCATTCTATGTTCTTCTTGAATCTGTATGGGTATGTCTTTCCTTAGCCTGAAGAAATTTTCTTCTATGTTTGAGATCTGATTTAGGACATTGACCTGGAATTCTTCTCCTTCATCTATTCTTGTAATGTAATGGGGTCTGTTTATTGGGTCCCATATTTCTTGTATGTTTCTTTTCTGTGTTTTTAATAAAAATTCATATTTTGTTTATTTTGACTAGATCCTGTGATTTAGCTTCACATCCTGTCATTTCATCTTCTGCTTGCTTCATTGTACTTGTAAGGTGTTCCCTTAAGTTTTCTAATTGAGTTATTGAGCTTTTAAATTTCATCTTTGCTTCAGCTTGAATCCTTTTTCATCTTTCTAACTCTTTATTGAATTTGGAGTAGAGTTACTGCCTTGATGTCTCATATTGTTTGAATTTGTGAAATGAAATTTGAATATGTGAACTTCTTATGCTAGTTCTATGCCTTATATGATTAGATCAAGTGTGGTTAGAACACAGGATGTGTGGACCAGGTTGGGCAGAAATGTTGTGTATGATTTAGGTAGAATAAAATCAAGTTGACACAGACTGGCTGACATTCAGGCTATGAATCTTGGTGTGCTCCTAGAGTTTGTAGGTATGGTGTTTGGGGCCGGGGGAGACTAGTAGAGAAAGGACTAGGCAGATGGACCCTGGGGAAGAATATGGAAGATCTGCCTGGGAGGAAATGTTCAGTGTGCTATGAAAGGGACCTGTTGGTTTTAGGAAGGAATAGAAATACCAGAGGAAGTCTAGAGCTTGGTATAGACAGGGGTGGCCAGACCAGGCCAAGGCACTGAGTGTAAGACTTGGACTAGATCTGGGGATTTGGAGAGGTTGCAGGAGGGGATGATCAGATAGCTAAACCCTGGTAAAGGATGCTTAAAATCTGACTTGGTAGAGAGACTCACCTAGTGTTTATAATTTTTACCTGATGCATTAATGCAAAGGAATTATTCATATTAATAATATATCAAGTAATAATTTATATATGAATTCATTATATAATAATTAAACCTGGTTGAATGTTTATATTTTCAAATAGTTATCATTTTCTTTGTGGTAAAAATTTTCAACAAAATTTATATTTTTTAAATTTTATTGTCATCAGTAGGGATATACAGTGAAGCAAGCCAATAGAATTCCTTTGTCCTCTCTAACTATAGCATTAATCCATTGATCAACACTTTCTGGACTCTCTGAATGTGGCTGACAATTGGGGGCAGACTGAGAAGCCAATGATAATGGCACTGGGATTTGTCTCTACTGCATGTACTGGCTTTTTGGGATCCTAGTCTATTTGGATGCACACCTTCCTAAGCCTGGATGGAGAGGGAAGACCTTGGAGACTTTCCACAGGGCAGAGTGTCCTGCTCTTTCTTAGGATTGGACAGAGGCGGGGGGGGTGAGTGGGGGGAGCTGGAGGGTTAGGAGAGGAGGGGAGGAAGTGGAAATTTTGAATGGTATTATTTATAAAGCAATAAAAAATAAATAAAAAAACACTTTCTTACTCCTCCCAGCTTTGCCTGATAACTCCATTACGTTCTCAACTTTCCTTGATTCCTTTATCTTTTAGTCCCGGACTCATTCCATTTTCCCAGCCATGGGGATTAGCGGTGCATGCCTGCACCCTCGCTTTTATACAGTGCTGGGCCTAGAACTTAGTTCCTTGTGTTTGTGCACCAGGTACCTTCTTGCCTGGGCCATCTCCTCAGTTCAAAGTAAAGGATCTCAGCAGCAAGTATTTGACACGTGCTTTATGTTCCATGTAGAGCGGGTACAATTAAATAAGGAGGTTTATTGTTAACATTCACCTTCTTCACCCCTGCTTATTGTGTCTTATCATCTCTAAGCTTTTATGCTTAAAGTAAGAATTAACATGTATGATCTCCCATTTTATATTCTAGTACTTCATAATTTCTCTTCTGATTCTGGTCTCCATACTGTAATCCTGTCTGCATTCAGACACTTAGTAGGGTAGCTATTGCTCTGTTAGTATCTCTAATAGACTGCTGTTCTTGGATTCTCACTTTCAAGTGAAGTCCGTCACGTTCTGTGTACAGCGAATACTTTACTTACTTCCTCCAAGGCCTCCCCAAGGTGCACAGAACAGCCAGTGAGTCAAAGGCAACAGTTGCTCGGCTCAGTGACTAAGATTTCAAGATGCTCGGGCAGCCCGACTTGCTCTTTCTGACTCATTTTATCAAACACGATTAGATGAATGCACTAAGGATTTCAAAAGCTGTTCTTAACGATATAAGTCGAAACTGGCAGGCCCTTTTGAAACTGCAGCAGGAAACTCTGATAAAAGCTAACATGCTTTCTGTCCTGTGAACATCAAACATTCCTATTAAAGGAGCTATTTTTGAATGCTCTTTCAAAATGCAGTTCAATTTGTTGCTATTCCTCTCTTCTTGACAAAAATAAAATTATTGGAAAATTCTGGAGTATTGGCCACCATTGACCTTGGACCTACTTTTCCTTTGTAGACATTGACGAGTGTGCTGAAGGGCGCCACTACTGCCGCGAGAACACCATGTGTGTGAACACACCTGGCTCTTTTATGTGCATCTGTAAAACTGGGTACATCAGGATCGACGATTACTCATGTACAGGTAAGTGCTGCCTACTTGAAAGAGTATTTCCTGTCTTGGGTTCACTTTTTCTTAAATTTCTAAGAAGTATGTCATAAGTGTTTCCTCATAAGAAAAAATAAAGTGGAAACCACTGCATCTTGATTTGGCATTTAACTGTGATTCTTCCCTGAAGAAGAGAGTATTTGCTATTGCATGAACTTTACTTGGGAGACATGAAGAAGTGTTTACTAAGTCTTTTAGGGCATTAGCAACAGACCGGGTTACAGTTACAGCCAAGTCTTGCTTAGGGAACCTGTGAGTTTATTTGGCCTATTAAAGCATGATTGAACGATTATGCACCTGAGCGTGGGTGATCCTAAAACAGCTAGATCACTGAGAAGTCTCACTGCAGCACTCATTTTCCTTGTTAAAACTCCCTGTCAGCTACAGTTTCACACTCATACACTCTGGCACCTCCCAAGAGCAGCTGTATGTAACTCTGCATCTGGAATAGAAGTATATAAAGCTAGAATGGGGGTGCAGTAAAGACTGGCTGGTTTATCAGGCATGGATCTAGTGACTTGCCTGACAACTCCTATAAGGGAACCCCAAGAGACCTAATCTAGCCTCACACACAGCTTCTCTGAGTCAGATAGCAATGGATGCTGTTCTTGAAGGGAGTCAATGACAGTCTTCCTTCAGCTCGTGCATTCTTTCTGCCCTTTTTTTCTGTGATGCTCTGAGTCTTGAAGGGAATGATATAGATATTTTGCTATTTTCTCTGCTTATGGGCATTGGGACATGGTGCAACAACAAAAAAATAATTTATTTCTGGAATTTGATAAACTAAAAGTGTGTACACTAACCACCATTTACCGCAGGAAGTGTCTCTGCTCCTCTGACTAAGACTGACAGCCAAAATAATCCTATCGACATAAACACCAATGTTTCAGGAGCAATTTGATAGTAACATCATAGTCATTAAACATAAAAAAGTAGCAATAATAACTACAAACAAACAACAACTACAAAAAAGTAGAATCTTCCTGACTGGCCTATGACTCCCTAGACGTGGGTGGCTTGTCAATGGATTTACCCTGCCAGGTGTGAATTTGTTCCTTTAGGAATTTGAACAATCCCTAAATCCATACAGAATATAGTTGCTTACACTCTTAGCACTCATGTCGTTCTAATACCAGATGGCTCCCTTCCCTCTTATGCTGACAACATAGCACAAAGATCCAGAGTGAGGTCGGTCCATTGGCGCTGGTTCTCTCCCAGCAGTCCCGGCACTAGGTGAGCTACTCAGCAAGGCAGAGACTTATGACTCAGTACGCCTTGGTGTCTCCACATCCCACATCCAGAGTATACAGTATTTTCAGCAGTACGGTCTCACCCTTTAGTTCTAGCAGTGAACCAACAGCCATGTTGAGATGGTCCATATTGCTTGGGGAGTCTCGGGGCTCCCAGGCCAACAGGTGATGGGCAGGCAGCTCACCCCAGCAATGAGTTTCTTGGCTTCTGGGGGTATTCTTTGTCCTATTACACAAGTTTCTTTCTTTACCTTTTAGTTATTGTAACTAACTGGTGTGTGATTTTCTTTTCCGCATATCTGTACCTTTCCTTACAATGTTCTGAAGAATGTTATAATAGTTATTGTAGTGGTTCATTGGCATCATAACTGGGGAGAATTGTTGCTTGTGTCATTTTGGAAGCTTTCATTGTGCCTTCTGGTACCATGGAGGTATTGCTCATAGAGGAGATATTCATGTGAGTTTCAGCTCGGGGTGCCTTGGGCTCTGTGTCAGAAATGCATGGTATTTTCAACAATAGGTACCTCCCACCTCTGGTGTCTGCCAAGAGTAATAGCAATATGTCATATGCTTTGGGAGCCTCTTGTACCAGCCTGACCAACAACTCCAAGACAGCTCCTTCTGCCTGGTGTTGGGGATTTTGTTAGGTGGTCTTTGGCACATGGAGGGGGCATTGGTAATGATGTTTTCAAACAGCGGGATGGCAACATCTCTGAAGACTCACTGCCACCCAGTCCAAGAAAGAAACAGTTGGAGTCACCAAACCATATCATTTTAGCCTTCGACTGTCTGCTGTCCCCATGTGCTGGCTTTGAGGTCAGCATGAAGGATAACATTTTCCATATCTTTTTTCTGATTGCAATTTTTATCTGATAAAATTCTTTTTTGACAGAGAGCCCAGCCTCAATTGCATAACTTAACACCCTAAGTAGGGACATTGTAAGAGTGACTTCTGCCGCTCCCTTACAGTCCTGACCTCTTTCAGATTCAGCATGCTCTTTGGTTCATCTTTGAGTCTCAGGATGCCCCCTTGTGCCATTGGCAGATTGCATTCATTAAAGATGCACATTACCTCATAAGACACAGAAAAAATGTGCCCCATAGGGATTTTTCCCACAGATTTTTCATGTTAGACAACTCATCCTTAGTTGCATGTCTTACCACTTGTATCGGAAACACCATGGCTACTAAATATATTAAGAAGAAACACCGTTCTCTACTGTGTAGAGAAGGACAACATGGATATTACCCCACTGACGCTCTAGCTTCAGACTGCTGAGCTTCATCCCCCACAGCAGGGACAATGAAGCTCTTCCTTCCAGTTTCTCCTTTGGCTCTGCCATGTTCCCATATTGTACTGAAATTTTACTGGTCTGTGCACACAAATATCTACTAACCCAGGGGAATGGAAGCAACAGAACAAAGCAACAGTTACATCCAAGTCTAGCTTGGTTCACTAGGCTTACCTACAGCAGTAAAGATGAGGGGTTACCTACAGAAGCACAGCTGTGTTAGTGAAAAGTCTCACCCCAACTTAGATCATGATTTTCCCTTGGCAACAGAGATAGCGTCTCAGTTGAGGTTACCTCCACACTTTATACAAACCATCACGTCCTGAGACCTATCTGGGGCAGATGAAGGAAGTGCCTGGAAGCTCAGGTGACAGTCTATCCCTTCTGATGGGGGATCCTCAGCAGACCCAAGCTTGTGGGTATCCTGTGGGTGTCACTACTGCTCTAATGAAGACAGCCATGACTATAATGTTCAGGGGACACGGTCAACAGCACCTGGATGCTCAGGAGAGCTTTTATGCTCTATATTAGGAAGCGAAAAGCTGAAGAATCAAGTCAAGATTATGCTAAGTATATACTTAAACGTTTTTCTTTCTCAAGTCTTGTGTGAATTACTAAGGCCACTTGAAGAAACAGCCCCTAAATGATACTTTATGTAGTGGAAGAAGAATTGCATCCACATTTTGTGATGGTTTTCTTCAGTGTCTGAGGGGCAGGAAAGCTGCCATCAACAGCTTCCATACCTTGGTGAGAGACAGCGAGCTTCCCTTGATGGGTCCCTTATACCTTTGTGAGAGACAGTGAGCTTACTTTGACTGGTCCCTTATGCTGTTTTTCTAAAATGTCTTTCCCTTCAGTATCACGCCAAGGCCTGCTCAGGGATGCCGTGAGTATGTTTGTAACATCTGATGCTAGTCTGTGGATTACTGTACCTGCATATGAAAACAAATGGTGCAAGATTAGCTTTCCCACCACAGGGCCGGAGGGAAGGTGAAAATGAATGAGACTTTCTTTTGGAATCTACCTTGTGATCAGATGATTCATAAAAATAGCAAAGGTAGCTAAAATCATAAAGTTGGACGACACCTGAAAACGTGGTCTTGTCTTCTAATCTCTCCCTCAATTGCATATTCTTCATTAGATGAAATGAGGCTATCCATAATTCATAGAATTTCCAGAGAAGAGGAGTCTACCATAGTCCTTGGCAAAAAATCTGAATATATAATAGGAAAGATATTCTCTAATACTTCTGACTAATGTGTCATTTCATGTATTTGTCCACCCAACGTTGTTACTACAGTGACCACACTGTGCACAAAATGCTGTTCTACGTACCAGAGCAGAGGGAGCTCATCCTTGAAATCATATTGTTTGCATAAAACACAGATGAAAAGCGACGTCTCCTCCCATGGGACATAACTAAATACATCTCGCAGGTACAATGGTGTTTAAGAGAGAGGACAATGGGTTTGCAAATTCCTGTTCTTTGATCAGTCCAACCTAAACATTTATAAATGATGGGAACAAGTTCCCTTTTCCTTAGTTAAACTGTTAAGCAGAGCAAGTTGTGAATCATTTTGAAAGAGATGGTTTTTAACATAAAAATAATACATCAGGAGTCCCTATAAATAATGGAGAATAGAGCTCACAACTTACTATATTAATGATGTCAATAAATATGAATTTCATCTTAATATTTAACCAGAAAAATTAAGATCCAACCTGCTGCATCTAAGAGAGTATGGCTGAAGATGGTTTGGTTTTTCAAGATAGGGTTTCTCTGTGTAACAGATCTCACTGTCTTGGAACTACCTCTTGTAGACTAGGGTGGCCTTTAACTCACAAAGATAAGCCTACCTCTACCTCCTGAGTGCTGGGATCAAAGGCCTGTGCTACCACTACCCAGAGTCAAAGATGTACTTCTTAGAACCAAGAGTTCGGGTGGTTTGACGTATCTGTTGATGTGCCCTCAGACACTTGGGACAGCTCCATGTCTATTTATCCTTTGCAGCGATTCCCTGCTTTTCTTGTAACAATACTAGCGTGTTCCAGGGCTTAAGTAAGAGGCCCAGGCTGGTGTTTCCCATGGCAACTGCTTCCAGAGCTTCATTTCTGGTCTGAGTTCATGTGGGTCGCAAGCCTAGCTGCAGCGAATCCACAGACACCCATACCCTGTTATGGCACACTTCCTGTGTTGTCTTTCTCTCTCTCTCTGCGTGCCTCTTTGGGATGAAACCTCACCAAGTACTGTCTGCTTCTGACCACTGAGGGGAAATTTCCCCTTTCAGTTCCAGAGTTTCTCAGGATATGGACCGAGTGTCTCTTCAGCAGAATGCAGAAGATTGCTGAGATCATTTCGGAAAAGCTGCTTAGGTTAAGGCTTTTGTGCTGATTAGAGAGGAGCCAAGACTTTAAGAGTCTGGCAGAGGACAGAAACATATTTCCTTAATGAAGTTCTGGCTTTTCCAACTAATCCATTTCCTCTGCTTCCTTTACAGAGGAGAAAGATTTCTGGCCCTTACATTCCCATCTACTCTATCTGAGTCTGTCAGTTTAAGAGCTTGTAGCTATACCCAAAAGCTGGATTTCTGGGGGTGGAGGTGGATATGTGGCTTATATTTTTACCTAGGATGTTGAAAACATTGTCAAGGCAGTCCTGTCCAGCCCCCCTCCAGTTGTGAGCCTCTGCACTAGGGCTTACAGATGAACCTCCTCTGTCAGATTGCCTTGTGCACTGACATCTGGCACAGTCCCTTAAGAGACGCTGTAAGATCTGAGTCGGACTCGGTTTCTCTGATAATGTTATAGTTGTGTCTCTGAGAGTAGTGGATGAGCCCCTTCCGCTGTACCTGAAGGCTCTGAGGCCCTGCAGAATCTTCTTCCCTCCCCCATTCGTGGCTAATTCCCAGTGTTTTCTCTCCTTCACTTCTTGTGCCCATCGTTGTAAATATGTTTTATACCCGTGTTTCTCTCTCTCGAATTGTTGAAGATTCCTTGGCCAAACACAATTGGCATTTTCAACAGTGCTTAAAAGACCCTTAGAACTACAGTTCTAGTCTCAACTAAAAATTCATCACAGACATTTAAAGTGAACTTCAAGAGCAACACATCGACATTTTAGCATCCAGGTCTAACGGATACAGGAAGCTTTTCATGCTTTTTAAACCTTACTCTGCTGGTCCGGCAGTTTGGTGCGCTAGCATAACTGCTTCCCATTGGTTGGTAGAGTTGCGCATGCTTAAAATGCAAGTGCTTTGAACTGGGTGTTCTCTATACTGCTAAGGTTGGTGGACAATCTTTCTCAAGCTCCTGACATTCTCAAATGAGGAAGCTGAAGCTTCCTGACGTTTGCTGCCTACCTGCTGTTCCATAGTGAGCGGCAAAGCAAAGCAATAGAAAAGCCTAGGCACCCTTAGCATTGGTCGGTCATCATTTGTCTATTCGTCAATAGTTTGGAAATAAATAGAGGGAAAAGATTCATATTTTATGTAGACATACACTATTCAATTTGTGCCGTCCAATAATTAAACTTTCTTGTAGACTCTCTTGGTTCATTAGCTCCAACTGCAAGAGAAACCTCCCAGTCCCCACCTCGTACACAGTCTTAATCTGTCATTAACAGACCTGTTCTCTAGGCCTCTGACATAGTCACACAGCAGCTACTACTCCTTGACCGTTTTTCCAAATACTGCAGCGGCAAAAACGTCTATGAGCTAATTAATATAATTTATTTCTAAGAAGATCGTATCATATCCCTAATTAATGATTTGTAATTTCTTCCCTTTCCACGTCCATTAAGGAAGAAAAATTGGTTAAACTGACAAGGAAAGGGGGTGAGGAGGAGGGAGGGGGGACACAAGAAAAATGAAAGGGGAGGAGATAAAAGGAAGGAGAAGAGAAAAAGAAAAAGAAAGGAGAGAACTGGAGAGAAGTGGGGGAAAGAGACAGGCTTTGCATTTTGTGACTCAAAACATTTAAAGCCCATTCTTCAGGGTCTTTGCGATGTGACTTTTTTATGCATTGATTTTATTTTTTAAAATCTTGATTACTTTTCTGAAAAAAAAATGTGTCTCTTTGTCACTTATTTGGATAACTCTAGAATTCCTACAGGCAGTGTCTTGTTGGTGCAGGCTGTGTGAAAAAGATCAAACATAAAGCATCTGATGAATAAAGATAAAATTAAGAACTTTGTATTATCAAGATAGACACCTGAGTGGAAGGCACGTGCTTCAGAGGTTCTTCACGTGCCTGTGATTGATGGCTACAGTGGGAAAGGGCTTATTCTGTGGTTGTTTGCCTGGAACCTTCCTAACACCATGTGTTTCTCTGGGCTGAGAACAGGGGTGGGGGGGAAGGGGAAGGACAGGTTCAGGAAAGGCATGGGAGAGTCTTACCCAGCTTAGGGAGTAAGTTGTCCCCCTTAGGTCAGTGATTGTGACACAGGGAAGGATGCCTCCCCACTTCACTGACTCATCTGACAACTTGGTTATCACAGGGGACAAAAGGGGTGCAGTGGGTACCTTGAGATAGGTGACTGAGATGCTAGTGTTTGTATAGCCTAGCTGTCCTAATGAGGAAATTATTTATTCCCCTGGGACTCTTTTGACTGAATGCTTTCAATGTTTACTTTTCAAAGGGACCATTAATTTTCTTGTGCATCCCCTGGAACTCAGATTATATGGAACCAAAAGTTGGGAAAATGGCTAAGTTGAGAGATTCTGCATTAGTATCGGTGATCAGGATTATACGGTGTGCTTACCTTTAACTTTCTCCACTCACTTCATGTTTTCTGGAGGCTCTGTGCAGTGAGTAATGCCTTACTAACTCCTTTAGTTACCCAGAGACCTTTAGTTACCCCCCGTTGACAGGAATGGACCCTTCTTTTCACCAAGGCCAACCTCATGCTAGTGTCTTTGCTCTTCTTTCTGTGACGAAATACTGGTCTTTTTTTCTCTTGCTTGCAAGAATATCTGTGTACAATGCACATGTGCCATGCCTGCAGAGTTCAGAAGAGGTGCTGTATCCCCTGGAACTATAGTTGCAGACAGCTGTGAGCCGTCATATGGGTCTGGGGAGCAAGTCCTCTCGGAAAGCTGTCAGTGCTTCTAAGCGCTGAGCTCTTTCTCCAGGCCCCTAGAACAACATTTTTAAAGACACAAAAAGTAACCACAAAGGAAAATAAGTGGATTTCAACCACATTAAATAGTTAAAGATCTGGTTGTACATGTGGGTGTGTGCATATAATCCAGCATAGGATATAAATATAGATATGGATGATATAGATACAGATATAGATTTAGATGATATAGATACAGCTATAGATGTAGATGATATAGATACAGATATGGATATCGATGATATAGATACAGATATGGATATCGATGATATAGATACAGATATGGATATAGATGATATAGATACAGATTTAGATGATATAGATACAGATATGGATATAGATGATATAGATACAGATATGGATATCGATGATATAGATACAGATATGGATATCGATGATATAGATACAGATATGGATATAGATGATATAGATACAGATATGGATATCGATGATATAGATACAGATATGGATATAGATGATATAGATACAGATGTGGATATAGATGATATAGATACAGATATGGATATCGATGATATAGATACAGATATAGATGATATAGATACAGATATGGATATAGATGATATAGATACAGATATGGATATCGATGATATAGATACAGATATGGATATAGATGATATAGATACAGATATGGATATAGATGATATAGATACAGATTTAGATGATATAGATACAGATTTAGATGATATAGATACAGATATGGATATAGATGATATAGATACAGATTTAGATGATATAGATACAGATTTAGATGATATAGATACAGATTTAGATGATATAGATACAGATTTAGATGATATAGATACAGATATGGATATAGATGATATAGATACAGATTTAGATGATATAGATACAGATATGGATATAGATGATATAGATACAGATTTAGATGATATAGATACAGATTTAGATGATATAGATACAGATTTAGATGATATAGATACAGATTTAGATGATATAGATACAGATATGGATATAGATGATATAGATACAGGTATGGATATAGATGATATAGATACAGGTATAGATGATATAGATACAGGTATAGATGATATAGATACAGGTATACAACACCACAGACACGACAAATAAGTGAAGAAAGAAGGTATTAGTAGGTGTTTTGGGACAGCCAGGCACATAAAAGGAAAGATAAAATCAGTTTCATCCTTTGTACCCTAGAGTATTAAATGAATATGGCAACAAATGTTAAAACTACAGAGAGGAATCATAGATATCTTTAAAACTTGGAAGCACATTTTTATTTATGCTACTCATTTTATGTATATGAGTGTTTTGCCTGCATGTACATATAAAGAAGAAGGATAAAGAAGAAGAAGAGGAGAGAGAGAAAGAGAGAGAGAGAGAGAGAGAGAGAGAGAGAGAGAGAGAGAGAGAACAAGTCTGATCTTAACTTAATAAATAGTTGTGCTGTAATAGACTTCCAGGCCTACTCAGCTGAGACAGTGTAAGGATCCGTGGGGCCCCCGAAGAGCTCTGCAAAGATTCCTGACCAGTGTGCTTTAACTGGTTGTGATTATTGCTGTCCTGGAATCTGATGCTGACTTGGTCCGTGCCACACACCTCAGCACAAAGAATCCTAGTAGACATTTGACTTTTGTTGTTGTTGATAAACCAAGTACCTTCCTCGCTCCCATTTCTAGGGAAGTACTTAACTTTTGACAGTGTTTGCTATGCCTGTGCTCACATTCACGAAGTGGTGGGGGCACTCAGTTTCTAACATCTGACATGGTAAGTACAGCCGAGTCTCTAGCAGGAGCACTCAGCCCCTGTCTGCTGGGCATCTTTAACCTATTCGCTATACAGACACAGTGGGGATTCCATCATGACAGACGTGTCTTCACTTTCCTTTGTCACTGTGCACTCTCTACCGTCTTGGATGCTTTGGTCAACACAGACCATGATTTACTGCTGGAGACTGTCTGAGCCATGTCTGTCCTTTGGTCAACACAGACCATGACTTACTGCTGGAGACTGTCTGAGCCATGTCTGTCCTTTGGTCAACACAGACCGTGATTTACTGCTGGAGACTGTCTGAGCCATGTCTGTCCTTTGGTCAACACAGACCATGACTTACTGCTGGAGACTGTCTGAGCCATGTCTGTCCTTTGGTCAACACAGACCGTGATTTACTGCTGGAGACTGTCTGAGCCATGTCTGTCCTTTGGTCAACACAGACCATGATTTACTGCTGGAGACTGTCTGAGCCATGTCTGTCCTTTGGTCAACACAGACCGTGACTTACTGCTGGAGACTGTCTGAGCCATGTCTGTCCTTTGGTCAACACAGACCGTGACTTACTGCTGGAGACTGTCTGAGCCATGTCTGTCCTTTGGTCAACACAGACCGTGATTTACTGCTGGAGACTGTCTGAGCCATGTCTGTCCTTTGGTCAACACAGACCGTGATTTACTGCTGGAGACTGTCTGAGCCATGTCTGTCCTTTGGTCAACACAGACCGTGATTTACTGCTGGAGACTGTCTGAGCCATGTCTGTCCTTTGGTCAACACAGACCATGATTTACTGCTGGAGACTGTCTGAGCCATGTCTGTCCTTTGGTCAACACAGACCATGATTTACTGCTGGAGACTGTCTGAGCCATGTCTGTCCTTTGGTCAACACAGACCATGATTTACTGCTGGAGACTGTCTGAGCCATGTCTGTCCTTTGGTCAACACAGACCATGACTTACTGCTGGAGACTGTCTGAGCCATGTCTGTCCTTTGGTCAACACAGACCATGATTACTGCTGGGGACTGTCTGAGCCATGTCTTTGGTCAACACAGACCATGACTTACTGCTGGAGACTGTCTGAGCCATGTCTGTCCTTTGGTCAACACAGACCATGATTACTGCTGGGGACTGTCTGAGCCATGTCTGTCCTTTGGTCAACACAGACCATGATTTACTGCTGGAGACTGTCTGAGCCATGTCTTTGGTCAACACAGACCGTGATTTACTGCTGGAGACTGTCTGAGCCATGTCTGTCCTTTGGTCAACACAGACCGTGACTTACTGCTGGAGACTGTCTGAGCCATGTCTGTCCTTTGGTCAACACAGACCATGACTTACTGCTGGAGACTGTCTGAGCCATGTCTGTCCTTTGGTCAACACAGACCATGACTTACTGCTGGAGACTGTCTGAGCCATGTCTGTCCTTTGGTCAACACAGACCATGATTTACTGCTGGAGACTGTCTGAGCCATGTCTGTCCTTTGGTCAACACAGACCATGACTTACTGCTGGAGACTGTCTGAGCCATGTCTGTCCTTTGGTCAACACAGACCATGACTTACTGCTGGAGACTGTCTGAGCCATGTCTGTCCTTTGGTCAACACAGACCATGACTTACTGCTGGAGACTGTCTGAGCCATGTCTGTCCTTTGGTCAACACAGACCATGACTTACTGCTGGAGACTGTCTGAGCCATGTCTGTCCTTTGGTCAACACAGACCGTGATTTACTGCTGGAGACTGTCTGAGCCATGTCTGTCCTTTTGAGGTGCTTCCATGTCTGTTTCCTACACTTCTTTGTCAACTGTTAGAGAAGGTGGTTTGCATAAGGCACTTAAAAATATTATTTTGTAAAGTGCCAGCAACATTGCTTTTGTTCTGCCTTTTTCTAAAAATGTCGACACTAATGCTAGTAATTTTTTGTATAAATGGACAATAAATTTAT
Organism: Microtus obscurus; assembly: GCA_963919715.1. Lineage (NCBI taxonomy): Eukaryota > Metazoa > Chordata > Mammalia > Rodentia > Cricetidae > Microtus > Microtus obscurus. Next base: position 5,036,860 of record CAWTZC010002364.1, read on the forward strand.
CATTGCTTTTTAAAATGACCTTTGGTGGATTTATCAAAGCTACAAGTACTGAACAAGACACACAATTCATTGTGCGCATCTATATCGAGGTAACTATTAGTGTGTAAATGGTAAAAGTGTTAAGAATTCTGGGGCCGTCACACAGAGGACAGAGGCCACAAAAAGTCCTTGTTGAGAACAATTACAGGAAGTGGAAATAGGTGTATCTGCCCTAACAAAATATCCTACATAAAGCTATTTTAGGTATAAAATGCCCAACCCAGGGGAAACATTTAAGAGGAATTATTAGCCTTATTGTTGTTGTTAGACATGCTCTTTTCTTGAGGAAATGTTTTATTTCTCTGGGACCCTTCTGTCTCAGTGCTTTTCAATGGTTGCTTTTAAATTGAGTCATTAATTTCATAAAGTAGACAGCTTCCTTGGAAAGGTGGCCTCAGACGTTATTACTTATTTAGCTGTCCTTACTTGGTACCTGAGAATAGGGACCTAAAAAAGACAATGAGATTCTGATAAATGAAGAACAGTTTCTCTGGGAGTGAAGCATCCTTTATACTTGCTAAGATAGGGAGGTTCCCATTGTTGTGGAGACTGAGTACTGGATCACAGCTAGATGGAGGCATCTGAGACCTTTCTGGAATACACACCTGCCCAGAGTGGGGAAGGAGACTACCAGAGAGTCAGTGAACTTGACTGGATTTCCAGGGGACAACTCTAATGAGTCTGGGTCCTTTCATATGGATTTTTTTTCTAAAGAATCCCAACAAAGTTACTGTAGGCCAATCCTATCATATGGCTTTGGATTGCGATGACTGTTAGAAAAAATTTTGTGTCTAATCACTCTATAGCTTGTTTTCTTGGAATTGAAATCTATAATAAAATTGCAGTGTATATCAACCTTTATGTAAGATATGAAATTTAAGTTTTAAAATTTAAGTCAGACAAATTTAACTTTGAAAATTCACAAATCTATGCCCTGGAGCAAAAACATCTCACTTGTTTCCTACAGCGCACCATGTAGTATGATACTTTGTAGCTATGACTGAATAACTTAAAAACGCCAAGGTTATGAAAGCAAATTAAATGACTATGCCCCAGGATTACAAGAATTAATGATGACAGACTATTTCTAAAAACCATCACCTGAGGCTAGAGATATGGCTCAGTGGGTGGGAGAGATTACTGTGCAAACACAAGGACCCGAATTTGAATCCTTAACATGCACATTATAAGCTTGGCATGGATGTGATCCTATAATCCATCGTGGGGTGCAGCACAAGTGCACTCTGGAGCCCATTAGTTTGGCAGCTTAGGAGAAAAGTCAGGCTTCTGGTTCAGTGAGAGGAGCGTCCTCAAGGCAGTAAGACAGTGAATCATAGAAGATACCAAATATCTTTTTCTGGTTTCTACATACATGACCACTTATGTGCATGTCCCACATACTCATATATACACCACATCTCACAATACATGCATACATACATGTATACATACAACACATTGCACACACACATACCACACATCACACACAAGCACATACATACACATACCTACAGCACATCACATACACATATACATACAACACATCACACACAAGCACATGTACAAGTACATGCATGAGCACACAGAAACAAATATAACACATCTCACATGTACACATATACACAATGTGTCATACACACTCACATGGACACACAATAATCACACACAAATATACATAACATATTATGTACATGTTGAAGGAGCTGCGGGGCTGCATTCCTGCCACCCAGCTCCCGGCCGCCTGGCTAGCTTATGCCCCAAAATAACAACACACAAACTGTATTCATATAAACACTGCTTGTCCCATTTCTATTAAAGTGTGTAGCACCACGAGGTGGTGACTTACCAGGGAAGATTCTATCCTACGTCCATACTGGGTCGGAGCTTCATCTCATCTGCCCTAGAGAGCAGATCCATGGCATCTTTCTGAGGCGTCTTACCTCACTTCCTCTTCCTCCCAGCATTCTATTCTGTTTACTCCACCCACCTATGTTCTAACCTAAGAGGCCAAGCAGTTTCTTTATTAATTAACCAATGACCTTCCCATATCACACACACACACACACATGCATAACACATCAGCACACATGCACACACACTCTTAAGTGAAAACAATTATCCAGGAAGCATTTCTGGAGAGTGTGTCCCACAGTGAATGGTAAGGGTTGATGTGTTGGGAACTGCAGACAGTGGTAAGAAAACTTGCAGAAATGAGATGTGTCTGCACAATTAGCAAGAGGCCAACTACATGCGTATCTCCTTCCTGGAACACATATGTGCATGCATCCAATTAGCGCTCAGCTCAGAAGGGAACGGGCTCAAAGGCTCAGGCAGGAGAATTGCCTTTTGGAAGATGAAAAGCTTGGAAGGAGTCTGTTCTGAGTCTGTCACTGAGTGGAGGAAGCTGCAGCGCTCAGACAGCGATTTCCAGGCCTGTCAGAGGCTCCCTGCTCTTCAGCGTGCAGCAGCTGGCCTGCACCTCCAGCCTAGTTGGCTACAGTTTGATCTTCAGATTCCAGCGCTATGCAGCCAAGTCCACCTGTGCACTGATCACATAGATGACAGAAGTGACCTCGTTAGCAAACCTCACCCAATTTGACTTGGTAGGTCAGGAAACCCTAATTCTCTCCTCTTCCAGATGGATGTGTTGTTTGAATTATCTTTCAATTTTTTTTATATGTGAAAAGCATAGAGTTGAAAATTCACATAGGAGAATGCAAAGATTACCCAAGCCGTCAGTGTAACAATAGCGGTGTCTTAGCAACAGAGGCCTGTGGGGGACAGGATTGCCAGAGCTCTGGAGAAGCCTTCCCTTCTTGATTGCTGACAGATGGCACTAGGTCCTTCTTGCTCCCTCCTGCTTTTGATCACTCCCTGGCAGAGTTCATCTTCCAGGTCAGCTGCGGCTCTAATCCTGTGGAGGGTGACAGTGCCTGATCTTGTCCGCTCTCCTGCCCCATCCCAGGGCATATCAGTGGTGTCTCAGCTATGGCCCACCTTGGACTGGGGGTGTGGAGATGAGGTTTGCTTTCATATCACAATTATCATTTTCCCTGTGTTTCTGCCGGAGTGGGGCATATCCTTGTGGTCTGGATGAAGAATAGCCTCTGCTGGCTGTCTTTTGTCACTTGTTTTGGTGATTAATTCTTCCTTTATATAGTTTCTGCTCCTCTTTAAGAGGTTTCCTTTTATATAACTAATGATATTTTCTTAAACATAGTACCATTGGGCTAGTTACCTACCGCAGTAAAGAAAGAGCCTTAAGCGTAGCGGCAAACACAGCATCTTCCAGAGCTGGTGTAGTGAAAGTGCTGTCTAACTGAGCGGACAGCTTCAGGGGTCCTCAGGCTGCACTCAGGATGTTGGCAAGGACTGGCGAAGGCTTTGTTCCAAGTTCACCTCTTTCATTATGGCTGATTCATTGCCACACGGGAGGCTGAGGGTAGATCACCCTTAACTCCTCACTGCATGGACCCTCTAATGTAATAAATATCTCCATCCACAGAGCTGTTACAGGAATGAACCTGCTAACAGGATGTCTTGGCAATCTAAATGCAGAGCTGGCGCTCTGTTGCCTCCCCCATAGTCTATTGCTACTAGAAGTAAAACACTGGGTCTAGCCCACACTACGGGGGAAAGGGTCTAGCCCATACTACAGGGGAATGGGTCTCACAAAGGCGTAAATGCCAGTCCATTCAGTGCTGCTCACATTGGCTGCATGGGAGAGATAACTCCCCAGTGTACTGAGTGTGAGGAAGTAGCATCGAGCTGAAGAAGCGGAAAGCTGGAGCATTGAAAGTCTATTAAGAGCTAGGTAATGAATGAGAAACTCTTACTGTGTGCTTCTTCTATTTTCTCTCCACTGGAGCTGTGGTATGGGTCGTGGTGGGGTCATCAACCTATCTAATAAATGTCCTCTCAATTAGTGCTGGGGTGCAACAGAGCATAGTCAATAACAAGGGAGCAGGCAAGGACACTCGTGACAAGCTCATGAATGACCTGAGGGGTCCCGGGTAGGGACACTGACTTGGTGACAGGAAGTTATTTGTATGGCCATCTGTGGGATAGGGAAGATTTGTCTTCTTTAGTACAGTGGCTTGAGCATGTCATCCACACTCAGGACCAGGGCCCAGGCGTAGGAATAGTTGGCCAATGCACATCAGACTCCATGGGGTTTTGTTTTTGTTTGTTGGTTTGTGATTTTTGCACTGTTTGCTTTATTTGGTTATTTTTTGCCTAACTCGCATTTTGTTTGTTTGCTGTGAGTTTCATTTTTGCTTTATGTTTTCCTTTTCTTCTTTGAGACAGAGATAAAGTGAAGTTGGGTGGGTAGGAAGGTGGGCAGATCTGTGAGTAGCTGGGGGAGGGAAAAGACTATGATCAAAATATATTGTATGAAAAAGATTAAATAAAAACACATTAAATTTTCTATGGTGGATGGTCATTTTATGAGATGATGAAGTGAGAGGAAACATTTTAAGAAATAGGAAGAGTAGGGATGAAAGGCTGCTTGGTAGTACTCATCTTAGTGCGAATGGAATAGCAAGAGACGGAGGCAGCCTTGCGGAGGATGCAAAAGCATGTTTTTAGGTTTCTGAGGCACTCGCAACCCTGCAGTCCCGATGAAGGCCTGCATTGAACTGCTCAGCTGCCTTTGTCATGTGCTATTGTTTCTCTTTCTGGATGAAAACTCGCTTATTTAATTGACTAAACTTCCCACAGCCAGTGCTGGCTTCCTTTAAAGAGGAGAGGACTTTTTCTTTCCAAAAGACCAAATATTTGTCATTCTTGAAATTACATAAAAACTTATTTTAAGTGTGGACTAATAAAAACCCATTTTCCAAAATTTCAGAACAAAGGTGTGCTCGTTAATTAACTGAGGCATGTTTTAAAAGCAGATTTGTGTGTATCTCTGTCCACCCATCCATCTACCCATCCATTTATCCATCCATCCATCCATCCACCCATCCACCCATCCACCCATCCATCTATCCATCCACCCATCCATCCATCCACCCATCCACCCATCCACCCATCCACCCATCCACCCATCCACCCATCCACCCATCCATCCATCCATCCATCCATCCATCCATCCATCCATCCATCCATTCATCCATTAAATATGGAGAAGACAAAACAACAGCAGCAGAATGCAGGCAGAACATGACTACAAAGTGGTCCTTAGCATCTTGCTAATTTAGCCAAATCAGATGACATGCCCTCTCTTACCCATTTTTCCCAATGCGCATCTGTGGCATTTTAGCTTATCTCTGACATCTTAATCAAGTCTCTTCAATTTGAGTCTTTGCTCTCCTCTCAATTGGACATGCTCTTGGGAAATTTACCTCCTTGTCTCCACCTTGAAAATGGAATATTGCACTTATTGTATGTTGTTTTTAAGCCCATGAGAGGAAGCATGCTCTGTGCTTTGCACAAATGATGATCACAAGGACTTGAGCAGTCGTGAGTGGCGGCACCTGACTCCGTCCACACCCTCATCTGCAGTCCCTGTGAATCTGGGACCTTCCCTGGCAGAGGGGCCTTCCAGACATGAGTAAGGACAGGGGCTTTGGAACAATCTTCCTGGATTGACTAGGTGAGCCCACCATCATCATGAGTCAGTAAGAGAGAGTTTCTCTCAACTGTTGTCAGAGGGAACTGTGGATTCAGAGACTCCCAGGGCCATGTAGCACAGCTGATGGTGAAGGTGAAGAAGGGGTGGGAGCAGGAGGAGGGGTGGGAGCAGGAGGGGTGGCCTCAGATGCAGGAGAGAGCCAGAGGCAGCCTCTGCCCTAAGCCACAGAATCATAATCCTTCTGTGCACACTGACTTCAGCCAAGCCAACCTGGGTGGATTCCTATCCTACACAACTGTAGAAGCCTGTGTTATTTTAAGTTGTTGATTTTTAATTGCTGTAATGGGAATAAGATAAAATGGAAGTAAAAGCTGGCACACTTTTCTTAGAGCTAGAACTGGTGAGTTGTCCACATCTGTATTTTAAAGGGTACTCCACTCTCTGATTGTTGAGGAGAGCTGGTAGTTCCGGAGTAAGTGTGTTGTCTGCAGTAGAGTTGGGGGCATCATCTAACGAGGGGAGGGGTTTATATTTAAGCACAGACTCCTTACTTTCAAGATCAGGTGTATTTACCTTATTTGCTTTTGTTCTATAAGCTAAGTGTTCATTATTCCTAAGAAAGGTTCTGTTTAGCTTCTAGTAACACAAATACACAACAATCACCTAGAAACATACCTTGAGTTTTCCTCAACCACAGGAAATTAAAGGAGGATCAGAGAGCACTTCTTACCTGCCCTTTTTTAAAGGGATTCATAACTTAATAACTAGGCAGACTGCATAGTGACACTATGTTTCTAGATACACGGTTTAGAGGGATTGCATGCAATCTTCAGATGGAACACAGGGTTTGAGGGTACACTTTTAATTCAGGAAGGATCCGTGCCAGCAATGCTCCATCTGAGCCACAAATCATGGATCCATGGGCCACAGTTGGCTCTCAGTAGAGATTTATTTGACTTTGGGGGCATTTTAATGATTCAGCACTCAAACAGTCAGACCATTTCATTCTAAACCTGGATTTTCAGCCAGATCTCGGAGTGCCCTCCATTAGTTATTTTGGGTCTGCATTGCCACGCTGCAGCAGAGAGGACACAGTGACAGCCCGCCCACAAGTCCTTCCCCTCACTCTAGTCCCTGAGACTAAGGGCTTCCACGAAGAAGGCTGATGCACAGAGAATGCCAGCGGTCCTGTAGCCAGGCGGCCTCGCCCACTGACCTGGCATATGTAACACGCGATTCACAGATGATTAGGGATATGTTCAACCTAAATTCATGGAGCTCTAAATACAGAAACAGGGTCAAAGGTCCGGATTTTAACTAAGTCATGTCTCTGACAAATCCTACAGTAGCAGGAATAAACATCAGAAGAACTGCTAGACATTAATGACTTTGGAGTCTATCTGTTTCCATTTTTCCTAAAAATTATGAGACTGGAGATAAGATAATTCAGTCAGCAAAGTGTTTGTTATGAAAGGTTGAAGATGAGTTTAAACCCAATACCGTTATAAAAAGCAGGGCACAATGGGAGTGCATGCCTGTGATTCCAGTACTGCACAAGCAGAGACAGGAAGATTGTGTGTGTGTGTGTGTGTAGATCTTGCAAACCAACTAGTCTAGTTGCTTGGGCTTGGGAAGGTCCAGGCTAACCTGAGAACCTATCTCAAAATAAGGCGCCTGGCTTCTCAGAAACCAACATCCACAATTGACTCCTGGCCTTATAAACACCCTCACACATGTGCACATACACCTGTACACACAAATGTGCCTCCTTGGGGACATGCACACAAAACTCGACATAAATCCTGTCTCCTATTTATCCTCCTCCTTCTATTGTTGTTGTCTTGGTGATTTTAGATAACTAAAATCTAAACTCTTGAAGACTTATAACCCACAATGGGAGGTAGGATGTATTCATTTATCATCCATCTAACCTGGTGCTCTTCTGTGTGTGTCAACTTGTCCCTATCACAGAAGTCATAGCAATAATTTCAAAAGTAGACCTGCTCCATGGTGCACCCCTGTTTATTATCATAAGAGAGATGATGAAGTAATTGTGAGAATTGTTAAGCAACACACTCTGGTCATATGTCTATGTAAAATTATAAAGGGGTGGTAAATATAATGAGGGAGAAAGAATGTCATGTATTAACCCACCTGGGCTGGAGTTGTGAAATGCATGGATAGTCCTATCACCTGCCAGCTCGGGAGTTTAGCCATGGATATCGCAATCCCTTACCAGCTAGAGAACTTAGCCATAAATAGCCCTACCTCTTACCAGCTAGAGAACTTAGCCATGGATAGCCCTTATCAGCTAGGGAACTTAGCCATGGATATCCCTATTCCTTGTCAGCTAGGGATTTTAACCATGGATAAACCTGTCCCTTTCCAGGAATCTGGGAATCTTAACCAGTTGCTCATCCTGCCTTTATCCGTTTCCTTGGATAAAATGGAGAAATGGCACCCTTCGTTAGAGGATTAAAAGCAGTAGTTGTTTGCCTTTCACAGTAGCTCTAAGATAATAGTGGGTATCCAGGTAACCATGCAGTTCTATCGAATAAAGTAGATTGCTGCATCCATGAAGCAGGCTGGAATTAAGAGCAAGAAACGTTTCCTTCCCAGTTTTACCCGCACACATACTGCAGCTATGACCAAGAGGTCCTCTGTTAGCCCCAACGCACTCCTCACACAGCGTTCATGTAGCTACCTGAGGATGCCATCTCTGTCTCCCTCTCATTGTACAAGGCTAAGCCACCCTGCTGTTCTCCCTGCTCTACTGGCTTTAGAGTTTCTGCTCACCATGGCCCACCTGCTCTACACAGAAGTTGCAGCAAAACTTCAGAAGACCTCCTGGCTCACGGTGTGCTCTGTTTGTCCCTTTGGGTGGCTTTCCACCACATTCCTTCTCATTCCCTCCCTTGCCTTTCCTGTTCTCTCCTGCCACTTGATATTCCACAGACTGTTTCCATTTCCTATGGTCTCAGAATTCTCTATATTCTGTTGCCTTTCCATAGAGCACATTTCTCTCCTGCACACTTGACTCATATCCCTTGGTTTTCACTTAAATGGCACCTCCTTTGTGTGCTCTATCCATTCACTATGGTTCTGAGTTGTTTCCTGGCAATTGCCTCTGAAAGCAAACACACATTAAGACTTCCCCCTGCTTCTCCTACATCTTGTCCATCGTTCTCTAGCTGCTCTACGTTCCACAAGGGCAGGGACCACGGTTGCACACTGTTTCTGCTTTAATAATTGTGAATTGCTAGAGTGCCGGGGTAGTTCCTAAGAACTATTAATTTAATGTGTATGAGCAGGTGTTCAGGTCCATTAATCAAGAAATATCACTCCACCGAAAGCATAAAAGTGTGTGACTTTAAAAGAAAGAAATATATGAGAGTCTATGCATTTAAATCTCTGCCTCTGCCTCTGCCTGTCCTGTCTGTCTGTCTCCTTTTCTTCCTTTGCTACTTGCTCTCTCTATGTATTTTTCTATCTCGGTCTCTCTCTCTCTCTCTCTCTCTCTCTCTCTCTCTCTCTCTCTCTCTCTCTCTTCTCTCTCTCTCTCTCCACACCACACACACACACACACACACATGCACACCTGTTTTGATACATGGTTAATATATTAGTTTTTGCTAATAAGTCTTCCTCAAAAAACTGGGACTATATTAAATAAAATATTTCCTCTGTTGTTGTACCCAGTTCCAATACTTGCCTTATTCTATGTCAGGAGATCAGGATTTCCCAACGTTGGTATGTTGACTTTTTCCTTTTAGTGATGTTGCCTAGATTTTATCTCAGACTTATTCTACAAAATTAAACACAGCTGCATGTCGCGGTGAGCTTCTTTCTGTCAGTTTTTCCAGCCCCTCACTCAAGGACTTTGTGCTCTGTAAAACCTGGCCGATTTTATGTGTCATGTTCCCCTTTCATTGCACCATGGCGACATGAGTACATTCTAGGAAGTCGTCTCGGCACAGGGCTGGGGTGAGGTTGCCTCTCTTCCTGGCCTCAGAGTCAGTGATGGTGGGCTCTTTCTGTAGCAGCAGCAAATGTGAGTTCTGGACCCTTCCCAAATGTGTGCCTTCCCATGGTGTTCCATTCTAGCTCCTTTCCATCAGCGACTGGTTAGATGAGAATTTCCCCAGTGACTTCATTGCTACCTCTTCAGTTAGCAGCTCTTGCCTGTGTCTCTAATTGCTTTTAAGGTATATTATTTTATAAAAGTGTAGAAATACAATTTTTATTTCACAAAATCTGTGTATCATGAATTTAATGGAGCCATGCAAGAAGAATGGATCGAGATAACATTTACCAACATAAACCCTAATGAAACATGAGACATGGCAAACATTAAAACTTAAAAGCCCAGCATTGGTAAACTAGAAATACTACTTTGATATGAAACTTTATATTTGGTCTTTCATAATGTTACATTTTCTTAATACACATACTTCTTTCTGATATAGATATAGTAGATTCATGTAATGCAATAAATACAGAAAATCCTAAAGAGAGAAACCAAAGTTCCCACATCTGTCTACTAGAGATAGCTTTACTAGTTTTTGAAAAGTAAAGTTTTAATTTTGTCTATGCAGTCAGTAATGCCCAGGCCCTTCTACATTAGACTGTACCATTAAACATGGTACAGTTCTACCATGTTTAGTCTCTTTAAGGAATCAGGTTTTCATAAAACTGAATTATTTCAATGCAGTAATGTGTAGTTACAAATTAAAGTCCTTTCCAAAATTTCACTCTTATATGTCATATAGGATAATGGAATTGTAATCTTAAGAATTTCTTTCATACCACACTTCTTTTTTTTTTTTTGATGAGGCCAAGATTTCACATACTTCAATTCCACTTGGACATTAAATTTGTATCAATTTGCATTCCCACCAGAAGTGTATTAAGAAGACTAGTTCTCTGGATTATTGTATGCAGCAAATGTGTTTTACATTCACCTGTCAGTCTAAGCGAGGCAGATAGTAAAGAGACAAACAGGCAAATGGACTGGTTTAGTAGTAGATCCCCTTTGGTGCTGTCCATGGTTCATGTCTTTTTTAACTATGGGAAGAGTGCAGCATGAGGTTGACTCTCAGCAGATCTCAAGTGTGCAATGAAACACATCTTGCTAGTTTGTTGACATTAGTAGGGTAGTAGACTCTAGAATTTATTTTTGTACTAGTGAGACTTCCATTCTCTCTTTTCCCTCCTTCAAGCTCTCTCGGTTTCCACAAATTTAGCTGTTTCATAGGATTGTTTAAGTGAACTATGTGGGCATTTTCTGGTCCTATATCCATTGGTCTTATATCCTTTGGGAATTGGTTCTTTTAAATCTTTTATTATTTTGTTTGTTTTGGCTTTTGGTATTTTTTATACTTCGCTCTAATAAACCATATGCATTTCTAAAATCCCCACTATGTTGTATAAAATAATTATCAGGGTGAGAATCGTATTAGAGCCCTTCTCCAGAGAACAGGCCAGGAGTCCATTCTACCCACCACAGGTGTCCACAAGAGACTCAAGGTGTATGTGATGGAGAAGTGCAAAGCTCTCTTTGTTTTGAGATCTTGACTGACGCACAGAATCCTGTGACTCTGAGAAGGAAGGTTACATACCCATTTTACAGGGAAAAATAGGATGACTGCCAAATTAAGAAAGTGGTCCATGGACTGACCATGTAATGATCAAGATCATCATGAGCTTTGCGGACACCAAGCCTCAGTGTCATTGTCTCATCACCACTTAGACCACATCACTTCCCTTTCTTCTCCTCTCCACCTGATTTTACTTCACATTCTTTTTAGAAAAGCATCAAAACTCAGGGGCATTTTGACCCTATGCCTAGGCTTCCGCTATCGTCAAGTAAGATTGGCTTGTGTCAAGTAGCAGGCAGCATTATAGAAAAGATGATTCATGCAGTCATTTTGATAATTTTGTTATCAGCCAAGTAAGAATTGAGTTTCACATCTAATTTTATTATTTACTCCTTGAAATATAATTATTTCTGGCATAGAATTTTGTTATGCAGGATAGGCTAGCCTGGGACTCCCAAAGTTCTACCTAGGTTTTCTAAGTATGGAAATTGCTGGTTTGTACCTATTCCTGGAAAATTATGACAATTCAATAAATAAGCTGCAGAAAAAGATGTATGACTTGGTGGATGTTTATGTGAGTTCCTTTTTGGATGTTATGGCTTGTGCTTTGACCATCGCCTGTAACAGAATGCTGCTCATTTATTATCACATCAAAAGATAGCAAAAAGGCCACTGGTTTTTAGATATGTGCTACCATTTAAATTTTTAAATTGCATTTTGTGTGTGTGTGTGTGTTGGCCTAAACTTGCAGAAATTGGTATTCTCTGTCTATCATGTGGCCAGCCCAGAAGTCAGGTCTTTAGTTTGATGGCAAAGCTCCTTTACCCACTAAGCCACCTCGTTAGCCCTTGTCCTAGTATTTAAACTAGTGGCGCTAGCTCTTGATCACTGCGCGTTTCCTCTGCCACATCTGCTTTCAAGAGGAGCAGCTCAAGAATCTGGATACATTCTAGTATGTGTGAAAGATTTTCTCCATCATAAAAATGACACAACTCTTCCTGGTCCCACTGCTCTTAATTAGGGTTTTTGCTTAATCTTTGAATATCCTGGGTTTCATGTTCTTATGACCAACCATGTTCGATTTCAAGTACTCATGATAACTTTCGAAGTATTTGGAGTTATTAGTAATTCCTTGATTAGGTTAAGACCCAGTGAAAATGTCCCCCTTCTGAACTAGCTTGTCCATTGATATTGCCATTAGTCTGGTCCTGATTATGCAGTCATTTCTAGGAGAGACCGTTTAACAGAAGACTCCCTAGTGTTCTGACTCTTAGGATCTTTCCACCCCCTCTGCTGTGATGTTCCCTGAGCCAAAGGTGTAAGAGCTGTGCTGTATTTATGTGTTTATTGTGGATAGATACTCCATGACGCATTTCTTTCTGCATTGTATATGGTTGTGGTTTGCTGAGATCATCTCCATTTGCTGTAAAGGGAGGCTTCTTTGAAGAGGGGACTTAGCTACAAGTGTAAGATTTACAAAGTAGTAAGGGATTGTGCTATCAAAACGGTGGCAGATGAGTCTTTTCTAAGATCTGTGGCATCACTAGCCCAGAGAACCTGCAAGGTTTCTAGTTCCAGTTTCTTTCCCGTTGAGTGGGCTTTAAGGTCCACTCGATAGCTGTTGGTTGCCAACAACATGTGAGTGACACTTATATCACCTGTCCAGATAGTATTGCCATGCTGGCCATTGTTATGGTTCATGAGTGCTGCAGCTGGTACGACTATTAGTTGCTCTCCTCCCTTGGCAGCTTATGTATTATTTTCTGGTACCGTGTAAGATAGACCAAATAAAGAAGGCTCTGAGGTTAGACTGAGCTCACATACTCTGAGTCCTATATCCTAAGTGTGTGGTGTCTTAAGCAATAGGGCTTGTCTTCAACCTCTGAGAGATATCCAATGGCTATATCAATATATTGTTTTGGGAGTCACTTTGACTAATGGACACACTATTTGAAAGGACATTGCTTATACCTGGTAGTGGGGTTTTTGTCAGTCTGTGGTTCTTTTCGGAAACATTGTCAGCTCAAGTGAAACAACTTCCTTTAATTTTATCCATCTATCATCTTCTATCTATCATCTATCATCTATCTATCTATCTATCTATCTATCTATCTATCTATCTATCTATCTACCTATCTATCTACCTATCTATCTATCTATCATCTATCTATCTTTATCATCATCATCTATCACCTATCTATCTATCTATCTAGCTAGCTAGCTAGCTAGCTTTTGTTTAGTAAATATAAAATAATACTCTTTCCTTAAGGCTTTATCAGGCAACTTTGGTTTTATTTGTTGCTTGTCTCCTGTTTCTCCTAATGACTGCTGAGAGAGGGAGAATTAGCCCCTCCCAGCAATGAGCTTCCTTACTTATTCTCCAATACAAAGTGGTCAGCCCTGAAACCATGCACATATAATCAACAAGAACAGACTCAACAGGTTGTACTTAAGTCTGTTGTAATTTAAGATGTATTTTAAAAAGGAAGTATTTGAAAATACCAGTGTCCCTGAGGAGAAAATATCCATGTCATTGTTCCTTGCTAGGGAAGAGTTGCTGTTTTATGACATGTTATAAGAAAATTTCCCACCTCAGCTATTTCTCTATGAACAATGTATGAAATGAATTGTTTTAAAAGAACAATCTAGAAAATCCTTTCTTCTAATGATTCATGTTGCTATGCTACCACATTCCCAAAATAGCAACTGAAGCAAGTCAATGTCAGTATGGCTGAACAGTGTAGAACACAGAAACTTATCATCCGTGTACTGATTTTTACCATTTTCAGTTTGGAAGGTTGATTAGCAAATCTAGGGAATAATTAAGCACTGAAATCTTTGGGGGATTCAGAGAGACACAATTACTTGCAGGGACAGCTTAGGGTTCAAATATCAGCTCTGTTATTTAGTTGTTGAGCAACCAACAGCCAGGTATTGGTTTTAGTTTCGTCATCATTACCAGAGGTGGGAAAAGAACATCTATCCTGTGCAATGGTTGGGTAGTAATCTGAGACCCAGTGACAGATTTCACACAGTGCCAGATGTATAATATCTCATATACTTAAACTGTGTTCAGGTAAAACCAGTGGCCATCTGAAAAGTCTTGAAACCCATTTGGTAACTCTTTAAGGCACTGAGTCATGATAGGACATTTAATCAACAAAACAGTGACTGTAGTTGATATCAGAAGGGAATTTCTCAGGAGAATGCTAATTCTCAGGTTAAGGTGGGTGACATCCTATGGCACTGCTGACATTTCTTCTAATTTAATTTATTGGTTTTTTTTTTATTTCTTCACAAGATCCGGCCTTCCTCCTTCATTTTTGTCTGATAAATGTCTGGCTTTGTATTTTCTGTAATTATTTTTGCATATAATGATATGTTTTTCATATTCCTGTCATTAGTCAAGTATCAAAGGGCTTATCACTAAAGAAAATGTTTAGACATTAAATCTTTCTATATAGACTTTTATTTATCGTTATATTCCCAAAGAGTCATTTAGCCTTGAATGGCATCTATGATGTGATAATGTTTATAAATGGATTTTTGTGGTGGTATTATAGGAAGACTCAAGTGACTAACCACTGAGCACTTAAGAAACAAAGACTTTGTACATCTAGTGAGAAGAAAGTGAACTGAACAATTATCCCAGCTTCATTGGTTTGGTTAAGAAAGAATTTCCTGTGGCTTGGGGAGTGATCTCAGCAGGTATTACATGAGTAAAGTTTGTAAATTAAGTGTGTATGTGGGGAAGGGTGTCTCATAAATTTATAGAGGAAAAATTGTTTAGGGGAGGGGGAGGATGAAAGAGGCCTCATAGAGTAACAGGAATGGGTGGAAGAGGACAGAAGATTAGAGAACTTGTCAAAGTCTTTTTGAGGAAGTAAGGGTCTTTAAAATCCCAGTCCACACTGTCACCTGAAGGTCACAGTGAGAGCTGTTGGAGCGATGGGAGGAGAGACACCATTGGAGGAATTGTGGAAGGAACAGGACATGGCTAGTATAGACAGGGTGGCTCTCGTACGAGGATGTCTCATATTTCTGTTTTTCTCTTGAAAACATTTCGTTGCTAGAACTTTTTCCCCCTGAACTTTAAGGTTTGTTTGAGACTCAATCTTGTTTTATTCATTTGGCTCCTCTTTTGTCACTGAGCCATTTTGCTTTTCTTCGTTGTTCAGATTCTTGTAGCTTTCTTCCAACCAGGTTGTGTCATGGCCATAACCAGATATCTGAGAGGAAGCAACTGAAGGGAAGAGGGCTTCACTTTGAGTCTGTGGTTCAAAATCATCACTGTCCATCACTGGGCAAGGTATGGTGGGGTGGCTCTGTGATGCCCTGCTCACATGTTCTCTGTCATGCCTTCATCACATATCCCTGGAGCAGGAAGCAAACAGACTGGAGATGAAGTCTCTCAGCCTTAAGGCCCGGCCCCAGAAACCCACTTCCTGCTGCTGGGTCCTACCTCCAGAAGGTTGGACAACTTCCCCCACACTGCACCACCAGCTGAGCAGGAAGCATTCAAACACAGGCCCTGTTGGAGGACATTTTCTATGCAAACGTTACAAGGCCTTTGGACATTCTTCCCTGTGGCCTGCAGTGACTCTGTTACTTGTTTTCTTCTGGGTCAAGGGCAACCCCTTCTTTAGCTCTCCAAGCTTTCCGAGGTCACCCAATCTTAGATTGCTAAGCCTATCACTTTCTAAAACATGCACATATTTCTTTCACAATATTTACTTTGACTGATATATCTTTTGGTTTAAGTTCAATTTGCCCGCTCTGTTACTAGACACCGAAAAACCTATCTGTGCTCTAACTGGTTTATAAACAATGCCCATCATTATGTCTAATTCAGAGCATATGGGCAATAGAGCAGGGTAAACTGAACAACTGAAAACTCAATGACATGGTAGGAGTATCCTAAAAACAATTTCTGTTATTCTTGCATACTTTGTTTTAAAGATTTTATTTATTACATATACAATACATTGTTCTGCCTCCATGTCAGAAGAGGGTACCATATCTCATTGTAGATGGTTGTGAGCCACCATGTGGTTGCTGGGAATTGAACTCAGGACCTCTAGAAGAGCAGTCAGTGTCCTTAACCTCTGAGCTGTCTCTCCAGCCCCCTCTTGCATACTTTTTATACTCAAGTTTTTATATGTACAAATATGTTCATTCTTAAAGTCAGCCAAGATTAAAACTATTTCAGTAGGTGGGTAGGCTGCTTCTACAACTTCAAGTTTATAGACAAATGAGGATGTGAATTATACATATAACTGAAGGAAAATCTTAAAAATAGATGTAAGTCCACTATTCTCCTTTTAGAAAATCCAAATCCCAGAATCACTTGTCAAACATTGTCTTGTTTGAAGTAGTTCAGGCTGTTACATAAAGAAGTAATTGGATCTGTGTCAGTTATGTATAGGAGATGTGCTCAATTAAAGGTCTATTTTAGGATCTTTTCAGCTGGCAATCCTTGCAGTTTTGGAATACCTTTTCCTCAGGGTAACAAATTGTATAGGAGTGGTTATGAGTGTCAGAAAAATGCAAATTCACCAGGGCATTGGCAACTAAACCGATGCAACCCTCCCAGCGGATACACTGGTACTGTGCAAAAAATGTATACATAGACCATTGCACACACTGCCTGTAAAAACTTGATTTGGTCAAGTCCCTCAAATGTGTTACTAAATGAGATATAAGGACACTGCAGCATATGGGGGAAATCTACTGTTGGTCATCTGGATTTCTCTGCAAGTCTTTGACTTTTTACTCTAAGTAAATTAGAACAGAAACATCTGCAATTTGGGTTGCTGGTGTGATTGCTGACCATGTGAGTTTTAACTCAGAGCCACAGCCTGTCATCTAGGCCCAGCAAGCGGTGCCCATCCATAAACGTTAGATGAATAACACCTTCTTTTATTCCATGTGCCTGAGCCCCCCCATATTTGGAGCCCATCCCAGGGGACACTGTGCTGTTATCCACGCAGCACCCTGCACATTTCCAAACAACTGTCCACTGGCATTTCAGAGGCGCTCTTGTTGCTGATTTATTACTGTGGAGACAGCACAACTTTGTCTCCCGTTCCTAAAGATAGTCTTTATTTAATTTTAAACCTCCAAAATCAATCTGTTTTGTAATAATTCTGTCGAGCAGATAATCACATCAATAAAGAGCATGTTCACAATAAATTTAAGATTTAAAAATTCTCCCGAGACCATTTCCAAATGCCCTTTTAAGTCGTTAAACTCTGCTAACCTGCTATTTTTTTCCTTTATAGTGGACTCTGTTAAAATGCTGAAGCCAAAATTACACCCTTTATGCTTCAATCTGAAAGTGACTACTTAGGCCATTTATATTGAAATAGTTCTCACTCATGGTTAAAATTAATATAGCAGAATGAAATTATATTATTGGATTCCTTTGTATCCAAATTTAGGTACACTTTATATAATATCATGTCTCCTGAAATGTAATTACATTTAAATAAAAGCCAGATATTATAATTCCTCTACACTGAACAGAAAAGCTATTATTCTTTTCCCTCAAGTGCACCTTCACTAGTCTACAGACCTATAGAATTTCAAACTCAGAGTGATGAAGCATGTAAAAAAGACATGCATGGGGAAAGCCTTTTAGTCTGCAGGAGACATTCATCTAATTCATATTGACTGGGGACCAGTCACAGGGCTACTCAGACACTCGTGCTCTGTTGACCTTGCTCCCAAGTGCAGAGGGAAGGCAGGGAGCAGATTAGGAGACACACAGGGTGAACATTGCCCTGTGCTGGATGAGTGTTCTGAACAAAGCTAAAGCCCAGCTCTGTGTTTAGAGAAGGGCGTTTTGCAATCCTAAGATGTGAACCATGGCAGTGTGGACACACGCGCACCACCTCTGCGATGCTAACCTCTAACAGACAACAGATCTCAAGGCCAGGATTGGGCTTCCAAAGCCAGTGGGGTTGGGACTTGCTGACCTCAATGACAACTCGAGGGACGTATTTCAGTGTGGTGTTTTAGGAGGTGGTTGTGGCTAAATGCTCTCCTGTCCTCTACTACAGAGTAGGGGTGATGTAGGTCTGGACTAATCAGGGAGGAACAACCTGATTAGTCTGCAGAGGCTGTGTGCACTTACCTTTGCTGTTGCTTCTCAAAGCAGTACAAATCCCGGCTGTAAGATAGTGTTCGCTAACACTGCATCCCGTGTCCTTTAATGTGGCAAATCATACGATGTGGCTAAGGACTCCATGCCATGCATGGCGCACTTCCATCTTGGTCTTTGAGTTGTGCTGATTCCCTCTAATTCTGTTAGCATGAATTTTACATTTGAAATTCAAATTCAAGGTGGTGCATTTCTTCCTCTTGAGGACCTCTGCATCCTGTCATGACATGCTTGGTTAAGCATCAGGCTTCGTTCGCTTCTGCAGTGATTGGGACAACATGTCCTCTACCGTTGACCTCTTCACCCACTCATTCATTAGTTTTTGCTTCTCATGCCAAATTGTGTAAGAACATGTGAACTCAATAAAGACCCGATTAGTTCCATTTAATAATCATCAGCCTTCTGGTGTGGTTTCCAGGGATTTATTGTGCCATGAAAGCAGGAGTTTTAGCTGCAAAGGCTAAATCGACCAGTTACTAGTACACTTGTGTTTCTGTAGTGATTGTGCACCGAGGAGAACGGTGTGTGCTGGAGTGTGCGGCTGAAGAGCTCATCCTGCATCCTCACCAGTGGCTGCCTCTTCACGCTGTAGTTAAGCTGTTTAGTCTGCCAACCCTGGTCTGGCATGGTAATGGCCAATTGAATCCTTTTTGAAGATTAGGGAAAGAAATTACAGCTGCAAGCAAGAATCTCTGCACTTTTTTATTTAAAAAAAAATTGTATTAAAACAGTCTACTTATGACTTGTGGGGATTTTGGCTGGCAGCCAACCTCAGAACAATCAGCTTTTACCATTGTTTGTGTCTGGATTCTCAAGTATTGTCATTTAAATCAAGTAAGGAACACGTCTGGTGTGCAGTACCCCCCTGTAGACCTTAGACCTTAGCAAAGGTTTTGTTTACTCTGGTCTCCTGGCTTTGTGTGTGCACTTGCTGTGCTCTGAGGTTTCCTCTGACTCTTCTTTAGAGAGAAATGACTCTGGATTAGAAGCAGAGCTTTGCTGCAAAAAGTTTCCACTCCCATGCAGGAAATCAGGTTCAAGTGGAACTCGCGCTCAAGACGTGAGCCTGAGTCATAGGCACTCGGTTAGTTTTAGGTTCTGGTTTTAAACATTTATTCAGCAGAGCTCTGTCCAGAGTATGTGCACAGAGATTTTGATTGGCTTGACAAGAAAAGCCGTTCTGAATTTCATAAAGCGTTCTCTGGGGAGACTACATTGTCAACAGCAGTAATTACACCAGGTAATTGTGTCATTTACCCTGTTACAGCCCACTGAATGTGATGAGCAGGGGACAGACCAGCTGTCACATCCTGTTAGCTTTCACATTTGGGGATCTGCAGAACCACACTAGGGCTCACTCTCCAGGAGTGGAAGGGAAACAAAAACAAACCAAGATTAAAATCCATTATGGAATTGTGGAGAGATTTGTCTAGAAACCAGAAAGGGTCAGTCTCTGTGAAGCTGATTCCAGTGTTACTTCCCCTTGGTTTCACTGTTCTCTTTATAATCTAAAGCTGTTATGAAGTCTGCAAGACTTTAATTAAGTTCCAGATTTGCCACTCCTTACCTGTGACCCTGAAATCTTGGATACATCACTGGCTGCTCTTATGTTTCCCCCTCTTCATGTGGTTAGAAGAAAAGAATGGTAAAGGATGCAACCTTTAGAGTCCCGTTGATTTTCTTGAATTTCCACTTGATTTGCTCTAGATGTCTTCTTGTTGGTATGGCAAACATACCAGAAAACAAATTAGGGTTTCTTCCTTAGTGGGATTTTAATTCTAATGTGGAAGACAGATGCAAATACACACCCAAACATTTTATATGGTATGAATTGATTCAAAAAGTGCTATGACAACAGAACTCCAGATGGAGAGATGCCAAGAACACCTTCTCCACGGACATACCTGTGAGCAGAGCCCCCAAACCAGTGCACAACTGACCTGTGAAGACATATGGATTCAGTCATCCAAAAAGGGCAGGATGGCAAGATGCTCATCCCAAGGAACACAGAAACCAGCATGAATGGAGGAGGAGGTGGATGGTGGCTGCACAGGGCTTATTTAGCCAAGCTAAAGACTTTGGATTCTGTTCAAAGTGTGAAGAGAAGTCAAGGAAGACAGCAGGAAGGTGTCACGAGACACCTTTTGTTTTGATCATTCTGCCAGCCGTATTAAATAAGGACATGTGTGGGTACATTTGCATATTCATAAAGTATATTCAAATAGATGGGTATATATAATCACACTTCTGGGCACGTTAGGGAAGATTCATGATTACAGCTGAGATTCATTCAATGCCTTTCCGAGCTTTTCTAGTGAACTTTTGGATTTCATTTTATCTTAGGTAAGATAAAATTTGTAATGTAGAATGGTGAAAAATCAACATAAAGAAAGTGAGAGTGCAGACTTCATTAGGTTGAGAAGTAGGATGGTTCTGATCTGTTCAGGGAGGTTTTTGAGGACTTGTTATATGTTTCTTCTGTTTCACTAACCACAAGCACACAATAATGAATACTTTAATATTTTTTCTATGGTAGATGTGAATGGAGACAGAGATAAGAGAGTTTGGGTGTAAATAAAATTAGACACAAAGAAAAGTTTTCTTTTGTAGGTTTTCAGTGCCCAAACCAGGAACTTCTACACCTCAGCTAGAATTATTCTAACATCAGGATAGCATTACCAACTGATTTATTGTTTTGCACTGGTGAAGGTATTCTCTTAATAAGCATGGATGAAGCCCTGAACTTCAGGTAGACACTCTGGAGAAAACTCAGGATTCCACAGGGCGCATCTGGAAGACTTGACACTGATAATATTCTTGATACACGGAACTAGGGGTCATCTTTGAAGCAGTATTTACTTAGACATATTGTTGTCATTGGAGAATTGGCTGATACCCACTTGGCATGACTACCTCACCCTTAATCATTCTTCATCATTTATGTTATAATCAAAGAGCTCAAACACTGGTAGGTTAAATAACAACTATAATCCCAGGTGCTCTATGCTGGGATAGGCAGAAAGCATTCTGACCAAGAACATGGTTAGGGAGAGGGTCCCAGTTATGAATGGCAGGGTGTGATGGCAGAAGGCATGGGGATTAAAGGAGTATGTTTCTTTTTTTTTATTGAAAAAATTTCTGCCTCCTCGCCGCCTCCCATTTCCCTTCCCCTCCCCGCACTCCTCTCCCCCTCCTTCCATTCTTTTCCCCCTCCCTCTCCAGTCCAAAGAGAAGTCAGGGTTTCCTGCCCTGTGGGAAGTCCAAGGTACTCCCCCCTCCATCCAGGTCTAGGAAGGTGAGCATCCAAACAGGCTAGGATCCCACAAAGCCAGTTCATGCAGTAGGATCAAAACCCAGTGCCATTGTCCTTGGCTTCTCATCAGCCCTCATTGTCCGCCATGTTCAGAGAGTCCGGTTTTATCCCATGCTTTTTCAGTCCCAGTCCAGCTGGCCTTGGTGAGCTCCCAATAGATCAGCCCCACTGTCTCAGTGGGTGGGTGCATCCCTTGCAGTCCTGACTTCCTTGCTCATCTTCTCCAAGGAGGATGTTTCTAATCTGAGAGTAGTCTTCGAGACCAGCCCTTTGCTTCCTAGTGTCAGGAATTTTTTTTTTTTGCAGGAATTCTGTTTGCTATCTTGATTTCATTGGATTTTGAGTTTTTAGAATAGATATAGTTTTGTTTTCAGAATAATCATTTTATCTCGGGGTTGAGAATAGGCACTGAAAATCTAGAGAGAGATATATTAGGGATACAGGATGCAAATACGGCATGATGAAGCTGTTCTAGATGAGCCCAGAAGTCTACTCAGATGGCAGGTCTTTGGCAAAAACACTTTTTTTTTTCATTTTGCTTTCCTGCCTCCCCTCTCACTCCTCTTTTCATAAGAAGACATCAAATAAATGTATGGAGTTTATCATTTGGGGGAAGAAATGCAGAACGTCTTTAAACAGAATCAAAAGATAACAGCATCAAAAGAAAGCTCCAAAGAGCAAAACTTTGATGATTGCAGTGAAAACATTCACTTAGGATTCGGAAACAGATCATGTTTACAACATTTTCACATGTTCTTCATGTTACGGGCAAGTAGGAAAGAATGAGTAGATGAAGGTGGTAGGGAACCTTGCAGTTGCAAAGCCATGGGAAGAAGCAACGTGTAAACCTGAGGAAACAAGCATCCTTCTCTTCAGCTACCTCAGACTGCACCTGTTCTAAAATTTCTGTTAAGTCTAAACAACCATGGACAGCATTTCCTGAGGCCAGGCTCTCAAGGAAGAATGGTGGGCATGAGAAATGAAGACTCACACATGGTCAAAGCAAACGAAGGAGCTGTTGCTGGCTTAGAGCACTCCTCGGCTCCGCTGCGGCTTCCAGTGGTTCTTGAGGACAAGCATCCCCTCTGTGAGGAAGAGTGAGGAGAGAATTACCACGTTGGAAGGAACCTCATTAAGGAAATGTGAGTGATTCTGAATGGGGTTTAAAATAAAAGCCATTTCAGATTGCACAAAGAGAAACGAAGAGGCACTTCAGTCATATTATATTATCAAAAAGGAAAATACTTTCTGAATTTTAAACAAGTGACTTTCAAGATAACTGGAAGAGTGTCGCATTCCTAGGTTGATTCTTAAAACTCAGCAACAGAACCACAAGAGTGAATCACCTCCACCATCGCCTTCTCTGTCTATTTCTAGTCCTGGTAAATCATACATACTAACACGCAATATATGTGTGTGTATTATATGTGCATAACTTACACGCATGTATGTGCATACAATATACATATATAACATATACCGATATATACAAGTACATTGTGTGTATGTATACACACAATACAAGGTTATACTTGTGTATCTTGTGTCTGAGGCAGTGTGATCTACAAATATCATGAACACAGGGATTTTCCTTTTTTATTCTTGTAACCACTATATTTATCAGTAAAGCATGAGAAACCCTAGAATGCAACATTAACACCAATGATATCACAGCATCAACACAATTTCAATTAGAGATAGCAGTGGATATCAAGATATTGGCACAAAAAAATATCAGAAGTTAAGTCCTGTTACTCACAGTGGGCACAGAAGGATGTCATGAAAATCCACAAGCGAGGCTTTTCCCTTTGTGTTTGCGCAGGCGTACTGAGGAACAGAATGCACTGTCTTTCGGCATGGAAAGTGATATTGTCTTTTGAATCTTGCTGTGGTGGAGACTCAGGCAAACTGCGGGAGGAAGCAGGAGTCGTGCAGTGGCGCTCACGCTAAAGCAAAATCCCCAGTGAGGAAACTGGAAGGTGTCTGTTTGCTTGTTTGGCTCACAGAAACAAATTATTCTATTTTAATTGGGAGATTAATGATCAGAATGTGGTTTTTGATGTAATTATGGCAATCTTCTGAGAGCCCAGGTCAGAGTGCTGCAGTTTTGATAACTCATAAGTTCCCTCTTACACTGATTCTGTTCTGACATGCTTTTTGGCATGGTTTGTTGATCATATCCTTTAATCCTACCTGTAGATGTTACAACAGAAAAAGGTATCGTGTTTCTAAAGCATGAAAGCAGGCTGCTGTGGTTCATGTGAGGTCAGATGGCAGTGATTTCCCCCTCTGTTGATAGACATCCCTCTTGCTTAGCAGCGACTCTTCTCTTTCAAATGGCAACAAGTAGGATTAATTGCACAAGGTTTCTGAAGAAGACATTGTTGATCTGAGCAGAGATCAGCCATGGTGCAGAGTGCCTGGAAATATACACAGCTCTACTTTCATGCTTTTAGCAGAACCTCAGTTAGTGATTTACTACTATGTATGAGTGTGTGTGTGTGTGTGTGTGTGTGTGTGTGTGTGTGGTGTTCTGCTTAGACGAACGGCCACAGTGAAAGTCTTAGTAGATTGCATTGCCCTGGTGATTGTAACAAAGAACAGTGTGTTACTACAAACTAACCTGAAAGAGAAGAGGAGAGTGAAGTGGAAGGGATGAGGTTCGGAGGGAGAGGGTGTTATGAAAAGTCATCTGGCAAGGTGTGAAGGCGGAACCACCTGAAGACCACGTTCACAAGACTCTTACACTCGCCCAGGCAAGAGCTGCTTGGTGCCAATAACTGCTAACCGGTGCAAATGGAGGTGAGAAGTGGAGGCAAGGACTGCGGGAGATGTTAACTCGGTGCCGTGGTGCCTTCGTGGATGCAGCCACTGTGGCTCCTAGAAGTCTAAAGATGTTTTCTTCTGATGGCTTGGATGTTTCCCTGTGACATTCATGATGCTGAATGCGAAGGGGATAAAGCAAGAGGCTGAGGAGAAAGGGGGAGGGAGCTCAGGATCGCCACTGTTGAATGCCTCGACGGTTTGCATCAACAGCTCTGTATGACTGATGCATTCTTGGCAGGTATTCCTTAGGGACCAACTGTGTGCCAGTCATTGTGTTAGAAGTTCAGGTATTGGTAAATTAAGCCCGAAGACTTACTACCATCTAGAGCAGGGGTTCTCCATCTTCCTAATGCTGTGACACTTTAATACAGTTCCTCATGTTGTGGTGACTCCAACCATAAAATTATTTTGTTGATATTTCATAACTGTAATTTTGCTACTGTTATGAATCATATTATAAGTATTATATTATGAAGGATAATGCATAATATAATGCTGGATATTTGATATGAGACTCCTGTGGAAAATTTACTCTACCTCATAAGGTCATAGACAGCAGTCGACAGCTCCTGGTCTAGACTGTTTCCTGAGTTTTTGTTTGTTAGCATGCCTTGTTTTTGTTTTGAGGTTAGGGCATTTATTCCACTCACTGTCTCTGGTGCTAGGAGAAATCAGTCATCTGACTTGGCAGTTGGTCTTTTATTTTTCTGGATGTGAATTTATAATCTTCCTGTCTTCCTCTGCTGAGTGATGGAATTATAAGCATGAGCCACCACTCCAGCCTAAAACTTTAAGACTAATTATTGAAAAAAATTTAAACAGGGCTTAATAGTCCACTATGGCTTTAAATTCACCATCGTTCTGGCTCAGTCTCTGGAGTGTTAAGGTTACGTAGTGGGTCCCACTATGCCCAGCAAGGCACTTACTTTTATAATTCTCGTTTTCAAGTTGCCTTAAAAAGCATACACACACACACACACACACACACACATACACACACACACACGTTATGGTATCTTAAATGTGAAGAAATACCATGACCACAGCAACTCTTAACAAGGAAGACCATTTAACTGGAGTGACTTCTATTTTCAGAGGTTTAGCTTTTATCATCATGGTGTGGTATGGTGACATGCAGGTAGACCTGGTGCTGGAGAAGCAGCTGAGAGTCCTGCTTAGAAGTTCTACTAGAAGGCAACAGGAAGTGGTCTGAGACACTCGGCAGTATCTTGAGTGTATATGTAACCTCAAAGCCTGCCTCCCCAGTAACACACTTCCTCCAACAAGGCCATATCTGTTCCAACAAAGCCACACCTCCTAATGCTGCTACTCTCCTTGAGCGCTGTTTTCTTT
Source organism: Microtus obscurus (assembly GCA_963919715.1). Classification (NCBI taxonomy): domain Eukaryota; kingdom Metazoa; phylum Chordata; class Mammalia; order Rodentia; family Cricetidae; genus Microtus; species Microtus obscurus. The sequence goes on from CAWTZC010002364.1 coordinate 5,062,728, forward strand.
CAAACCATCAAACATGGCTTCTTGTTTTGTGGGAGTCCTGTGTGTACTAATGTGTGGGTCTCTGGCTCTCTATGTATTTCTTGTGCTTTTACTTTGGTTGTTTTTCTTCTGTTTGTTTGTTTGTTTTGTCCTATTCTGTTTCTATTTCTTTATCTTATTTATTATTAGTATTTTATCACCATCATTTTGATGCCCTTTTTTCTCGTGTGAGAGATGGAAAGGTTATGAATTCAGATGGGGATCTTTGGGGTGTTGGGGAAGAGGAGACTATAGCCAGAATATACTGTATGAGAAAAATGCATTTTCAATAAAGGAAAAATAGAATACAAAAGAAATAGAGGAGTAAGAAAGGATTAAAAAGAATAACTATAGAAAACATCCCTAAAGGTAAGAGGCTTCCTTGTCTCAGTTCACAACAAAAACTGCAAAAATGTGTTCAGAGAACAACTACAAATTATTTGCCTGACCGTTACAAGAGATCTGTTGGCCTACAGTGGGTCAGATGATGCTGATTGCGTGGAACAGAATGAAACAAAATATTGTCATTAAGCCAGTTTGAGTTTCCTTGTGGGATCACTCAAAAGTGAAAAGGACATCCGAGGAGCTATCCTTGGGACTCTTGGTCGAATAAGGATTAGTTAAGGAGGTGGGCATACTAGTAGAAATACAGAAGATGGAAAACTAAGTGTGCCAGAGAAGGTATTCTGAACAAAGTCCTGTTGCCAAGCACTCTGGAAAAGAGCCAGAAGCCACTATTGGTCACTGTCGGCAACTCAATCCTAAACAAAATGTGAGTGAGTACCAAGAAAGCTTCAGGGGGGTTTCTTGAAGTAACTATAACTGTATTGAAAGTAGATTCCTGTTAAAATGATGTGAGGCCTATTTTTCCCATAATATAGAGAAATGAAATAAGGAACCCAAAAAACAAAATGAGCAATTTTTCATTACTCTGACAGTATTTTTCCCTTGCCACCATTGAAAGTGGAAGCATTCTGGAAAATACACAGAATGTGTTTGAGTTTTGAAAAGTCTATAAAGAGAGCAATTTCTACAAAATATTTAGGCTTTTCCCCAAAGGGATCGAAATAGAAAAGACAGGACATGACTTAATGGAAGCATAGGTAGATAGATAGATAGATAGATAGATAGATAGATAGATAGATAGATAGATAGATAGATAGATAGATCGATCCCACTGAAGTAGGTGACAAACAGATAACAAGTATTACCAAGTATCTGTCATGTGCTAGAATCTTTGTATTTCTTGTGTTCGTTTTATAGCAGGTCTCTTGTAGAAGTTGTGCTTCCTCCATTTTAATCTAGAACAGTGGGGTGCAGCCAAGGCTGTTGGAGAATCAGAGCATGCACACACTGTCTCCCTGCTATTGCTCTTTAAAATATCTTGTAATCTCATTTTTCTTTTCTACCCTTCATCTTTTGTCATAGTCACAACACAGCACGGGTCACTGTAGATGTTTGAGACCATCTAATGTATTATAGTAATATCCCACAAGTGTCAGTGATATTAGGACACAAATGTTTTCATCGAGGGGAATATATGCTCTACTGATGGTAGGCAGCACACTTGCTAAATAGCTGTGCAGGAGTAAGGAGGGAGTCAGAGGAGGGAATGAAAGAATTTTAGGTTTATTTTTCCTTTTCCCTAGACACGCTGAGTCATCTAGAGATCATCACATTGTAACACAGAATGTTCTTCAAACTCAGATTGTATCCTTCTTGAAAAGATCAATAGTAGGATGATTATCTCATGCTGATACTAAGAAGCTGTGCGCAAGTTCAAAGATCTGAGCTGATAAAACAGAGTTGCTGTGTTTCATCTGGCTACTTCATAGTTGTCAGTCGTTTTCAGAAAAACATGGTCTCAGTGCTGCAGATTTATGGTTCTGTTGTTTTGAGGATCCTCACCAATTAGGACAAAGAACTAAGTGCTTCTTTTGGCAAGGATTTGGGGGGGGCGCTGTGGGACTTTACTGGGGCAGCAGAGGGGAGGGCCTTCTGCCAAGTCTGACGCTTTCATAACCCAGGCAATATGGTCTGCAAAAGCAGAGAAAATCCACTAAATCCACTAGACAACCATTGATTGTTGAGGTAAACCAACTATCTAAGCTTGTGTCTTGATGCTATTATTATAAACTTCTCAAGACTACTGTACACTTTTCCATGGGCGTCTGTGAGCTGAGCCTTGTGTTTTTCTTTCAGTCTTATAGAAACAAGGATGTCACTATGCATGAATTGTGACTCTAGTCCTGGGAAGCTCTGTAATTCTCATAAGGCTTTTACCATACACTGTTAAAAGTATGGTGGAAAATGCAATAAGAAAATGATAGTTTCTCACTGTAAAGCAGTAGAAGACTATGCTCACTCCCAGAAAGACATTAAGCTGTGTGTGTGTGTGATATAAACTTTATGTATATGCATGTAAAATCTACGTAGGTAATGGACACTTGAGTCATCAAAGAGAATATGAAGCAATTGTTTTCCTAGTTCTAAATTTGCCATGGTTTTGTTTTTTTAGTTTTTGGTGGTGGATAAAATCATAAAACTTCATTTGATAGTGAAAAGTATAAAATCCAATCAATAACTCCATAGCCTCAAAATGACTTGTCTAACTGTATAGAAGTTAATGAAATATGTGGGCTTCGGGTTTCATTAATTGTACTTGGTGTGATGTTTGTAATTTGCAAGTTCTTTATAATAATTTTTTAATATAATTACTCAAAATTTAAAAAATCATAGAAAACTATAAATGACACTATAAGAAAGATTTGAAGAAACACACTTATGGGATAATGAGTTAATTCTATTTCTTAGCAAGCAATTAGTTTGGCTTTTGGAGACAGATATTTTGTTTCTCAATTTCAAGAGCTGCTAAACCTCTAATCTTGGGTCCACTACTTAATCTCTACAGGGCAAATTTAACTTTTTATAAAATAATGGTCCATCAATTCTAACTAATGTGAGAATTAAGTTATCTACAAATTATGTGGCTTGTCGTAAGCACTGACTCATTGCTTACCGGCCTTTGGCTAAGATCAAGGGCAGTGAGCACTGACTCAGACTGTGGTTATCAGCAATCCTTCTGTTTCATTCAAATCGGTAAGAGCTGCATTGCTTCAAAAAGAACAGAATCAAAGTGCCAAGATGTCATTGTAATTTAGAATCCATGATTCCATACTTGAATATATGTAAAAAAAAAAAGTTCATGACAGCTATCCTGTTCTCCATGAACTTGGACCTCTACCTGACCAAGGATAATGACGCCCCCTCTTTATCTCACAACCATCTGTTAGTTTCTTTGCTCCGGTACGTCTCATGAAGGCAGTCATGTGCAGGTTATCTGCCTTCCCAACCAACTAAACTGTAAGCTGCTTGAAGGCGGCTACAGTTTATAATAATCCATTTATCCTGAGAAAAATCCTAATATATAATATAACAACCTGCTGAAATTAAGAGTTATTGGTGAATACAAATGTATTATTGTTTTATGTGAAATCTGCGTTTATAAGAATTCTACCTCTTTCCTCTCTTCCTCTTTCTATATCTGATCTCTCTCTCTCTCTCTCTCTCTCTCTCTGTGTGTGTGTGTGTGTGTTTGTGTGAAATACATATGTGGTATCTACTTTTATCTCTCAAGAAACATTCAATCTACCTTTATATCTCCAAAATGATTCCCTATTAAAGTTCGAATGAAATCCAAAGGGAAAACATCATTGTCTCAGTATTTACAATGACAGAGTAGGATTGAGTGCAGACGAGTGGGGAGGAAAAACGTGATTGGTAAAAGAAAGCAGCAGAGCATGGTTTGTGGGTCTCAGACCAACGGGAACCCTGACTTTGCAGGTAGAAGACATGAAGGTATTTCTACAAAGAGCCTGACCTCTAAAGATGGTTACAGTTTCCCAGGAGAACCTGAGGAGAAGGGTTCTTTAAGACTGCTGGATATGGTTGTAAAGGCATGTTCAGAAGGCAAAAAACGGTCTCTTCCTTAGAACTGTGCAATAGCATACAGCATCCTCTCAGGAACCACGAGTAAATGAGAAGAGAGTAACCCATGCCATAGGCCATTTCATTCAGTGATTATTTACTATCTGTAGAACATTACATACTGGGCTCTAAATAAACCCAGTTATGCCCGTCCTCTACACAGTGAGCATGAAATACCAAAGAAGACCAGATGGACAGGGATGGCAATAGTATTCAACCCATCAGTAGCTTCTTTTAAGGGTATACAATTGACCGCCCCCATCCCCAGATTGGTAGATTAATTGTAGTGTTTCCAACAGTGCTAGGAAGAAAACTGACAGCAAGTACAAACTTTAGAATAATCCAAAGGAAGGTGCTGGGCGGTCCCTCAGACATTTTGTGAATGCCTAATGCAAGTCATTTGTGGAAGCACACACTCTTCCTACGCGACAGATGATGAGCACGGACTCTCCCTGCTAATTTATTATTAACTTCTATATTTTTGCTGAATGAGATGTTCTGATATTGGAGAATAATGGGGAGTTAGAATGTAGTATTTGAGCAGTTTTGCTAGGAACTTAAAATAACATATCCATTGCTGTAATTCTTAAGCATTCATCTTGATAATATGGTGTTCCTCTAATTGATTTATTGGGAATAGTTTCCAAAAGTTTTATTACAGGGTTGGAGTTAAAATAATCATAATTGAGCTCCCTTTTGATACCAGTCATGAGATCATAGTGGAATGTTAATGCATATTTTAAAAATAAAACACAGGGGAGCACATTCAGAGTTGTCTTAAATCACATAGTGTACTCTCAACCATCTATGCCAAACACAAACTTGCTGAAGTTACTGCTATGTTAATGTTAAAATGAAAAGCAAACCAGGATGTGAAAGAAGCCCAGAGAACAAACAGCTTAGGGGCCTAAACTAATCTATGCACATGTCCTTATATATTTTATTTCCTGCACAAGTTGTTTTAATGTTAGTCTCCCCCAACACACACACTCTTGTATTTATTATTAACTTCTATATTTTTGCTGAATTCTAAAAGTCTGAAGTTAGCTAATACTCCTAGAACTCAGACATGACGTGTTAACATTTTAGTCATAATTGCCTTATCCTTTGAATTGTGATCTGCTCTGCCTCTCTCACTGGAGAGTAAAGAGATACCAAATGACTGAGAGCTTTGAAAAGTAACAAGCTGTCCCCAGCTGAGGGGACATCACATTGCTGTATACCTGATGTGCATTTGCACACATGAGATAAGTGTATTAGGAAAGCTAATCTGTTTCATCAAGTTCTCACAGGATGCTGCCTTGTGGAGAGAGGACATTCCTAAGATGTCCCCACAACAGTGCATAGCAGTCTTCATGATGGCATGTGCAGCTGCAGATGTCAGCCGGTGGCATCCAGTTCCCAGAATTTCAGCCCTGTTATTTTGCAGGCCAAGACTTTTAGAGTGTCTCAGTTAGGCTTTCCGTTGCAGTGAAGAGACACCATGACCAAGGTCCATCGTCATCATGGCCGGGAGCATGGTTGGGCGTAGGCAGACACTGTGCTGGCTACATTTTGGCTTGTAGGAAACAGGAAGTCAATTGACTGAGACACTGGGCAGTCAGTTTGCTGAGCTAGTAAGCAACTTCAGAGTCTACCACCACAGTGACACACTTCCTCCAATGAGGCCACACCCTCTCCCACAAAGCCACACCCCTTAAGAGTGCCACTCCCTATGAGCTTATGGGGGCAATTACACTCAAACCACCCCAAGAGTAAAACAATTATGCATCCTTCCCAGTTACAGTCGCATCTTACAAGGAACAGTTAGGTGGCAGGAAGACTTATTTTACAAGGATAATCCCTGAAGTGTCAATGACAGAGGTTACATAGATGACTTTGGCATTTGTCTATGAGAGCATCTATTCTAATCTTCCACTGGTCAGTCTGTTGGACTGGCTAGTTAAAAATGTGATTTATATGTGTAGTTCTATTATAGCACATAATACTTCAAAATCTGGAATGATCCGAGGTTGTCTTTAGTTTATAATTTGCCTCCATCTACAGTGGGAAGAACGGCTATATAACAACTAAGACACTGATGTATTTAAAGTATGGCTTCTTTGAAAATTGTCCTTGAGTAACACAATTGTGTTCTTCATTTCAGAACATGATGAGTGTGCCACAAATCAGCACAACTGTGATGAAAACGCTTTGTGCTTTAACACTGTCGGGGGGCACAACTGTGTCTGCAAGCCTGGCTACACTGGGAATGGAACCATATGCAAAGGTAGGGAGCGGCTGTGGCCATTGCTCGGCACCGCATATAGAGCCAGCATCTCCCCTCTCTCGTCCCTCTGCCTCCCTCGTCTGTACCTCATGGACACTGAGTTGCTTAAGTACTCCTGAGTGTTGCTACATGCCCCATCACCTTCGTCTCAGCTTCTGCCACCTTCCTTGTTCACTCCAGCAGTTATGGAACCACGAAATTTGGCAGTGGTTTTGCTTTAATCTTCTGTGACAGCTACAGCAATTTGCATAGCTGTCTTTCTCTACAAACTACACCCACAGACAGTCCTGGGCGTTTTGTTTGTTTGTTTGTTTGTTTGTAGTTTTGCTTTTTTTTAATCACAAATTGCTCCATCTTCGAAGCCCTAAGCATCGTCATTGTGTTTCTTCTCCCCAATTACTTCCCCTTCTAACATGCTCATTCTGCTTCTTGAAGCCTTTATCTCTAGCTTCTTTGAATCTTTCTTTTCATCTGGTTTACCAGTATCCCAGCCTCAGGCATTCGGTTTTAGCGCCCATGAAAGTATCATGATAGCGACTTTTCTGGAAGCACAACCTACTCACATGTAACCCTGCTGATTCTCCTTAAAATACCACCCCATTTCCTATGCTTTCTCTCTTGAGTTTCTGTCACTGTGGCATCAATATTAACTTTGCACACCGGGTCTGTGTGTGTTGTAGTTTCCTGTGTTAGCTTGTTTTTCAGTGTCGGTTGACAGTTCCCCTAAATGTCCATCTCAGGCTTTAGTTTGTATCAGTGGACTTTCCAGCTGTAGTTCGCTGCTGTCTACTATTGCACATCCCTCCAAGCCGTCTTCCCCGGGTGAGCTTCTACCCTTCTTGACGTGGGAAGCAAAGGGCTGTCTTTGAAGCTACCAGATCACATAGGATAAAGTTAATATTTCTAAGTATCAATCAATTTGTATCATGTAGACCTCAGAGCCTCCAAAGATGCCCACCCCTTAAGTAGATGTTACCCTCCACTTTGACATTCAGTGGAGTAGACTTGCTGTGGTAGAACAGTTGTGAGAAGAAAAGACAAAGTCAGTGCAGTGGTTCAGGAGCTGGTCATAAGGTCTGTCTGCAGTGCACTGTGGGAGGTCTTGATCTTCAAAACTCACACATCTTCATGTAGATCAACATAAAGAAGGTCTTCTTATTTTGGAGTTAAAATTGCACAGGCATTTGCTTGGGAAATAGACAAATAATATAACTAAACTCTTAGAATTTCCTTTACAACATCTGGTTTGGAGTTGATCCCCCCATGCTTCCGTTTCTTACTTCTGCTTGGTTCTGATTCCTTTCTGATATGAAAACACAGGTCATAAAGTATAAGTAACCCAGAAAATTATGAGCACGTGTAAACACCAACAGAAAGCATTTCTCCTTAGCAGGTGAATGCCATTCTCCCAGAAGGCTGGTGGGTGAGTAGTTCTTATTGTTGGGTGTTTCTAAGTCAGTAGGGCCAGCTTAAAATTTTAGGAAGGCTGAGGTCCTTCCCTGATGTGTTAGTACTTTAGCCAACATGTAGATAGCCCAGGGTCTTAGGAGTCCATCATTTCCCATTTCCTCCTTTCATTCTCCAGTGATTTGTCTCATTTAGAATGGCCATCACTTTTTTATTGTCTTTAATTGAGCTATATATTTTTTCTGCTCCCATTCCTCCCTCTCCCCTCTCCTTCAACTCTCTCCCATGGTCCTCATACTCTCAATTTACTCAGGAGATCTTGTCCTTTTCAACTTTCCATGTAGATTAGATCCATGTATGTCTCTCTTAGAGTCCTCATTGTTGTCTAGGTTCTCTGGGATTGTGAATTGTAGGCTGATTTTCTTTGCTTTATGTCTAAAACCCACTTATGAGTGAGTACGTGTGATATTTGTCTTTCTGGGTCTGGGTTACCTCACTCAATATGATGTTTTCTAGATCCATCCATTTACCTGCAAATTTCGAGATGTCATTATTTTTTTCTGCTGGGAAGTACTCCATTGTGCAAATGTACCACTTTTTCCTTATCTGCTTTTTTGGTCGAGGGATATTCAGGTTGTTTCCAGGTTCTGGCTATGACAAAAAAAATGCTGCTATGAACATAGTTGAGCACAGGTCCTTGTGGTACAGTTGAACATCCTTTGGGTATTTACCCAAAAGTGGTATTGCTGGGTCTTGAGGAAGGTTGTTTTCTAATTTTCTGAGACATCACCATACTGATTTCCAAAGCAGCTGTACCAGCTTGCACTCCCACGAGCAATGCAGCAGTGTTCCCTTTACCCACAGCCTCTCCAGCATAAGTTGCCATCACTGTTTTTGATCTTGGCCATTCTTTCAGGTGTAAGATGGACTCTCAGAGTCAGCTATCACTTTCTAATGTTTGTTTTCAAGTGTGATTTTTCCAATGGAACACAATAAAAGCTGTAATGCATGTCACACTATGCAAGGCGACTATATTTTGCTATGTTTCAGCAAGCTATTTCCTTACTGTTAGAAACTGTTCCCAAGCTCATATTGAGTTCCTCTCGTGTATAGGAAATACTGTATCATGATGAAATTATGGAATCTTTCATCATTTGGTGTCACATCTGCAAGGGAATCAAGAAAAGCTGGGCATAGAGATTACGGATTGGTGTACTTACATCACAGTGACAGCCATGTATCTGACACCGCTTGTCTGATTTACTCATGTGTCTGGATTATTGCAGCCTTCTGCAAAGACGGCTGTCGAAATGGAGGAGCCTGCATTGCTGCCAACGTGTGTGCGTGCCCACAAGGCTTCACGGGACCCAGCTGTGAGACAGGTAGGACTATCATTTCATCTACAAAATAGAATTTCTCCCTGATACATGAAGTACCTCATGAGGAAAACAGTGCCTCGGGTTTCAAGTAGGTTCTCAAACCTTGTCACTGTGAATAAGGAAGTTCAGGGAGGGGGTGGAGAAACATGGGTGATGCATAGTCACTGGGCCATTCCTTGACGTCACTCTAAGGAGGTTTTGCAGCTGTTGTAACAAGGGACATATTGGGCTTTTTCAGGAAGATGTGTGGGATAGTCCAGGATTTCACAACTTATTAATTCTTATTGCTCATTCAGCGCACATTTTTACTCGAAATTATGACTATATGAAAGCAGAGAATTCAAGTTTATGGCTGTCTCTGATCCGAGGATTCACTACTGTCTGCATTTGCATTTGAGACATTAAAAAATGGCCTGGTTTTATTCATTAATATTTATTAGAAAATGTTTGAAAAATTATTCCTAAAATAATTAATTAAATTCACCCAAATTTATTGCTCCTGAAGGGAAAAGCCGAAAAACTTACTTTAAAGACCATGAGGTATGCATGCAGCTTATGACTACAAAAGAACAGGTCTGTCGGGTGGGAAGCATGTGTTAGCAGCAAGGCAGGAGCACCCACACACACACACACACCGGCTGAAATCACAGGAGTGGTCATTCGGTTGCTACTAGTTAAGGAGTCTAATGGCAGATGACCTCAGAAACTGCCTTTTCTCCCAAGAGAAACCTGTTGGAGGCAGTGGCAGTTAGAGGTCACATTGCTTCTCATAAGTCTTCCTATAGGGGCGGACATGTGTACTGTTCCTCTCTTGCACTTAGAGACTCACGCTGTTTAGTAAAGATACTGTCCAACCAGCATATGAGACAGAAACTTGCCTGCTCTCCCTGGGAAATAAACACTTTATATGAGATCTTGCTGGAGCGAGTATTCAGGCCATTCTCACCAAGGCCTTGTCTGCCCAGGTCACCTGTTTCAGACAGGACTATGAAGAATTGTTTTCAACATCCAGTGGATAATTAATTCAGATACCTGATATGAAATAGTGACAATTTTTTGTATGTAGGATTGTTTTAAAGAGGTCATTTACTACATCTGAATCCCCCAAATGTAATATATATGAGTCAAACTGGTTAACTTGCTAAAATACAGAAATGCTGGGCATTTAATTTCCATGGAATTTACTGGATTAAAACCAGATACCCCTGGTGCAGCAGCTTTCCATAATTCCTGTCTTCTGTTATTTTTCCACCACGATTTCCAGACCGACAAGGTTCACTGTGAAACCTTGTACCACAGCATTATGGTGACTAGGTTCCCAGGGGATGACACTTTGTACAGGTTCAGGTTAGACATCTAAATACTTATTTTTAAAATTTCTTTCCTGATGTGAAGACGACGGCCTAGAACTTTGGTGAATAGTGACCATGTCTAGTCCTACATTTAGTCAATTTAATAGTCACATGAGGAGAAGGTAAGAATCTGTAATGGCATTGTATTAATTTAGCAATGACATACTCAATTCTTAAGCAAAAATAGCCACCAGACTATCTGGCTCCCTTCAATCATCTCTGAACTTTGAGTCTATGTGCAGACAGTCCCAGAGTGACAGAGCCTGGAAGTTGGCCCTGTGGTTCTGCTGTGACTTAACTTCTTACTGTTTGTGCCCTTTATACCTAACCTCAATCTCTGCAGTTTCATCTACATTAGAGTCTTTAAAAGTAGGTGTCTTGGCCAGGCAGTAGTGGTACATGTCTTTAACTCCAACACTTGGGAGGCAGAGGCAAGCGGATCTCTGTGAGTTCAAGGCCAGCCTGGTCTACAGGAGTTAGTTCCAAAAAAAGTACCAAAGTTACACAGAGAAACCCTGTCTCGAAAAACCAAAATAAATAAATAAATGTAGGTGTCTTAGGATTTCTATTGTTGTGAAGAGACACCATTGCCACAGCAACTCTTATTAAGGAAAAGTATTTAATTGGCTTATATTTTCGGAAGTTTAATCCATTAATATCATGGTGTGACATGGTGGAGTGCAGGCAGACATGGTGCTGGAGGAGTAGCTGAGAGTCCTATAGCTTGACTCATAGGCAACAGGAAGTGGTCTGAGACACTGGGTATGCCTTGAGCATATATAAGCCCTAAGAGTCTACCTCTACTCTGACACATTTCCTCCAACATGACCACAACCCCAATAGTACCACTCCCTTTGGGGGGCTGTTTTCTTTCATACCACCACAGTAGGGTTCACAGTAGTTTACTTTTTTGTATTCCTAAAGTCAGGGTTGTTGGCTGCAACAAAGATTATTCTAGTTCCAATTTTTTACTTTCTATGTTCTGCCTCCCTGTGTCTTTAAAAACCTGAACTTCAAGGACCCCAAACTAAATGTACTATTCTTAAGGAGACCTAGGTCTGTTCCGTCCCATCTTGGCTGGTGCTGTAGTAGGTGACGGTTCTCCTCCAGTTGTCTCCACTGAACATCAGAACACAGATCTGATATACCCGCTTATTGGATTTTCTACTCCTGATGTGGCATTTTATTATACCCTTATGATAAAGGGCATAGCTTGTTATTTTATATTAAATAAAGATTCTTCACCGTATTGATGCACTCTCTTTCCCTTTCCTTATTTTAATCTGTAGACACCAAGTCCCCAGTCCTAGGGTATAACTAGTACACTTTCATATTCTTGAGTATATGATCCACACCTTGGTAGATATTCCACAAATAAAAGTGTAAATAAGTTATCAGTTAAGTGAAGGAAAATGGTATACTAACTTCCTTGATGGACTATTTTTCATGTCAGTGAAAGGGGCCTTCGGGATCACCTGTCTGGTCCTATACTACCGTATGGCGGGTTAGACGGTAAGACACAGAGTTGTGTCTCACTGTAGAACCCTGTTCCAATCTAGAACTCATCCCCAGGCTGTTGTTTTCTTTTTCCCTCCTTTTTTTTTTGTTTTTACATCATGTTGCCTGCTTCAGAATTTAGTCTCCCACCATCTTTCATCAGATCTCTGCTTTTGCTATGTTCACACCTCCAACTAAATGCTAATCCTATTGGCTTTATCATTGAGGGTTTGGAGGTTTTCCTATCCCAGGGAAGCAAAGCATCTAGATGGTGGTGCTTTCCAAGGGCAGAAGTGTCTGAGCTTTAGCCTGATGCAACTGGATGCATTTAAAACCTAGAACTGTGATTGTTTTTGGTCCGGTGGTTGTGTGCTGAGCCTCACTTAGGTGGAGTAAAGAAATTCCAACTTTGCTAAAAAAAAAAAAAAAAAAAATCTTAGTAAGCAGAACATTTACCAATTCTTGTTACTTTACTTAAGAAGGTTTCTCTGGAACTTTTGCCGCCGTTTGTTAGTTTCTTTCTGCATCGGTCTTACTACAAGTGGCAAAAGCCATTTACTGTCTTCAAAAGGAATCACATGTGTGCTCTTTCCTGAACTATTTTAATGTTTCATTGACTTTTTAGCCACTGAAAAAAATCACCCCCATGAAGAGTATTACTTTGTTTTTAATTAAGCATCCAACTATTCCATGAGATGTTTGACTTGGATTTACTAGGGTGATTATTTCTTGCATAACTCAATATAATGTGTTAGAAATGTATGTGCCAAGATTTAACAGCTCCATCGCTGCCATTCTATATTTATTACCCATGGTAAACCTCAGCAAACATGTGTCTAGTGATATGATTAATATGAAAAGATGCCTTATACGAAAAGTAAATCTTTCATAATGATTTAGCACATAGTACTAAAAATTCTGACGGTCTCCCCTAAGCACTGCTTCCTTTAATGAAATTAAAATGTTTACAACTGGAAAAGAGTTGATACCAAATGGCAAACTTGAAAAAAAAATACATACTGAGATATCAAAGAGTAGATCATATGCTTTAATGATAAATGGCTTCCTTATTCCTATGTGTAAAATGGTGAATTTCTTAGCCACAGATCAAAACATGAGATGAAATTGTAGTTATTTTTAGTGAGTGGGTAAATAAACATCAATTTCAGTTGCGTTAGATTTAATAGACATAGTTTGAAACTGAAGAAAGGAAGCGAGAGGCATATGGGTGTCAGTTTACTTCAAAAATAACTTCAAGTGGACTAGGGTTGATTGACTTTAAATTAAATATTCTTATATTAATATTTGTTAGCAATTATAGATCTAATACTAAGTAAATAGTAAAAATCTTTTTTAGTCAGTAATATTACTCTGGTAGAAGTATGTATAGCAAACATTGTTATGTGATAAGATTGAATTTCCACATTTTCATCACAAATAGCATACATTTAATTTTATAATCTAATACCTTTAGAAAGTGTATTTCACAGAAGGTTGTACCAATTTGTGTCACTTTTCATGGAAAGATTAAAAAATATTTAAAAGCACGATAAAATCCTCAGAACATCTCTAATACAGTATACTTTTCCTTACCAAGATGACACATGGTGAAATTGTTTTACTCCCAAATTCCATAAGAATATTAAAAAACAGGGGCAGTGTTGTGCAGTGACCAACTGACCACCTTACCCATAGGAAGACCTGGGTTCTTCCTGGCCTTCCCCAGCACCGGAAGAGCAACAACAAAAATACACTCATCAAATGCTCTCAACTATAACATTTGCATGAGTTAACTCAGCTGCTAAAACATACCTACTTTTGTATGTAGTGATCCCTGAAATCTTTTAAGTTAGGTGCTAGGGTCTGAGGGCTTGTTGTGAAGAACTGTGTTCTTCCTTGCAGTGTTAACCCAGGATTCAAGATCATGAAAGTTGAATCCAGAGAGGCACCAGCTAAAGTCCCAGCTCTGCTGTTTACCAGCTGTGTGACTTTTGTCATACTACTTCATTTTCCCATGCCTTAGTTGCACATCAATAATATCTTCCACCTTATTCTAGAGATAAATGAAATGAGCAAGGCAGCATAATATTTAAGATTTGACAAATACTAGTTTGTTGTTATTTTATTTTTTTAAAGAGGTAAGAGATGGTTTATTCTGGAAGCAAGCATGAGTGACCAGGGCCTGGGATACCCAAAATTCCATCTTCTACCATGAAATAGGTTCATGAAGCTTTTGTCATAACAGAACAAGGCCAGTAATAAATCAAGACATGTTCCAATACATTGGTGTTTTTTTATAGGATTATATCAGAAAATTTAGTTTAAAACTCATATTTATAAAACCTTTGCAGTTTTGGAGCACTCTTGAGTTACATGGATGCTCTGGAATGTTGTCAAAAAAGTTAAAGGTCACAATGATTAGTTCTTGTTTTCTTTACTAGTTCATAAATGAGCTTTGATATAGTTTTGCCACTGTTTAATAGTTTAAAATAGTTAACTCAGGAATTTTCAGCCTTTAAAAAATTTAAATATTGATCTATTTTAGCTCAAATGGAAATCTTTAAAACTTAATCTTTATGAAAATGTAAGTACTGTTCTGTCTCTTTAAAGCAGTTAAATTAGTTCTAGTGTTGCTTGTCTGTAATCGCAGTACTTGAGTGGCTGAGGCAGAGGGTTGGCTTACGTGAGAGGTCACCATGAGCTCCTTCACAGGTACCAGTCGACCCAGGGCTACCCAACAAAACGGCTCCAAAATAACCCCCAAAGTGGTTCTCAGTGTCCAAGGTCAAAGTCATCCTCCCTAGTCCTTCAGGTTAATTGGAAAAATCCTGCTCTGTCTTTCCGGGTATCAGTCATGTATAATAGATAACAAATATGATGGGACATTTTTCATCCTCTTACTGTAAGGCCTGCCTAATTGGCACTGGAAATGAGAACACGCCGGGAAGCTAATGCGGGGGGGAAAGCCATATCCTGGCTGTTTAAGGGCAAGTTTCCAAGAAAATAGGCCAAGTGGAGCTCTTGGAGAATTTCAAAAAGATTTTCACTTTTACTTATAAAACATTTAGTTTAAAAAATGTTTTTATTTATTCTTTGAGAATTTCACACAATATATATTTGATCATAGTTTTCTTCCCCGCAATTCTTCTCAGACCCACCCAATTTCAGGTTCTTTCTTTCTCCTAACCACAATCCCTGCCCTACAAAAATGGAATCTTGTTTGCATTGGTCAACTACTCCTGGGAATAGGGCCTGTCCTGGAGTGTGGTTGATATATATGTGAGACTCAGTAAAAGAAAATTTACCCTCCCCATAGCTATGAATTGCAAATAGACTCTTGGCTGGAGTGGTATTCTGCCACCTCCCTGTCTCATGCTGGGATTTGGTCTGGCTTCAACTTGTACATGTTCTGTGCCTGTTGTCACTGTCCCTATGAGTTCGTATGTGCTTTTGCCCTGGTATGTCTAGAAAATACTGTTTCCTTGGATTTGGCCTCTGCCTGGGGCAAGAGTTTCTTCATGGCTCTTGGCAGGTGGGAGATGGCTGCGGGAGCGTTTCCATGGAGATGGAAGTTCTAGAGGAAACAAAGGCACAGCGGATACACCCTTAACATTTGCTTGTTGAGTGGAAGCAAATGAGAAAATGTACCTGTGATGTGTAGAGATCTCCTGAAATGTGTGAAGAGCTGGAATAGTTGGTGACTTTAGGAGTCCACTGCCCTGTCTATCTCCAGCAATCAAAATCAATGTCACAAGAAGGAAAGATCCTGTTGCAGATAATGAATGATTGCAAAAGCCTCATATGAAAACGATCGGGCTAGCTGGACTGGTCAAGCAGAGCCTAGATGAACGGATGCTGAGGATCTCTCTGTGGAGACTGAATGGAACTTGTTTATCGGGAGTTCCTGGGATTCCTAATGTCACATTCTTTCACAGAGCTTTCTGCTTCGGAGCTCACTTCTATGCATAGCGCCCAGAAGCCTCAGTGGGTGGGTGGCTGTCATTTCAATGTACAGCCCCTTCCGCTACTAACTGGAGACTGCGACAAATCACTTAACGCCTGTGTGTCTTGATTTCCTTGTTTTAAAAAGAATAGTAATAATAATCTCCTTTTTTAATTGAGAAGTTAAGGACTTAATGCATGTAACAGCTACAGCAATGGTTCAGTAAGTGTTTGCTGTTATTATGGCCTTACTCTAACCCCTATAATAGCAAGCTCTCCAAAGTAGTTATTATCCACAGATGGGGAAGCTGAGTTTCAAATAGACTAGAACTTTGCTTTGCTCTCTGTATCAAAGAGCAGGGCAGTAGTGCCCAAGGGGCTCCTGCTGCTCCATAAGATGGCAGACCGCCTTTGCAGTAGCTGCAGACGGTATGGAACGTGTGCTCCGGTTTCTCTATATTTAACAGCCATTAAGCTCCTGCACACACACAGCATGACGGGAAGTTTGTAAAGACACAGGAAGTAAATACATTTCTTTCTTTGAAGCTTTGTACTCCGACTGTCTGACTGCACAGGGGAGCATTTTACCCAAACAACGGGGAGAGAATAGGTGGCACCGAAATAATGCTAACACTTTTGAAGTGACTGTTAGCTGCCGATTTTGTCCGGCATGCTAACTCCGGAGGAAATGGCTGCTCTCGAAGAGCTCAGGGCTGCAGTCCCAGCAGTCAGCCTTTGCAGGGAACTTGAGGACCGGCTCCTGCTGCTGGGCCTAGGAAGCAAGCCCATAGCTGAAGCAGTGTGTAGAGGGTCAGCTGCCCAGTGGTTTCCAGGGCTCGTTTTCTCAGTGTCTGCTTCTGAACAGAAGGCTGAGTAAGAATGAAGTCTGGCAATCAAAACCAGAAGAGAGTGAAGGAACCCTGGGGACTTGGTCCCCTGAGAAAGGAAGTTCTCTTTGCTTGGTAACCTTTATGCAACATTCTTTCACTTAAGGAAGTTTTTTCTTCAGATTTTAAAAGGCTCAACCCCAAACTTAAAACAACTAGATTTCCTCCTCTTCATGATCAGCCACCTATGTTTTTACAACTTGTTACTTTTAAAAACCTTTAAGTCAATGAAAGTAAAACCATTGATTATAACTGGGATTTTGGCTTGAAGATCAATTATTGTCAAAACAATAACTATGCTAGTGTGAAATCAATAACAATTACTAATTGTTATTATTTATAGTTTTGACCATCAGTAGTAAAAATAGGTAAGTTAAAAACCAGATGCCTGTGTCCAGTCTTTAGTGGGCAAAAATCAAGGGTGCGGTGTCTATTATAGATGCTAAAGCCTGCACTCAGTAAATGGAAAGAAGGAATCTCTCCGTAAAGCCTAGAACTTCTGGGTGGGAAGCAGATCTCCATTACACACAGAACTGTTCCCACTACACAGAGAGAACGAGCACAACCGCCTAACTAACAGAATAAACTAGCTATTGTATCAGCTGATGTTAGCTTATACAGGATCATAAAGGGGAAGATTGTTAGATTTTATGTGTAATGAATATTCATAGACTATAATCATATCTTTAGGAGATTTATGTTCCTGTAAGGTGAATCAGAGGGAGATATGGCCCTCAGTGTCTTGCACTTACTCTGGTCATTAGTCTTAGACTACCCCATTCCTGTGAATGACTCTCTTATGAATCATGTATAACTTCTTAATAAATGTTACTTAAAGGTTCTTCTTGGCCTTTTTGCAACATTTTATGTTATACAACTATCTTATGTGGTAGATCTTTCTATCCATTCTTACTTTTAGAAACAAAAGCTAAAAGTCAGTGAATTGCTCAAGGTCACCTGGCTATCAAGCTGAAGAGCAGGGATTCAGTGCAGGTATGCAGAAAACCATGATCATTTATTTTTGCATGTTCGTGGCATATAATGGGGTAAATTGATACATGCACATAATATGTAATGCTCGCATCAGGACCGTAGTCACCTACCAGTGCTCTGAACACTGACATTAAGGTCCTCCCATCTAGCTGTATTTTGGCACATGTGATCTGACTCCCCTATCTTTCCTTGCCTGGGGCATCTACCTCCATGAAGTCAACCTGTGGAGCATTCACGTGTGACGGGAACATGTGACATTTGTGTCCTCTTCCTTCTGTGGTCTGTCTGATTGTCTTTTCCTCCTCTCATATCACAAATGTGGAAATTGTTCAAGATTGCATACTTGATCTTCCCACTTATTTCCAAACACTATCGACTTCATGGAGCTGAACTACTGCCAAGCCCTTAAAGGGCACCATCCTATGTCATGGTTTCTCCAGAGCATGTCTTCATCTCCCTGGGCAGTCATGCCATGGCCGCTTGCTCAGCTTGCTCTGCGCCATGCTCTCTGACTTGTCTCTTTTCCTTCTGTTTTTGATGGTGGTGATATAATTTTTGTTTCGAGGGGGGCTCTTTTTGGTTGTTGATTTTTATACAGATAAGACTTTGTTATTAACTTTTTCCTGAGCTTCAAAATATATTGCTTCTTCCCTCAAAGACCAAATTCCTTCTAGGTGGCCATTCTGCCACAGTGCAACACTTCTTTAAAGTATTCCTTTTATTTCTGAAAATTTCTGCCATTTTTGTGTCTCTTAATTTAAACTTTTAAATTTTCTATCTCTTTCTGTCCTTTCTGTCATTTATTGTCTATCAATCAGTCTGCTGTGTAATACCCACCCACCCAGTGTCTCTTTACCTTTCACTGTCTCTACAGCGGAGAGCAGAAGGATGGCTCCCTTCCAAAGTCCACATTCCTAAGCCAAGCCCCTCTCTCTGTTACGACACCTGCCAGTATCCCTTGAAAGTTTCCTGATGCATCACTTGGTCATCAGTGAAAACTTGGCATACTCCAAGGATGGTTTAATTAGTTTGAATTCATTAACTCATTTTAACCACATCAGCCACCCTCTTAAAAGTGTCTAATTATTTTAAGGATCATTAATAATAATAATAATGAAACAGTACTTGGTAGCGGGATGAAATAACAAGCCAAGGTCACACAGCAGGCATGTGATAGACTAGTATGTTTGTAACTGGCCTTGGTCATGACCTTTTATCTCTACTGCTGTGTCCAGATTCCGCACAGTCTTCTGTGAACCTCTTCTTCATCTGTACTTGAAGGAGTCTTACTTTCCTCTTGACACATGCATCCTGCCATTGCTGCTGCCCTTGGGTTATGTTGTTTATTTCTTAATAATAAAGTAGAATGCATTGTCTTAAACCTATGGAGTCTGAGACGATGCCTCAAGAGAATCAGTCTATCACTCATACAATAATTTTTATGGCTAAAAAAATGAAGATAGAAATCTATTTTGGTAATGTCATGAATGTCACAAGCAGGCTATTTTTAGACTTTCTTTTGGAAAAGGTGATTACTTCTGACCTTCAGCAGGACACAGCCTGTGTGCCTTCCATCTTGGGAGACAAACCTGGACCACATTAGGAAATGCAAGTGTGGCACTCAGAGGAGCCTCAAAGTGCAGCATGTCATTGCGTCCAGTGATGTTGGCTCAAACAAGAAGAAACCTCTGATAGGAAGAAGCAGGTGTCCTTAGCTGGCAGGAGAGGGGAATCCATTAAACATGCAATTAATGACCCACAAAAATAGCTATCATGGGGGATCTGAAAAATTCGCCTCCATGTATGTGTGCAAAAAGGAGAAATACATACTTAAGGCATGTATTGCAGAGAGTGGATTATGAACTCTTACCTAGGAGTCAGGCAGACCTGGTTTGACTTAGAGAAGGGAGTGTAAATAGAGTTGGAGTGTTTTCTCGGATGGTATGGTATACTTGAGAAGAGAGACTGAGACCAGAGTCAACACTTGAGTAGCAGACGTGAGAGATTCTGGTAGAGAAAGGTGTGCTGCTGGGTGGGAGCAACTGGGTGGGTGTTTCCTAGGATCCGAACAGACCATGCAGGTTTTCTGCTAGGAAAATTTAATTTGGGCATTTGAGGAAGGAAATTTTGTTTTCTTTTGTTGGTCCAATTACAATCAAGCACACTTTGTAAATGGAACCTTAGAGGATGTGCTATCCACACACCTAGCTTCATATCAGTGCCCTTTTCTGTTTAGAGAAATTAAAAGGGCACCTACCACCTTTCTGTTTTGATATAGACGCCGTCAGAGAATATTTCTGTGCTCAGAAGTTCTATCTGTTTTAAAATTTAGTTCACTAAGAGGCATGAAAATAAACTTGAATAAGATGGGCATTCAGAGTTTCGGAAGTGTAGGCAGCAGCAACCTCACCAGGTTGGTCCTGTAGGCTCTTGGCTCTTCTAACCCTGGGCCTTGCGATACTGGGCCAGTGGCTCCACATTCCTTATGTCTGCTTTCTCCTCTGTCCAGAGGAGTTTATGTAGATGTATTAAATGAACTAATTCACGGGAAACATATAGCACAGTGACTGACATAAGCCAAACGCTAAATATATTTGCAGTAGTGTCACTAAGTCAGCTGAAAAAAGTTACCAAGTTAATTTTATGTTCTCAAGGATCAGGAGCAAATGAGGAGCCAGGGCATGACAGGCACAGTTTCTGTCTGGGGTGGACTGGGTAGTGATGAGAGTTATACAACACTGTGAATTTACATATCACTGATGAACCATAGACTAGAAACATTGTTATATGGCAGCCTTTCTCTCTCACACGCACACACGCACACATACATACTCATGCACACACACACACCAGCAATAAAATGACAATATGTAACTGATGGCTTTACTCAGTTTCATACCTGTGTCACAATCTTTCCCTTGGCTTTGCCCGATGTCAGATAACACAGATACACATACCATCAGGACTAGGCTGTCAGCTATGTTCTTTGCCATTCCTGGTGTCGTGTGGCATAGAAGGAACGATCTCCAGGGAAGCATACCCTCCAGACAGCATCTGAGGGGCAGGCGACTAACTTTTGGCAGTCTGAAGAACCTCTTGGACACAACAACAAGGCAGAAACATTTTATGCTACAGACACTCAAAGTCTCAGTGTATAAAGTATGGAGTAGCAGGTTTTCCTGCTTCTTAGTATAACTGGAGACTGCACTTACGTTTTCCAGCCACCCAGACCCAAATAATCAGACAGACACTACATTAATTACAACACTGTTTGGCCAATGATTCCTAACTAGCTCTTATATCTTAAATTAACCCATTCTTCTTTTTTTTTTCTTTATTTTTTTGTTTATTTTTTTTTAGTTGTTGAAAAAAAAATTTCAGCCTCCTCCCCATTTCCCATTTCCCTTCCCCTCCTACCACACATTGCCCCCTCCCCTCACTCCCCTCCCCATCTCCCCCTCCCCTCCACTCTATTCCTCCTCCCTCTCTAGAATGAAGAGCAGTCCAGATTCCCTGCCCTGCGGGAAGTCCAAGGTCCTCCCACTTCTATCCAGGTCCAGGAGGGTGAGCATCCAAACAGGCTAGGCTCCCACAAAGCCAGTTCATGTATTAGGATCGAAACCTAGTGCCATTGTCCTTGGCTTCTCATCAGCCTTCATTGTCTGCCATGTTTAGAAAGTTCGGTTTCATCCCATGCTTATTCAGTCCCACTGGCCTTGGTGAGCTCCCAATAGATCAGTTCCACTGTCACAGTGGGTGGGTGCACCCCTCGTGGTCCTGACTTCCTTGCTCATGTTCTCCCTCCTTCTTGTATCACCACGAGGCTGTGGCTTACCAGTAAGGTTCTAGTGTTTTTCTCCTTTAGCAGCTACAAGATGTCTCTTTGACTCCTCCTACTCTCTCTATAAATCTCTTCCAGCTTTGCTATATTCTGCCCTGCCGTAGGTCAAAGCAGCTTTATTCACTAATGAATAAAAGCAACACATATACAAAAGACATCCCACATCATCCCAGGGGATGTTAGCTAGGAGGATGTTCCAGAGCCAGAGTTCGTCCTTCACTGCCAGATGTGCCACATCTGTTACATTCAATTCCATTGAGGTCAAGAGCTCTGATACTAAATTCAAAGTTTAATCCAACTCATAGCATCACAAAAGCATAGTTGTATTTCTAATGCAATGTTTGACTGAGTTTAAAGTGAATTTTGGAAAAATATAGGTATTTAAATTTTTTTTAATTATTTACTAAATTGGAATTATTGAGGAATAAAATCTGTGCTTTCTCTGCTCCAATTGAAAGTGAATTTTTCTACATGGCTCCCGGAACTCTTTGTGACTCTGTGATGCCATAAATCATAACAACCCAAGTCATTAGACATAGAAACAAAAGACATAGCCTTTTTTTGTTGCTGTGTGTCTGAGATCCTAGCCTTGGCAGGATGATCATAATTGTTTAGAACACTTTGGGTTACATAGAGAGTTTGAGGCCAGTTTGAGCTACATAGGGAACAGCTTACAAACAAACAAAAAGGAGGTACACCATTTCAAAATATTTTACCATTACTTAATGGTGGAAATACATATAAAGCACAAAATCGTATCAGCAATTATGTAATGTAACATACTGTTGATGAATTGTGGTGATTACACAATATGAGTTATTTTAAGGTGCTATTGTTCATCATCAGTAGTGCTAATAATTATTTTAGCCTCATTGCATTCCAGTTAGAGCTAATTAAGACTGTAAGTTCATGTTTGCCATATATATCTCTTGGCGTGTATTTTGTATATTTAATTGACATTGCATGTGACCTTACTGGGCTTTTTGTATGTCAGCTTTGCATGCATCCCTCTCCTAGGCACTGAAAACACAGCACAGGAAAAACTGAGCTCTCTCTCCCTCAAACTATAGCCTTCATATCTTAGGAATTCGCATGCTAGCATGTTTTAGAGTCAGATAAGAAAAAATGGGCCTCGGCAGTGTATCTATTGTTGTACTAAGTATGGCGGCCATTTGGAACATTTTTCTTTTTCTCACTCTGGAAGGGAAGAAGTGCCCTTAGGATGCTTTCAAAGGGAGTTAGTAGTACCGATTATTATGTTAATCATTTGGTAAATTCAGAATAATTATTTTAAGTATCTTAACAGAAGTTGGTGAAATTTAAAAATTAGACGTGTGATTAGATATTGCTATTCAGAACACAGTCCAGGAAAGTAGCAATTCACTTCAAATCAGCACTTGAAAAACCCTTGCTTTAAATATGCTTCTACATATGACATAACTAATAAATGCATCACATGCGTGACGTGTGAGGCAGTCATATGTACACTCACTCTTCAAAGGCCACTGTTTCTGCCCACACTTACCCACAATGCCTGGAAAGGTTTGCATTGGTCCCATGACAGTTGTGACGGAGCAGCTATATGTGTCGTATGTCACTAATTACACGGCAACAGAGAATTCCTGGGGTCCATTTTCAGAAAACAGAAAGAAGCGCTGCTGAGGTATGTAATCCTACCGTCTCTTTCCTGTGTACTTGTGCACCGTGCAATGTACACACCCACAGAATAGACCATGCACTTGGGATGCCACCCTCATCTTCTCGTAATTTGCATGCAAGCAGTCATACAGTCTACAGATTAAACAAACATGCATCTGTTTTTATCTCAGCTCTGGAAGATGCATCATATTCTCTCTGTGCGTATGGATGGATGGATAATAATTTGCCCTGCTCTTGCCGTATGAATAGACATTTACATTGTGTTCAGACTTTTACTGTTTCAAACTGGTGTAATGAATGTCATCATACATATGACTTCGCAAATGTGAAGACATCCCAATAAACCTCTTTTCTCAAAATGAACTGTATAGTCAAAGTGTGTAAAACTGGGTACTGCCAAGTCTCCCCAAAGTCTTTTCCCAAATATATTTTTACCAACTGTATGTAAGAACAGCAGAAATGTTCTCAGCTTTGACAATGTTTTTTAATGAGGGCAATTTAATGAAAACAATTAAAACTATACTTGGTCTCGGGACTCTTTAGACAGACAAGTCGAGAAAGCCCTCTAACTGGATCAAACACTGCAGTCGTGGCTGTTAGAAGGCCAAGTGTGCCCACAACACCAAGAATACTGATCATGGGCAGGCATAGAGACTGTTCACCCTACATTGGACACTTACCAGAGAACTGTTATATTCTAGCTGCCTCATTAATATGACCCACTATGCCATCTTCCCTCACCCAGAAGGCTGGCAACTAAAGCAACAGCAATTGTCCATGAGATTTATAGTCCTTTGCTCTCAGGAAAGCAGAGTGGAAAATAAACCTTAAAAAAGTCACCCCTGGAGAGCATTAGCAGAGGACACACAGATAGATTAATTCTAAGAAGAAAATATATTTGCTTTAAAGGGAACTAGAAAACATGAATCAAATGTATTATTCCTACTAATTTTTCCCAGAGAAACAACTATATAAGCAAGGGCTAGCTATGTCAGTCCACTTCGCCTAGGAAACCAAAAGAGTTGGCGCTAAATCACAATGGGCTTGTTGGTGGCAAAACTGTCCTGTAATAAAAGGTATCTGAGTCATGGTTGTTTTGTTAACAATTCTTAAGAAATCATCACTGATTTTATGGCACGTTCTTTCCACGCTGCTCTGTCAGGCAACATCTGTCCTGTGGGAGGTTCAATGGGACACGCTATATGAGCATTTGTATGTGAGTATTTATATGCTAGATTTACAGTGCTGGAAAAGGTGGAATTTGTTCTTCTCTCATGGAGAGTAAGAAGATGTCAGAGGAGAGATGAGAGCCACACTTTCAAGTCTAATTGTTTAGCTGCCTCTGCAACCAGAGCTGACTGTGCTACTGAAGTCTATCACAGGGATCGTGACTTCCATGGTCTGTTGGAAAAGGCATCCTTAAAGGAGTGACATTTGAGCCAAGGTGGCTATAATGAGTGCCTTTTACTTTTAAACATATAAAGCATTTTGAATCATATTTTGGCATCGTCTGTCTCTAGAGTTCAGCTTCTCTATCTGATGAAGGTTGTATAGATTCAGGAAACAACATTCTAAGTCTTGGGTATTTTCATTACTGGTTACATTTGGTAAATGCCTAATACATAGTTCAGTTTGTTTACATATTTGCATACTAGGTAATCAATGGCTAAAAGGAGGCTCTCAGTTATTCTAAATACCCAAGCCTTTGAGTGGTCCAGATGAGAAGTTTTCCTAGTCTCCTGTCATCTACATCTTGGGCTTTGTCGAAACAACATGAACATAAATAATACATAATGTAAAGTATTATTATAAGTGCTAAAATAACCTAATGTGCTATAGTGGAATCATCAGTAATTAGGAAAATATTTCCTGAATTAAAAAGGGTTATATTTTCTATTGTATCCTACCATGCTATAAGCACCTCCCTCCATATTCTTTGTTTATTCCTTTCTTTGGCTGTAGATTTCTACATCTGGCAAACCCAGCCCAGATGCTGATTGTTCAGCTCTTTGGCCTCGCCTCCTCCATTCCTCCTCAGGTGTACACTCCTATGACTGGAATCTCACCTTGTCTTCAGTTACAAATATGTCGCTCTCGTGAACACCCTTCACTGTCTGCTCTTTCCTTACCCCTTCCATCTCATCTACTTCAGTGTCTTCACTCCATCCATTGTTCATCTTTATTGAAAATTTCAATCCTTTTCCCTAAAGAATAGGGAATCCTTTAATCCTTCGGTATTCCCTAACTTGATTCCATGGTTCCTCGAAACCCCACTTTGGCTGGTTCATCAGCATAAGCATCCCTTTGTGACTACATTGTACTTTCTCACTCTCTCTCCACCCATGGTATTCCCCAGAAAAGCATAGTCCTTGACAGATACAGCCCTCGGTCTCCTCCTTTCAGCTCCTGAACAACTAACTGGATCTACCTGGCTACATTTTAAGTCTGTGAAAATAAGTTTCAGAAGGCAATGGAGAGCTGCCATTCCCAAAGCACTCTATAACCACTTCACATACATTTTCATATCCTCAGACTTCAAACAGGTGCCTCTGTCTAACTCAGTCCCTACCTTTACCTTGTGCCTCTTTGGGACCTAGCAAAAGATGGGGAGTTTGCCCAGAAAACATTTGAGGGGACAAAAAAAATGAAGGCTCTGGTTGATGTCTAACTTTTTCTACAACCTACTAAAAATGGCCTGCTGGGCTATTGTATTTATTTAACACAAGTCCAAACTTCTGTTAAATTAAATTTAAAATACTTCTGATTGCCAAGAGGTGTGCTTTCCAGGCCCTGGTCTGCCTCCTCCACATTCCCTTTGGTCCCTGCCTAAGACTGTCCAGTGTATCTCCAGCTCCACATTCAGGATAAGATCTTTCTTTTTTATTTTCTGATCAATTTATGTTTATTTGTTAGTAATTAAAATATAATAAAACTACTCTAAATTAAAATTATAAATTGATATAAGGAAGAGGAAACATTTGAAAAGAGTCTGTTGACCAAATACTAAAACAAATATTCTTACTCAAAGTAAAACAGTTTGGATAACAGGTAAAACTAACCAAGATGTCATTGTAGGATACAGGGAGCAGGCAAAGATGGTAACATGTGTAAATGGACGTTTTTTTTCTCACCTGCCAGTTCCAAGTAACCAACAGAGGCTGAATATAAATTATAAATGCTCAGGCAATAGCTCAGACTTGTTACTAGCTAACTCTTACATTTGAATTAATCCATTTCCTTCAATCTACATATTGCCACCATGTGGCTTGTGGCTTTACCTGTCTTCTAGTATGTCTTGCTTCCTGGGAAGCTGGCTGGCGTCTCCTCTGACTCTACCTTTCTTCCTCCAAGAATTCTCTTTGTATCAGTTGTCTCACCCAGTCCCTTCCTGCCCAGCTTTCGGTCAGTCTGCTTTTTATTAACAATGAAAACAATACACATTTAGAGTGTAAAAAGATTACTACACAGACATGACAAGACACTTTATACAAACAGGAGTAAAAAACAAGTGAAGACATATAATATATAAAAAATGTATTACAAATGAAGGTCAACATGGGTTAAAATGAGCCATTTAGCAACTCTTAGGCATGAGAGTTTATGTGCTGTGAGTTGCCCTTCAGTGAGTCACTTCCTCATTCGGGGTGCTGATTATCTGTGTGCAAACAACAGTGGAGGCACATTTTCAGTCATGTTTTTATTTATTTTGATTTTTGAGACTGAGAACAAATTTCTTATCCTGCCACCTCAGTTGCTTAGTGCTTGGACCACAGGCGTGCACCACTGTCCCTAGCTCAGATATCCGTAAGAGTGTATTGCAATAAGATCCTTCGCAATTGTAGTACCTCTGAGCACAGATCATTATAAACCTTCATTCAACTAATCTGCCTCCAGTTACAAAATAGGCAGTGCAGAATGGAAACCCAAATTGCCTTCCTGTTTTAAATTCAGTTTTTGAAGAATGAAGAGTGCTGATATTTTTCCTGTAATTATGTACATGTAACTAGTTGCCCATTAGTGACACAGTGGCGAGTACAAGCTGATGGCTTAAATATAGGTTTCAGTCTACGACTCTAACAAGTAGTATTTGTTTATAGAGAAATCTGTAGTTAGCTCCACGTAGAAATTACCTAAAATAGAAATCGAGTTGCTCACATAATTGCCTAAAGCATTAGGAAGTTGAAATGTAATTGCTCTCTGCAAATATTTATATCTTAAAAATATTTGCTTCAAAATGATGTTGCCATGTAATTGTTTTATTGTAGTAATCATTTTGCAGTAATATCCTCTTCAATGCTGACCTTAGAATTACTGCAATAGTTTAAAGTTCAAACTGAGCTCTGTCTACTTTTCAGGGCATTTGAAATATACACGTTTGTTATATGAAGGGAACCGAAACATGTAAGGCATCCGGACTCTTCCTTACAGTGATTTCTGGGATTTAAAGCCCAGGTCTTCTGGATTTGTTTCCTGTGTTAGCATATGAATAGGTTCAGACAAAAATTTATATCCTATAAATGTGTAATAGTTTTTGAGCAACAAAGCCAGCTTAAGGAGGTAAATTGCTATTGTTTCAAAATGAATTGTTTTGAAGAAACATGAAGTTGGGTATGAGTAAGGAGGATCTAGAAGAAATTAGGAAAGAGGGAAGAATATGATCAAACATATTGTATGAAAAATTAATATAAATACAAAGTTTGTTTCATGTGGTTTATGGAAAAATAAATGTCAGAAGAATTTGTCCACACATTGGGATTACTATGGGATGAGTAACTTGGCACTAGATTTTAACACGAGATTTTAAAATTCATTCATAGATTTCAATACATATAGTAGTTATATCTTATTGCCACACATCTAAAAGCTCAGTGTGGATGTTTTATGAATGTTGAAATTTTGTGAGGTGTTGGCCGTACATTACAATTGAAGTAAGCACTTTTTATGGAACTTCAGAATTTAGAGACCCAGGTCCATGTTATATTGAAAGATAGAGGTGGACGCCTGAGCTTCATGAATAGCATCTGTCCTAATTCTCTGTTCTTAGAATGTTTTGATTTATCTCCATGCTGTTCTTGCTAGACCTTGCAGGTCTATGAGACAAGGTGATGAGGCTCACTGACTGCCTCTCTCCCTCAATGTCATTTAGACAGGCACGTCTTCCCTACTGTATCACTGTGCAATTCCACAAAGTTATGTCCTGCCCTGATGAACCTGTAATATCAAGATGATACTCAGTTAGCAAGGCTATGCTAGAGCAGGGTCTTGAACTAAGATTGACTTAATATAAAGAGAGGACCGTCCATTCGATCTGAATTCTTGGGAAGCTTCCTCTCCCAACACAGACCATCATAGCATATTTTTACTGTCAGTTCTTCCATCGCTAGGACCTCACTGAGAACTTAGTTTTGGCTCTCAAAAGCCTTTTGACCGGCTAATATATATCAATAACTATTAACATTGAATACAAGTTAACAGATTCATAGGGCAACTGGACACTTGGTAACATTGGACTCTCTTAGGAAGTCCTTAAGTTGTACTTAATAGATGTGCCCACTTTGGGGAAAGGCAAGTAAGAATTGAAGGTGCTAAAGTTTTGTTTTTTGCTTTGTGGTCTTACACAACTACAAATTCACAATGTCAAGAATAAAAGTCCCACCTTTTGTACTGAATGTGTTTTGGAAAAAACCTGACCCTGTTGATGTAATAGAGTAGGAAACAGGAGTTTACTTATGCTTTGCTAGATGGCATTGAAACTAAACTTGAGTTTGGCAGGTACTCTTGGCCTTCAAGGGGACAGCTGTACATAATTCTCTACTGTACTGCAAAAAAAAAAGTTGTTTTGCAAAAGTCAACATTTGCAAAGTTTGGATATAAATTATGGTGTTAATCTCCTGAGCATTTAGTGAGAATACACAGGGCATGTTCTATCAAAAACATTCTCTTTCACCTGTCTCAAGATCTGGAAGGGCAGGTGTTAGGCCAGTGTGCTTGCTTCAGAACTAGGTGTTTTTTCTTCGTGCCACTAACTTTGGGAGGCTCACTTAAGGGCAAGCATGTATTCCTGCACTTGGACAGACAGCCTGATTTTAACAGTAATATCTGAATTTGCCTACAGAAGTAGCGAGGCTAAACTGAGGAGAACATGCAGGCTCCATGAGAGGATTCAAACTTTGTGGGGTTTTAGTTTTGTTTAGTTTTATTTGTTTTGTTTTTGTCTTACTGAAACTCAGCAACTAGGCTGCCTGTGTGCTTTAATCTCAGATGATGTGTTCTTAAGAAAATGCATTAGATAGAAAATTCAAAGTTGAAATGACTCTCTGCTCTAGAACTTGTCAAAAGATAGCTCGAATTTCTGATGTTTTGGAGAGTAAAAATTAAAAAGATTTATCAAAATCTTTCACTCTCACTGTAGGCTTCTCTGGGTTCCAAAACTGTGTGAATACGATAATAACAAACAAAAGAATGGCTCAAAGAAATGCCTCTGAGAAAACCAAGCTATGACTAGTGGAGTGGGCAAACCACGGGAAGACATTGGCCACTGCCACGAGACTTTCCTCTTGTACAATGTTCAAGAATACAAAGCAGGAGAAAAAGGTTCTCTTTAGGAAAACCTACATGCACTCTTTCGTTGGATGCTAAACTTTTCCCCATTGTCCTTTTGACTTTGCTGCTAGGAGGCAATCTGTTTGTTCAACCCTAGCACAACTTGCCCTTTCCTGGGTTTATTTACTTTACAAACTTAGGATGAGGAGTGGCTTTGTGGCATGGTATTTTCCAACCTAAAAGAGGCTCTGAGTTTGACCCCCAGCACTGCTAAAAATAATTCTTTTCAAATGTATGTTGTTGAGGATGTAACTTGGTGATAGAACACATGCCTGACATGCAGGAGGCCCTCACTTCAATATCTGTGTGTGTGTGTGCAAGCATGTGCATATATGCATATATCATATGTATCATACATACATATATGTATGTATAACATTTGTGTCATAGATACTCATATGTATATATCACTTGTGTGTGTATTCATGTATGCATGTGCATAAACAGTTTGAATCTAATGAAATAAGGGGAAAGGGGGATGGCTGTGGTGTGCTCTTACAGGAGAATGCTCATTTATGCTCATTTTACACTTTATCTTTATAACCTTATTTCCTTGTCTGTCCCAGTTGTTCTTGACTTTAAATTTACTTTCAGGATTGACATTGTGCATTGTTTTCTGTTACCAATTTTGGAATGTTCTCTCATGGGATGGTGGGTTTGTTATATACTTAATACATATAGAATCTCTACATATTTCAAATTGCATATAAAATTACATATGGCATATTTAAAGCTCTAATTATATTTAGGATATTTATAAAAGGAGAGATGTCACTTTGAAGAAAGCCACTGAAATACTGATTATCTGACAGCTTAGTAGGAAAGGCCTAAGAACAATCTAAAATTGTAAACTGTGGGCTCAAACAACAGCTCAAAAGGTATTTACCTACTGTCTATACTTAAGGAATATTTTGTGTTATGGGATAATAAAAGATTGGTGCAGCCCAGTTTTTACTCCAAGTATATAAATCTTAAAGAGGGGGCTGACAGACTCTCAGAACAGACAAGGTTTCATGTCTATCAGACTTGGTTGAGTTCGATGTTTAGGTCAAGAAATTAGGATTCATGTTATGTAAACACACAGACCTATGCTGCTTCTGTTGGACTTGGTCTGAACTAGCAGGTTGGATTAATAAGCTATTAGAAGAGTAGAACATGAGGGTCAGCTTGTTGGGGTTTCTGTCCCACATGATACCCCACAGCTGGCAAGCCCCAAAGAAAATCACAGAGTCTATATTAGGTTATTAACTGATTGGATCATTAGCTCAGTCTTCTTATTATCTCTTGTAGCTTATATTAACCCATTATTTTCATCTATGTTAGCTACATGGCTCAGTGCCTTTTCCAGCAGGGCAGGTTACATCTTGCTTCTCAGTGGTCTGGGCAGGAATGGCGGAGGGAGCTTCCTGCTTCCCAAAATACTCCTGTTCTCTTTGTTCCACCTCTACTTCCTGTCTGGTTTACCCCACCTATACTTCCTGCCTGGCCAATCAGCATTTATTCCAAATAAACAGATTGACAGAATACAGACAATTCTCCCGCACCAGAAGAGCACCTGCCTGGAAGCAAGATAGTGGTGAGGATGGTGTTGGGGTAGTGATGGGGATGATGAACACTTGTACTCCCAGGTTGAGAGAAGACAGAACCTGACCAAACCGTCTCACTGATGATTCTCAGGTGTGCCACAGAGTGCTACAGGTCAGTAGGAGTCAGTGCACAGCTCCGCAGAAACCATCCCCTTCTCTCTCTGAGGAAGTGACAGGCCTGACACATCCACTTAGTGACTGGGCTAGACTGAGACCCGAGGGACTGAGGGTCTATCACATGACTCGAAAGGGGCAGTAGAGTCTTTGGAGAGGAAACGGTGTGTGCCAAGGACCTGTGGAAAGGACAACATGGCACATCTGATGGATGACAAGGAGACCATTGTGCCTAGACCAGAGAGCCAGGGGAGACTAGGTATGCCGAGTCACTTGAGGTTAATGGAAACCAGACTAAATTTATCATTAACATGTAGGTTAGAATCCACCAATCAAAGAAAACCTTAACCAGGGCAGGTCGTACATGGCCCAGGGGTTGTTAGGAAATATGTGAGGAGACTCCAAGGGAGAGCTGAGAGAGCGGGAAGGAGAGTTAGGCATCCACTGGAGGAGAGACGGTGGGACCGAAATGACAGAAGTTACTGTGTGCTGAGCTCTGGTGCACCACGCACACTGTGCCCTGTGCCTCGTGTGCTTGGTACAGGGCACCAAGGGAGAATTGTGTGCCTTGTCAAAATAAGTCCACATTTCCACATCTGTCAGTCCCATGATATTCAGCAAGGAAAACACGGGTGTCATAAGTTGTTGTCTAACACTGGATCCACTGGACAACTTACCTCTGTGCTTAAGTCTCAGTCAGGTATGGGCAGGTGTCAGCACACTGTGCCACAAGTACAGCAAACCAAGACACTCACTGCACACTTCCAAAGCTCTCAGAAGCAAAATTCACAAGAAGTTTGTATAATTCTCTCCTTGCCAGTGCTTGAATGAAATTAAATTCTCCTGCTTCAGTTATCATGGTAGCTTTGTCTCTTTAAGAACTGTCATCTTAACTATTTGGAAAGGGACCTATTAGCAGGCAGCACAAGGCTCAACTGCCATTGCTAACTGATTATTTTGAATTATTTGCATTTTCCTTTGACTGTTATTGCATACTTCCATATTATGAAGCAAGAATGCAAAATGAGCAAAAGTGATGACGACTCCATCCATGAGTTTATGTCTGGGAAAAGAGGTAGACCATGAGCCAGACATATAAGTAACATATATGTAGTGTATTAGATAAAACCTAGGGAAGCGAGCAAGAACATTTTTTTTTAATTTTTATTGCATTTACTCTATGTGATCTTCTGGATAATATAGTAAAGTTGACAAGAAGCCAGCAAGCAAAGATCTGCATGTGGTGTCAATGTGTTGAGCATTCTGTAATGAATTTCTTTGAAAATTGTATATAGTATTTTATCAAATGAGGAAAGCATATATGAAAAATGGATAGAAGATGAAAAAGTTGACATATTTGGTGACCACACTTTTAAATATCCAAGAATTCAGCGTCCAGAGTGCTAAATGGAAAAGGGAGGCCTGCCCTTTTCCAAAGAGAGAAATGGAGGAGTGGAGGGGGTGGGAAAGAGGGGAGGTTGGGCGGAGGGACTGGGAGGAGAGGAGAGAGGTTAAACTGTGCTCAGACTGGGAAAATTAATAGTTAATAAAAGAATCCAAGGATTGAATGACATCATCAGCACACGGAAAGGTGATGAAAGAGCCGGAGTGTTCTCTCCGTAAGAAACAGAAAGGAAACACCCTTAAAACACCAGCACCTGTCAATTCAAATGTATCTGCCTTCTGCTGCCTCACAGGTGCAGACGGTCAAACCCATAATACATTTATATGCAACGTCATCTTACATTGTCACAAAGTGAGTCAGGTGGCTCCTTTGCTTTATTTCTCAAATTCTAGTGAAAGTGTTGCACTGGCGTTTCGTGGTTGGTGGCTCAGTGACTAAGAGCCCTTCTTGCTCTCTCAGAGAAGCAGGGTCAATGGCCAGCAACCACACAGAAGCTCACGATTACACGTAACTCTGGCTCCAGGGGTTCTGAAGGGCACTGCACACACATGGTGTACTGATATATGCACAGAGAAAATTACCCATGCACATAAAATAAATGATAATGTTAATCAATGTTAAAAATGTTTAGTAATGTTCTCATGAGATAATGAATGATGTAAAAGCTTTTTTAGTTGA
Organism: Microtus obscurus; assembly: GCA_963919715.1. Taxonomy (NCBI): domain Eukaryota; kingdom Metazoa; phylum Chordata; class Mammalia; order Rodentia; family Cricetidae; genus Microtus; species Microtus obscurus. Next base: position 5,096,345 of record CAWTZC010002364.1, read on the forward strand.
AAAAATATGAAAACACATAATGACTAATTTCAAAATAAGGCAATACTAATAAATTCCCTGGTGATATTAGATAAGCATTCACCCATTTATAGGTTTTTTTTGTTCTTTGTTTTACACATTCATAAAGTTTATGGAATTTAAATTATTTTTTTGTGCCTAGAATTTTTTCAAATTAAAAGGAACAGAAGAACTTGATCTGAAAGCAAACAGCTGGGAGGGCTTGTGGATCATAGGGTGCAGGAGCATGGGCTTGAGGACTGTGGGGTGCAGGAGAATGGTCTTGTGGATTGTGGGGTGCAGGAGCATGGGCTTGAGGACTGTGGGGTGCAGGAGAATGGTCTTGTGGATTGTGGGGTGCAGGAGCATGGGCTTGAGGACTGTGGGGTGCAGGAGAATGGTCTTGTGGATTGTGGGGTGCAGGAGCATGGGCTTGAGGACTGTGGGGTGCAGGAGCATGGGCTTGAGGACTGTGGGGTGCAGGAGCATGGGCTTATGGGCTGTGGGGTACAGGAGATTGGGCTGGTGGACTGTGGTGTGCAGGAGAATGTGCTGGTGGATTGTGGGTGTAGGAGAACACTCTGGAGAGAGAGACCTGGGCTCTGGGAACCGCAGGTTCAGAGCCCCATTGTCGGGCTCTGTGCAGAGTTCTCTTGAGAAAGGAATTCCTAGGTAGGACTGTGCTTTTCCTGTGGATGGTTACAGTGTTTTGTCCTGGCAAGCACTTCTCATATGAATACTTCAATGCACACTTCCTCTTGGATTTACTACGGTCTGTGTTTCAGACCCCACCCCTCAACTGTGGAGTTCGTTCTGTCTTTCTTCCACATTGGTTACCTTCACCTTAGCTATGTAAATTTCTCTTCCAACTGCCTGTGGTTCCAAGTCTGGCTTTTTAGTTAGGGACTTTATTTGAAGGCTGTTTTCTCATCTTTCCTCTCTCGCCTTTGCCTTACTGAAGTTGTTTTGCTCTCAGTTTCACCTCCTATGGACCAACAGTTGCTCTTTCTATTTCTCTTACTCTTTGTTACCTGCTCTCATTTCCGAGTCCCTCGTGAGATGTCTCCGCGGCTGTGGTGTTGCTTTTTCTTGGGGGAGATGTGTTTCTGTCCTTCTGTGCTGTGGTTGTGATTATTGTTTATGAATTCACACCTGAACTCATTCCTTACATTTATTTACACCTGGGAAGTTTGATTCAGATTTTCAATTTAAGTTCACGTTTTTCCACCTGAGAACTGTTTCTCGGTTCTGCAGTTTTGTTTTGAGCACTGGCCATGTTCATCTTTTACTCTGGCTTGGGTGCCTGTTGGCAGGGGCTTGTGGTTGAGTCACTGTGCTCTCCCCTCTGGGATTTCCTCAGATGCTCACTGTGAGAGAGCTAGCCAGGCGTGAGGAGAGCTCACCCTCGGACCGTGGGTGCATCCCTGTCTGTGTGCATTTACACTTTGAGTAGCAGCCTTCTGAACACACGTCACATGTGTCTTCCTCTGTCTGCTGTCACCTCTCCTAGGCGGCAAGGGCCACCTGCCCAATTTTCTCCTGGCAGACTTTAGAGTATGACAGAGAAATCATAAAATCTGTTCTGTTCCCTATGTGTTTTTTTAGGAATGGAGTAGGGAGAGGAATTGGCAACGTCACATACACTGTGGTTGCAGAAGTTTAGACGTCTTTAAGTCTTGCCTGTCAGTCGTTGATGGTGATGTCTGTTGCTCTTGCTAGAATCTATGTTGTTACCATTTCTAATATCTAAACATTAATGTTCTTACTGCACCTGTTTATCTTCTTCATTTGCATACCTACAAATGAAGCAAAAAGTAAACTTGAAGTACTGTTTTCCAGAAAATCTTACATGTCCTTGTATGAAGTCCTAGTGCCTTTCTATCAAGCTTTGTGTTCTTTCTCTCTCTCTCTCTCTCTCTCTCTCTCTCTCTCTGTTTTGTGACAGTGTTTTACTATGTAGCCCTGGCTGGCTTGGAATTTGTCATGTAGACCAGCCTGGCCTTAAACTCGCAGGGGTCCACCTGCCTCGGCCTCTAAATTTTGGGTTTAAAGGCATTCACCACCATGCCTAGCCATCTCATATTTCCTAAACTGAAAATGTAGATTGCAAATATAGCTCAGGGATAGAAATTGCCTAAATATCATAACATGTACAAGGCCCCAGTGGGTTCAGTCCTCTCAATTGCAAAATGATTTTTAAAAACTCAAAATTATTTTGATCATAAATAAACATTTGAATCATTGGCTTACAATATTTTGTACTGAAATGAAATAAAATGATAGTTTGTGGAATAATAATTTTTTTATATAAAAGAAAAAATAAGAAATGTCCCTCCTAACCCATTGGAGAGTTCTTTCTTTCCCGAGTTATGTGCTGTTTTAGCAATAATGTAGAGTTGTAGCGCCTTCTGTTCTCACGGTCACCTGCATTTGCTTCCCTTGTATATTGAGCCCACTGGAGTCTAAGTACCCCCAATATGACATTGTTCCAGATAATATTGAGCAAAATGTTTTAATTAATATACAGTTGAAAACCTAGAAGTTGCTATAGATCTGAGTTGAAAAGAGCAACTTTTTATGTAGTTTGCTGTACAGTTGTAGGACTCCTAGTAATGACCTTCCCGAGGCTAGGGTGAGAACTTCTCATCCTACACGGATGATGCTGAAACACTTCGGATCTCACTGTGGTGTTTCAGTAAAATGTGTAGATGTATTAATATGTACACAAAGTTAGTCTTTTTCCTCATCTGGCAAATACTTACTGATGTCTCCCAAAGACATCAATGACAAAATGACTGATGTCTCCCAATGACAAAATCATTTCCATTACTGATTTTTTCTTTAGATCGAAGGAGATTGACAATAAATGTATGACAATGTAAGTAATTACCTGACTGGATTCAACAATATTCTCTAATTTAACCATGCACCACTTCAATGCTTTCATCGCCGATGTGAGGTTGACAATGCCAACTAATTGCTAACTTGTGCCTGCGTTGTGTGCCCCGAGTGGCAGACCCGTTCACACTCTCCTAAGCCCTGAAGGCTATGCAGAACAATATATAAAAGGGAGAAATGAATAGATAAAACTCTAAAGACTGTCCCATTTACCACTCACATCTAAACAGGACAAGCCAGGGCTACTTAAAGGCAGAGCTGGACTGTAGATTCTCAAATGCTCTTTGTTCACACAGCGGCCTCAGAGCCCTTCTTTACGAGATTCTACCTGGCTTCTTTCCCATCATATATAAGCGCTGCTATGCTTTGAGCCTTGTAACAGAGTACAATAGGATTGTTCTGACCTGATTTCTTATAGAAGAGCCCCAATAGGGCCGTCAGCACAGCTTCCACGGGTCACTTGGGGAATTAGCTTTTTCTACAAGGCAAGAGGGCAGTACCATTCACTTGGCTAAATTTGGTTAGGACATAAGACATTTCAGGCCATTTATTCAAACCACATGTCCTATCATTCTCTAATTGACACAGTATTCATGGTAATAATTTGCTCAAGTCTGAGACATCGAAAATGAAGCAATTTAAATTTCAAGGACTTATTGGCAGAGAGATGAATGGATCGTTTTATTTTTTAAAAGAAAATCCTTATAAAAGGCAGGAAATCAGAACATGACTTCTTGAGCTAGCATTCAAGATTATAATTGTGTTTAACAATTAGTGCAAATTCTTTAGTTTAAATTTTAATGGGTATTGGCATATTCCAAGGCACCAATACCAATGGGAAAATATATTGCATACATGCTAAAAAAAAATTGAAGCATACGTTCAATTCATCACGCCTAATTAGGTGTACTGAATTATCAGCTTCTATTGTTGTGTCGCCTCCCTTGATGGTATTGCCCACATGATAGAACACTGTCATGATCTCAGCCATCTGTGGGTCTGCAAGTGATCAAGTTTTGAAAACAGAGAGATGCTAACAGGCTTCATGGTGAAGCAGGCACGGGAAACATCCCTTTCACAACACTGCACCCATTGTGGCTCACCGCCATTGCCACACACGGTACAGCAACAGGATGACATTTCCTTTTGTTCATATTTAGAGGGACCTATGGGGGTGTGCAGAAATCAGTGGGGGACCAGGAGCCTGGAAAATTGCATACTTGAAGAATTAATGAACTATAATTCTGCAATACATTCTCACTCACATCTCACATCCTTCTCATTAATGGAGCTAAATTGGTTTTCCACAGACAGGGTACTTAAAAAAATGCAATCATGCTTTTTCTCAGTTAAAAAAAAAAAGATGTTACCTGCTTTTGAGACTATGCTCATTCTGCCATGAAGCATGCCAGTAGGAAAGTTCTAAAGCAGCCCCTTGTTGTGTTACCTCAACCTGCTGAAGAGCCTTTAGATCGGCAGTTACATCCCAGGCTAGAGACTGACTAATCCCCCAGTCCTCGTTCTTTAAGAAGTAAAACATCCTGGATTCAGAGAGTGCTTTATAATAGGGTAATAATCAAATCTTCTCTGAGTAGAATGAATATCTTTACCAAAATGTTTCACAGATGACAGTTTAATTAAGAATCAGAATGCTTTAAATATAATATCATCATAAGTTTCAGTTGCCTCACACTTACTGTTTCTCTGGGTCCTAAGCCCTGAAAGACCTTTGGAGGTGGTGCTCATGTTTTAATAACTTGAAAGTCCAACATTAAAATATCCTAAGAAATTGAAAGCAATTATCCACAAATTCAAATTAAGGTGCATTTTCATTGATTTGGCAGTGATTAGATTGACCGAAGAAACTAGCTCGCATCCTAGGCATGCTAGAGTTGCAATTCTCCAGTCACTGCTGTTGTATGAAGCTGCATCAGTGTGTAAGGAGCACGCACAGGTATGGATGAGAGGCTGGCATGCGCTGTATCTCAGAAGCATGAGCCCATGCAGCTTGCGCAAGTGAGTCATTAAGGTCTGATGGTGCTAATATGGACACCTCCCACAAATTCTTGCGCTTGGCAATCAGTTTATCTTACTTTTCTTTCTCAGATATTGTCCTTGAAACATTAGAGTGATGAGATAATGGATTGGAGACGTGCGGAATGTAATACCTTACTGTCGATTAATCAGACCCAAAGGCATTTGCCCTCCTGTGCTTTATCTCTGTAATATTAAATCTCAAATCGAAATTCAGTCTGAATAGAGCTAAAGTGTCTCAAATGTGAAAATAACACTATTACATAAAAACCAACACACAGGCTTTGTTAGTAAGTAAACCATAATTTGAAAATATTATATGAGGTTGTTCTCTCCCTAGGTAGCTTTTATTTTCTGCCATGAAATCATATTCATCGCACATACTGACCCGCAATTCATGCCATCAGCGACCAGCATGATATTTCTTTTGCAATCTTCTATCAAATCAGGTCATTTCCTTCTCCATCCGATTTTTATCACTAAATTTTTTTTTGTGATTCCAGATTTGCCTGTCTAAGCAACCCAATCTATTTTCCTTTTTATTTCTGTGATTATTTATTCTTCAGGTTTTTACTTAATTAGCCTGATACATCGATGAATATATAACTAATGTGATTTTATGGGTTGTTTCTGTGCATGTTATCTGTGTACATTGTGTGCTTCCCTTTAAAACTTTGGAACGCCTGAATGTTGATACTCTGCGGATCTTCCCAAGGGTTTGCTAAGACAGAGTCCTCATCTCTCCTGTGCTCCAAGTGATGGTACCTCATAGATGTTGCAGACTCACTGTGAATCCAAGAATGCATAGCCAACATGATGAGGTACAGGACAGTGAGCCTTTCTACATTAGAGCAGAAATCAAGAAAGAGAAAGCCTAACAATAAATGCAATATGAGTATTGTCATATAATAACGGTAATGCCCACCCCACTCTCCTGTGTTCAAGTTCACACCGGCCCTCTTCATGGCCTGTTTGCTTTGCTTTTTCCTTACTGTGTCCTATCTTAGTTTCTTATGACCCTAAGTCTTCCTAAAAGAATTCTGAGTTGATTGTAGTTCCCATTCTTATTTTAAGAACAATTGTTTGGTCTTGTTTTTTAGCATGAAAATCTGGTTCCAGAGGCTGGAGAGTTCAGTGGTTAAGGGCACTTGCTGCTTTGATCCTGCTACTTCAGCACATCAATAGTAACCCTGCTTTAGACTGTCCTATTTTTTATCAAAAGTAATT